>JAPDPK010000005.1:0-1200000 GCA_031772115.1 Heritiera littoralis
TGTCTTTCACTATAGTATGAAATAAATATTAGTTTCCAAAATTAAGTATCTACATTTTGCCCCCTGCATGGGAATTCTTAGTATAAGAAATTCTCATGCATTAGTACTATAAAAGGTTTTTTGAAAAAAAATATTTTTTATTAAAACTTATTGTCCTGTATTGAAATTGTTTAAGTCAGACTTATTATTGCCCCCTGTATGAATTTTTAATGATGAATGAAATTTTCTTAGCAGAATAATGAATGAAATTTTCTTAGCCAAATAATTGTTTGGCAAAATAATTTTTTTGTTTTGTTGTACAGTTGCCTGATGGGATAGTTACTTATGTTGTGTTGCCCCTGCATAGAAATTTCAAAAAAAAAAAAAAGAAATATTCTATGCATAGATTGAGAACAAATGAGAACAATTTAGAAGGTTTGTTTCTTTAGAATTTTGGAAATAAGTAAGAAAAGCATTTTTCTAATTAATTTTTTTTTGTACAAGTGAGAATAGCGTTTCTATAAAATTTTGAGAATGAGTAAAAAAAAAAGTGTTTCTTGAAAATTTTGGGAATGAGTAAGAAGTGTTTTCTTAAAATTTTGGGAACAAGTGAGTAGAGTTTTTTTTTTTTTAATTTTTGGAATAAGAAAGAAGTGTTTTCTTGAATTTTTAAGAACAAGTAGAAGCTTTTCTCTAAAATTTTGGAATAGCTAGAGGCTTTTTCTGAAAATTTTGGGAACAAATAGGAACGTTTCCCTAAAATTTTGAGAATAGATAAAGAGCTTTTTCTTAAAATTTTGAAAATTGGTAAAAGCTTTTCTCCAAAATTTTGGAACAGCTAAAAGTTTTTCCCTAAAATTTTGAGAATAGGTAAAAGTTTTTCTCTAAAATTTTGGGAACAGATTATAGAGTGTTTCCCTAAAATTTTGGGAATAGGTAAGAGTGTTTCTCTAAAATTTTGGAACAGCTAAAAGCTTTTCCCTAAAATTTTGGGAACAGGTAAAGCATTTCCCGAAAACTTTTGGGAACAAGTAGAAGCTTTTCTTTTTCTTCTCTTTTTTTTTTTAAATTTTGGGAACAGGTAAAAAGTTTTTCCTCAAAATTTTTGGAACAGCTAGAAGCTTTGTCATAAAATTTTGGGAACAGCTAAAGCATTTCCCTAAAATTTTGAGAATAGGTGAGAGTGTTTTCCTAGAATTTTGGAAACAGGTATAAGCTTTTCTCTAAAATTTTGGGAATAGGTGAGAAGTGTTTCTCTAAAATTTTGAGAATAGGTAGGAAGTTTTTTCCTTAAAATTTTGAGAACAGGTGAGAAGTATTTCTCTTAAAATTTCCTTAAAATTTTTAGAGGAGCTTTTCTCTAAAATTTTAGGAACAGTTAGAAGCTTTTCCTTAAAATTTTTGGAATAACTAAAAGCTTTTCCCTAAAATTTTGGGAACAGATAAGAAGTGTTTCCTTAAAATTTTGGGAACAGCTAAAAGCTTTTCTCTAAAATTTTGAGAATAGGTAAATAGCTTTTCTTTAAAATTTTGGGAAAAAGTTATTTCTTAAAATTGTGAAACAAGTTACAAGATGTATTTCTCTAAAAATTTGAGAAAAGAAAGAAAAAAAAATCCATAAGAAAAGAAAAATGTGAATTGCAATTTAAAAAAAAATCATAAGTTAGAGTTTGTTTATTTTATTATTTAATATATACGTAGATCCATTAGACAAAGAATAACTACTTCAATTAGGAAATCCATTAGGAACATTAGGAAATCCATTACTCACGTGAAAAAATATGTGTAAATATAAATTTATTTAAATTTACTTTTAAAAGATTGTGTAAGTAGAGAAAAAATAATTATTTATAATTAAAGAAGATTTGATTATGGATATTTGTCATTAAAATCTTAATACTTTAAATCTTATAAATATGAAAGTTTATAAATATTTATAATTAAAGAAGATTTGATTTTGAATATTTGTTATTAAAATCTTGATACTCTAAGTCTTATAAATAAGAAAGTTTCTCTTGAAAATTTTCTCACATCAAAAATTAGAGAGCAATAGTTTCTTTTCATTCTTTTGGTTTAGTTGAAGAAGTAAGTGTTCTTCAGTTTTTTTTTATTTGTCTGATTTATTATATATATATTTTATCATTTAATAAAAAGTTTTTTGTTTTATAATTCACTCTTTAAAAATTGCAACGGGTGCTGCACAGCCATAAAGAGAAAAAAAAAATTCATGCAGGAACAGTGTTACTTCTCTGTGCGTTACTGTTTCTGCATACAAGAACTGTTACTGTGTGCAGTACTGTTCCTGCCTGCAGTGCTGTTTCTGAGCAGGCATTGTTCATATGCAATTTTACTATGCATGATACTATTCATGTGTGATTTTACTGTGCGTGACACTGTTCATGCGTGATTTTACTATGCACAAATACTGTACTTACGCCAATAAAAAAGCAAAAAAATATATATTAATTTTATTTATTTATTTATTTCTTTTAAGATGGAAAAACAGTAAATTAACCTTTTTTTAAAAAAAATCTTATTTTATATATATATATTTTTTTTATGTGTGTGTATATATATATATATCTTCATGAATATTTATACTTATCTGAGTTGTATTGTTGATTTTTGTAGATATTCTCCAATGACAAAGATTCAATACGACCAACCTTCTCTTGCTGCTCGAGCTCCTGTAAAGAAAAGAAAAAACAGTACTTCTGAAGATTCTAATATTGAAGCTCTTGTTGATAAAAAAATGTGTCTTCGCATTGGAAAAGGCCATGCGCTTCCTTCTGTTCCTGAAGATTGGTCAAATCAGATTATTAGGGAAGGAGGAGAAGATCGTTTCTGGAGAGATGTTCATGGTAGACGAATTGCTTCTTATCCTGATCCTCTAGTTGGTCATTCTTGACTAAGTATTAGTCCTAAAGCATCAACTTTCAGAACTCATATTCAAGGCGAGTCTATTCTGAAATTTAGGTTTGAACGAGGAGAATTCCCATTGTCTTTAACTAAGCTTGGATCTAATTCTCAACCTGTTCAAGGTTGGGAAGATTGGGTGAATAAGGTAATGAAGAATCCTACTCATGTAAAGGTTCTATCTTCAGCGGGAGTACTTGATGCTATACTGGTTTCCTCAAAACTTTGTATTCGTAGAGAAGGAAGAATGGATGTGTGGCGTGCTATTTTAGCACGGTGGAGTACTTTTTCTCATACTATGATTATTGCTTGTGGAGAATTCACTTTTACTCTTGAGGATGTACGTGTTCTTCTTGAACTTCCTTATCTGGGGAGAGATAATGTTTGTTCCATCAAATTGTCTGAGGAAGAAGAGAAGACTCATAGTTTCTTCTGTGATTTGTTCAAACATCAAAAAGAGAGATCTAAGGCTGCCCGTTTCTCTAATTGGATTGGATTATTTTTTAATAAATTCAAACCTAGAAAAGGTGAAAGTAGTTCTCCTGATCTTCCAGATTCTGAGCATGAGTTAGAAGCACTACTAATAATGTGGTTAGCCAGGCATGTCTTCCCAGGATGTCCAGATGATGGTATTAGTCCAGGTCTTATTCCAATAGCTATTAAAATTGCTAAAGGTATGCGCTTTTCTCTGGCTCTTTTCTATTTGGGTTCTCTTTATAGAAGATTGGATTTATATTCTTTCATTCAAATGTGTTTATGGGAGAGGTTTAGTACTTGTGCTCCTATACCTAATCAAAGTCCTCAATCTGTGACTTCTTCTGGACCTCTTTCTAAGAATAATTATAGAGCTTGGGCTTGGCATAATCAGAGTGCAAGGAGATGTGTTCTTGAGGTGTTGGATATGATGAAGGAATTCACTTGGCGTCCTTACTTGCGTAAGAAGAATGGGTATGGTAATCCAGATTCCTATTATGGTGTTCAGAATCAATCTCGTTCTTCTTCATTAAGTAAGGAAGAGATTGAGTTTTACTTGTGGACTAATCCTGTCATCTTACCTCTATGATAGAAAGTACCTATGCAGGCTTGGATAGAGATTCTCGTTCTGTTGAAGTATACTCAATGTGTAGAGTTGCTCGTCAATTTGGATATGATCAAATGATTCCACGTGCCCCTTTTAGTCCTTTGGATGAAGACTTCTCTTCTTGTGTTTCTGATTTTCTTTTTGATGAGGTTCAGAAGAAGCGTAAGGAGATCAAACTTTGGGTTGTACCAGCTTCTGATAGGCACAGCTATTATAGTTCAGGATGGCTAGCTTATTGGGGTCAGTGTATTTCTGATTGGAAAGCTCTTTGTATACCTCTTCCTGATCTTAGAAAACGCCTTACTCTTGTTGATGTTACTCAAAGTGACATATCATTGCGTTTGATCCCTTCATGTTCAAGAAGAAAAGGAAAAGAATGTGTTGATCAGATAGATGAGGAGTCTTCTGATATCGTTGCTTCACGTACTAGACATGGAAAAGTAAGTTGTTCTTGTTCTCTTTTTCTTTCTTGTTCTTCTTTCTATCTCTTTTGATGTCATTTTCTCATCTTCCCCTACTTTTTTTTTAGGGTAAATCAATTCGAAAGGAGCAATTTGTTAATGATGATGAGACATCTTGTGATGATGACGATGAATCTGGTGACGAGCATTCTATGAATTCTGAAGAGTCTGATGATGATGCCTTTTCTGGAGCTGATGATGTTCAACTAGAGAATTCTACTTCTCTATAAGTGCTGATGATTTCTTTAATGGAATTGAGGAAGATATTCAGAGTGATGAAGTTGCTATCTTGGAAGATGTTCCAAATGTTCAACATGTTCCTAATACTGATCCTGTTCCAAGTGTTGAACCTGTTCAGGCTGACATAGCTATTCCTGTTCCAAATGTTGATCCTCTTCCAAGTACTCAACCTGTTCAAGTGCTCAACCTGTTCAGACTGACACTGTTTGCTACAGCTGCTCTTGATGTTATTTCTTCCCCCCAGTGTCAGAGAACAGGAAGCTACTAATACCCTTGATACTTTTGGAACATATTCTGGAAATGTTACAGCTAGAGTTGATTTTCATGGTTTCTCTGTTCAGTCTCAGTATGTGAAGCATTTGGAGGTCATCTATCAGAAAGGGGGTGAATTTTGGGATTCTTGTATCTTCCAAAGTGAAGATTTTATTTCCTACATACTGGATGGGTTAGGGAAAGCCTTGTTGTTGCTGATGTTCCAGTGTCTTCTATTTCTTCAGAGAAATTACAGTTGATGTTGCGACTTATGGATGATGCAGTAAAGGCTGGTTTTAGGCTTGATTGTATTGACATTTGCATTTCCAAAGCTAAAGCCTTCCTTTCCATTGATGTTGAGAAGAAGAAGGTAGGAGAACAGTTAAAAGAAATAGAAGTGGAGATTGCCTCACTAAAGAATCATCAAGCTGAGTTGCTGCAGAAGTTAGATTCTTTTTCAGAGTTTAGCAGTAGTAGTAATTCTTCTCTTTGGAGCTATGTAGCTAATTAGATATTTGTTTTCTTTTGTTGCAATTCTGTTTCAATATTTCTTTGTTTTGGAACTTTTTTGATCTTTTGCAATAATATTGGTACTTTTATTCCTCTATTTATCAATAGCAAATCTTGCTTTTCTTTCTTTCGTAGAGAGAATTGTATGTTCATGTATGCGACCAAGGAGAACCGTTCTCAACTTTACATCAAGGAGAGACTATCTCTCAACTCGATATATAGGAGATTGATTCAATCCTTCTAGAAAAGCATATAGCTGCGGTCATTGTATAATAATTCTTAGCCAAGTATGAGCGATAAAGCTGCGGCTAGATTGTAAGTAATAAAATATAGCCAAAATATGAGCGATTAAGCTGCGGCTATTAGTGAAACAAACTTCTCATTTATTAAACTCCATTAGAGAGAAGTAGAAGCAATGAACTTGACTTATTATTGAATAACATAAACTTGACAAGAGAGTGGAAGTATGAGTCTCATACATGGAATTTTTTGATGTATTGAAAGTTGATGGGCTGTGATAGCATTGTTCCTTGGATTCATCAACTTGCAATAGCCACTGTCATTCACTTCATGTACAATGTATGGACCTTCCCATTTTGGACTGAACTTAGAGGCTGGAGTTCCTCTTCTGATGTGTTCTGCAGCACGAAGTACCAAATCACCTTCTTCAAAATTTCTTCTTTTCACTAATTTGTCATAAGCTCTACTCAATCTCCTTTGGTAAACTGATAAATTCTTTTCGCCTTATCTCTCCTTTCTTCTAATGCTTCTAGTTCTAACATCCGCAAAGCATCGTTATCCAGTTCAACATCCAAAGCTAACCTTGCAGAAGGAACTAGTATTTCAGCTGGAAGAACAGCTTCTGTTCCATACACCAATGAAAATGGAGTTGCTTTCGTTGGCCCACGCTTTGAAGTTCTATATGCCCATAATGCCACTGGAAGAGCTTCACACCATAATTTTGGTTCTTCATGAACCATTCTACTAAGTGTCTTTAGTAAAGTCTTGTTGGTGGCTTCAGCTTGACCATTTCCCTTTGGATAATAAGGAGAAGACTTCACATGATCAACATCATAAAGTGCAAGCAATTCTCTCACATTGGAATTGATAAATGGAGTTCCATTATCCGAGAGAATTCTTTTGGGTATCCCAAAACGGCAAATGATATTTTCTTTGATGAAGTTTGCCGCTGTCCTGTTGCATTCTTCAAGGGAATAGCTTCTACCCATTTTGTGAAACACTCCGTTGCTGCCAATATCCATGTGTAGCCTTTGGAAGGTGGACTTATGGGACCAATTAAATCAAATGCCCAAGTATGAAAAGGCCATGGAGTTGTTATGCTATGTAGTTCCACAGCGGGCATGTATAGCATTGCCATGAACTTGGCAAGGGTAGCACTTCTTGCATGATTCATAGCATCTGCTTCATAGTAGGCCAGTAGTACCCAATATCTAAGAGCTTCTGATAGAGCTTCCTGCCTCCTTCATGTTCTCCACTACTCCCACCATGTACTTCTTCCAACAGAGGATGCATATCAGCTGGAGAAACACATTTCAATGGTTTTCCTGAAAATGAGACTCGGAATAGATCATCTCCATTCATAAAAAACCTTTGAATTCTTCTTTTCAACTGTCTTGCATCATGATAATTGGTTGGAAGAACTCCATTCTTTAGATAATCAATATAAGGCCTACGCCAATCTCCAGCACTTCCAATAAAATTACATTCTTTGACATCTGGAGGTTCAGAACACTTACTGCATGATTTCTGAATTTGCAAAGCATCCTTAGACATGGTTGGCCAAAAGTATCCAGCTCTTTGAAGTAGGCGATGTAAGGGAGGTCCTTCTTCACCACACCATTGCTCATGTGCTGCGCTTAATCTTTCTTGAGCTTCATGCTTAGAAACACACCTTGCTAATACTCCATTAGCACTTCTATGGTATAGAACACCTTGGATTAAGAGGAAGTGTTTCAGATTCGGAATACTAGCAGAAGTAGGCTTGAGCAACTGCTCAATGATAGGTGAACGCCAATCTTCATCTTCTTCATACTCAAGAGATTGAAATAATTCACTAGTTGTACATGGTAAAGTTCTTCTAACAACAGACATAGTGATACTTTCATTCTCTTCTGGAATCTGAATTTTGGAAGCTAAGGTAGCAAGTGCATCTGCATACCGATTTGTAGATCTTGGGCTATGCTCACATCTTACATTCTGAAACTTCTTCCACAAAGATTGAACAAGTGTTCTGTAAGAAGCTAACATCTGTTCTTTCAAAGCAAATTCACCATTAGCTTGCTTAATTATAAGATTAGAATCTCCATGAATACAAAGATTTTTAGCTCCAATGGAGTCAGCTATGAAACCCAGAATAAGTGCTTCATACTCAGCTTGATTATTGGTACATGGAAAATCCAATTTGAAGGCAAAGGAGATAGGTTCTCTACTTGATTCTAGGGAGTTTAACTCTAAACCAGGAATCAAGGAGTATCCTTCTCTTCTTGACTCTTCACCCAAGGAGATGTTGTTTCTACTCAAATGAGAGGAGGTTAACTCTAAACTCTCTATCGAGGAATCAACTTCTCTACTTGGTGGAATAAAAACTATGCCAACACCTCCCCCAGAAGTTGTGGAAGAACCATCAAAATATAAATTCCATTCCCCTTCTTCTATATTCACTAAACAAACTTCTTCATGAAATTCATTCGGAATAGAATAATGTATTTCTTCTTCATGTTGGGATGGAAAATGTGCTAACAAATCTGAAAGTGCTTGAGACTTGATGGCCTTTGGCTAAACAACTGATATATCAAACTCTCCAAGCAAAAGAAGCCACTTTGCTATTCTCCTAGATAAAACTGGTCTAGAGAGCAAATATTTGATAAGATCTGACTTAGTCACCACCACAAGTTTATGAGCCAAAAAGTAGTGACGCAACTTCTAAGTAGCAAAGATTAATGCAAGACAATGTTTCTCCATCGGTGAATAATTTAACTCACTCCTATGTAAACATCTACTCAAGTAATACACAGGTCGTTCTTGCTCTTCCACTTCTTGTAGTAGCAAAGCACCAATAGAATGTGGAGTAGAAGTGAGATATAATATCATTGGCTGGTCTTTCAATGGCATAGTCATGGTTGTTGGAGAAGTCAAGATTCTTTTTATCTTGGCAAATGCTTCCTGTTGTCGTTCGCCCCATTCAAACGACACTCCTTTCTTTAACAAAGCTTGAAAAGGAACTATTATTTCTCCCAAGGCTGGAATGAATCTCCTGATATATGAAACTTTTCCCAACAAGCTCTTAAGTTGTTTCTGATTCACTGGAGGTGGCATAGACTGAATAGCACTTATCTTTGTAGGATCAACGTCAATGCCTTTTCTGTGAACCACAAAACCTAAGAACTTTCCAGCTGAAACACCAAATGCACATTTTAAAGGATTCATTCTCAACCTATACTTTCTGCACCGTTCAAACACTCTTCTCAAATCTTGAAAATGATCTGAGGCCTTTTTGGATTTCACAACTATATCATCTACATAATCTTCCATACAATCATGCATCATGTCATGGAAAATAGCTGTCATGACACGCTGATAAGTTGCACCCGAATTTTTCAATCCAAAAGGCATAACAGTATAATAGAAGTTTCCAAATGGAGTTTGAAAAGCTGTCTTTTCTGCATCACCTGAAGCCATCTTAATCTGATTATAGCCACTAAATCCATCCATAAAAGAAAACATTTCATGACCAGCTGTAGCATCAACCAAAGTCTCAATATTTGGAAGAGGAAAATCATCTTTGGGACATGCTTTATTCAAATCTCTAAAATCTACACACACCCTAATTGTGCCATTCTTCTTCTTCACTGGAACAATATTGGCTAACCAAGTAGGATGGTGTATTGGCTTGATAAACCCAACTTTGAGAAGCTTATTGATTTCCTCCTTGATCTGGTTTTCAATATCATGACGAAACACACGAGCATGTTACTTCACTGGTTTACTTCCAGGAGCAATATGCAATTCATGTGTAACTAGATTCTCATCTAGCCCAGGCATCTGTTCATAAGTCCAAGCAAAAACATCTTGAAATTCTTTCAAGAGTTGAATCAATATGATTCTTTGTTCACTTGAAAGGTTTTTGCTGATGAAAAGTGGCTTTGCTGTTTCTCCTTCTTCCTTGGCTATATTAATCTCCTCTAACTCATCACCTTGTGGCTTAGGCTGCTCTTGAAGTTGTTCTGGCGCAGGCTCAATCTCTTCTTTCTCCTTTTCCTGCACCTCTACTTGAGAACAAGTTAATTGCTCATCAGGAGGTTTCCATTGTATGGGGTCAGAGAAGGTTTTTCTCCAGACCCTCGTCCCATCATAAGCAATAGATAGTTTTTCCATCTCACGAGTATAAGAACTCACCCCAGTAGCTTGTCTTTCTTCTTTTTCATCTCTGTTCTCAAAAGCATTTCCACGTCTTCTTTTGCCACCTCGACGTTTCTTCTTCTTCTCACCAGTATTATTTTCCTTTGCAGAAAGGTCTTCCCATCTTGGAAGTGGAACACCTATAGGTCTTACAATAGATGTTTCTCCATCCTCTGCTGAATCTTCAAAGAAAGATGCCTCTGCATAGTTCACTTCATTCCGCTCAAATGGAGTCTTTGTAGCTGGAATGAAAATTTCCTTCCCCTTCCAATTACCTTTAATACACTGGTGGCGAGAAGATGGGATGATGTTGTGAGTATGCAAGAATTTTCTTCCTATGAGAACATGGTAAGCTACATCAGCATCAATCACATGAAAGCAAGTCTGATCTTGAATTGGTCCCATCTTGAAATTCACTGTCACTTGTCCCAAAGTTGAAATCTCTTTACTGTCAAAGGAAGAGATTGTTATGGGACGTCGTAAACTCTTCAAATCAATGTTGACTGTCTTCAGAGTAGACAAAAGCATGAGATTCACAGAAGATCCGTCATCTATGAATGTTCTTCTGATAGGATATTCATTGATAACACTCTCCACATAAAGTGGCTTATTGTGATAAGGATAAGAAGTACACATATCTGCCTTCGTAAAAACTATGGCATTCTCATATCCACTTGCCATTCTTCCCATAGGCCGACCCACCATGTTACACTCTCCGTATTGTTGCCCTCCTATTCTGACTAAAGCAATAGCAGCTTCTTTTTTCGATGCTTCAGAAAACCCAAGTAGATCAAAGAAATGCCTGAAATTTGGAGTTTTCATAAGTGAATTTGCAATGGAAGAAGTCACCATACTATCTGCTTGTGTTTCTTCGAAACGGGTAGTTGAAGGAGAAGGGTCATCATGATGAATAATAGCATTCACATGTCCTCGAGGATTTTGATGAGCTGGAAGTGGATTATTCTGAACTCCATTGTTACCAATCAACACTTCTCTTGCTTGTACTCTCCTATGAAATAACCTCCTCATATTCCTACATTTTGGGAGTGGATGGCCAACTGTTCGGTGATAGTCACAATACCTTGGGTTGGACCTCTCTTCTGCTGTTGGTAGACGTGGAATATAAGGCAAGTTGATATTTCCATCTCTAACCTATTCCTGAAGAAGTGCTTTCACTCTATCCAAAGGAACTGAGAATGGCATAGATTCAGTATCATCATCTTGCCTTCCTCTTGGATCTTCTCTTCTAGGGCGCATATTAGGACGAGGAGGGCCTCTTCTTTCTCTTCCTCTTCCTTGAATAGCGTTCACTGTAGGAGTATTTCTTCTAGTGAAACGATTAACTCCCTTTTGCCTAAGAACAGTGTTGTTGGTTCTTCTTGCAGCTTCAACCAAAGTAGCAAAAGTTGGGAGTGGTAAATTCTCCAAATGCACCCTATATTCATCAAACATCCCCTAAATACAGACTTTAACTAACTCTTTCTCATCATAAGAGTCTTGAATATCTAACACTCTTTCTCTGAAGCGCTGAATATACTCCATGAGATCTTCACATGACTTTTGATACTCTCTTCCCAATCAATAAGAGTAACCTTCTCCTGAGTAGAGAAGAACTTTTCTCCAAACATTCTGCACATTTGACTAGGATTCTACAGAACCAGGTAAGATTGACATACCAGGTGTATGCCTTTTCAGTGAGAGACTTGGAAAACTCTTTCAACTTTAAATCATCATCTAGTCCTGCTACACCAAGAGTCTCCACAAACTTCATAACATGCTCACGGGCATCACCAGTCTTGCCATTGAATTCTTTAAACTTGGGACTGGTGTAGTCCTTGGGATATTGCTTAGCAGCCACACTAGCAGGGTAAGGTAACTTGAGATCGAATTCTGAAAAACTCAAACTCTTGTTCTTCTCTTCCAACAACCTTTGAAGCTCTTCTTTTGTCACAAAGCCTCGAGTTGTGGCTGAAGGAAGAGTCATAATAGAAGTCCCAACAGTAGTGGTGTTATTTGCACCAATGTTTTCAACACCTCCAGGAGCAGGTGCATCAGTTGAGTTTCCTCTGTTGCCAGTAGAAGTGTTCTCATTCCCGGCAGTAGCAGGAGTGACAAATTGAACTTGAGAAGTTGTGGCATTGGAAGATGTGAGTTGGGAGATAGTGTCTTCCAACTTTTGCATTCTTTCTTGAGAAGCTTGGATCATCTTCATCAACTCTTGAATGTAGGCAGGGGCCTGAGCATCCTGATTTCCAGTAAAGCTCTCCATGTTTTCTGGCAAAGTGAAGGTTGAAGATGTTCTACTCAATGCAATCGCTCCTCCCCAGTGGAGTCGCCAAAATGTAGATGTTCTTTGTGATGAAACGTTGCAAACCAGTAGAATGGGTGTGCCGGGAGGCGGCGGAGAGGAAGACTGGAGCAGACCCTGAAGAATGAGTGCAGCGGCAGGTGGGGTAGAAGGCTGAGCAAGGCTGAGAACAAGGCTGTGTAGAGAAAATAGTGCAGAGAGGATTTGAGAGAGTTTATGGATTAGCTGATTTGAAAAGTCCCTTCAATGATAACAAGAACCCCTATATATAGGAGTAGAGAATGAGGTTAATACTTTGGTATTAATAATGTAATAATGAGAATTGACAGTTACAAAGCATTAATGCTTTGTCTAGTGGGAGTTACGTTTTTTGGGAGAAGGTGTACTGAAAGAAATAGGGAAGAGCACTCACTCATGCTTCAAGAAAGGTTAAGAGAAGAACTCTTAACTATCTCCATATCTGATCCACCAAGCCAAACTCTCCAGGACATCCCAATAGTGAAGTTAACTCAAGAACCCTGCCTTATTCCGGAGTTATCTTCACTTCTTCTTGAAAGTGCTGTTCTATAAATGAGTTATTCTAAGAACAGGTTGTTCTGTAAAGAGTTGTTCCGAGCAGAACTGTTCTGAGAAGAGCTATTCTGAATGAATTCTTCTAGAAGTAATGAGCTCTTCTGATAAGAGGTTGTTCTTGTATAGAAGCTCTTCTGAAGAAGTTATTCTTGTGAAATATTTATTCTAAGAAGAGGTTGTCTTTCACTATAGTATGAAATAAATATTAGTTTCCAAAATTAAGTATCTACAGTCTTATTGGGTATGGAACTACTGAACATCAAGCTAGAATTGTTTTCTTTTGCTCATTTGATTCACTTAATTTTCCTAGTGATATTTGACAAATATTACATGATAGATTTCCAAAGAAAAGAAGACTTGTTGAACTTTTGGTGACAGGTTTATAGGACAATTATGTACATATAAAGGTTTAGAACTTGGCACCCCAACTCTCTCTTCTGCCATCAGCAACCTTACACCAGCTTTTACCTTCGTAATTGCTGTCTTCTTCAGGTTCTGTCTTCTTCAGGTTCCTTCCTCCTCTTAGTTTTCATTATCCTTATGCATTTTTATTGTATGTTAGGTAAGGATTGATTATATGTTTGGTACCCAAATTATGATTAAATGCTTGATTTAATAGGTTTAGGCACAAAATGCCATTATGAAAACATCGAAAATAATATTTTCATCATACAAAAAAAAAAGTGGGGGAGGGGAAACGATGCAACAATTTCTTATGTTTCATGTTTGAGTTAAATGAAGCTGGTGTTCTATATTTGCTAATACTTTTCTCCCATCTTTGCATGCCAATGCCATAACCAGGATAGAAAATGTAGCGTTGAGAAGCTCAAGCACTCGAGCTAAAATCATTGACACCATAGTATCAATTTCTGGTGCATCAGTCGTTGTTTTCTACAAGGGTCCCAAAGTTCTTTATTCTCCACATTGGACCTCATCATCTGCATTACTACTTCAACAGCCTCTGGGATCACCCCAATCAAATTGGGTGACTGGTGGGCTCTTACTTGCTGTGGGCTATCTTCTTAATGCATTCTGGCATATTATTCAGGTAAAACTATTTTCCAAGGCCCCTTATTACACCAACTAGAATATTTTCACATATAACTAAAATTGAATTATATTACAGTCCCAAATTATGAAGATATACCCAGAGGAGATGATTGTAACTTTCATCTACAACTTGTCTCTGGTCATTTTATCCGTACCCGTATCCTTATTAGCAGAATCAAACATGAGTTCTGGGAGACTAAGACCCAGAATAGTAGCTGCTGCTATCCTATATGCGGTAAGGAAGTAGCGTATATCAACTACAATTGTAGAGCAGATAACTTGCAGTATCTAAAGGTGTTCCTTTTTTCCCCTTGTTCAGGGAATTTTTGCAATATCCTTCAGCATTGGTTTACGCACATGGGGTGTACGGTGTAAGGGGCCGGTGTATGTCGCAACATTCAGGCCATTGTCAATTGTCATTGCAGCAGTTACGAGTGCCATTTTCCTTGGTGATGCATTGTATCTTGGAAGGTAATTAAAATATTACCAGTCATAATAAGTGGAGTCGTTACAAACATGCTACACATGCCTGTTCTTTGATTGGCCAATTTGTTTTATAATCACAAGTTGAAAAGCATAATTAATTTTGTAGTGTGATTGGAGCATTGATCTTATCGGCTGGGCTTTATGCTGTATTATGGGGAAAGGCAAAAGAAGAAATGATTTGTGATGATTCTGGCTCCTGCAGCTCTGGACCCTTCCCCACTACTAAGGTCTCTTTGCTGCAAAACCACAGTGATGAACAAATGTAATGCAACCATCCTGCAAATTCATCAATTAATGTTGTTCGCTGCAGATTTTACTTAATTCAAGACTTGGTTGATGGTTATGTTAACTGATATTTCTTTAGTAACTGAAATCTTGATGAGTCAAATGTTCAATTGACTCATTTCATCTTCTATTTAATGTACTATTTGTATAAATTGATAATATACTAGATAGTTTCATTTCAAAAAAAGGTTAACTCGGGTTAAGGGGTTAACCTTTAATTAGAGTTAACATTTAATGTAGTGAATAATTTTTTACAAGTGAAAAGTCTTAATATTGAACCGAGAAACAATTATGTTTCAGGATTAAAATTATAATTAGCTCATACATATAAATAAACATTAAAAAACGATAACTTGAAAAGAAGAAAGTGTGCAAAGTCACCATCGTGCTGAAATATTAAAAGTTTTGTCCAATAATACAAAACTCCTAGTCTAAAGCAATTTTCCCAATTTAAGACAAAGAAATCAAAGTGGAAATAGGTTAGGAGCCAACCAATTACCTGTCAATTGTCACCAACCACCCATTATTAAATAGGAAAAAATTACAATGTTACAAAAGAGTAATTTAATATGAAACACTACAAAGAAAACAAGAGAAAATAGATTCCTTTTTGGCTTTTGGAGGTACAACTGTCCAACAAACCAGTGAAAGGCAGGAAGAGAAGATGGCAAGAAGATATTGTTACAATCATGTTCTGCCATTCACGGCTATGGTTGCAGTTGTATCCACCAATGTAGGGCTAAACATTCTATTCAAAGCAGCAACTTTAAAGGGGATGAGCTACTACATCTTCATCACCTATTCTTTTGCTCTTGGCGCCCTTCTTCTCCTCCCTTTATCCTTCATCTTTCCCAGGTTTTCCCTTAGCATCATCCAGTTTATTTACATATATAAATCCCAACTCCATTGAAAATTTGCATTACAAGATGAAGATCTTTGTTTATTTCTGATATATGCAGTAGAGCAGTGCTTCCCCCATTGAAGTTCCATCTTGTCTGTAAATTTTTCCTCCTTGGGCTCATCGGGTACTGAAATTGAAGTACTGTACAAATTAAGCTGTAATTTCTTTCTTATGTGTTAATTTTTGAGTTCTTGGAAAGATTAGAAGATGGTAATAGAAAAACTATGATTGTTTTCCTTTTGGGATAGGTTTTTAGCTCAAATATGTGCATACAAAGGAATAGAATATAGCTCCCCAACTCTGGCTTCTGCAATCAGCAATCTGTCCCCAGCTTTTACCTTCATACTCGCTGTTCTTTTCAGGTTTCTCCCTTTTCTCCAAGTTGTTCAATATCTCCATGTATTTACTGTACTTTTGATGATTGATCTCTGACTTCTTGTAATTTGGAAGCTAGTGTCCTGAGTCTGACTTTTTCTCCCATTCTTTGGATACTGTAACTAACAAGATTGGAAAGGGTAGCCTTGAGAAGCTCAACCACGCAGGCTAAGATCTTGGGGACCATAGCATCAATATCAGGTGCCTTAGTGGTTGTTCTCTACAAAGGCCCCAAAGTTTTTTCCTCTCAACCTTGGAAATCATCATCTGTTTTAGTTAAATGGCCCTTGGGGTCGTCAGAATCAGACTGGGTCATTGGTGGGATCTTACTTACTGTTACCTATCTTCTTTTTTCCTTCTGGAACATTATTCAGGTAAAACATAGTCTGGTATGGCTTCCCTCACTTAGAAATTTCCACAAGCTCAATTTTAATTAGGTTGGACTTGCAGACCCAAATCATGGAGATATACCCAGCTGAGGTGACTGCAGCCTTCTTTTACAACTTATGTGCGGCCATTATCTCTGCACCAGTTTGCTTGATAGCAGAACCAGACTTGCTTTCTTGGAGGCTAAGCTCTAGTGTAGCAGTTATTGCAGTCATATACTCGGTAAGAATTTAGTAATTCAACTGCAATTAAAAGCGGACAAATGCTGGTATCAAAATTTGAGTTTCTCTATCTGTGTAGGGTGTTTTCTCGTCCTTTAGCTCTATTGTGTTTGCATGGGGCCTTCACTTGAAAGGGCCTGTCTACATTGCAATTTTCAATCCACTGTCAATTGCCATTGCTGCTTTTATGAGTGCCATATTCCTTGGTGATTCTCTGCATATGGGAAGGTACTACGACTCCATGTTATCAGCCAGTCCCTTCATAATCACAAAAAAAATAAGCTTAATTCAATCTTAATTTTGCAGTATAATTGGAGCAGTTATCATATCTGTGGGATTTTATGCTGTAATATGGGGAAAGGCCAAAGAAGAAGAAAAGACTGAGGATGACTCTGGCTTTAGCAGAGTGGGGACCTCGGCCGGTGGTAAGGTCCCTTTGCTGCAAAGCCATAAGGTGGAAGACATGTAGCAGAGATTGGATTGAGAAACAGTAGCAGTCTTTAATGATTTAGTAATTGCACAAGCAACTGTATATACTACACAGATGACAATTGGGATCAACAGGGTACAATTGGAAATGGACAGACGTTAGGAGGCCATGACATCGGTGTGGTTTAATCCTAGTTTCCCATTTTACTAGAATTATCAAGCTTGAGGATTACTAGACTAGGTAGGCATGAATATGAAAATCTGAACATTGATGTCATTATCGTTTTAGATGGTTTCTGCATATTTGCAGAATATCAGGCATGAGTTAATGTTAGCGGTTGAAGATGGTTGAGTGGCATTTCTGCAGTCATTTTTTGACATGTTCTGCCATTAGTTGTCCTGTTGCATCAGGTTTTAGGTAGTTTTTTTTTTTTTTACAGGAGGAATATTAAATAACTGGGGATGAGGGTGCTTGGATTCGAACTCAAAACTTACAATATGCCACAACTCATTCTTAACCACTAGGTCAAGAGGTTGTTGGCGGTTTTAGGTAGTCTTTGATAAGATAAGGTTGTGGTAATCTATTTTGCTAGGCAAACATATAAGTTAGTTGTTAGAAGTTGTTAAGTTTAAACTTTTATCTGATATTTGTATAAATTAATGAACAATGCAGCCCAAAACAATGGCTTTTTACAGAAAATTTCTGAAACTCTTTCTTCATTTTTCTCTCTTGTTCTTCTCTGCTTCATATCCTTCAGTTAATACTAGTACTTTTCCCCTATTGCTGATGCAGAAACATAGGACTTGTCCATGTTTTATCTTTTGTGATTTGATGAATTTGCTGCCAATATATATTCTTTGCTTCCTGACTGACTATGTTTGCTTTTGATAAAAAAATCCAACCATTTGCTAACGGAATTGGCATAAGTGGTTAAAGTTTGAATTTTGAGTGTAAAGTATTCATGTTGAAATTTCCACGATCTCTAATTGGTAAGTGATTTGTAAATTTTAAAAAATTCGCAGGTAAAATCCAATAAATCCATAAATCTCAGTAATAAATTAATGGTATACTTTAACTTTAAAGATATGATAACCTTTCTTACTCCTAAACTTTTATGTACCAAAAAAATACCTAACCATTTTGATTAACAATCTTTTTATTTCAGCATGAATTTTAATCCACATCCAATAGAAAGAACTTAAACATGATTTGATCTTAATAAACATACGATCCAATAGAAAGAGATATGCTTCAAGTGCAAACATAGCTCCAAACATCAGAAACAACCTATTTCTGAATTCTCTTCTCGATTAACAAAAATGCAACTCCAGTTCAAGTATAGCTTGAGATAGCTTTAATCTGAGTTAACCTTTAATACATGAAATGTAATACCCAGCCCAAATAAAAGTCCCAAACGCCAAAAAAATTACTGTGTTAGCTTTATTACACTAGGGCAAAAACAAGAAGGAAACGGGCAGCGCCTCCAACGGGAGAAGCTGCTAATGAAATATATATATATATATATATATAGACACAGACACACTAGAATAATACCCCTGCGACGCAGGGTGCTTTTTTTTCTTAAAAAATATTATAAATAATATTTATTAAAAATAATAAGTCAAGATAATTATTTAAGAAATACTAATTTTTTAAATCAAAATAATAATATTTAATTTATCAATTAAACCACTTATTTTTGTATTTTTATTTTTTTATAAAATAAAATAAAATTCTAACACAAAGTTAGAAAATTAAATAGACCAAAAAAAAAAAATTATAAACATTTAATTTTTATTGAGTGTAAACTAAATTTTTTAGTACCAGTATAAATTCAAAATAGACTAATCCTCCGTCACCATTCTTTCTTTTTATGTTTCGTAATTTTTAAGTACTTAATATTGAAATTATTTATTTATTACTTTATTTCTTCTTTTACAGCATTCAATTTTCATAATTAATTAAAATTTTTTGAATTTGATTTGTAGATTTATTTTTTTATATATTTTTATTTGTGTTTAATTTTTAAAAAATGATCTTTGGAATTTTTTTTGCTTTATTATATAATTTTATAATTTTTTGAATTTTTATATTATTTATAATATTTATTAGATTTTTATTGTTTTCGTAATTTTTAAATTTTGAGAATTATACAAATAAAAAAGGGATTTACAATTTGATTTGAAATTTTTTGGATGTTTGGTATTAGTATTTTATTTGAGTTTTTGCAAACCAAAATTTTGAGATATTTTATTTCAATTTTTAAAAAATTTTCAAGGACTAATTATGATTTTCCCTTACTCAAAAAAAAATGTCATGCAAAGGAGGAGAAAAGTGTCATGCAAAGGAGGGCCTTGGAGACAAAAATATATGTATGTATAGATATATATATATATATATATATATATATATATATATATATACACACACACACACACATATATATATATATATATTTGTCTCCTCCTTTCCCATAGCTTGACACTTGTCTATTTTTTTTTTGCTCTCAACAATTTTTTTTTACTTAGGTCCTTTTTTTTTCTCAACAATTTTTTTAGTTAAATCATTAACATGTTTTTTGTCCAATTATTTTTTTTGCCCTCAACAATTTTTTTTTAATTAGGTCCTTTTATTTTTTTTTTACTTAGGTCCTTTTATTTTTTTTCTCAACAATTTTTTTAGTTAAATCTTTAACATGTTTTTTGTTATATATAATTTATAAATGTAAATTCTTTTTTTTATGGAGAACAATAGACAATAAAATGTTGTTTTAGAAAATAATGTAGCTAGGAAATGCTATAATTTTTTTCTGTATTTATTTGGAAAAAAGATGATGAAAAAATTATATAAGTAATTTTTTTAAAGTAAATCAATACAAACTATTAAAGATAGCTTTTGTCAATTGAAGAAATTGGTGATGACGCGTGTATGAACACTGTTTTGTCAATTGAAGCAATTGGTGATGACGCGTGTATTACAGCTGTGTCGATTGGCGAGCGATTTATGCAGTTGTGTGGACTGGCGAGCTATGTCGAATGGCAAGCTGTTTATGCTGTTGTGTGAATTGGCGAGCTATGGGGTTGGCGAGCTGATGTAGTATGAGGGTTGACGAGCTGTTATGCTGTTGTGCAAAATGGCGAGCTGTGTTGGTTTGGTGAGTTGATGCAGTATTACGATAGTTGAATCAAAGAAAATGACAGTTTCTACAGCTTTGTGGATTGGCAAGCGTTTCTACAGTTGTGTGGATTGGCGAGCTATGTGCTTTGGCGAGTTGCTATGCTGTTTGTGAGGGTTGGCGAGCTACTGTAGGATGTGCTCCTTTTATTAGAGTATATTTAAATATGTTGTTGTTGAATTGAAGACAAGGGAAGTTTCTATAGTTGTGTAGATTGGCGAGTAGTTTATGCAGTTGTGTGGATTAGCGAGCTACGGATTGGCGAGCTGTTATGCTATTTGTGTGGGTTGGCGATCTGCTGCAGTATGTGCATCTTTTATTAGAGTATATTTCTTTTTTATTTAAATATTTTGTTGTTGAATCGAAGAAAAGGGAAGTTTCTACAGCTGTGTGGATTGGCGAGCAGTTATGTGGATTTGCGGGTTGGCAGGCTATGTACTTTGGCGAGCTGCTATGCTCTTTGTGAGGGTTGGCGAGCTACTGCAGTATGTGCCTCATTTATTAGAGTATATTTCTTATTGATTTAAATATTTTGTTGTTGAATCGAAAAAAAAGGGGAGTTTCTACAGCTGTGTAGATTGGCGAGCAGTTATGCAGTTGTGTAGTTTGGCGAGCTATGTGGTTGGTGAGTTGTTATGCTATTATGTGGGTTGGCAAGCTTCTGTAGTATGTGCCTCTTTTATTAGAGTATATTTCTTATTGATTTAAATATTTTGTTGTGGAATCGAAGAAAAGGGAAGTTTCTACAACTGTGTAGATTGGCGAGTGGTCATGCAGTTTGTGTGGATTGGCGAGCTATATACTTTGGCTAGCTTCTATGTTGTTGTGTGGATTGGCGACCTATGTCGATTGTTGCTCCATGTTTACATTGAACCAAAATTTCAATTAGGTTTTGTAACAAATTAACGAGCATGATTGTTCAACTCTTGAGCATTTTAATTTTTAACTCTTCATTTGTATGCACTAAGTTTGAACAAAAAATTGTAAAGAAAAAAATTTTCCCGTAACAAAATACGAGCAATTTTCTAATATATATATATATATATATATATAAAAACAAAAGAAAAGATGAAGAGTGGCGTGACTTGCGACGCCAAGAGAAAGGAAAATGACATTTAAGTTGGCTATTGTTTAGCCAAAGCAAAAAAAAAGACTTGGGCGTTTTTGTTGAAGGGCTTGAGTGAGAGTTAGAGGAAGAAGTAAAGTCCTAGGTGAGTAAAGATTTCTCTTTAATTTTTATGGTTATTTTGTATAGTTAGGGATTAAGCTTTGAGGAAAACAAGACATTAAAAATTAGGAAAAAATTTGTATTTTAAAGAGATACAAATTTTTAGCTTTCGTCAAATAATGTAACTCATGCCAAGTTCATAATTTATTGCGTTATAACCATTTAGTGAATACAGTATATATTGTTAGCTTCTGTCGAATAGCGTATTTTTCTAATATTAAATATTTTTTAATAATAGGCTTCGAGAGATCTTAAGCCTATGTTTAGATTGAGGGTGGGGAAAGGAAAGGAAAGCAAAGCAAAGTAAAACAAAGGAAGGTTGTAAACGTTTCCTTTGTTTGAGAAGATTTTTTAGCTAGGGAAAGGAAAGAGATGGGGAGTGAGCACCCCTTGCTTTCCCTTGAGTTATTCAGTTTTTTTAAAACCCCAATTTGGAGTAAAGGGGAAGGAAAGGAAACTTGAAAAAAATTTTAACGTGTAGAATGTCAAATTTATCCTTATTATCTTATAAAATTTAAAACAAAAAGGGTTATAATTGGAAAAAAAGCATTACAATGAATCATTTCCTTTCCTTTCCATTGTTTAACCAAACAAAGATTGTTAAGATTACTTTCTTTTCCTTTCCTTTATTAATTTTAGCTATCCAAACAAGGGGTACATGTACCCTTTCTTTTCCTTTCTTTTCCTCTAGTTTACATTCTTTTCCTTTCCATTCCTTTCCTTTACTAATGTTTATCCAAACATAGTGTAAGGCTTTGTTTTGGTTTCAATCTAGCAAATTCAAGTAAGTGACTCAATATCCCTTAGGTGTTTTGACATTCTTAAAATTAAACTTAATATGAGATATGTTTCATATACTATATACAAATATGTTTTTGTCTTATGATTTTTAAATTTGGTTAAGCATGCAAAGTATATACAATTATTAAAATTTATTTTAAACATGATTTTGTTCAAGTACATGAATATAATTTTTAATCGCTTCGATATTTAAAATTGTAGTGTATATTTTAGAAATATGAAATTTCTTTGGAATTTGTCATAATGTATCTATAGGTTATGTGTTTTGTAAATACAAAGTTTACTTGGATTGATTTATGAAATTCGTTTTGTATGAAATATGTTTTGAGATTTACAATACTGCTTTGTATATTGGGAAATCTAAAATTATTGTTTTGTCTCCTAGTATGATTGTGCTCTGACCTTGCCAATGGGAGTTAAATGTTGGCCATATGGACATATATTCTGTTAAAAGAAACTAGTTCTTAACCGTACCATCGTTAAGAATAGTGGATCTTTACTCTGTTCTATACAACTCTTAGTTGCTTCTAATATTCTAACCTCAGCCACCGGGGGTTAATTGTGATTTTTGTTCTGATTCTGACCTATGCCATAAGGGTTAAGCATAGCCATGGCATGTTATGGGAGACCTGAAAATTTTGATTTATGAAATTTTTGTTTAGTTTTAATATCTACGAAACTCTGTTTAGTTTTAAAATATATGTATATGAATTTGAATAAATTACGTGATTAAATATGAGATTACCCAATTCGGATTTTGAATTTTTATATTGATATTTTGGCCTGAATGTTTTTATAGCATGCTTAATCCAACTGATTGGATATCAGTTGCTTACTAAGTGGTTATATTCACCTCTTTTTCCTAACATCTTACAAGTTCTGTTGTTGACAATGTTCATGAGAATGTCGAGGAGTGACGCTTTGGAGTTTAGGACATGTTTCAAGACCTTAGGTTTATGATTAAATTGAGAATTTAGAATGTTTCAAACTTTTGTTTAAAGTTTTAAGAAATAAGTTAGAATTTTGTAAACTTCTTTTGTTTATTTGTGGTATATTTTCAATTTAGATATTTGAAAAGATTAAATTTTAGTATGATAAATACGTAGCATGTATGTGAGATTATATCTTACAGGTGTGTGGCGTATGTTATGTCTCAGATTCGGTGAATGACATGAAAACTGTAAATATCTTAGGATAGAGAGACAACCTCTAAAGTATTTAATGTGTTCCATTCTTATTACCCAAGATCTGCACCTGCTAATTTCATATCTTCAACAATACTAATTCTCACCAAGATCTAAAAATTCGTTAAAATATCTCTAGATCAAATTGAGAATTACTCCACTTGACATCTTGTTGCAACAAATCTTTTCTTGTATGTCCTTGATCTCACAAGTATAATATGCAACAACAAATCTCCTGAACCGAATCATCATCTTTGCATCACGCTTTATGATAATTCTCGAATCATAGCTCTGATACCATTTGTTAGAATTTTTCAAACAGAGATATATTCCACAAACAAATGAGATCAACGCGAAATTAAATCAAATATAACAAGAGATAAGATTTAACATGGTTCAGCCCAAATGCCTACATCCACAGACAAGAAAGAAAAATCAATATAATAAAAGTTGTAGAGAATTTTGTGATTTCATGAGGCCACGTAGCCCCCTCCATTTTTACACTTGTTGCCCTTCAATTTTGGTTCATGCTGCGTTGCCTTACAGGAAAAAAAATATTTGTTTTGGTCTATTCGAGAATTTCCCTTAGTTACAGATCCTCTCTCTGTGTGACACATGTCCTCAAAGGGCAGATATTTTGAAGATGATGGCCTTTCGTCTATTGTTATTCTCTCTTTGCGTTTGGTTGTATCGTTCTCTGAAACCTGCTTTGTTTGTCTTGGGTGTTGCGTCTGGGCTACTGCCATATCGCCTGAGTTGTCGCCATTTTCCCTTTTGCTATATCTGCTTCTCCTTTGGGTGATGAATGCTTCACCTCTTCTATTTTGGAGAGTACGATGCGGCCAAGCTAAATGCTATATACACCTTCAATTCATCCATCAACTAATTGAACATTGATTTCTTTCTTTCACCTGAGCACGAACTCAGCCTCTACTTTTTAGCGACAAGACAGAAAGATTTCAATGAACATCAAAAAGACAACAATGGAGACAAAATCTCATCACTTTTTAGAGATCAACTTGATTTCTGCACAGAGGCTTACACAACGATCAGCTAAATGCCATCTCACATGAAACCCTATGCTGTTCTTTGGGTTGATTCATCCACCAAGCTTCGCACTCGAGTAAATCGTGTCGACGGCAAAAACCCAACCTAGAACGACAAGTTTCTCTTCGGAGTCTCACCCGCCTTCCTTTTTGGCAAAACCTCTGCTATTTTGGTCGAAATTGACGTCATTGGTATCTTCTGAGACAGGCTTATTAGTTTCTTTGTAGAAAAGAAAGATACATGTTCTTGATTTTATCTTCTTCAGTTAAAACTTAAGGAATTTGAGGTGTGTTTTTTAAATTTTTATTCCAATGGTTCATTTTTCCCCTTTTTTTGGGTTCTCGTTCTCTATTTTTCTCTTCTCTCATTTACTGCTAACACAAATTCATTTTTTTCTAATTAAAATGCAATCCCTTTCTCTCTCTCTTTACTTCATTCTTTCTTTTCTTTTTGTTTTCTTTCCTTGTCTTATTTGTTTGTCTCTCTCTTTTTTTGATTACTTTCTACAACTTAAGACCTAAATTGGTGATGATCAAATCACCAACAGAAAAGGGCAGCTGATCAAATCAAAACAATAATTGTCATTGAAACAAATGAACCGTGGGAAGTACAACAAAGGGCAGTTGATCGAAAGGGAAACAAATGGAGAAAGGGTATTTTAGGAATTTAAAAATTAATCTAAAAAAAGATATAAAAACATGGAAGCTCAAAACAAAGGAGAAGAGGAAATCAAAGCTCCGACCAAGAGACAAAAAAAAAAGGTACAGAAAGGAAAGAGTGAGAAAGAAGGGAATTTCCAGTTTTCCTCCCTTTCTTGACGTGTCATCCTCAATTACATCACCATTTACATACATTTACCTGTATCAGAAAGAAAAATTAATGGTATTTGTAAAAACAAAGCAACTTAATAAACAAATAGGAGTATAAATAAATAAGCAGTTAGATCCAGTGGAACCTTTTTCTCATTTGCATAATAAACTAGATGAAGTGAGATTGGCACATTCATAACCTACAAATAGTTCATCTTTTCTTGAAAGTGCCAAATAGATGCAGGAGTGAATGAGATGGAATACCTTATTCAATGAGTATAGACAGCAAAGCTTGCCTTGTCAAAACTTTAAATTTGTGCCTTTAAGTCTTTAAAAGTCCTGTAAGAGTTGTCATTCTTGTCACTATAAATCATGGAGATTACAAAGAGTATATGCTTTATCCCATGGAACCCGGTATTTTCTATAACTCTTCCTCACATCTCTACAAATCTATCACCCACATAGAGCTTACATAGTGATTACATCTTTTTATCTCTTCAATTTTATTGGTATTAACTCTATATTTATAGAGTCGAGTTACATGATCACCAAGAATTCATATTTACTTAAGAATCTAATTTATCAAGAATATTTCTCTCTAAATAAACTTAACTACCAAGCAATTCTCTAACTAATAGAATTTTACTAGAATCTAAAGTGATTCCCAATAGAATTTAAGTCAACATCTAACATTTATTGCGTATATATATTCTAGGCTTAATACTCAAATATGTCATCCACGTTTGCCACAAAATAGAATTATGTTCTCAAAATTTAATTGCATGGAAATCAGTCCTAAATGTTTCAAAATAACATAATTAAGGACATTTTCGTTAAATTCTTTAATTTTCGTTACCCTTGCATAGTAATAAACCTTAACGGCATTAGAGAAAGTTCACGAAAATGTCTTTAATTTGTTGTTTTGAAACGTTTAGGACTGATTTCCATGCAATTAAACTTAAGAACTTAATTCCATTTTGTGACAAACATGGAGGACACATTTAAGTATTAAGCCTATATTCTATTATTCCTGAGTATGCTTGCTGTTATAAGAAAACCCAGCCATTTCGATTAACAATCTCTTTATTTCAACATGATTTTAATTCACAACCAAAATTTTATAATATTAATTCTAGTATTCCACTAACGAACCTAGATGAACGACAATATATTTTATGCTACATTCAAATAGGTTTTCATTAAAAGCATTATCAAATTTTACATTTTGATAACTAGTGATCAAATTTCATATATAGATAACATTTTCAATTTATTTTTTACATTTTAATTGAACTCTATTATTATATTGGTTTTAATTTTTATTTCATCATCTTCAATGAAAAATGTTCCAAAATTAGTTTAAAAACCTTATAAATTATAATCTATAGCATTAGCAATATTTTGTTTTTTGAGAAAATACCCGATCATCTATCTTGTAAAATTTCGTAAACTGGATGAAAAGGATCAATTTAATATATATGTGTGCGAGTATGCATTCAATAGAAAGAGATGTGCTTCAAATGCGAACATAGCTCCGAATATCAGAAACAATTTGTTTCTGAATTCTCTTTTCCATTAACAAAAATGCAATTACTCTTCAAGTATAGCTTGAGATCATTTTTAACCTTTAATCCAAGCTAACCTTTTAACATATTCGATAATTTTAAAGATTGAATATATACAAGTGAAAGTCTTAAGATTGAGATGAAAAACAAAATTATGTTGTAGGATTAAAATTATAATTAGCTCATGTTTCATTATATAAATAAACATTAAAAAATGATAAGTTGGCAAAAAAATAAGTACATGTGCAAAGTCACTATCATGCTGAAATATTAAAAGTTTTGTTCGATAATAATATGCAATTTAATACAAAGAAAATCAAAGTGGAAATAGGCTAGGAGCCAACAAACCTGTCAATTATCACCACCAACCATAATTAAAATAGGCAACAATACAATGCTAAATGATACTAATTTAATATGCTACACTAAAAAGAAAAGAAGAGAAAGTAGATGCCATTTTGGCTGTCGGAGGTACAACTACAAACCAGTGAAAGGCAGGAAGAGGAGGGGAAGAAAAGATGACAAGAAGGTATTGTTACAATGATGTCCTGCCATTCACAGCTATGGTTGCAGTACTATGCATCAGTGTAGGGCTAAACATTCTATTCAAAGCAGCAACTTTAAAGGGGATGAGCTACTACATCTTCATCTCCTATTCTTATGCTCTTGGCTCCCTTATTCTCCTCCCTTTATCCTTCATCTTTCCCAGGTTTTTTTTTCTTGAGATCATTCAGATTACATATATAATATCCCAACTCCACTGAAATTTTGCACTTAAATGATGAATATCTGTGTTTGCTTCTGATTTATGCAGTAGAGCAGTGCTTCCCCCCTTGGAGTTCCATCTTGTCTCTAAATTTTTCCTTGTTGGGCTTATCGGGTACTGTAGTATTGTTCACATTAAGCTGTAATTTTTTCTTATGTGTGTTCAGTTTTTAAGCACTTGGAAAGATCAGAAGACGGTAACTATGATTGTTTTTCCTTTTGGCTGACAGGTTTTTATCTCTTATATGTACATACAAGGGTATAGAATATAGCTCCCCAACTCTTGCTTCTGCAATCAGCAATCTGTCCCCAGCTTTTACCTTCATCCTTGCTGTTCTTTTCAGGTTTCTTCCTCCTCCTTGTTCCTCAATATCTTCATGTATTTACAATACTTTCAGAAATGTACATCAGTTACTGATGATTGATCTTAGACTTCTTGTAACTAACAAGATTGGAAAGGGTAGCCTTGAGAAGCTCGACCAGTCAGGCTAAAATCTTGGGGACATTAGCATCAATATCAGGTGCTTTAGTAGTTGTTCTCTACAAAGGCCCCAAAGTTTTTCCCTCTCAACCTTGGAAATCATCATCTGTTTTACTTGAATGGCCATTGGGGTCATCAGAATCAGATTGGGTCATTGGTGGGATCTTACTTGCTCTTGCCTATATTCTTCTTTCATTCTGGAAAATTATTCAGGTAAAACATAGTCTGGTATGCCTTCCCTCACTTAGAAATTCCACAAGCTCAATTTTAATCAGGTTGGACTTTCCAGACCCAAATCATGGAGATGTACCCAGCTGAGGTGACTGCAGCCTTCTTTTACAACTTATGTGCGGCCATTATCGCTGCACCAGTTTGCTTAATAGCAGAACCAGACTTGATTTCTTGGAGGCTAAGCTCTAGTGTAGCAGTTATTGCAGTCCTATACGCGGTAAGAATTTAGTGATTCAACTACAATTGAAGGCCCGACAATTGCTAGTAATGTGTTTCTCTATCTGTGTAGGGTGTTTTGTCGTCCCTTGGCTCTATTGTGATCATGTGGGGCCTTCACTTGAAAGGGCCTGTCTACATTGCAATTTTCAATCCACTGTCAATTGCCATTGCTGCTTTTCTGAGTGCCATATTCCTTGGTGATTCTCTGCATATAGGGAGGTAGCAAGAATCCGTGTTTTTTTCATGTTACTAGTCTTAAGAAGAATCATTTGAAAAGCAAATTTTCTTTTTACTTTGGCCAGTCATTCCCTTTATAATCGCAAATGATAAGCTCATTTCAATCTTAATTTTGCAGTATAATTGGAGCAGTTATCATATCTGTGGGATTTTATGCTGTGATATGGGGAAAGGCCAAAGAAGAAAGGACTGAGGATGAAAGTGGTAAGGCCCCTTTGCTGCAAAGCCATAAGGTGGAAGATATGCAGCAGAGATTGGATTGAGAAATAGTAGCAGTCTCCGATGATCCATTAATGCTTCCTGAATCATCATATAATCTGTTCAGTGCCAATGCAATACAAAAACCAAAAGTGTTTTTCAGAATTTGGATTAGATCAAAGGCATGCATCCTGTGTATTTGTAATTTTGAGATTAAAAATTATGAAATTTATAATATAAAAATATATTTTCTTAAATATGATCACCCATAGCCAATTTGTAATGGCGATCAATATGATTCAAATAATCATATTCTCACTTCTAATGTGTGGAAAAAAATTTTATTCAATTTTCAAATGACGGTCTTTTTTGTAGTGAAAAAAGACCGAAGATATTCAGGCAAGTATCTGATGGCTGGCAAACCCAAGGATCCAATCCAAGAGAACCTGACAGTATTAGCATATTTAGCGATTACTGGACAACGAGGAGGCCATCGGGAGACCTTATGTAGCCCATTGGAGTAGTTAGTAGTCACTATTTTTTTATCTAAAGATTAATTTCGATGAGATTAAAAATAACAGTGTGCGGTGAGATTAGATAATATAGATGTGAGATTAAAATTAGTAGTGAAATATGTGTTCGGATGCAAATGCGGCTATGGCGATGAGATAGAGTACAATGAGATGATAAATTGATCATTAATGACATTAGATTAAAATTATTTTTGCTATTTGTGAAATTAATAAATAATTAAAAATTAAATACTGAAATTAGATTTATCAAATAATAATTTTGTTAATAAATAATATAATTTTTAAGAATAATAATACATTTACACATCTCAAAATAAAAATTATTGATATTTATTTACTCTATTATGTATATAATTATTTATTTTAGTTAGTTATTTAATTATAAAATGTTTATTTTTATTCTTTTTACCCATGATTTTTTATAATAAAATCAATTATTTATCTATTTAAGATTTTCAAATATTAATTTATTAATTATTTTATTATATAAATATATATAAATACTTAAATAAATTATAATAAAACTTTAAAAAGAGAGAGAGAATTTATCCCGCAAGGTCAAATTTACGACTAGACCTTGATCCCTCCAATTAAAAACTAGAGGGGGATTGCAGTTGAAAGAATTTCAATCTTATATCATCGTATTAAACATAAAAACTTTATATTATAATTCTTATCGACATATCAAATACATTTTTTTTAAATTTTTACCATATTTATATATAATTTTTATTAAATTTAATCTCTATAGCTTTTATATTTTTATTAGTATTACCGTATGTCAAGATTACCGTACGTCTAATTCTTGTCAGTGGCTCTTAGCAACTGCCTTTTCCTGTATTACCTTTTAATAACCACCACTAATTCTTGTTAGGCATGCATGGACCAGTGAGTACATTTTACATTAATCTATTTGAATTTGCTGGAGAAGAACCCGTCCTGTAGTAAGATAATTCGTTGATTATTTTCATTTGCAGTGATGAAATCAAGATTTTTATCTAATAAGATATAATCAATCAAAAAATATAGTTTTTAATCTTTCAATTTTTAATACAAAGTCTTGAACTACACGTAATTTTTTAGCTCAATTTTAATGTAAGTTTACATAAAATATTTTTGAGTATTGTAGTGATGAGTAGTTTTAAGAGATTAATTTTTAATTAAATTTAATTGTTTCATTTTTTTTGAAGTATTTTCCATTAATTAAAATAAGAAGAAAACAAAGGTGATTCATGAATGAAGTTGAAATGGGTTATGTATAATCTTGGACAAGTGTTTGCTTAGGGATGCAAATCAACATCAACTATTAAGAAATTATTATATTTTGGTGGTGCAAAATCACTCCAACTTGTGCTATAAAATATTTGCCATCACAAAGGTTGGAGCAAGAGATGCTATAAAGTATAAACACAAGATCATAATCTTTGTACATTAAGACATAAAAATATTTATTATAAGGCATGGCCATGTCAAAACGATGAAAAATGATATCCTAAATTATTTGATGAAAGAAAAGATACTTTTCACACCATAAACTTAATTTATTTTTCATATTACAAACTAACATATATTTTTAACACAAATCATGTATACATTATGAATTATAAATCTTCGGGTTTGTATATTTTTTATCATATTTATTTATATCAAACTCTATGAAATGCAAAATTTATCCTATCATTCGTATAGATATGTCAAAATCAAAACTATTTTTTCAATTTTTATTAAATTCACATTCAATTTTTTATTAAAATTTTAATTCATATCATTTTTTTTACATTTTTTTCATATTTAAAACTATCTAAATAAATTATAACTCACATCAATTACGCCTTCCAACTAGACTTGTCAAGGGCTGAGTTATCTGCCTAAGCTCGAAGGTTCACTTGATATTTGGTCAGATTTAGACAAAAATATCGAATGCATTTACTTGATTTGGGAAAAATTTTTAGACCTGATAAAAACGGGTTGAGCTCAAGCTTACTCTTCTAAAGCCTGAGCTCGACCCAACCCGACCCAAACATAATTACTAATTAAGTTTTTTTAAATATATCTACTAAATATAATATAATTTTATGTATATAAAATATTATTGATTAATAAACATAATTATCTATATCTAATATGAAAATGAATATGTAAAATTTGACAAATCAAATTAAATTTTAAAGGGAATAAAAAATAAATAAACAAATAAACAAAAAAATAAATACAAAAAATAAATAAATAAATAAAGATTCATATGGGCTGGTCAGATTTGGGCATGTTTAATAAAATAAAAAAAAATCTGAACTAAAAACCTAACTTGAATTTAGGAATCAAATCGGACTTAAGTTTACACATAATATATATTATCTGACTTGGGTCTAACTCCAACCTGACCCAAGCCATGAGCAACTTTACTTCCAACAATGCAACAAAAAGAAAAGACTTATCTACCATGAGCAGGTTTACTTCCAACAATGCAACAAAAAGAAAGACTTATCTCCGCTCTTCCCCTTGCTTGTCAAAAGAGAAAACACAAGGGCCAAATAATTATAGCTAATAGGAAATCGCACACTATAAAGTAACCAATCTGCAATTCCCATCAAAATTATTTGTCGAGTCACCTCTCACCAGTAACAGTACTTTACAATTTGACAAAAACCTTTTTAAGTTTACAGTGTCTTTCCGGGGTGTTGATTTCTTTGTTTGTTTAGAGAGAATTTGAGAGGAAGAAAAGATGGTGTGGAGATTGAGGTATGATTGTTACAAGGCTGCTGTGCCATTCACAGTTATGGTGACAATGGAGTGTGTGAACGTCGGGCTAAACACACTTTTCAAAGCTGCTACTCTGAAGGGCATGAGCTACCATGTTTTCGTGGTCTATGCTTATGCCATAGCTGCTCTTGTTCTCCTTCCGGCTCCTTTCTTCTCTTACAGGTTCTCTTCTTCCTTTCTTACCTTGTCTGTCAGGTTTAGACTCTAGACAGTTGACATGCAAGCCAAAAGGTTTTCATTTCTAATTTGCTTCTCTTTAGTTTTCTTGCAGATCAAGAGTGCTTCCTCCACTCAGCTTCCCTATACTATGCAAAATTGGACTACTTGGGCTTATAGGGTAACTTGGCTTGACTCATGAAGTTCCGATGGTTCAGAAACAAGAGCCATGGTTTTAGCAAATCTTTCCTAGTTAATTTTGCTTCATTTCACAGTATTTTTCTGTATTTCTTTGAAACTCGATCAGGAGTTCATCTCAGATCATGGGGTACACGGGCATCAATTACAGTTCTCCTACTCTTGCTTCTGCAATCAGCAACCTGACACCAGCTTTTACCTTCATCCTAGCTATCATTTTCAGGTAATTTTTATTCCACCTTCAATTACTAAAGCACCCTGTAGTGGACGAAATTGGATGGATTCTTCATCTCACGAGTGATTGCACTCTCGTTTGCTTTATGATAAAGTTGGACTGGGAGTTACATTCCTTTTGGTCAGAGTTCAAATTCATCAGTTAACTCTGTCCATTGGATTATGCCCATTCTTTTTCCTTTTGGATGGTACTTGGTGTACACTTCTGTAGTTTTCCTTGTGGAAATTCTGTACTTTGGGCTGCGGTGTATTGAAGAAGGCAATCTTGGGCCCAACACAGAATCTGACTACTTTGCCATTTGCTTAATTCGGTGAAATCAAGCTTTTTTTAATTCTGATATATATTGTCTTTTCTTGCTACTTCAAAGGATGGAGAAGCTAGTTTGGAAAAGAACAAGCAGCCAGGCTAAAGTCATGGGCACCATAATATCAATTACAGGTGCATTTGTGGTGACTCTCTGTAAGGGACCAGCAATAGTCATAGCCTCAACACCTTCCATGTCTCTTCAACAACCTCCGAACTTGTCAAAAGATAATTTGATTTCCGGTGGTGTTCACTCAGCAAACCCGAATTGGGTCATCGGAGGTGTTTTTCTCACTGTTGAGTATATCCTGGTTCCACTCTGGTATATTGTTCAAGTAAGAGTTTGTTTACAAATTACAGACATTGGCACCATTGCTGGAAGTTCGAAGAAATAAGTCGATTCTGTAATGTTTTGCAGACACAAATCATGGAGGAGTATCCGGCAGAACTAACTGTGGTCTTCTTTTACAATTTATGCGTGAGCTTCATAGCTGCCATTGTTGGTTTAGCCACGGAAAGAAATGCCAGTGCTTGGAGAATAACGCCAGATATGGCATTAGCCTCGGTTGTTTGCTCAGTAAGAAACCAGTAGCCTCGGTTAAATAGTCTTATTCTTCGATTTTCATATCTAAATTCTCTGCCCGTATTCTGTGCTTAGGGACTCTTTGGTTCTTGCTTGAACAATACAGTCCATACATGGGCTCTGCGCATGATGGGACCAGTTTTCGTGGCAATGTTTAAGCCATTGTCGATTGCCATTGCGGTTGCCATGGGTGTCATGCTCCTTGGTGATACACTGCATCTTGGGAGGTATAAACAACAGTGTTTTTGGTTTTAGCATTGTTAGTTTTAGTATTTGTTTGGTTTTTGGCTCAATGACTGATTTCTTTTATACTTTTGCAGTCTCCTTGGAGCAACAGTAATATCGATTGGATTTTATACAGTGATGTGGGGAAAGGCAAAAGAAGCAATGGCTGAAGACTGTGGCAATGGCAGCAGCATAGATTCATCATCTTCCCACAAGGCCCCCCTGCTTTAAAGCTGTAAACATGAACAAGTGTAGAAACAAATACGTGCATATGCATGAATTGCCAAACCTAATCAAATTATATGTACGAATTGCCAAAGCAACAAGGGCAGGCCCTGTTAAGATTGTCACATAGACAACTAGGTTAACAATGTTAACAATTAGATTTGAAAATTTAGACAATCGCACCCTTTTAAGGAAAAAATTGGAAAAAAAGGTTTAATTTGGTATAATTGGAATATCATATATGTAATTAACTCTACTGAATACGACATGGAAGAAGAAAAATGAAAAAAGAGAGAACAAAAAAGGGTAGAACATGCTTTCCTGAGCAACTCTAGTAAAAATGACCATTTCTCTACTTCCGATATAAATGAAAACCAAGATCTGCAATCCATCTTCCAGCTACAAAGCCATAACTACATTCCGCAAATGAACAGGCAAAACTTAAGGCATCCTGCAAATGCCACTTGTATTGACAAACGTAAATCCATCATATCGTACCTTCATGAGGAAACATGCAAAACTAGGATCTCATGGTCTATCTTCTGGTGTTTCCTTTCAATCTTCTCTCAAGTCTTGAGATCATCAGACATTGCAGAAGATATACAATGTGTGGTTATAATGTCTAAAGTTGCAGCCTTAGCAGCCTTGGTCTGTAACACTACTATCTGCATGGCAAAGTTGAGAATCAGCTAAACCAAAAATATATGTATTATTTGTGCAAGCACCAGTGAGAGAGAGAGAGAGAGAGAACCTGCTGATATTCCAGATCAAATCTTAAATATTCATCATTGCAGTTATCAACCATATTGGCTAAGTTCTTCAGATTCTTCACGGGTTTGCCATTGAAAGCAAGAACCTAGATAAAAGAAATTAAATGAAATTTAGGTTTTGAGACACTTTACATCATCAGCAATTCGTGAAACAAACCCTGTCCCTGACCTGAGTATTGACAATTTCCTCATATCCAATATTTATGTCAGCCACAAGCACCTGAGATTAAAGAAAAAAATTATAAGCAATAAGGCTTAAAGTGCATGAATGAGAAAGAAAACCAAATCATTGTGTTACACCAGACTAAATTTATCATGTAAATATTCATAAAGATATGAGAAACAACAGACCTGTGAAATAACAACAAGCTGTTCATCTGTAGACTCTGCCATTGCATGTAGATGCTTATCCAATAGTTTGACTGGTGCATCAAATTCATAATCCTTCCCATACTGTAGAGGATAGAAACAGGAAAGTTAGAAGTAAGCAAACTTGACCGCTCAAACAGCAAATCATAAGAACATAACCAACCTTCAGCGTAAACAAATAAAAATAGGCTCACCATATTTGCAACAGTGGATGAAGATACAAAAATGAAGTAGGTTCTAGACCCCAAAAATGGGATTCTGGAGCTATGTGACAATATACAAAGTGTTTTATAAATGTCAAGAAATATTAAAACATGATCTGTATATATATATATATGAATGTACGTACATTTATGTAAAGACTAGAACAAAAGTTAGCAACTGTTAAGATTCTTTACAAATTCTGAGCAATAATGGGACTCTGTAACTTTTAAGATTCTTTACAAATAATAAAACATGATAAATATAGTACAAGACTAGAAAAAAAGTTTAGCAAGTGTTAAGATTCTTTCCAAATTCTGAGCAATGGTTAGGATAATTCTCTTCCAAAGGAATAGTGTATCATTCCACTAACACAGACCTCAAACTTCAGTAATGGGGTCCTTTTTCCCAGCAATCATTCAAGTTTCCAAATAATGCAACAAAGACAGGAAACACAAAACTAAAACAAAGAGTTATGCATTTAAACAATTACCAATAATTACTATAACAAGTTTGAGAAAGAAACACACAAAAGCAGTGAGAAAGACAGATCACTACACACCTCAGAACGCAGGTATGGAACAGTTACTGCAGTAAAAACAAATCCAGCGATAATGTAATAAGAAGGAGGTTTCCCGCCGATATGTGCAGGGATGAGCCTCTTGTGAGTTGCAAGTTTTATGTCGAATGCAAGTATTTTTGAATCACGCAGAACTTTAACCAATGCAGTATCCCCAGTATACTTCTGAGAAACAAGATAGCTGAAACCTATGCGCTCCCCATGCCTGAATGGAACTGTTTTTTTTATTTTTCATTTCCATGTCAAGAAAAAATGAAAAATGAAAAAGTATAGGTCAGTAGACTGTTTCCCTGTGTAACATAGAACAATAATGCCACAACAATTGAATGACCTAAATGTTAACAGATGACTGGAGTCAAACATGTGAGTCATCTAGTGGACCTTCGATTTGTGGTAAAAAATGAATTGGCCAAGCATTATACAACAACCATCACTCAGCCACAGCTCACAGCTGATTAAAAAGCAACAAAACTCCCAACTGAAAAATCTTTCATATGTAGGGAAAATTGCAAAACTCCAGAACTCATGATAAATTTGGGCAAATATAATGGGATACCAAAAAAGACGACATGATTTTATTTATTTATTTATTTATTTTGCATTGGAGGTTCAATTCTGGTTTTATTTTTTAAACACTTTTGGTCCAAAACCATATGAACCATGAGTGCTAAGAAAATCTCTCCTCTTCAAGGTCAAAAAAAAAAAAATAACACTCTTTTAAGGCACTAAGGCATTATAAGACACCAAATCCATTAGACGTTAGCTACCTCCACAACAAATTAACACTGCTTTTAATAACTAGTTCACATAAATGAACCCAGATTGAACGAAACAAAATTTCCATTGAACACATTTTCATGTAGGTACAGTAACCACAGCCAAATCATCATTCTCAGCTCAGAAGGACATCTTACAGAAACATCTGCATCTAATCTTTTACCAAAAACTAAAAGAATACTCAAAGTGTAGAGTCGTTAGTACCAGAAAGAGGCAAAAATGTTCAGACTCAAAGAATAATCTAGTGATGATGCAGAAATTACTGGGCAATAAATGAAATGTGTATATATTCATACAAATAAAAATAGGTGAACGTATGACATCTGACTAACAATTTTTTTTTGGGGGGGATGGGGGGGTGGTGTGTGGTCGGCCTTGTGGGGGGAATTGGCTTACCTGTTCCATCATTAGCAACTTTTACCCCATCAAAACTAAGTATAATATCAGATGGCTTCAGAAGATGAGACTCTGGAGCTGTGGGCTCAATTCTCCTAATTCGGACCCCCTTCTGATCTGGTTTCATCCCCATTGCCAAGCGCAGATCAGGATTTTCCATCTTTTGCCACTCAACACCAAGGACTGGAAAGCCTAAAAATAGAAAAGATGATGAGGACAAGAATGAGAATTCAAACACAATACCAGATATAACTAAAGTCAAACCACTTTCGAATTCCAAAAACAAACAGGCAGAAAGAGAGCCAAAATGACAAAACTTAAATATAATAGTAATGCTTAGCATAATACCTGTATATGCCCCATTCCTTTCATAATCCTGAATGAAGTGAATTATAACTGGCGTAGGTATGACATACCCAATATTTTCCACATCTTCATGTTTTAGAGATTGGAATGCAATACCAACACATTTTCCTTTATCATTGAAGGCAGGTCCACCAGAATTTCCAGAGTTTATAGCCGCATCTATCTGCAAAACAATATCAACTGCAATATGTCAATAAACACGTCAAAATATGTTGAACCGCTAGAAGCTCAAACAAATTTCACAACCTGTAGTCCCAAAAGTTCAGTTGACCCATGAACATAAGAGAGTATCTCAATACGTGATACAACTCCACTAGTGACAGAGATTGTGTCACCTCCAATCGGGTAGCCCACAACAGTTACAGCATCTTGAAGTGCAGGCAAATCACCAAACTCAACAGGTGAAACACCTTCCCAGAATTCATCATCACTAACTGTTAACATTGCTGCAGCATCCAAAAACAAGAGAAATATATTAGTCAATCAACTCAAACATTTCACTTCTTTAATCAATAGCCATTTTCATACAATCAAATTGCATTAATCGAGTTTCTCTTCGAAACATATGTTGCACTCTGCTCATAACAAAGCAGTTGCATAAAATCAGAAAACATATTGGGATGAGCCATTTCCACATATACCTGTTTCCATACTAAAGAGTACCTCAATTTACTCTAAACACAGACATGTATGTACCCACGTTATAAACAAGCAAACTCAATAATTTATCCTATTCCCTTTTCCATAAACATCACTTTACTCAAACTTCCCTAAACCCTAATGGAGCAGGAAAAAACAAACTACACCTGTTTCCTTCCTAAGCATTCAAAACGAATTTCCACAAAATAATACAAACTTTACCACCCTTACCCTGTCAATCAATACAAATAACCAAATAACATTTCTACCAAAAAAATCATAAAAAAAGAAGATCAAAACTTTCCCTTACCAATATCACATTCAGTCCCAATAGCCAAAACAGTAGCCAGGTACTTAGTATCAGACCCCCTTTTCTTCAACTTCACTTGAGTATAATGTTCCACTGAATGAGCATTTGTTAAGACTCTTTTCCCTCCAATTATAAACCCACTACTACTTGAAGAATACTGCCTTTTCCTTTGCCAAGGTAGCGAATAATTTGGCTCCGTGTGAACGCAAAACACTTTTACCACCGCATCCATCGCTGGCACCACCCTCGCCGCCACACTTTCCCACTTTGCTACTGGCTGCGGTGGCGGCTCCAACACCACTCCCCCATTTTGATAAGGCCTCCGCTCCGGGGACGCCGCCGCATGCGGCTCCGTATCCTCCATGCGCCCCGCCCCAGACTTCCTCGGTCGGCCTCGGCCCCGTCGTGCTGGCGGTGGGCTGTTGGCATCATTGTTGGCGACGGCAGTCGAGACGGCCTCGTTTGAAGCGATAAAGGCCTCGTTTTGGACGGTAACGGCGTCGGTTTGGGCGGCAGTGGTCGCGTTCGTGTATTGGAAATCCATGGTTTCGGTGGTTGATGCTGGGGCTTTCGGTTTCCGGCCTCGTTTTCTAGTTTCCCCCATTGGATATTGTTTTCGAGGGATTCTAGGGTTTCAAATTAGGTTTTTGATTTCGAGTATAGGATCCTTTGCTTTCGGCCTCTTTGAAGCAGAGACAAAACAGGTAGGCAAATGAAGGAGATTCGCGACAGCCGAAGGAGCGAGAGAGAAGATAAATTTGGGCCCACTTGGGCTTTCATAGGTTGAAAATGGGCCTCTTAGCCCAACTGGGGTATGCTCATACCTGCCCAGTTAGGCTTTTGATGGACTAAAACATGGGCCTTTTAGCCCAATTTGTGCTAAAGCAGGGCATTTGAGCCTGCAATCTGGGATCCCAGCGGACAGTGGACTAATATATGAGCCTGTTAACCTAGTCATGGAGTCTGGAGGACTAGCTGATGGCTTGGTCTTCGGCTATTTGTAATTGTGCAGTTGTCTTGTCTATTTTTTTTTTTTGGTTACATAGTTATATTGTATTTGGAAGCATATTTAAGGCCTTAAAAGGGTACCACATGAAGTAAATCTTCACACCTTGGCAATATCTTTATCCATTATATTAAGGATTTTGCTCATAAGCATCTTAAGGGTAGATTTGATGATTCTTGTTTTGTATCATGTAAAATATAAATTTTTTGTGTTAAAATTTATGTTAACATGTTAAACCCAATTTTTTTAAACTTTTACCACATTGTAACTTGTTTAATCTTCTTGCCTTTTATTCGTATTATTTTTGTATTATGCAACTATGTTGTGTATAGAATTGTTACGTTTACTTACGAGTGTAATTGATCTAAGTTGATAAAATATTCGAATCTCTCTAACTTGACTCGATAAATTTCAACTCAACTCAATAAAATTCTATTTATTATTTTTAACCATATATTATGAAAATAAAATGCTAATAAAATGTAAACATATATTAAAAAAAAAACTTGATTGAGCTCATGAGTTGTTTGAGTTAGATATTAAAATATTCGAATTTGACTTGACTCGTTATTTGAATGGTTCGAATTTTGGTTCAAAAATAAATAAATCAAATTCAAATATTTATCAAATCAAACTCAAATAGCTTACCAACAATTTCATTCATTTATATTTTAATTTCTAGTTAAGGGTACTATATGAAGTAATATCTTTACTTCCTTAAAAGGAATTCGGTCCAAAATTCGACTCTTTTATTTTCTCCTTGTACCTCCATATAAACAAAAAAAAATATCTTCACCTACAGCATTAAAGGCACACGTTAGACCAATGTCTGTTGAGTCGAGTAGAAGAAGCTCAATGCCCCTTAAGCAATATATTAAGTTCGAATCTTATGAATGAAGAAAACAATATTAGGAAAACTCTTATTGTTGCGGATCCGATAGTAACTTAACTCCGCATTAGTTAAGATCCAAAATGACTTACGAATCAGAGAGTTTTGACCAAAAAAAGAAGGCACACGCCAGCAATTGTTACCAATCAATACTATATATTTATAATTATATTTTTTTATCAAATACAATAATAATTAAATGCAATAACATTTTAACATATTAAAAAATATATACTCAATTAATAGTATAATTTGAGGAATGCTTCTAGAGTGAAAATAATATTAAATAAAATAATTGATAATTAACTCGGTCTAACTACTGAATGTGTTTGTAGTAATTGTGCACAGAAGAATTATGGTGAGAAATTAAAGGAGTAGAGTTAATTATTGATGGTTCACAGTCGCGTTAATTATTCGTCAATATCGCATTCAATGTGGCATTGAATTGCAGCCACAATATTGATAGTTGGCAACAATTATGAACTGAAATGCCATTTACTAAACGCTTTAAGATTAATAACAGTTGTTCCACTGTCTCTGCAATCACTTTCCTCCTTTCTTAGCGAGAGAGAAAAAAAATGAATGAAAAGATTATCTCATGTTAAGTTATATCACGTATTTATATATTAAAAAGTCAATCAATATCACTAAAAATCATTAATAAATTGTTTAAAATAAATATTTATTATTTGTAATTTGTAATAAATGATTGATTTTTTTAATAATATGATTACGTAGCATAATTTGAATAAAAGTTATATTTGTTAATTCAGAGTAAAATGGATTTATTTTTTTATTTTTACTCATTTTTTAAGATAACTCTTTTTTTCAAAATAATTTGTTCTTTTACAAAATAATTTGTTTTGGATATTTATAATATTGATTTCTTTCATACATATTTAAGATATTTTTTTTATTTTTAAGCAAATCATATTTTTAAAAGGATTCAAATAAGAATTTTTTTTTATCCATCCTACAATAATTTTTTTAAAAAAATTATTTATTGATGGTGTCATGTGGCCCTTGCCTTTCTTTACTTTTTTTTTTAGTTTTCTTTTGACATTTTTAGGACCAATGTTCTCTTGATTTATTTCTTACTCATAGGTGAGACTACGTTTTTAAAGTTTTAGACATTTTCTTATTTTTTATTTTTTTTCAAAACGTTTCGTTTTGATTAAGGTGCCCTTGATTGAATCTATATTATCACATAAATTCTAGAATACTTCTTACACCCTAATAGTATACATCTACGTTGCACTCTTATCACAGCTTAAAACATATAAATCATATATCAAGCAAAAAAGTCAAAAAAAAGGAAAAAAATTCAAAAAAAAATAAATGCTCAATAAACTATTGCCTGGATGGCAACATTTAGCAATTAAACTCGGTAGTTGTGGGGTTTCTATCCCTAGTCCCACCGCGGGCGCCAGATATTGTCACACAAATTAAGATACGTACTTTTCCAACTCTTTGGTACATATGAATGAAATGGTGTTTGTAGTAATATTAAAAATGGCAGGCAAGCAAGCTTGATGCCTTTTACATGCATGCACCTTCGAAAAAATGTAGGTTTTTTCTTCTATCACATGTATAGATGGACTCTCTGTTAAAAGATAACAAAGTATATTGCTTTGAGACGTATAGAGTTACACTTTTTTGCGTATAAAGTTACATTTTTTTTAGTGTAATATTACTTCACACAGAAACAAATTATCTCAAGATACAACAAAGCCTCTCAGAATATTGTAAAAAGTCAGAATGCAAAGTGTAGTGTTTCTGGAAATCAACTCTTAAATAGAATTTGAAGAGGCATAATTAAATGAATGATTGTGATTGTTTGTTAAATAACAACCATTCATTTTACAGATATAACTGTTTCAGACATATAACCGAAAATATGTCTGTTGGAACAGTTAATACAATTTTAAATAAAAAATAGAATTTAAAATATTTTTGTTAAAAATAAAAAATTCGGATTAAATCAAAGAGTCAAGTGCCCAAGTGCTCATCTTTAACTTTTTAAAATAGCCCAAGCTAAGCTCCATAGTCGAAGCCCATTTCCTCTTTGACTCCAAATTACTCTTAAAAGTTGACTTCCCTTTATAAATATATCATTTTACACATTAACAAGCAATGTGGGAACTTGTTCCATTGTATTTTTTACAAGCTATCCAACACCTACTGTCCCTACATACTAACTTACCAGGATTAGATTTAGCTGTTACATCCACAGTCATACTAGCAAAGGATTCAAGAGGACATTGCCTAGCAATATAAATGAATTGTCTAGTTAGGGAACAACCACTACCAAACTTTTCTATTAATAAACTTGATATGACAAAATCTATCTACATTGAGCCAAGCCCAAAGGCGTCAGGAATCACCACGTGGCAAGGGATCATTGGGCCACGTGGCCTTCGGCGACAGAAGGCACAGCTGCGACATGACACCTGTCGCTGGCGATAGACTCCCTCGTCTATCGTCTGTCATCATCACGCGACACGTAGCGTAACTCTGGCTTCCGCTAGCGACAAACTCAGAAAAATTCTCGAGAATTCGAAAATTAGGAGAAATCCCGGGAAACTCAGAAATCCGAGAACTTCGATAAGGAATTCGGGAATTATTTTCGAGTAATTAATTTGAATAAATTATGGAAAAATTCTAATTTTTAAAATTTAAATTTCAGAAAATTCGCTCGATGACCGAGCTGATAAAATTGGGCAAGGTGAACACGGGAGCGACCTTCGAGAGGCAGTCGCCGACCCGAGACAGGTAAGGGAGACATGTGCAGCTTATAAGGATATTTGACACATATGTTTTAAATTATGCATTTAATTTTATAAAATGCTATTGATAATGATTGGTTGGAAAAATTGTGGTGATTTACCTGTTGAGATTTAAATTGTATTTTTCGTGCAGGAGGCTAGCAATCGGCAGCCATTATACTGCCAAAAATTATTGAAAAAATTATCGAAAATCATAATAAATGATTTTTCATCACGAGAAATGATTTCTAACACGAAAATAGAAAAATTGATTAGTTTTTATAAAACATGAATATATTGATAATTAATTTTAAAATATTCATATTTTTGAAAATGGTGAAAAAGGAAATCACCTAAATTTATCCCGATAGGTGATATTTTACGTGAAACGAGATGAAAAATGAAAAGGACCAAAGTGAATATTTTAATAATATTTGTCCAAATATTAATTGATTTTATAAATAACCTTTATGGGTTCAATCGTGAAAATAAGTGTTTGTAGAAAATTCCATAAAGGTAATTAAAGGTGGAAAACAGTGTTTTGATACTAGAAGGTCTCCGCATGTGTTTACAGAGAAAACACGGGACGAGAGTGTTAATTTGGAAAATAAATATTTTAATTTATCATAAATCATAAAAATAATTGATTTGAATCCCGATAACTTTCAAAATCATGTTTTCGATAGAAAGCACGAAAAAGCATGTGTATATGTTTTACGGTGAAAAAGGACAGTTATAACCTTTTATGTTTTACAGTGATTATTTTATAAACTGTTTTCACCGTATGGAAAATGTGATTTATACTGTTCTATAATATTTAAAACATTTTCGGGAATGATTACCCCAGTATGAATATTTTATAAATTGTTATTCATAAGATGAAAATATTTCCTTATGAATATTTATGGATTGATTGAACTTATATTCAATGAAATTGATTTCATAAATGAGGTTTATATCACGTGTTTACTGTTTTGAGACTGTTAGGCCCCATATCATGCTCACGTGTCACATGTTAGTGCTGATAGATACTGATCCTATTATCAGCGTCCCAATGGACACCTGATCAGTGCACACTGAAGACCCCATAGACTATGACCATAGATATCACGTGTTTCCCCTTTTAGGGATGATATTATTACAGCATGATATATTTAGGGTGTTGCCTGGTCTCCATGATACTGAACTGAAAGCTACTGTATACTGTTTACTGAATTGGTAGCTACTATTTATTGTTTTCTGACTGAACCGTATCAAGATACTGTTTTACTGAATATAATATTTTATTGAACTGTAAGATACGGTTACTGAACTAAAGAGAAATTAATGGTTATTCAAAAAGAATAACATTGAAAATTATTTCTAAGATAGAAATAATTACAAAGTGATTTATCCAATGATTTGGTTATTTACAAACCACTATACTATCACGTGTTTTTAACTGTACTGAAGAGAACAGAAGTAAACCGCTGTTTTACTACTGAACTGTCATGTGTTTTAAAACATACTGAAGTGAAGAGAAATAAATGGTTTACTCTATGAAAAACGAATATTAAATCGTTTTGAGAACAATTTATACAGTACTCTCTACAGTTGCTTCTAGGTTTCGAGACAAGACAGGTATTTCAAAATACCTTCTTTACTCGATCTGGATCCCTAGCCGACTGTAATATCCTTCCTACATATGAGCCTAGAGCCTCTAGGAAGATTTAAAGAAAGTGAAAAATTATTTTCAGTATATAGGTAGCTAAATATCAAGTGTTGCATATAACTCTCTTACTGAGCCGTGGTTTGTTCACCCCTTAATATTAATATTCCAGATTTTTGAGTACTAAGAGATCTGACATCTGAGGATTTCGAGTTGCGCATTTGGAGATACTACGATAGCTTGATTTATAATATGAGGTATGATCATTTATTTTCTGTATTTAGACTTACTTTCAGTACTACTTTCTTGAGAATTAAGATACGGGATGTAATTGATATTACGAATTTTATATTTAGTAGTTAAATGAATATGAAAAGTAAAGTATCACAGACAGCCCAACCATATAAAATGTATAGAAAAATGTGAAAAATGGGGTCCAGGATGTGACATATTCGGAAACAAACTCTTAGCAAAATGACGTACTTATCCTCAGGTAATTAACCTAGAATATTCGCCTATAAATAGGCCCCAGGTACACTCTTATTCCCTAATTTTTGACTATTGGCTTTTACGCTTCCCAATATTGAAGAACATTTTGCTGACTTAAGCATCGGAGTGTCTACGCAGGAAACCACCCCTGCATCTCTCTGACTTTTCTTATTTTACTGAAGCTTTTTGGAGACACGTGGAGACAGCGTACGAACATTGACGTCAGCACACCTTTATTGTTGTTTTGTGCAACAACAATTGGTGCCATCTGTGGGAACGTATAAAAAGCCAATCAAGACTTTCTAAGATGGTGAGAACAAGATCGACGAACGTGAGGACTGGAAGTGAGGAAAACTTTGTGAGCTCCCTCGAACAACAGATTCTCTAAAGAAACCAGGTGAACAGGGAGGAAGAAAGAATTACTGTGTCGGTGGCAGAATTCGAAGCTCTGAGGCGACAGAGTGAAGAAACTACCCAAGCGCTGAGAGCCATGGTAGATCTGTTCCAAGGAGTCCTCCCGACATTGAGTCTGCCGCCTGCCGTGCAGAATTTGGTAGGAGGAACAAATCATGGGGTCCTGTCGCAGGTGTTTGGGCGATAGGAGGACGCGACAGCGGCAGACCCCTCTCGGTGGCAAGAGGTTCCCCTTGTGGAAGAGAATGATATTCAGTAGGGTGCGGCAGGACAGGGGAGCAGGAGGCCTGTCGCAGGTACCCAGCGAGAGACTGAGGAAGCAGCAAACTTAGACCCTGAGGCAGGGGTCAGGCGACAGACTCCGGTGCAGGGCGGCAGGTGTCTGTGCGACAGGACATTGACCGTGCAACAGGGTCTACCGCCCACCACCATGACTTGTCAAATTTTGCTGGTACCAACTTAGAACATGGTGTTGGAGGTGCTGGAAAGAACGGTGGTGAAGATCAAAGCATTTTTTGAGCCGGGTCGGAGTTTGACCCCACTTGGTGTACGCAAATGGTACGAACAAATGCACCTCAAGCAAGGGGTAAGGAAATAGCCGAAGACCTGCCTGATTCGTCTCATGCTAGAAATCAACTTGCTCCCCCCTAGACATGAAGAAGATGATAGAACAGGTACTTGAAGAGAAAAAATTAGTGTCTGCAGAGGTGAGCCAGAGAAGAAGAGTACCGTTCTGTACAGCCATCATGCAAAAACCTCTGCCTTCAAAGTTCAAAATGCCGCAGATGGCCGCATACACCGGGAAAATGGACCCCTATGACCATATGCAGAACTATGAGGCCCTAATATTGCTACATGAATGGGAAGATGAGATAATGTGCAGGGCCTTTTCTCTAACTCTGTCCGAACATGCGATGAAATAGTTTAATAACCTGCTTGAAGGGTTTATTGTCTCTTTTGACCAAGTGCGAAGCGAGTTTCTTAAGGCGTTTGCGGTGAATAGTCAGAGAAGGAAGGAACTGACCTATTTGCTCACTATTAAGCAAGGAGCTAAGGAGTCATTGAAGAGTTATGTGTATCGGTTCAAAGATGCTACTCTAGAGGTGCGAGATCTGCCAGTCGGTATAGCTATGGCAGCCATGTTACAAGGGACAAGGTCTGAGAAACTGCAAGAATCCTTGTCGCTAGACCAACCGACTACGATCTCAGACTTGCTTTCTCAGGCAAATAAGTATGTCACCCAGAAGAAGTAATGAAAATGGTGGCGAATGGAGAATCCAAGGATGGAAGGAAACGAGGAAGAAAGGTCACTGAAGCATCCTCTAGCCAACCGAGAAAGTTTGAGAAAGCTCCCACACTAAAATACACTTCATATACCCCACTCACCGAATCTCGGGCTTCAGTGTTGGCAGCTATTGAAGGGTTAGGTCTTATGCAGCCTCCAAAGAAGGCGTCAGGGAATCTAGGCTGTGATTTTACCACACTAAAAGTGTAGGGAGTTGATGAATTAGCTAGAAAAGCTAGCGCGATAAGGGAAAATAAACGTTTTATGTGAAGTGACAGAAACAACTATCCTACGCGAAACAGAGGAAACTATTTTAGAGACAGAAGAGGTGAAAACAAGGGACCTGTAAGATGAAATAAAGGTGACAGGAGAGATAATGACAGAAGGACAGAAGGAAGGAATCAACAAGAAGATAATGAACCCACAAGGCTAGCTATTAATGTAATATCCGGAGTTGAATAATTAGCTGGTACTTCTTCTTCATCTCGAAAATCTTATGCCCGACAGGCCCACCAAATCAACTCAGTAATGGAGGAAAAGCAGGATGAGGAACCCATTACTTTTACACCAGCCGATAGAGGGGATGTAGTGGTTCCCCATGATGACCCGATGGTAATTTTAGCGGTGGTAGCAAAGCATCCAGTGAGTTGAATCTTGGTTGACAATGGGAGTTCGGTGAACTTGATCTACTGGAACTGCTTCGAAAGGATGAATATCACGGAGGACAGGTTGAAGCCAGTACCTACACCCTTATACGGTCTGGAGAGAAGGTAAAGGTAGCAGGCGCCATTCAGCTACCTGTTACATTAGGAGAGAGCCCAAAAGGTGTCGTCCGTCAAGCGTTGTTTATGGTGGTGAAATTAACGTCCGTGGCTTATAATATGATCTACGTGCGGCCATTGTTGAATGACATGAGAGCGGTGGTGTATCCCTGCTATTTGTTAATGAAATTTCCGACTCCCCATGGTGTTGGACAAGTAAGGGGAGATCAAAGGAAAGCCATAACGTATAATGTCGCATCCACCACGTGTAAGAGGATTCAGAGGAAGGAAGCCCTTACAATTGAAGAACCGCCTAAGCCAAAACCTGATGAGGAGATGGAGGCAATCCGGTTGGATGAAGAAGATGAAGAAAGAATAATGTATGTGGGGAGCCAACTGCCTGAAGAAGTAAAAGGGGAAATAATCCGATGCTTAAAGTAGAATATTGATGTGTTTGCATGGACCACAGCCGATATGCCTGGAATTGACCCTGAAGTTGTTTGCCATCGCTTGAACGTAGTCTCAGGGGCAAGGCCAATAAAACAAAAGAAGAGGAATTTTGCTCTAGAGAGGCAACAAGCAATAAACGAAGAAATCTCGAAGTTGTTACAGGCGGAATTCATTAGAGAAGTTAACTATCCAGAATGGTTGGCTAACGTTGTGATGGTAAAAAAAGCCAACGGGAAATGGAGAATGTGTGTGGAATTCACGGATCTGAACAAAGCTTGCTCTAAGGATTCGTATCCACTACCCCGAATTGACAAGTTGGTAGATGAAACTTGTGGGTACGAATTGCTTAGTTTCTTATATGCCTTTTCGAGGTACCACCAAATTATGATGCATCCGGATGATGAGGAGAAGACTTCGTTCTTTACTGATAGTGGGACATATTGCTATCGAGCAATGCCATTCGGTTTGAAAAACGCGGGGGCAACCTACCAGCGCATGGTGAATAAGGTGTTCAAAGACTTGTTAGGCAACACCATGGAAGCCTATGTTGATGATATGATAATAAAAAGTCGATAAGAGGAATAGCATGCCGAGAAAATGACGAAGGTATTTAATGTGTTGCAATAGTATGAGATGAAGTTGAACCCCAATAAATGCTAATTCGGGGTGAAGTCTGGAAAGTTTCTGGAATTCATGATTACTAACCAGGGGATAGAAGCTAATCCCGAGAAAGTTCAGGTTATTTTGGACATGAGGCCGCCGAATACAGTTAGAAAAGTTCAAAGGCTAACAGGGAGGATAACAGCTTTGAATCGCTTCTTTTCCAAATCAGCTGAAAGGAGTATACCATTTTTTAAGGCGATAAAGGCGGGAAAGAACTTCAAATGGACGGAAGAGTGCAATGACGCCTTTGAAAATTTAAAAGACTACCTGAAAGAATTGCCCTATTATCTCGGCCACAGCCCGGAGACCACCTCCTCATGTATCTCGGTGTAGGAGAGAAAGTTGTAAGTGCAGTCTTACTAAGGAAAGAAGGAGACAGGGATTGTCCAATCTATTATGTAAGCAAAGTCCTACTAGATGCCGAGAAAAGGTACCCCCTAGTTGAAAGAATAGTCTATCCTTGGTGATGGCAACTCGGAAGTTACGACCTTACTTCCAAGCTCATTCAGTGACTATCTTAACGAATCAGCCTTTGAGGCAAATACTGCAGAAACCAGAGCACTCCAGACGTCTAACTAAATGAGCTATCGAGTTGAGTGAATATGACATACACTTACAACCTCGCCAAGCAATAAAAGGGCAGGCGTTGGCAGATTTCATTGTAGAATGCACTGGCCGAGAGGTCCGAGAAGAAATAGAGTTAGTCTGATGGAAATTATTTGTGGATGGGGCTCGTAACATGGATGGCAGTGGAGCTGGAATTGTGCTAACTTCGCCTGAAGGGAAAACCTATGAGTATTCCCTACATTTCGATTTTTCAAGTTCGAATAATACAGCTGAATACGAGGCCTTGATAGCTGGGATGAAACTTGCTAAGAAACTAGGAGTCAGCAACTTAATGGCCAATAGCGATTCACAATTGGTGGTAAACCAGTTTTCGGGGGAGTATGAAGCACGAGAACCCGCTTTAGTCACTTATCTGGAGAAGGTGCAATTATTGGCACAATCGTTTAAGAACTTCCAATTGACTCAGATAAACCGGTCTGAGAACAACCATGCGGATGCTCTCTCAAAGTTGGCTTCTTCTAGAGGAGTCAAAGGGTGTATGGTCAAAGTAGAATCCCTCGCTAAGCCAAGTATCGAAGAAGAAGGTGTTTGCGATATCGAGATCGGAAATGATTGGAGAATCCCGATCAAAGACTATATATTGGGAGGCATACTCCCAACAGATAGAGATGAAGCTCGAAGGCTAAAATTGAAGAGTGCCAGGTTTACCGTAGTAAATGGAGAACTTTATAAGCGAGGATTCACAATGCCCTTGCTGAAGTGTCTAAGGCCCTAACAAGCTGAGTACACCTTAGCTGAAGTTCATGAAGGAATATCTGGTGAGCACTTGGGGGCTCGAGCTCTAGCCTCGAAAATATTATGGGCGGGGTTTTATTGGCCTACACTGAGGAAGGATGCCACCAACAAAGTACGAAGATGCGAAAAGTGACAGAAATTTGCTCCTATAGCTACTGCGCCAGTTTCGGCCCTCCAGAACACTCTTCAACCAACTCCATTCGTACAATGGGGACTAGATATCCTGGGACCTTTTCCCCTAGGCTCAAGACAAAGGAAGTACTTACTTGTGGCCACGAATTACTTCACAAAGTGGATAGAGGCAGAGCCTTTAGCTACAATTTCTAAGAAGAAGGTGGAAGCAATGGTGTGGAAGGACATAATTTGTCGATTTGGGATCCCCTGTGTGATAAATGCAGATCATGGGAAGCAATTCGACTATGATGCTTTTCAGGATTTCTGTAAGGGCCTGAGTATTCATCTAAGAATATCTTCTGTATCTTACCCACAGGCCAATGGACAGGCAGAAGTGAGTAATCGAACTATACTGCACGGTTTAAAGACCAGACTGGACAAGGCAAAGGGAGCATGGGTAGATGAGCTCCCGAGTGTCCTATGGGCCTACAGAACGACAAGCAAAGTGTCGACAAGGAAACACCGTTCAATTTGGTGTATAGGATTAAAGCCCTCATCCCAGTTGAAATTGGAGCTGAGTCATCTAGATTGGTCCCTTACATTAAAGAACTTAACTCTCAGGGACTAAAGGAGAATCTAGACCTGATAGATGAGTTAAGAGACATGGCAAAAATGAGATTGGCGGCCTACCAACAGAGAGTAGCCACTTATTACAATGCACGAGTTAAGAACAGGGAATTGCAAGAAGGAAACTGGTACTGAAAAAGTCGGCGATTATAAACGCCCATAAGGAGGATGGAAAACTCCGGGCTAATTGGGAAGGACCTTACAGAATCAGAAGAGTGATCGAACCTAGCACATGCACCTTAGAAACCTTGCAAGGAAAGAAGATCTCAAAGACTTGGAACGCCAACCATCTCAAGCTGTACTGGTAGTAAACATTGTACTTTTTTCTGATTATTATTATTCTTGTCTTTACGTTTCCATCTATTACTCCGTTACTTTACAGATATTATTGTTTTGCGATTATCTGATTCATGAATAAAGGCCAGCTATTCACTTTCTATATTCTCTAATGCAATGTATGAGACAGATTATGTGCTACAGGAATTGAAATGAAACAAAAGCTGGCCACTCAAAAGTCCCTAAGCGAAAAATGTGCGAGACGGGCAAACTAAAGTCCCTAAGCGAAAAATGCGCGAGACAGGCAAACTAAAGTCCCTAAGCGAAAAATGCGCGAGACAGGCAACTCAAAAGTCCCTAAGCGAAAAATGCGCGAAACGGGCACATCTAAAAGTCCCTAAGCACAAAAAGGTGCTAGACGGGAAAATACAAGTCCTTAAACGCGAAAAGTACGCAAAAAAAGGCAAATCGCGGAATCATCAAGCAATGAGCAAACGGACAAGTGCGATATCCAAGTAACACAAAAGATACAAACTATATAGCATGTTACGAGGTACGTTAAAATTTTTCAGATTAATATGTTGCAATAAGTTGACAAATTATGGTTAACACCTTGGCATTTTAGTCTTGATTGTTCTAAAAAGTCCTTAAGCGAAAAAAGCGCAAGATAGGCACAACACTCAAGAAAAGTTCATCTTTGAACAGGAATGACAACATTGTTTCAAAACAGAACTTGGGGAGTAACATGGTGTAAAGGTACGCTTTTGCCGTAAAAATAGAATTATTTGATCTTTCTAATACTGCTTCAGGACTTTGTGATGTAACAGTTGTACAAGATATTCTACTGAATTCACATAGACAAAAGAAAGAGCTACAGAATGAAATGGTACTTTTTCATTAAAAAATGAATATGTACATCGGAGTTAACAAACAAAACAAAAAATACAAAATCTTAATCTATGGCAAGGACCGAGTCAGCCGGCTGAGAAGACGCTACATCAGCATTAGGGTCTTGAGGAGCCGGAGGATCAAGATCCTGGGGAGTTGAAGAAGCTACCGGATGATCAGTATCCTGAGGAGCTATCCCGGAAGAAGGAGCCTCAGTTGAAGGCCCAACCACCGCAGCGAAGTCTTGCAGGGGGCAGGTAGCAACAGAATCAGAAAACTAGAGCTTATCGCCATCTAGCCCTAACAGTGCCTCGATAGGCTCAGGCTGATCGCCTGCCTCAATAGACTCAGGCTCGCCAGGCACTACTGAAGGCCCCTGGGTCACGCGCTTCAGAAGACTCAGGCTGTCTAGGAGGCCACGGACCCTCAAGATTGTCCAAGTCATCTGTGGCTCTCTCCTCTAAATAAGTGTCCGGACCTTGCGAACCGGGCTCATACTTGGTCCAAGAAGGAGCTTCGTAGTACTTGGCTTCCTCAGTAAAGAGCAATTCGGGGAAAGCCTCATTAGGCCGATGCTTCTCCAGCCAAGCACGAGCCAAATAGAAGCTGTACTTGATGAATCCCGCTGTGAACTCTACTTTCTTGTCAAAGCAATGCTGGGACAGGCGGTATTCACGGACGGCCTCGATTCGAACCTCTTTTGATGGTCCAAAACGTTTTGCAGCTCCTCAATGGCCTCATCTCGCTACCTCTTCATAACTCCTCGATCATTGACGGCCTTATTGTAAGCTTCTTCATACCCCTGAAGGGAAACCACCTTCTCCTGCTCTTCTTGGAGCCTCTGCTCGAGATCAGCGTTCCTCTTAGTCAACTCTTCCACCCTTTTGGGATAAGGGCAAAGCTGGGCGACCTCGTTCAAAAGCTTCTTTTTGCTCTCGAAGCTCATGAATGTCTTTGTCAGCTTACTCCCTGAGAGCCCTGTGTCGAGCATTGACAGCCGCAATTTGTGGAGCTGTTTGACAAGACAAAAAATAGAAGTAACTCAAAAAACTTGACGGAAAAGGTTAAAAAAGGGGGGAATTTAATTACCAAACAAGCACATACCTCTCACCTTCATAGCGAGATAGTCAGAATTATCCTCCTCTTTCTGTAAGGTTTGTGAAAAGCCCCGCCTCGTCACGAGGAAGGATGGTGCTCCAAGCCAGACGAGACGCTATCCCGGCCTCCTCAATGCTGTCATTATCGTTCACTCTAGGATAGGTCTTGAAGTCTTCTCCACTTACGACGACCCCGCTATCAACTGGATAGCGCCTCAAAGTAGGATCAGCTACCTTAGGCAAGATTGGTCTTGTAGGCATTGAGGCTTCAATAATCAACCTCTTCTTGTATTTGTGCCTACGCTGGTGAGGAGCTGACCTACCCTCAGTGATACGAGAACCACCTTCTTGACGGGCTGAATCACTCCTTTGGGACTCGGAGCTCTCGTGATCGTCCGAACCACGATCATGGACAAGAGGCCTCTTTCGTTTATTTCTCCCGGCCTCTTGTGTAGGACGGCTGGATCCACCAATAGCAGGAGGAGGAGGAGTAGGAGCACGAGCCGGTCCAGATGAGGGGGCTCTAACTTGCGATTGAGAAGGAGGAGCCGCTCGAGCAGCAACATTGGCATCCCTCCTACGCATTAAATCTTGCAAGTTCATGCCTGCACAATATAAAAAGAAAGGATTAGCTGACCAAGTAAAACGCCACGCACACGCATACAAGAAGTAAAAAAGGATTAGAAACCTAAAAAACCACCAAAGTCCTCTAAATTATTCAAGCTTGAATCCAATGGAAAATCAACGAAAGGACTCCCGAAGGCGTCAGCCTGAGCCCACTCAGGGTTCTCCTCTAATTGATCACTAGTACCCGCGACCTCAGGGGTCTCGCCCTCCGAGTCTGAAGAGGATTCATCTATAAGGCGACCTAAGGGGGTGGATGCTTCGGCTATGAGTACCGGGGATAGCTGGCTAGGACCAGCATCAGAAACACGTGAAGTTGTAGGGAGGTTAGATGGGGCAGCAGAAGCCCCAAGAACGGTCCTACTCACCCCCCAGCCGACTGCGACAATATTCTCCAGGGTTAAAAGGGAAAATAAATTACGCTCCCCAGTAGAACAGATTCACCGAATAGGCTCACCAAATTGGTCTCTTAAAATTTCTGTTTTAAATCTTTCCGAGCGCTTTGAGTGGTGGATGGTATTACGATTCCATCTAGTGCGAATTCGCAAATCGCTTGGAATCTCAACAACGACCCACTCGCTCTCAAAGTCGCACAATTTATTAGGAAGGTCCAAAAAAATTTTATTGTTAGGAAACTCGTCAACCTTTAACCTTTGAAGCGAGAACGTTATTAACCCTTTCAACCCACGAACTCTGAAAAAGGTGCTTAAAAGAGGAACTGTTGGAACAATATCCAAGTTACGACACATTACTGAAAACGCTACCAGTTGAGCCCACACATGGGGATGGAGTTAACACGGGACGATGTCCTTATACCTAAGAAACGCTTCGGCAAACTCAGGAAGAAGGAAGCGAAAATCGAAGGATAAAGAAGCCTTATGAACGGCTACACCATTTCTAACCAAGTCGGGTGTAACTTCCCTTTCAGCTGGAAGTCTATAACGATAACCAGAGGGAAGAGGAAAACGAGTCCTGATCTCCTCTAAGTCAGCATTTGTCAAAGAACACTCAACACCACCCTTTCTAAGTGTTTTACCCGGACGTTGCGAAGACATGGCAAATGGGTGAGGGAAAACCAAAAATAGGCGACAGAGCTAACAGGCGACAGAGCTAATAGGCGACAGACTTATGGCAATATACCTATTGAGCGAGAGACTAAGGCACCAGTGGGAGACCTAAAATAACGCGAGAAGTGATAAATATGGCGACAGGTAGATACTTACTGTTACCACGGTAGGCGAAAGTCTCTTGTGTAGGGCGAAAAACTTTGGCGACAGGTACTTTCGGCGGAAGAGTAAAAAATGGTGTGCGGCAGAGTGCTAGCGCAGAGGTTTCTCGTGATCGTTTATGTCAAGCCTCAATTGTTTATATAGCAGCGACAGAGAATACCAAACGTCGCGCTTGATGATGTCTCCCGCAGAACAAAGATTTTTCACCTGCAAAAAATACCAGAAGAATTGCAAAAATAAGGAGGACTATTCACTGTGAGCTAAGGCCCAAAACACATATATTTATACTCTCATGATTGGAAAAATCCAACAAGAGAGTGGGGAACAATTGATATGACAAAATCTATCTACATTGGGCCAGGCCCAAAGGCGTCAGGAATCACCACTTGGCAAGGGATCATTGGCCACGTGGCCTTCGGCGACAGAAGGCACAGCTGCGACATGACATCTGTCGCTGGCGATAGACTCCCTCATCTATCGTCTATCATCATAACGCGACACGTAGCACCACTCCGGCTTTCGCTAGCGACAGACCCCTGACACCACAACGTGCCACGCGTTATGGGTCTCTCACCGGCGACATGCCTATACTTTTCTCGAATTTTGTGGGATTTGTGTTATATTCGGAAACAAACTCTTAGCAAAATGACGTACTTATCCTCAGGTAATTAACCTAGAATATTCGCTTATAAATAGGCCCCAAGTACACTCTTATTCCCTAATTTTTTACTACTGGATTTTACGCTTCCCAATATTGAAGAACTTTTTGCTGACTTAAGCATCGGAGTGTCTACGTAGGTAGAGGTGGTTATTGGGCCAGGTTGGCCTGACCCGGCTCGCAACCGGATCGGGTTAATCCGGCTCAAAAGCCGAACCGGTACAGTACCGGTTCAACTAATTCTTAACGGGCCCGGTTCGTTAAGGGCCAGGAATATCCGGGTCCGGTTCAACAAAAATTAAAAAAAGAAAAAGCAGCCTGCCACTGCGCATGTAGTGGCAAGTAGACGCAAGCAGTAGCCTTTGCAGGCTACTGCCTATGTTGATGGCCAACGGCCATTATCAACTCCATAAGTGAGGGAGCGTTTCCCTCCCTTTTTTTTAAATTATTTTTTAAAATTTTTTAAATTATTTTAAATTTTCATTTTTCCTCTATAAATATCAATTTATTTCCTTTTATTTTTTTTTAAATTTTCTTTCATATTTTCTCTCAAATTTGAACACTCATCCACTTTTATTCCTTTAATACTCTCTTATACTCCCTCAATAATCACTCAAACTCTCTCAAATTCACTTAAATTCTCTTATTCCAAATTTATAATATTATCATTTTATTCTCTAAATTTCATTTTTTTTATCATAATAATTTTATTATAATATCATATTCATAATATAACTTTATTTTATTATAACAATAGTTTTATTATATAATTTTATAGTAATTTTATTTTACATTAATTAAATAAATTATAATAACTTTATAATAAATTGTTGTTAAATTAAACTATTAACATTATTTATTATAAAAATAAATTTGTTAGATTAAATTATAAAAATATATTAATATATATTTATTTTTATTAAAATAAATTAATATAAATTTTAAAAAAATAAAAAATTTAAATTAAAAAAGGACAGAACCAGTTTAAACCGGTTCGGTCCAGTTTAATAGCGAACTGGTCCATGAACCGGGCCGGTTCGCAAGTAAAAATAATGTGAACCGGCTCGGCTCAGACCGGTTTAAGTTGTTAGTGAGCCGGAACCGGTGAGAACCGGCCCGGTCCGGCCCACTAACAGCTCTATACGCAAGGAACCACCCCTGCGTCTCTCTGACTTTTCTTATTTTACAGAAGCTTTTTGGAGACACGTGGAGACAGCGTACGAACATTGACATCAACACACTTTTATTGTTGTTTTGTGCAACAACAAAACTAATATATCTCTAAAAAAATGAACTATGAAAATAGATGTTTGCCTTTTTTTTTCTATCAATGAACCAACGTACCCCCAAAGAAAAAGATTAACTATGTTTTTTATAGGGATGAATAAAACAACATCGAACCAACTAAATTGATTGAATTAATCGGTTTTTGATTTAATTGATTAAGTTTAATCGATTTTGATGGTCAATTTTTAAATTTAGTTAAGTCAATTAAATCGATCAATTTTTTATGTCTAAACTTATAAATTAAAACGGACCAAAAACTGATATATATTAAACTTGTTCGAAAATTCACAAATAATATTAATAATATATTCTAAAATTCACTTTAAATAAATAAATAATTATATTGAAATAAATAATATATATTAAACCTGTTCGAAAAGTTGATTTTAACTCAAACCGAATTGAACCAGTAAAATTTGATTTAGTTTATTTGGTTTACATCTTAAATTGGTTCCTTTTTTTATTTTTATGAAATATTAAATTTTCTATATTTGATTTTCTCAAATCAGACCAATCAAATAATCTCCTCTAATGTCTTTGATAAACACTTTTTTTATAAAATAAATAAATAAATATATAAAAAAATTTATCAAACAGAGCTTATAATTTTTTTTATTACAAATGAAATATTAAATAACTAGGGGATATGGATGTTTAGATTTAAACCCAAAACTTATAATATGTCATAATTTATTCTTAACCACTCAGTCAAAATATTGTTGGCGGAGTCTATGAATTTTAATTGTATCATTTAAGTTGATAGAACTTTCCCTTAGAGTTAAACCAATTTAATGATGGGGTGCCCTTGATTGAAAAGGTTGCATTATGGAATTGATTAATGTGGTTATTTTTTGAATTGAAGGAAAAGCTAGTTTGAGCTAACCTTGCATAGCTCTTGATTTGTCACTTTCAACATACAAGGGCAGTCATCGGAATAGTCATTCATTAATTTACTTCCTTTATAAGTATGAAAAAATAAAACATACTGTTAGAAAAAAGGAGAAAAAAACCAAAGTCCAAAAGGAGTATGCACTTCTTTTTTGGTACAATTTTTTGAATATTCAACTTAAGTTTTGCATATAAATTATGCATTATTCTTTATTATTATTTTTCCCTTAAAAAAAGGTGATTCTAATTAGGCTTGATAATTTTAAACATAACATAATAATACAACATAAAAATAATACAGAAAATAACATATTAAAATTTTGACAAAAATTATATACAAATTTAATGAAAGCTAAAAGATTAATAATTTTATGTTTGGCATAATAACATGAACTATCATATGAAAATGTGTGTTTTTGTCACATCCCATAATGTACAGTAATTACCATTTTTACATGTGCACAGTGACGGTTGGGCTGTCTGCGATGTCTTTATCCCACATTCTTTAAAACAGTAATCACTATGATAATGAAATTAAATCGAAATCTAATAAAAATATTTACTACAAAATATTATATAAAGTATTTACACGTGTTCTACATCACCTGTACATGAAATATACACTCGTAGTACTGTAAAAATAGTGTGTTTATTGTGTAAAAAAAATTTCTCTCTTTTTTTTTCTCACATTTTATTTTTTTTATGGTCCAAATTTTTATATATTTTTCAGTTTCTATATTTCTCTGTGGCTACAACTTTGACGGACGTAAGCACTTTGGTACCTAACCTCCTATTTTTCTTTTTAATTTCGTCTATAAATACAGGCAAGTGCTTGGTTATGCTTTTTACAGACATAAATTTAGAAACAAAAACTTTGATTTTCTCTAAAAAACAAACTTTGATTTTCTCTAAAAAGCAAGGCATTTTCTATAATGTCCCTCTTCAAGAACATGCTACTATGTTTCATACACGAAGACTTTCATGAAGCTGTCTCTAAAATGACTACAAGCGATGCGTTTCTCTTCCTTGTAAAATATTTCCCTAAACTACAATTTTCCTTGCATATTAAGTTCAAAAGTACTGCTTCTTAACTTGTTTTTGACTTTTCTGGTGAGCAGATTGTGCACTCGGTTGATAAATTGGGCAAATGGCACCGGTTACCGGTTTTCTTAGGCCTATTTTATCTGGCAATTCGCCGGCATCTTCACCAGCAGTACAATTTGCTGAATGTTGGTAAATCTCAATCTGTTCGGTTTGAGCCATGGTATTATCCTTACAGAACAGCTGATGGAAGATATAATGATTTACTCAACGAAGAAGCAGGCAGCGAGGGAAGCTTCTTTGGCAGGAACATCCTGCCTGTTGATCCTAAAGATAAGGTATGCATGGCAGTGGTACTACCATTTGCAGGCTAAGCAACTTTACCTAACTAAGCGTAGCCCAGCGTTTCGTGTGTGCTGTAAATTGTATCTTGATACATCAAATACAAAATAATTTATGTGTCATGTTTAAGATTACCGGATTAGGTTTAACTTGGTTAAGGAAGTGAACAACTGTTCATATTGTGTAATCATGATGGTAAAACATCTTGTAGTTAAAGCAGCCAGATCCAATGGTTGTTGTTACGAAGCTTTTGGCACGAAGGAAATACAAAGACACTGGCAAGCAATTCAACGTGATAGCAGCTTCTTGGATCCAGTTTATGATCCATGATTGGGTCGATCACCTGGAGGGTACCAACCAGGTTAAGCATATTATTTATAATAATCAGTCAATTAGATGCAATTTAATGAAATTAATATATAATTAACTGATCAATTCATGGATAAAATTGCAGACTGAGTTGATTGCACCTAGAGAAGTTGCTAAATGCCCCCTCAGCTCTTTCAAATTTTATGAGACAAAGGAGTTTCCAACTGGTTTTCATGAGATCAAAACTGGCACCAAGAACATCCGTACACCTTGGTGGTAAAAGTCTAGATTTGCTTGAACTTACCATATATATATTGAGGGTTGCCAGAGATCTTGGTCATTTTGGGGGAGTTTGCTTCAGTTTTGCAAAATAGGAACCGTGAGGAAGGGTGTCAGAGTTGTACTTCAGACGCTCAAGTTAATGGAAGGCCCGATAGATTATGAATGAGTAAAGATGGACAGGAGAAGCGAAGGAGAGAGACGACTGAGAGTCCTTGGGACGTATTGGGATTTTGTTTTCTATAATGGATGAAGTGTTTAGATGTCCTTTATCTCTCAAGCTCTTACTTTTATGTACATGGCTGACTAATGTAGTGTAGTTTGCCATAGAAGTCCCTTCTTACGGAACCCTATGTATCAGTTAAGTGGCTCATGTGGTTGTTAGGAGCCAAGAGGCTCACACGACTATTAGATTGTTGCAATAATGAGGTGTGGCTCTGCCAAACTTCACCTCTTAAGTGGATTTGCAAGTAAAAGCTGCAAGTGGACATCAGTCAGACCTAAGTCAGTTATAATTGGGCCGACTGTCTAGTTTGTGACCTGAGTTTAGTGATGTAAGTTTTGATTGATGGTGTTTGGGCTTAATTGTGATCCAGTGTTTGTGATTGGACTTTTGGATTGAAAACTTTATAGATTATGATTAACACACACATATATATATATATATATGATCTAGTAATTACAAAAATTTATGCACTCATAATTTTCATATGAATGGGTGAATTTGTAGGGATGGAAGTGTTATATATGGTAACAATTGGAAAAGATCAGTAAAGGTAAGGACTTTCACAGATGGAAAGTTAAAGATTTCGGAAGATGGTTTACTTCAACACGATGAGGACGGTATCCCCATATCAGGAGATACTCGGAACAGTTGGGCTGGTGTCTCAACATTGCAGGCTCTATTCATTAAAGAGCACAACGCAGTCTGTGATGCTCTCAAGGTATTTCAATTCCTTGCAAATTGCCTTGGTTCATTGCTTATATAAGCATTAACTAAACATTAGTCTTTGAAACATGATTTAGAAGGAATACCCAGACTTGATTGATGAACAATTATACCGTTATGCAAGGCTGGTAACTTCTGCTGTGCTTGCAAAGATCCATACCATTGATTGGACTGTGGAGCTCCTGAAAACTGATATGTTGCTTGCTGGGATGCGTGCTAACTGGTAATTTAACGCTTTTTCTTCTCTAATGAAGATCAAGTTCTAAGGTTTAGCTGTCCAATTGTAAAACAAGTTCTCAAATTTGTTACAGGTATGGCCTGTTGGGGAAGAAATTCAAGGATACATTTGGGCATGTAGGGGTAGCCGCATTGGGAGGTTTGGTTGGTCAGAAAAAGCCTGTAAATCATGGAGTTCCTAACTCTTTGACGGAGGAGTTTGTCGGTGTTTATCGGATGCATTCGCTTTTGCCAGATTTCGCTCACCTCAGGAACGTCAATGTCGCACCAGGGCCCAACAAATCTCCACCATTGCTCGAGAAGTATAGCTATCTGTCACACCAACAATGCCTCTTTTCTTGCCAATGTTTGTTCCAACTTTGTTTTTGTGCTTGTAAATGCAGGGTTCCTATGCCAAGTTTGATAGGCCACGAAGGAGAAAAGACTTTAGCACAGATTGGATTCACTAGGCAGATTGTTTCAATGGGGCACCAGGCTTGCGGTGCACTGAAACTTTGGAACTATCCTATATGGCTTCGAGACCTTGTAGCACAAGATGTCGATGGCAGAGACAGGCCTGACCATGTCGACTTGGCAGCTCTTGAAAGTGAGTTTTCACTGACATTTTAAAGGAAATCAATCACGAAAATCATATGAAGTTCATTTATTTTGACGCCAATGATGCAGTTTACAGGGACAGGGAGAGGAAAGTCGCACGTTATAACCAATTCCGCAGGTCTCTGCTGCTAATACCAATATCTAGATGGGAAGATTTGACAGATGATAAGGAAGCCATTGAAGCTCTTAATGAAGTTTATGGTGGCAACGTTGAAGAGCTGGACTTGTTGGTTGGCCTCATGGCAGAGAAGAAGATCAAGGGTTTTGCCATCAGTGAGACAGCTTTCATCATATTTCTGGTGATGGCAACCAGGTAAATGAATATAAACACTAACAATTCGATAATATATTAATGCAAATGAAATGGGCTTTCGAATTAATGTTGATTTGGGTGGTAATGAAGGAGGCTAGAAGCAGATAGGTTCTTCACAAGCGATTTCAACGAGGAAACGTACACGAAGAAGGGATTTGAATGGGTGAACACTACAGAGAGCTTGAAGGATGTGTTGGACCGCCATTACCCAGAAATTACAAAGAAATGGATGAACTCAACCAGTGCATTCTCCGTTTGGGACTCTCCTCCAGCTGCTTACAATGTCATCCCTCTCTATCTTCGTGTTCCTTCTTGAAGAGTCAACTCAGCAACCATAAAATGAAAACTTTACTACTAAAAATGTGCTGGTTTATCTTAAAATTATGATATTATCCACAAAAAAAAGATTGTTGGTAGTGGAATTAATTCATCACTACTATAATGCAAGACATTTGATCATTTTCAGATACAACATAAAAACACATATTAAATCATTAAAATTTTGTCTTTGACGTGCCAACATAAATTATAATATGATTATTCCTACACTAATACTTGTCGAAATATATTAAAATATGTTTTTAAGGCCTAAAAGCATTTTAAGTTTTGACTACTACAATTATTTCAGTACGACATTCTTTTACGGTCAACGAATTTTTTCTTAAATTAAATCAATTTTTTTTTAAAATTAAGTCAACTTTCGATGAAAATGTACTATATAAATTTTATTCAAAAATGTACTACTCAAATAACGATTTTTATTCGAAAATGTACTACTCAGATAACAAATTTATGATTAATAAAGAATCTCGATATGCTATATAAGATTTTATTCAAACCTCAACTTTAACACTCGACACTTAAATAGTGATAAAAAAAGTCAAATGTGTGCATAAAAAATTGAAATTTAAGCCAACAAAATTTGAATGTACAAACACATTTTTTTAAATATATTAAAATAAAAAATTATAAAATAAATCATGTAATAATTTTTAAACTTATTAGTAAATTTTTTTTAAAAAAATTACAATTAATATATGAAAAATGAAATTTTATTATTATTACAAAAAATAGAACAAAATAAGCCTTAACTGTAACGAAATTTCGAGCAGGATTAGTCTCAAACTGTTAAAACAGATAAGGATACCTATAGTTTACACTAAAAAAAAACTTAAAAATTTGACAAACTTGAATACTCATCCTTAATCAACTCACAATAGATTATATGTATAAGCAAAAATTTATTACTATTAGTGTGTAAATTGTAGCTTTAATAGTGTGTGTATATAAATATATATATATGGATAACTATTTCATACATTATCAGTGGAATATTTTTATTTCACAAACAGTGTTAGGATCGTGACACATGTTCTATAAAAATATTAAAAAAATAAAAAATAAATAAAATAAGATACATGTCGCGATCCTAATACCGCTTGTGGAATAAAAATATTCTACTGATAGTGTATAAAATAATTATCCTATATATAATATGCTACCAATATTATATAAAGTCTTTTTGTCATGTTTGATGCATAAGATAAATGATAAGATAGGATTATCCTATTTTATGTTTAGTGCATACATTAAAGAGAGGATTAAATTACAAATATGATTAGTCATTCTTCTAGTATATGATGATTCAATCTTTTCCAAAAGATAAGAATTATTTCTAATTCAATAGGTTAGAAATATATACTCATATATTATTTATTTTATCCTTAAAATTTGTATTTAAAAATTAACTTAAAATTTTAATAAAATATTAAGGATAATTGTTTATTTAATTAAATCAAACTACCTTTTTCCCCCTTCTTTTTCATTTTTTTTGTTGTTTTTGAATAAAGAAAAACTATAATTTAGAAAACTAATGTTTTCTAGAATAATTCATTTTTTCAAAATTTATTTTTTTAAATAATAAAAATTTTTAAATCATTTTTTAGAAAATAAATTCTCTAACATAAAATTATTATAAAATATATTTTTTAACTAGTATTTTTTTTTATTTTTAAATTTTATTTTTTCTTCCATTTTTATTTTTAGTTTTTTTTTCTTTTTGCTTGTAGGAAAAGAAAAGAAGAAAGAGAAAGGAAAGAAAAATAACTGTTAACCATAAAATTATTAGAAATTATATATTTTTTAGTTTATAAATTTTGAATTATTAAATTTAACTTGTATATTTTTTTCTTTTTCCTTCTAATTGGCAAAAAAAAGGAGAGAGAAAATGAAGAAACCATAAAAATAGAGAAATATTTAAGAATTGTCTTTTTGAAAAATTAATGTAATTTAAAAAAATTAACTTATTTCTTAGTAAAGATTATTTTTCTAAAATAAATATAATTAACCTATAATCAAAAAAATATTTTAAATTTAAATCATATAAAGAATTGAAAAAAGAGGAAAAAAAGAAAAAAAAAGTGAAAATTAATTTTTTTATAAAAATGCTGGGACGTTTTTACAAAAATTAATTTTTAACAAAATATAATTTTTGAAAAAATAATATAATTTTTCTAAAAATAATTTATTAAAAATAAAGTTAATAAATTTAACTATTAATTATAATATTATAAATAATATTTAACTTTTTAATTTTTATTTATGTTTATAACAAAAAAAAATTATAAACTTAAATTATGTTATTTTAAAAAGGGTATTATAAAAAGAATAATTATTTTATATACTATCAGTGGAATATTTTTATTACACAAGCGGTGTTAAGATTGTAATACGTGTCCTATAAAAGTATTAAAAAATAAAAAATAAATAAAATAAGACATGAAATAAAAATATTTTACTGACAATGTATGAAATAATTATCCTTATAAAAAATCATTTTACACTTCTTTTAATTTTTAACATAACAAATATGGTGAAAGATATAAAAATAATAATTTTATTTTACTATTAATTTTTATACACATCAAACATAAAATAAAATGATACTATCATATTCTTAATCTTATATTATGTTATTCTATTCTAATCTCATGCAACAAATTGCCCATCAACACTTCCAGGTAATACAAATGAAATATTTCATGTTATTAAGTTTAAATACTACTACTGTGTTAATATTAATTAAAAGAGCCAAACTGTATCAATACCACTATCTAAAAATTTTATTATTTTTTTAATTTTCTTTGTTTGTTTTGTTCTTTAAGTACTAAATTGAATTGAGATAAAGAAGTAAAATTTAAGTTACAAGAAGTCAAACTAACTTTTAAGTTTATTTATTATTACAAGTAAAATAAATCAAAATGGAAACTTTATCATTTCCAAGACTTGCGCTTTAGCTGGAAGTTCTTGACTTGATTTTACCAAAAAAAGGAAAATAACAAAAGAAGAAAAATAGAAAATCACTACTTCGTTGTTTTATTTTATTTTTTATTTGAAATCTTTTTAATTTTGAGTGTGAAATTGCCAAAGAAAATCTGATTCTCTCCAAAATCCCCAGAAAAAGTTCCCTTCTTTATTATTTTTCTTTTTGACAAAACCATAAAAATCTTTTGTTCTTTTTTGTTTTCACATTTGTTCTCCTTCTTTGGCCTTTACAACACCAAATCGTCTGGGTTTTTTCATTTCCCATGTTCTTTCTAGGGTTTTGAATCTTTTCCCCTTTCTGGGGCACTTCCAATTCTTGTTCAAGTTCTAATTTTCATCATCTAGGTGCTCTTAGATCTCTCTTTTAAAGATTGGGTTCTTTTTGTTTTCATCATAGTTTCAATGTCACAAGGCTTTTCAATTGAGCTTTACTTTGATCCAGCACTTGAAAACCAAGTGTTAAAAGCTTGGAATGTGTTGGCTCGTCGCCAAATCAGCACTCAGTTAATTGAAATTGAGTCAAGGCCTCACATTACTCTCTTTTCAAGCCCTTTTCTTGATCCTGCCAAGCTTGAGTCTGTTGTAAAGTCCTTTGCTTCAAAGCAAGAACCTTTAGCTCTATCTTTTTCTTCAATTGGGACTTTCCCAAATGAAAAAAATGTTCTTTTTCTTGCACCAGCTCCAACAATGGCCCTCCTACAGATCCAGGCTCACTTATGTGAGGCAGTTAAAAAGGAAGGGATTGAAATTGGAGAAGAGTTTAAAGCTGACGCTTGGGTTCCTTATTGTTCTGTAGCTCAAGAAGTGCCAAAAACGAGAATGGCCGAGGCTTTTTGCGTGTTGAGAGAGTTGAAGTTGCCTGTTTCTGGATATGCAATGGATATTGGATTAGTGGAGCTTTCACCTGTTCGTGAACATTTCTCATTTGGACTTGGGAATACCGTAGAGGCATGAAATTTAGAAGGTCATCTTGACAGTAGTAACTTTTGCTTTTTTGTTACAGTTCCAAAATGTGTTTACATGATCTGTTGCTAATGTAGGTTTTATAGTAACGAATTATGGATTCTTAGTAGCAACTTAATATGTCGCTTTACTGGTCAATTTGAAATTTACTTGTTTATCATATTATTATCTTGCCTGCCTTTTGTTGAGAGTATGTATTAGCATTGCAAAACCAAATTTTATATTGAATGGGGATGAAAAATGGATTGGCTCAAACATTTTATCAATTGAATTCTGAAAATTGTAAAGAATCTCATTAATGCAAGGAGTTTTTAGTTGTTACTGTTGCATCTAGTCTCTTGCATGTTAGTCTGTCATCTATCATTGATGAGGATATGTTTTACCATGACATGACCTGATTCTTTATTGGATGGGGACAAAATATATTGGATCGGTTCAAACCTTTTATCAATTCTTCTATATGGGGACAAAATATATTAAGTTCACCATACATTATAATTTGGATTTTGTAAGTTAAAAAGATCAGATTGCCAAGTTTTCTGTCCGTGTAACGAGTTTTTAGTTGCTACTACTGCAGCTGATCTCTTTTATGCTAGTTTTGACTTCCTTAAATGAGCAAATGGAATTTGGTTTTGTTACTGCCTTTTGATAATCGTAATAAAATTGTGGTTTTGCCGTTGCAACTGAATGCTAAAGTATTTAACCATATCATTAAGAGTAATCCTGTGTCATATTTAGCAGTATTCTTTTTTCAGAAACCTACTCATGTTGTTTATTTCTACTAGAAGGGTTACTGTTTTCTGTACTTTTTGCCCTGACTTATTGATCTTTGCATTGTATATCTTGGAAATGCTTAATTTGACTAGTGTTTGTCAATATGATTTTCTCGATTACTTTCGTGCTAAGGAAATTTGATAAGCCTTCCTGCTCATATCATATGCAATCAAAATAATAATCCATCTTAGTTGGCTTGGGTTGCTTTAGAGTTTTCTATTTTAATGTTTAATATTATGTATTGGTGATTTGACCAAGTTGCATCAGTTGTACTGCTTTCTGCGGCTTAGTTTAGAATTCTGTCCTTTAGAATATTGAACATGTCTATATCACTTCTCTATGAAATTGGTAAATAGTATTTGCCACTCATACATGTTTGTAGTTCATTAGTCTATGTCATCACTATGTTATTTATCAACAATGGCGTCCATGTTGATAACGCCTTTTATTTGGCCAAGCAAAGAAGATAACGCCTATTAAAGATAATAACTAGGCTATGCAATGATAGGATCTTTGCAGGACTTTATAATCTTGTTCAGTGTTTACTAATTCTAGTTCAGTGTGGAGTTTAACTTCTAGCTGGGTACAGTAGTGTAGTGATAGTATGGCTAGTTGGCTACATAAATGCTCCTGACACAATGTGGCTCTCTGATGCAGGATCCTGTACCACACCACGCATCTATCAATTGACTGCTGCGACTAACACACTTTTAATGGAAGTGTATTCCAATCGTGTGAAGCCACTCACAGGGTTATTCAACTTGCTATGGACATTGTGTGGGAGTCTTGACCTTTTTTATGTAAAGCAGGATTTCCACTCTCACTATATTGTGAGACCACACTTTAATGAAAGCATGAGCTAAATTTAGTCCATTTGTGAAAAACATAAGTCTTACAAATGATTTGCTGTGTTTGATTGGATGGCTATAATTGTATTTGTGGTATGCAAGCAGCCAATTTACTATCATCCTTGCTGTATCTGGATACCATTTTTCGAACCAGACTGATTTTCAGAGATCGTAGTTCCACTCCATGGTGAAGCCTTCACAGGCTAGAGAATCACGCCTTTCACATTTACTCTTAACCTATCTTAGGAATTAGCCAATACCCTTCTATCATTGCAAGATTTTGGTATTGTTTGGTTTTCTGTTGCATTTCCATGATTGATAAAACAAATAGTTAAAGTTCTCCTTTTCTTTAGTTCTCCTTGAGTGTTTGTGTAAAATCGTTACTTTCCCCACATCATATCCTTGACTTCCTTTCTTTTGTTTTCGGGGGTTTCTTTTATCGTCATTTTCAAGTTCCTTGCCTGTCTTGTCTTTGTGGTTCTGGAATAAAATATCCCACCATGTTTGCCCATGATTAACCAGAGATTTTGACATTGATATTATCATTCATCTCCAGGTTCCAGCTAGTTGGAGATTTTAACAAGAAATCCACTTTATCATGAGGTATCATACCGTCATAAGTTTTCTTGGCAAGTATTTCAAATCCCGCACTTTGTTTTCCCTCTTCTTATTGGGTCCCAGCACAATGGAGAGCGAAGAAAAACTCTTTATTTTGGTATGCCTGCATGATGTCAAAGTTCATCAAGTAGGAAAAATGTACTATTGTTTGAAGTTGATAGTTTTTTATTTGAATATTTCTTCTTGTGTCACGATTAGGACAAAATGCAGAGTTTGCAACAATCTCCGAATCTGTACCGATCATCATTATTATTAATATAAGACAATGCAGGATTCAATGGTGATTGCAATTATATTACAACCAAAATATATGTTAATTTATTGTGTCAACAATAAAAAATTCTGCTGGCCATAAAAAATATATGCCCAGGGGGAGACAAAATGGAGGACATTATCATTTATTAAGTATATGTATGGTATATGATTCTAACTAATCCACTTGGCCCTTTACTAAGAAACAAATGCAGCTTCTCTTCTCAGAATCGCCATCAGAAAGTCATTCCAGACGTCGATCGGACCCGGCAAGCACCAGTGAACACAGTCATTGTAACCCTTCATCCATTTGTTTCCCCAGAACTCACCAGGGTGCCCATCAGGTCTCATGAGCATGGCCCTGGTGACATCCAAAGCTGCAAACCTCTTTCCTTTCTTATCTCCTTCTGTTCTTGCCTTCTCGATCTCTTCCATTTGCAAGCCCCTCAGCTCCCATTCGTTGCTACTCAAGTTAATCTCTGCTTCACTCAAAGGACTTGTCCTGTTGCATCTTCCTCCGGTGTTCCATGTCCCATTCTCAAAATGAGCCGGTGAAAATGTCCTGACGAGGGTAACCTTCACCTTGCAGTTCTTGCACCGGTTGATATGATTTAATGCAGATCGAAAAGCCATCTTGAGGGCGAATCCAACACCAAAATCTGTCACGTTCGGGTTATTGCAATACACACATCCAACAACACCAGTTTGATCATGTAGGTAAATTGGTCGGAAAAACCAGTGTGCATCTGAGATGATGACATAGTCCAGAGCAGGAAGATCTGTGCCCCATTCTTTATCAATTCTGTCAAGGTGCAAGTCAAAAATGCCGGATGATGAACCATTTACCACTCTTTCTTCACCATCTACAAGGAATTTCGTCCAAAGAATCATGAGAGTGAAGTCATGACCAGGAAAGTACCATATCCGTTTCCGGTCTTCTGAATCTTTGTAATGATCTTCGGGAGTTTCTACCTGCAAAAGATTTGCAGTTCAAGCAACTCTAATTTAAAATCTGAAGCTGTTTGAGTAAATTATTTTCAGTTTATCTAATGGCCTTGACAAAATTCATAGATGATATTTCTTAGCATACACGCAAATTCAGCCTATTTACAATTCAAACATGCCCAAGTCAACCTTTTTTGTCTAAAGCATTAAATAAATCAACCCTACTCAATCTCTTTGGTCCTAGGTTTACATGGAAGATTTCTGGAAATTTTATTTTAATTAGTTTCAAGAATGCTGAAGAACCTGGCAATGACTCAATATTTGTATGGACCAGCTGCATGTGAAAACAGCATTTAGACTTTTCTAATTGCATAACTATTGATTACTACATTGGCGGTACACTGACTTTGTCTGCTAAATCACAGCATTTTCAGCCATTTGACAAGGACGTGCTCATGATGATTCTGACCTCAAGTGCAGTAAATTCTCTGGATGGCCGTGATGTTTGCCAGTTTTATCGCCTCAGCTAAATCTAAATTCACCAAAACCATAACATTTTTCCCTGTTATTTTTTCTTCATACTTTGCACCAGATCAGAAAATTAATTCTAATTCAATTCTTTTTTTTTTTTGGCCATCAATTCTAATTCAATTCAATGTATTGAAAAACTAGAGAATCAAACCTTGTTTTGCTAGTGGTTCACTTTCAAGACAATTACTGCTAACAGAACATTGAAAATTAATGTGCAATTTCAGACTGTAAAATTGACAAAAACTAGGTAACTGATTAATATCTGTGAATCCTAGGGAACTTTTTCAGCCTTTGGTTTGATATTATATTCCATGGATATGAATTGAATACTCTTCCAAAGATAGCAAAGTAATACAAGGTAATGCCAACTCCAGAATATTACTCCAAACGATATCTTTAGCATCTTTGGTAATATTTAATCTTGCTTTTTATACATGTAAAGGCATCACACCTCAATCAGGGCACGCAAAGGATAATGGAAACAAGAGAAACCCAAGCAACAGTGCCCAGAACTTTGAATTCCAGGGCAATTATCATCAGAATAATGTGAAAAAAAATGCCTAAACAGTGCCTGAGAAGAGGAAGTTCTGGAAACTAACCTTTGAAAGGAGACAAAGGAGGGATTCCATGTGGTTCCTGGCAACTGAGTCACCAATGAATGCAAGTTTCTTCCCTCGAACAAATTCCGGGAATGTCTTAGGATCAAACCTCGGAAGGTCACATTGATCAGGTTTCCATCTCCAATTCAGAAAATCTGTGTCTTTTCTCCCATGGTGGAAGCAATTCTTTGAAGTAGGAATTGTGGTGCAACTTGAGTTTGTGTATTGAGACCCTTGCAGGTCAGGCACCCAATGACCCTTAAACAAGTCACAGTTCAAAATCCCATCTTCATCACCTAAAATACCAAAAGAAACAAAAATCAGAATGATAGAATTTCTGTACGGTGAAAAGAAGAGGAGAATTGAGTTTACCAGCTTGAAAGGTGCTATTGGGGCCAGGTTTGATCAAAGCAAGTGTTTGATCAAGGTCACGTTTGGACATGGCCTTGAACGGGTTTGGAGAATATAGGATGAAGGGTATGAATATGGCGGTTACAAGAAGAGAAGAGAAGAAGAATGGACGGAGCATCGCCATGTTTAGCCATCTCTCTCTTTTGTTATAGCTATGTATTTTATCTTGGAAAAAGGAAGAAGTAGAAGAAGAAGACTTCATGCTCTTTATTTCACCATGTAACACCAAATTAATGAAAGAGAGGGAAGAGAAAGGACAGACAGAGAAGAGGCTTTTGAGATTTTATGTGTTGAATGTCTGAAAAAGAAAGAAGAGAATTTTATTGTTCTTTCCTTTTAAATTTATGAATTGGCCGACGGGGAACTAGCCAGAAATTTGACTATTGGTTCAAACAATATTCGGTAATTTTAAGACACGTAGTATCAATCATACAATACGAAAATAATAGGAATAGAAGATGTGAAAATAATTTAAATTAAAATTTGAAAGAAATTGTATATGAATATTGATAAAAATTAAAAAATAAAATTTTATGCTAGACATATTGATATAAAATTTTTATATTTTACACGACATAAATATAATTTTATATGACAAACATTAATTGCAAATTTAATTCAAATGATTGTGTACTCATCTTTTTGAATTTGGTTTAATAGTCAAATACATTTTTAATCTTTTGCATAATAAACTTTTTAATATTTTATTGCATGAAAATTAATTTATAAATTTTTATTTGACTATAAATAAGTCATTAACCTTTTAAAATTATACAATTAAATCCAAATCTATAAAATATCTTTAACTTTTGTTTGTATTGCACATATGATGTGTCACGTTACAACTTACAAAACTATTTACATTAGTTGTCACAAAGGATTCTAAACAATAATTAGTGTCATTTAACAGACTCAAATTTAATTATATAATTTTAAAATATTGAAATTTATTTATAATAAAATAAAAATTTATACATACGATAAAATAACAAGTATTTTTATTTAATTTGTAAAAAAAATAAAGATGTATTTGATTTTTAATTCCTCCTGTTTTAATACGCTTATTCTGTTTTGTTTGGATCTGAGACGTTGATTGTACATGGTATAGTTGTAATCTTGTGATAGGTGGGTCAAAAGAAACTGGCCTTTGGTGGGGAGAAAATGCTGGCCGTCCGATCTAAAACGTGGCACGATATGATGGGTGGTGGTGGGGAGCGTTGCAAGCGGATGTTGTCTAGTGGGCCTTTCCAGTGCTTTAACCTGATATCCCGGCGCAAATCCCTTGAAGATTTTAGAGAAAAAAACGTAATAATCAATAAACCATTTTCTTCTATTTCTGCCCAATCTTTCAACACTGCCCACTAAATACAGTTACCATCCCCACATTATCAAAGACCAAGAAAGGTGTTAAGCCTAATTTCTTCATGGAAAGTCTAAAAAGGTACAATGTGCATCATGTGCAAAGCTTGTTTAATGTGACAAGTGCACTTTGATGATATGATATGTTCACCAATGGTGCTTCCAACCGTTTTAAATCAACGTAGACAAAACAATTAGAAAGGGTCCTATCTTGTCTCACAAACATACTCGAGCAACCATGTCTAAAGTTGGGTTCTTGGACTTTTTACTTTGTTCATTCAAACAACTTATGATTGTTTACACTTACGATCCACTAAATCCAAGGGAAAAATCAGTACAAACATTGAAAATTCTCATTTAATTAGGTTTGAATGATTTTAGGTATAATATAATCTAATGATATAACACAAAAATCATAGAAAAATGACACAGGTTAATTTTTTTGCAAATTTTTTTTCAGAAAAAACCATTTGAAATTTTAACGTTCTGATATAAATTATGATATGATAATTTTCATATTTTACACAATTTAATATAATACAAACATGACAAAGACACACAAATTCCTAGATTTAACTTGAATTAAACAATATATCAAGGCATAAGAGTGTAATAAGAGATTTTTTTCTTTCTAGAAAAGTATAAAAAGGAAAGAAATTCGAATTTAATCTCTCGTAATGACAGATAAAAGTTATTAGATTAGAAGTGTCCATGAGCCGTGCTTGGTTAGGTTTGGTCAAATTCAAATTAGACCTACACGATATAATAATAGCTTACATACAAGCCCGAGCCTGGTTCGACCTGCAAATTCGGGCTTGACTTTTAATTCAAGTCTATTTTTTATTTTACATATAAGTCTGAGCTTGGCTTGAATATAATTTTTTTATATATTTTAATTTTTTGTTTTTATTATTTTATTTCCTTTAAATTTTAATTTGATTTATCAAAATTTACATATTAATTTTTAAATTAAATATATATAATCATATTTATTAATCAATAATGTTATATATAATTACATTATAATTATTAAATATATTTAAAAAAAGCTTTTAATTTTATTTATGTTTGGATCGAGCCGAGTTAATCTTAGGTTTCAAATGGTTTAGCTCAAACCCGACTTTATTTTTTATCGCGCTTAAAAATTTTATCTAATTCCATTAATTGTATCCAGCATTTTTGACCAAATCTTCTCAAAAACTAGGCTGATTTTTGGATTTCAACAAACGGTCCAATTATTGGATAAATCTACATTAGCTCAAGTCTTAGTTACTTAAAATATGTTTTTTTTTAAATGCATACAATATTAGATTGCACAACAAAAAATAATATTGTTTTGTTTCTAAAATCATTAAAATTATCTATGATTTTGCCAATTATGTTTCTGGACTTGAATGTGCTTGCTTCACATTGTTTGGTGAAAAAAGGGGAGCAGTTGAATTATTAGTGATGAAGTTCCTGACGATGGGGTCAAATGAACAGATGCAGAGGGAAGAGCCAAACCTGTCGTTCATTCAGGAATTGGCTGCCGACATTCTTTTATTAAGGCAAAGTAAGATATTAAAAAGTGATTTACAAGATCAAAGTGAATCTTTCTAAAAAGAGGGGGAATAAGAAAAAGGTTAGTTGCAATTATATGAAAGTATTGGATAAACAACTCAACAATTGCTTTGACCAATGATTGCTATCTTTTGTTATATATATTTCATGATTTATATATATAATTTGTATTTGTGTTTTATTAAATTTTATTTATATTATATTAACATAGAAATTTTATATTAATATGTTAAATATAACTTTTTTAAAATTTTATTGTATTTATATATAATTATTATTAAATTTTAATTAATAATACCCTCACATATTATTATGTATGATATGGACAAATACAATTATATAATTATTTATTCAATTTATTGTATCTGTTGTCTCATTGACATCAAAAGTGAAGAGTGCAATGAGAAAGTAAACAGTGTGGTGACAGTTAATTCTATGGTAGTTAAATCTTTAACATTGGTCGGCTCGGAGCCAGTTGCCTTTGTCTGCCTGGTCAGTGGAAGTTGAAATCATTAGATGCGGTAATTTGTGTGCTTAACGTGAGTAAAATATAAAAACTATTTTCCTATATTACGTCTCATTAAATCAAATACAATAAAAAATTTTAAATTTTATCACATTTATATATAATTTTTTTTATCAAAATTTTAATGTATTGTGTCATTGTATTATATTTTAAATTAAATATAAAAATTATCATGATTGCACCTTTCTCGTTAACTGCAATCATTGGATAGTGTTTTGAGTTTATTTGGATAAATGATCAGATTAGTTCTAAACTCCTAATGAAATTAATTACTTTAGCTGTAGGATAAAATACTATATTAATGAAATTAAAATCAATGATGGTGACCCAAGAGCACGTAGATCAGCCGGCAAGGGACTGTTCTAGCTTAACCAGAAGTCTTAAATTCGAGCTCTGAGTATGTAGCTGTGTTAAAACTTTTGAGGGAGAATTTTGCCGCTCTTTGGGTCCTGTTCTGCTCGAATTCAGATTAGTTTTATACCAGAATAGTGTAGAGATACCGAATGATTTCGATCAAAAATCAATGATGGTGGGATACGTTTTAGATGCAAGCACAATGATGATAGTGTTAGATTAATTGATTAAGTATAGTACTAAAAAGAGAAAAAAAATCAATAAAGATATTATATTAAAATTTGTATAAAATAAAATTCAAAGAATTAACTCAATGTTATAAAATTATGCGGAAATCTTGAGTGAGGAAAACGATCCATAGCGGAAAATCTCATATCCGAATCATCATTAGGTTAAATTTTTTTAGGCTAGAGCCAACCATGCTCTGCGAATGAAGATTGTCTCATACTCAATATGGTATGAGAACACCTCATGATTTACACAAAAAAATGTATAAAATAAAATTTATAATATATATGATATTTGTAAAACTAATAATAATTAAAATCACTTAAATTATTTTTTATGAAATAATAATTTTATTAATAAATATCTCAATTTTATTTGAAAAAATAATAATATATTATAAAATTTATAATATATATATATATATATATATATATATATATATATATATGGTATCAAACTTGAATTTATTATGAATTCTTTAATATTTTATCTAAATCCGATTTGAACTCATTCAATCGGACCCATAGACGCTTTTACTGGGGTGCACATATACAACCAAATGCGGCCTAAAGGCACTCAAGCACGTTGAGAATCCTTTCTCATCGTGCATCCGATGAAAATTTTAGTTATAGTTTCAGTTTCAGTTTCAGTTTCGTATTAACATTGAGTTTATTATATCTGCGGGGGGACCATGATTAGAACACAGGAGTTTCTGTTTCATGTCTAAACAAAACAAGCACGAAATGCTTATTCGAGAATCTCACTCTCTCAGGTATACATCATCGTTTGTCCTTAAGTCAACCAACTACACAGCTGTTTTCCGGTACAATCACTGAGCACATGCATTGCCATATCAAACAAATTATCCTGGATATATGAGACAAACTATAATGTCACATCAGAGATTTTTCTCCCCCACTACCCAAATGACAAATGTCGAAGAACGTCCTTTCCTGCAAAGTTTAGCCATTGTTTTCTTTTGACACTTTCTCAAAGGAATAATATAGTGGCGTATTTTGGTTCAAAGATTTTTTTTGGTTAGATTTTATAATTTTAGATACAATATAATAACATAATATGGTATCAAATGATATAAAAAAATATGAAAGTGATTGGAATTAAAAATTAATCAAATATTATATATTTAATATGTTAATACAAATTCTGATACAAAATTTACTAATACAATTTAATATGTTACTGGGTTCATGGGGAATTAAAGCAGAGAGAATGAGAATTTGCAGGACTTTCAGGGAAACTGACACTTTTCAAGGCTGTTTATAGTTAACCTGGACAGAGTTTTCTGAGATATATCCACCGTAGACAAAGGCATTAGACAAGGTACAATTCCTTCTATACTAATGGCAATAGCCTTGCCCTCACCAAATAGCAACTCATAAGAAGTCAAACCCTGCTGGTTGTTAACAGCAAGTGAGCCACAGGCAGCAGCGAGGCAGTGATGGCAACAACAGGCCAAGTTTCATAAACAATGGTACTGATCACATGCGCATACTCCTCCGTTGGAATCAAGTACAATTTTATTATCTTTGATGCATTCCATTGAGTTTCAATCCTTCAACTCTGCATACAATTAAGTCCCTTTGCTTACTGGTGACCATGTAATAATGGAGCAATCTCATTGATTCTGTGTAGGTATTATATGAACTGTAAGGATGATGGTTTATTATCTCATTGATTCTGTCTGGTTATTTCCTCTTGGAGAGTTGAGTTTAGAACCAATGTTATATATCTTTGACTATAATCCTATTCATGTCAGGTTGTTTTGTTGTTTGAGCAGTTTTCAACAACATTTTTCTTCCAAGGGGAGTATTTGGGGCCAGACTCATCAGCTGTTAAGAGTTGAAATAAGTGTTAATTTTCAATGCAATGGCTTATAAAACAAGTCCTGAGAGAATTAAAGTCAAATCCCTTTATATAAATCTTAGGTGCATTTCTCACATGGTCATCAAGCCAGCCAAATCCCTCCTGTTTGCTTGTAAAATGAAAGCAATCATTAATTAGTATGCCAAAGAACTTACATATACCGTGACATTCCATTTTGATTACACCAATGGCTAATGGATTTAATGATCAGAATATTTTCAAGGAAACAACTTTGTTTGTACGAAAATGTAGCAAGTCCCAATCTTGGATAAAGGAGAACAGTTGGCAATAAATTTGAGCAATCAATCACTCAAAACTTGTCTAATTTTTATAAAATGAACCAATATGAGAACTTCATTGGGGCGTTCCTTCATGCTAACGACTTAGTGTGAATTTATATATAGGTTCATGTAGCTTATTTTAATATTGCGATAAATGCTCTGATAATGATGAAAATTTTCAGGAAAACAATTTGATAGGAATTTATACTCTATTGTTTTATGCTCATAAGTAGTAACTCATATATTGTTCAGCAGAAAAGAGTATTAAATGGTTCGATAATAGTCTTGCCAATCAAACAGATCTGAAATAAAATTATAGCAAAAATCAAGGCAACGATGATGGCATCTATTATGATCAGTTGATATTGACACAGTATTTCCGGTGGTTTTGTCAAGAGGAAACTTTGACTAGTCTTTCAATATTTTCGTCTGCAGGATACTTTGAATACAGTCAGAAATGATGCATTCATATTGAAGTGCAAAAGGAAATCCTATAATTTCCAACACTGCTGAAGACTTTTATTGCTGTTTTAGTGCCATTAACAAGACTATTCACATGATGAACCTGGGGAAAATTGCAGAAGTCTTTCTACAATTGACAAAGCTGGCATGCCAAGGCTGAAGCCTTTGATCTTGGCAGCAGTTGACTTAATCTTCAACAATTGCAACTTGAAGTTAAACAACCCCCCGTGATCACAAACAATCAACTCAACAGCCTGCAAGCCACTGGTAGTAATGGCAGCAACAGGCCAAGTCTCAGAGAAAAAGAAGAACATAATATTGGAAGAGATGGGGATATCAAGATGCCGGAATTAAGTCTAATTCTATGTTGCTTCGTGTTGCATCCAGTCAATCCAAGTCCTCTTTCTTGTTAATAACCATGTAATGTTGCAATTAGAGTAATGCCATTTTCTGTATTGGGTTAGTGGACTAGGTGTTTTCTAAAATTTCTCAGATTCATTACCCGTGGAGTATAAGCTTGATTCACCAATGCTATCAGCACCCTTCAGAAACGCAATTTTTTTTTATATCCAATGAAACTTTTTGTTTGCACAAACGCATTTTTTTGATATCCACGATGAAAAGTGGCCTAATCTAACAGCATAAATTCGTCACAGCTACTATTTTTGCTAATATTGTGAATCTTCATGGTAACTGCCTTTTATTTACCTAGTGTAGACGCTCATGAACCAAAGTTCATTCGCAAGGCAGGATACTCACTGGAAGACTTGAAAGAGTTCCAAACAAGTAATCAACTGGATTGCAAATGCATAAATTTGGCATAGAATTCTCCGATAAAATCAGACGCAAACCATTGCATCAGGCAAAGTTTCAGAGAAATTTTGTTCGACCCTTGTGATTGATAATTCTTTGTTTAATATGTTGAAGGAGAAAATCCTAGGAAAACAAGCCAATAGAAAATATTAGTAAATTCTATCATTCCCTTAATCCCTTCAGTTTCTAAAGATTTTCACATTCCTCTGGTTTTTTGTCACAGGTGGATGGAGAAATCAGGAATGTGTGTACAAAGACTCCCTTGTAAATCATAGAGCTTTGATATTCAGTGTACGATATGGTGAGTAGAGCAGCTTATTGAACCCATTTTTCTCTTAGGTTGGATCACAAGATAACACTATCAAGCCCAAACAACCTAGTCTTGATCAATGTAACAAAAGCCTGAACAAATAGGAATGCATCAAACTTAAGTTACTAGTTTTTGTCAATCTAACAACACCAACAGATGAGACCACAATTTCTGTTTCTACCCTTATATTTTACATTTGGCTAAAAAGAAGTAAAAATGAAAGAAAGAAAACTCTTCCAGGGTACAACTTTATGCCACTTGATAACATGAGTTGTCAATGGAATTACATACATCATAGCGTGCAGCTGGGATCAGGAATCTTTAGGCTGTTACATGGTTTCAAATTTCAATCCATTCTCGAATGAAATGTTTAGGCCTTGTGGACAAGACCCACTATAATGGGTTAGCATCTGTTTGAGTGAAAGAATAATCATACTGGAAGAACAGTGGACTGTGTACTATACATTACTATTACTTCTTTTCTTTTCAACTGTCATGAAAGGTTATATGCCAAACATTGACCCCATAATCTCATGTTATTGCTGCTAGACATCAACTGGTACTGGACTGACTTGCCTGCAGAAATGAACAGGAGCCAAACTGCTGGTACACTATCTCCCTATCCAGTTTGAAGCAAACATTTTGAATTTATAACCTTATGTTTTTGGAAAGAAAAACATACTGTTAAATTACATAATCATGGACTCAGTAATGAATAAGTACTAGTAATTGTTTCTTTCCACAAAATTCTTCCCATGATCCTTTGGATTTCTAGTAATCAATACAACCAAATGATCACAATGTATTGTAAAATGGATCTACAGTCTAATTATTGATCTTATGGAAAATTGTGTTTGAGAACATTGGCGGACTTGCCAATGAGGTATTGGTCTAGTGATAAAAGGGCTCGTTGCAATTCTGAGGTTTCAAGTTTAAATCTCTTTCTGTTTTAGTTTATACTGGTTCAATGTTAACCAATTTCTTGCAGTACAAGCATCAGATCCTATCTTATTGAAGTAGAAAAATGACCTGTAGCAATACAATGTGCATAAGCAGTTAATTATTAACTTTTGGCTGGAAGGATAACATTTTGCATACAAGGAAACGTTTCTTCAATCAATTGGGTTATCATTAGTGTGATTTTTCAGGTTGTTTAAGGTTACTATTGAGCAAGTCAAAAGACACAGGTAATATGCATAATAGGACTGAAATAATTTGCAGTCTTCATCCAAATACAAGTACTGCCTGTTTCTGCATCTGCTGATATCTTTTTTAACCACATCTTTGAGATACAGGCAATGGGGGCAGCCAGTGCTTGAATCTTGAGCCATCTGCATCAGAGTTTCCAGTCCAACTCTGCTAAACAAAAGGGACATCTCACCAAACAGACAACTGCCTAGAATCTAGACAAAAATTTGAGGCAGTCTCACATTATTCTAATCTTAAGCATCCCCTTCCCATTCCTCTATCTACCAACTGTTACCTTACTGTGTAGACCTAGTAATTTTTGCTTATAATTCGTGTTCGTGTCTTGCAAAATACAAAAATTACTTGCAGTACAGCTTTTTTCACATTTATATACAATTTTTATCAAATTTTAATCTGTCATTTTCATGTCGTGTCGAAGAATGTCAAATTTACCTTTTTGTGACCTTTAAGGCAGTTTGTCTTCTCTTGATTATCTTTTACCATGTCTTCATTTTCTATTCCTTTTACAACAAGAAACTCCTTGTCAAAAGTTCCATCAGCTTGTACAATAAAAACCAACTCCAGACATGTTGGTTGACCCCTTTGTATCATCAGCAGGCTAAACTTATTCTTATCAGTTCAATATTCATGATAGATTGGCAGCGATGTAAAGGCTTGTCTTTGGCCAGAACACACAGATATTAATGCTGGTTTTGTTACTTCCATAATTCATCACTGTCATGAACAATAGCGAATGTTCTCTGTCGGCAGCTAGCAATGCAGATGTAAATATCTCTCTTCTTTCTGTGGGTTCCATATTCAGTTTGTTTTTAATTCAAGTCTGGGAATTGTTGGTCCATCATTTTTAAGTGCCTTATGTAGTTTTTTTTTTGGTTACAGCCTTATGTAGCCTTTGGTTAATCAGTTGGCTTTCCATTTTGGTCACCCGAAAGCACTCACTGAACCCCATAAAATAATGATTCTATCCTATGATTTCAGTTGTTATTTGTTAGAGAAATAACAGTGAATGTGGTTTTGAGGCGTTTAGGATTATATTATCTTGAGTGTAATATTGCTTCACACAGAAGCAAATTACTTCAGGATACAACAAAGCCTTCAGAATCTTGTGAAAAGTCAGAATGCAAAGTGAAGTGTTTCTGAAAAGGAAATACATTATATTAAGATGATCTTAAAAAATCACTTTTTAGGCACCAATAAATGCTTGCCACATCATATTTTTTTAACACATAACATACTTATTATATACATACTCTTACCAAATCAACTTATTAACTGATAATTTTAACTATAGTTAATTTAATTAAAATTAATAATTAATTTTATTAAATTAAAAGAAAAATCAAAAGCAATTTTACTATTAGAGATTTTTATAGGTTCTCTTCCCCGATGCTATCCTCCCTCTCTAGACCTTCGAGTTTCGTTACCACGTTATAATGCACACACTTCTTCACACTGACCTTCGCCAAGTTAAAAAGAGAGAAGGAAACTTAAGGAATTATATGGAATCACTGCTTATTTTTTATTAGTGATTGTTAGAATCTTGATGTTAACATGGTTAATTTGCACAAAAACTAATCTTTTGGAGATGTTTTATTCTTTATGTTGCTGCAACAATGATTGGATTCTTAAGCAAAGAGTGTATTGATGGTTGATACGGTTCAATTTTGTTGAACTGGATATTAAATGTTTTCCAATTAGAATTTTGGCAAGGGCTTTGTTATTTAATCAATAGGAAATTTACAATCAAAATTTAACTCGAACAGAGTTTGAGAGAAAAAAATTCTTAAACTTGACTTCTGCCTAGGGTTTGATCTTTTTTTGTCAGATCAATATTTTGTTTGCTTTTGTTTTTTATTTTTACTTTTAATTTATTAAAATTAATTATTAATTTTATCCATGTTAACAGTTAAGTTTAGTTAAAATAATCAGTTGATAAGTTGATTTGGTAAGAGTGTGTATATAATAAATATGGTATGTGTTTAAAAAAATATGATATGGCAAACATTCATTGGTGCCTAAAGAGTAGTTTTTCAGGATCATCTTAATATAATGTATTCTCTTATGGAAATCATAACTCTTATATAGAATGTGAAGAAGCATAAATGAATGGTTGTGATTCTCTGTTAAATTACAACAATTCATTTTTCAGATATAACTGTTCCAGACATATAACCAAAAATGTCTGTTGGAACATTTAAAAACAATTTTAAATTCAATTTTGAATTTAAAATATTTTTGTAAAAAAATAAAAATAAAAATTTTGATTAAGTCAAGGAGCCAAGTGCCTATCTTTGACTTTTAAAATAACCAAAGCTCAAGCCAAGCTCCATAGTCAAAACCTATTTACTCTTTGACTCCAAAGTATTCTTAAGAGTTGATTTCCTTTTATAAATATATCACTTTACATATTTACAAGCAATGTGAGAACTTGTTCCCTTGTATTTATTACAAACTATCCAACATTTTTTTGCAAAGACAGACTAGATCAAATCTTGATATTGCTGACTGTCCGGTCTCTAAACTTAGCATTATCTGGAACCTGAGTGATTTGGTGCCTGCTTTAGATCTCTTTGGTTCTTGGCTTCTTCTGATTCATTTATAAATACCCAGAGTTTAAATAATGATCTTACTGACATGGAATAACAGAAATTTCATTTCTTTGGATTACTATAAACAACGTCACAATCAATTATTCAACTTGTAAAACCTGATATTATATTAAATTGCTGGGTACAGCCATGGCCAGGATAGCCAATCTTAATCACATGGGAATTGTAGCAGGAGACGGCATTCTTTCATGTGACCATGCCAAGTAGCTAAAGAGCTCTACTCCGTCCATGTTCTCTGCTTGCTACTTGTGGGCTTCCATGGACGAGGCTTTGAGTTGCAAATGCTTGGTTGCTAGGACACACTGCCATCTAACCAGATAAAATTGCAAGCCCCATTGGCTTTTCCTTTAGATTTTAGTGAAAATGACAAAATTTATCCATATTTTGAAATCTTATTTTGATCATCTTTCCATTCTAGTCTCTTCTCTTTTTATTGTTGAATTTGTTATGCATAATAAATATATCCATCACTATTGTTAGACCTAATCTATCACACGATTTACAGGCATGCATTACATTTAAATTGGACAAATAACATGCAAAATACTAGATTATAAGTAACTAATCACAACCACAGATACAAAAGGTAAAAAGTTTAGGGATAGATTTTTTGTATAATTATTGATTCGAACAGTGGAATGCATTCTAAAATTTTAATTTCGATACTTCATTGATGATGCTTTTCTCTCTGACAAATCAAATTACCAACAATCATCCTTAAACCTATGACAAATTATATCTCTCTAGCATTTGATGAAAGAAATTAGTGAATTGGAAGTAACATCAAAATTGTAGTGAAATTATTATTATTTTTTTGTTGTTTTCTGTGTACTAATCTTTACACGTGGGGTAAAATACTAACTGTAATAACTAATAAAGTCGAAGTTAGGGATAAGGAAATGGATGAACAATGTATTTCCCTACAAAAGTTTGCCTTAGCTAGGCTCACATGGAGAACCCTAAACTTTTAAGTGCTTGAGACCCCACTCCACTAAATGCTGTGCCTTCCATCACACTGCTTCTATTGTTTACTTTAATTTTGAAAGTGCCAAAAACACAAAAATCAAAATTAAAAAAAAAATTCAACCCATGCATGTGAGCTTCTACAATAATAATAATAATAATAATAATAATAATAATAATAATAATAATAATAATAATAATAATAATAATAATAAATCATGTATGTTTTCACCATTTATTATTAATAATGAAATGCAAAATTTATTGTAATAGAAAGAAATTTGGCTTAATAGAATAAGTGTATTTACCTCATGATTTATGAATCGAGTTGAATCTCTTACATCTTAAAATAAAAATGTTAAAACCAAAAAAAAATATGACAATAAAACTGAAAATAATAATATGGACAAGAAGAATAAGAAACATTAGTATTCAAAATCATGTTAATTAAAAAAATTAATAGAATCATTAATTAAGGTACTTAATATGGCGGTGTTGGTAGCATAAAACTATTCTCTTTTATTATAGTTTATATTAGTCTAAGATAATGTATTGCTTCATTACCCAAGGGTTGTGGCTCAGTTGGCAACGTAGGCTGAGTTTGTGGGAAGAGCTCTCGGGTTCGACTCCCACTAAACATATATTTGGAGAGGGACGAAGAGCTTTAACTGTGACTAAATTCTGAACAGGATTAGTCTCAGACCATTAAAACGGATGAGAACACTTGTGGTTTACACAAAAAAAAATGTATTGCTTCATTTGTTTCCCTACAATCATGCCGCCATAATATTTGATTCTAATTTCTCTCATGTTTTCTTAATTAGTAATTAAATAAGGAATCTTTTTTTATAGATTTGGATATTCTTTCCAAGGAATTCAATAAAAGAATAAACCAAAATTTTGCGGTTCAAATACAATTTTATAAAGCACTTGAATATTTGATTCAAAGATTGATTTGATAATAAATGCATGTATTTCTCGATTCAAAAAATTAAATTTGATTCTACTTTTTTTCTAAATTAAAAAAAAATCAGTTTTATAAAGTTCCAGCCACTTGCACATAAAGTATCATTTGGGAATTTTACTTAAAAATATAGTACATTTTTATGAAGAGTTAATATTTGATGCTTTAACCATTTATAACAGTTATGCAATATTTTTTATTCAATCACAAAATATAATCTCATTATTGAGCAAAGTAAAAAAAAAAAATAGAGGCCATAAAAGTAAATTAAAAATCTCTATTAACATTTATTTTTAAAGGTCTGTATTTTTTATAGTTTGTTGATGAGATAGTACTTTGTAGTTGACTTACAGACAATTACATTCTTTTAATGTATCAAATATAATTTTTTTTGAAATAAAAGAAAAATCATACAAGTGCAAAGCCAAAGCCAAGCCAATGGTATAGTTTAAGAAAGATCTAAAACAAAGGAAAAGTAATTTTCAAGTGGTTATAACATTTTCTTTTTCGAAGCCAAATCCACACATATTCATTGACCGTAGAGAAAGCACATGTTAAGGTGGTAACGAGAAACTAAATCTATGGCTTCTTCATGGCACAAATGTGTGTCATGAACAATGCATGCTTACATGAGCAATTGTGGTGTTTATGTACGAGCAAAGTAGATCTTTTTCACCTAAAAAAAGATGTAGAGCACCATGAACATGGCCTTTTCATGGACCACTATTGTATCATGTTCATGTTAAGAACGAATCTGGCAAATAAATAAAAGAAAGAGAATAATCATATTTATAAGATAAGATTTACATGGTTTGTCAATTTATTTATGTCTACGGCTGCACTCTATTTTTCTTATTGATTTTTTGAAACGTTTTGTAAGAAAAAAAATTATATATTTATAATACGTGAAGCTAGGGTGGGAGCTCCGCCCTTATCCCTGCAAGGGGCTCTTCCCCATTGACCTCCGCTCGCAAACCAATTAGCAAGACCGTCATACTAGCTATGCATAGGTGTCATATAGACTAGACCCTATCAACTTCCACAAACCCAATAGTTCATCATCATTTGTCAGTTGCCACTGAAATCGTTTGTCATGAAAAGAGTTGAATGCTTTGATCACAGAATCCATTTACTTATAGTCCCATGAACATCTTTCAATATGATATTTTCTTATTTCATTTTGTCTGGTGTCGAAAATCCCACTTTGCATGAATGAATCTGATCAGGATGTGAGAATTGTAACGATATCTACAATCGACCTGGGAAAATAATTCTTTTGTCTTGATTTCTCCATATCTTTGTGCATCTTAATACGGCATTAAAGTCCACAAATGTTCATATTATATTATGATGGACAGAAATGCAAATGAAGCCGGAAAAACATTGATGTTCTTGTTCTGTCACTGTTATCAATGCAAGTTTCAGTTGCCATTAATGCAATATCTAAAGCAAGGGAAGGAAAGCAGTTTGCAGAAGAGCAACTGTCCTTTTGGCTGTGATCAATGCTGCCTTGGTTTGGTTTGTTTTGGTTTCAGTAGTTAAGGTTCTCACAAGCATTTCATGGAATGAAAGCAGGCCATAAACTGTGGCTTAGAATGGGGAAAACATAAGAAGCCAGGAGATATGCAAAAGACAAAAAAAAAAAAACCATTTCTGATCAAAGCATATATCTCAGAAACAGTGAGCCTTCATTTGACTTTGCACATTTAATATAGGAACTTTGCCATGAATGTTAATAACTTAATCTTCAGGTATATCTCAGCTCATGTCTAGCTAGGGAACTTAAATATTTCAATACATGGTATACATTCGGGGATTTTCCTGTATGATAACGTAGAAAAACATGCTTAACAATGATACCCAGGGAAATTTTTGGTTTGTTAATTGCTGAATTGAAAGCTTAGTGAGCTGTGGCAGCTTTGACAATAAGGTACTGCCAGGCTAGGATTTAATTATACATTGTATGCAGATCTCAATGACACTGCAAAAAATTGATTAACTACGTCAGCAAAACTAATCGAATCATATTCCCCGGACAGGAGAAATAAACTTATTTTTCCCCGATAATCAAGAGGTCGGGTTTATTTGGATTCAAACCCAAACCTTATAACATGTCACAGTTCTTTTTTAACTACTTGATTAAAAGGTTGTCAATGAAAATTAAAATTGATGGTAATTGGTTAAATGAGAGGACAGCTTTGAATAAACCTGACACAGTTTTTTTCCTGTGAGGTGATCTGCAGTTTGGCTGGACCTCGTTGTCATGAACCATATAATTTGGTTTGGCTTCACAAATCATCAGATTGTGTTCTTGTGAACATTGGTTACATGTCAAAAGCTGGATCGGTCCAATGGAGCTTTTTCAAAGATGATTCCATGTTGACTAGGCTTGGTTGTATCTGATCACTGATTAAGAATTTAAGAAATTAATATTTGATTTTGGTTTTGGATCTTTCAAATTCCAACCACAGAAGCAAGTAACAGGAACTCCCTTCTCCTTTATTTGTAGTTCACTGGAAGCATATGAGTGTTACTGCCCTTTCTCTTTCTTTCTCTTTCTCTCTGTTTAGCAACAATGCATTAGCATCATGGCCTTGACTTGAAAATCTCATTTGTCAAAGCTTGAAGCATCTTTGCATCTGAATTTCTGGATTCTGTTTCCATTCTGCTTTCTGGGATCCAGTTTTCAGTAGAAAAGTAATGAAAACATATCACAGCTGACGTTTTTTGTTTTCTTTATCTTCCTTTCACATCTAGGCTGCTTCCGAAATTTCAGAACTAAAATCCCAGTTCAATTTATTGCTTCTTTACAGAAACTTTGATCTTGGTTGTTGAATCTTTAGATCTTTCTTCTCTGTTTTTGCTCTGAAATGGCTCCAAGTTCAGTTGTTGTCACAATTGAGAAGCCTAATAAGGTCTCTTTAGTAGAGATCAATGGCTCAGATTCAACGTTACTTCTTGAGAAGCAGAAAGCAGTTAGTCCAAAGCAGTTTACTTGGTTTCTTCTTCTCAAAGCTCACAGAATTGTTGCTTGTATTTCATGGCTGGCAATGGCTTTTAAAGCCATGCTTTTATCAGTCAAGAAACGCATTGCATTATCCAATGTGGGCGAAGAAGAGGCCAAAAGCAGAAGACTGTATAGATTTATCAAAGCCTTTCTTGTTATCTCTATAGTAGCTCTGGTAATAGAAATTGTTGCCCACTTGATGAGATGGAATCTGAACCTGATACAGCCATGGGAGGTTCAAGGTCTTGTGCAATGGTCCTACATGGCCTGGCTGTCATTTAGAGTCGATTATATTGCTCCTTTTGGTGTTAACCATGTCAAATTCTGCATTTATATTGCTCCTTTGGTGTTAGTCTCTCGATCGGCTTATTCTTTGTCTGGGGTGTTTCTGGATTAAATACAAGAAGCTGAAGCCCAGAATCGATGGAGAGGCTTATGACATTGAGGATGGCTCAAGTTTCCCTATGGTTCTTGTTCAGATTCCCATGTGCAATGAGAGAGAGGTGAGAATAACACTGAACTTTCTCACATGGGTTTCTTTTGCCAATCTGTTTGGGTGTATTTCTTCGCTAATACAAGTACAAACGCAGAAGATTCTGACATTCATTAAAGATTTAAATTCCACTTAGATTTAATTAGTTATTGCTTGCCTTTTCTCCTCTTGAAGCAATAATATTTCTTTATACAGAAACATAAGAATTCTAAGCCTTCGGTTTCATCATTTACTGTTAACATTTCATACAATTTTATTTCTGGATCTATTCTGAGGTAATTCTTGGAAATAGGTATTTGCACAATCAATTGCAGCTGCCTGTCAGCTTGATTGGCCAAAGGACCGGATTCTGATTCAAGTTCTAGATGACTCAGATGATGGAAATTTACAGCTTCTGATCAAAGATGAAGTCTCCTTGTGGCGCGAGAAAGGAGTAAACATAATCTACAGGCACCGGTTAATCAGAACTGGATACAAAGCTGGCAATCTTAAATCAGCCATGGCCTGCGACTATGTCAAAGACTATGAATTTGTTGCTATTTTTGATGCAGACTTCCAGCCCAACCCTGATTTCCTCAAACAAACTGTTCCTCACTTCAAGGTATTATACAAAATTCAATGGAAAATAGAAACTTGGGTTTCATTTTAATGGCAGTAGTCACTTAAACAATCTTGTTTTTTGTTGCAGGGAGATTCTGAGCTTGGTCTTGTTCAGGCTCGCTGGTCCTTTGTGAATAAGGATGAGAATTTGCTTACAAGGCTCCAAAACATCAATCTGTGCTTCCATTTTGAAGTGGAGCAACAAGTGAATGGTGTTTTCCTCAATTTCTTTGGATTCAATGGGACTGCAGGTGTGTGGAGAATCAAGGCCTTGGAGGAATCAGGAGGCTGGCTTGAGAGAACCACAGTTGAGGACATGGATATTGCAGTTCGAGCACACTTAAATGGGTGGAAATTCATCTTCCTCAATGATGTAAAAGTGCTTTGTGAGTTACCTGAGTCTTATGAAGCCTACAAGAAACAGCAGCACCGATGGCATTCAGGTCCAATGCAGCTATTTCGCTTATGTCTTCCTGCCATCATAACTTCCAAGGTTTGGCTAATCTTTGTTTCTAGCATCTTCAATCTTTCTGAATTTGTTGAAAGTACATGTAGCTGACTAAATAATGTATGCTAATGCAGATATCGATGTCAAAGAAGGCCAACTTGATATTTCTTTTCTTTCTTTTGAGGAAACTTATACTTCCATTTTACTCATTCACATTGTTCTGCATTATACTTCCAATGACCATGTTTATTCCCGAGGCTGAACTGCCCCTTTGGGTAATCTGTTATGTCCCAATTCTCATGTCTCTTCTGAATATCCTCCCAGCCCCAAAATCTTTCCCATTCTTGGTTCCTTATCTTCTCTTTGAAAACACAATGTCTGTCACAAAATTCAATGCCATGATATCAGGACTATTCCAGCTTGGAAGTGCTTATGAATGGGTGGTAACCAAGAAGACAGGCCGATCATCAGAATCTGATTTGTTGGCCTTGGCTGAGAAGGAATCAAAATCTTCAAATGAAGAGAAAATCCTTAGGAGGCACTCAGAATCTGGTTTGGAGATGTTGAATAAACTCAAGCGACAAGAAGTCACCCCTGTAAAGAAGAGAAACAGGCTCTATAGGAAAGAGCTAGCACTTGCTTTTCTTCTACTCACTGCAGCTGCAAGAAGCCTGCTATCTGCCCATGGAGTTCACTTCTACTTCCTGCTGTTTCAAGGCTTGACTTTTCTAGTAGTTGGCTTGGATTTGATTGGTGAGCAGATAAGTTAAAAAGGACCACCTACTTTTCCAACTTAATGTTTTTAGTGCATGTACTTAGTTTGGACTGATTTCCAGCTCCATGACAATTGGGTTGGATTGGAGCTGGATGCCAACTGTCAACACAGATAGAAAACAGTGCTTTCTGAATCATTAGGTAAGGACTAATAGATAAAGTTGAGTTTATTGTATACTCCTAAGTGTAATTTATGTATGAATAATAGTAATTCACTATAAAATTTTCATTTCAATCTTCTTTATATAGCTTTGATATGAAGATGCAAAGATGTGTTTCTGTCACTTCAACGCTTGACTACTAATCAATGAAATAAACCAGACAATTCTACCTCAAAGGATTCTTGGACTTCAAGTGGCTGCAATAAGTCAATCTACCAAATGATATTTCACTGTGAAGTATATTTATCAACTTCCTGCTTTGTGGCCTAAGGCCTCTATTTTCTTGAAACGACAAAAACTATGCCTGCTGATGTCTGTAAAACTCATGAAACCTCACCATTGGAGTGGAGACCGAGAAATCTATTCTGTCCTGATTTTAGTGGTCTTGGCGTGTTATAGTGGAATGGCAAAAGTTTCCTAGCTCTCAGTAACCACAGACTTGAAGCCAACTTTCCGACAGCTTGTCTCACCACTCACCAGCCGTTGTTTGTAGTTTTTATTTCCACTCTAATATCAAAAAACCTCTTTTTGAAATGTTCAAAGATCAACCAAACCAAACGGCACGAAGAAAAACGCGTTCCATTGACTTTATTAGATGTCCTTGGAAGTCAACCACCTTGTCTCTTTCTGAGCTAAATCAACTTAAACCTTTCATTCCAGTTGTCTTCCTCTTCCATGGTAGAGAGATGGGAAAGCTAAGCCATGATCTACACTTGCAGCACTTTAGCCATCCCCATTTCCTAGAGCTAACCAATTCTCAGACTCTTAACATCAGCCCATGTTCAGGCTGCAAGCTCCAATCCTCCGGATGGATGTACACTTGCAGGCCTTGTAACTTCACCCTCCATACATCCTGCAGCCAGCTGCCTCAGCTCATCACGCATCCAGCCCACCCTCACTCTCTGAGCCTCCTCCCAACGCCAGCCTACCCCGTCGGCTGTTTCAACTGTGATGCCTGTGGTCAACAAGGCCATGGCTTCAACTACCACTGTAACCTCTGTGATTTTGATATCCACTGTGTCTGTGCTTCCAAGCCACTTTCTCTCCGCCATCAATCTCATCCTTGCCCGCTTCAACTCTTCTTTTACCCTCCTTATCAAACCAAAGGTTTCTCTTGTGATATCTGCCATCAGATTGGGTCAAACCATTGGCTCTATCGCTGTAGTTTATGCGAATTTGATGTCCATTTGAGTTGTGCAAGTATGGCAACCTATACAAGCACAAATAGACAACCAAACATCCAGTCTCATCCATGGAATCCATTTCCAGGAGCGGGACAAAACAATTTCCAACATAGCAGCGGCCCTGGACAAATGAATAATCAATGTTATACGCAGCCGCAGAGCCAAAACAACGGAACAGCCATGTCAGGAAACGCTTTGATGGATGCTACAGCTCAGGGCTTAGTGGAGGGAGCAGCTCAACAAGTTGGCCAGAATTTTGTGCAAAGTTTAACGGGTGATGGTTCCAATAATGGTGGCAATGGTAGCAACAGTTCTTCGTCTATAGTTGATATTGGGTCTGCGCTTTTGAGTGGCATGTTCGGTAGTGACTCCTGACCATGGTCTAAAAATTGGATGATCACCGAGAATTCAAGATGGGCAACCACAACAGTCAACTGGTGCCATTGGTGCATAAGAGCAGAACAAGAGAAAAATAATAATAATCAGATGTTGAATTCCCCTTTTTTTTTTACTTTTGTTATGCCAAAAGGAACGTCTTGAAAAGGTTGAAGTATTTTTTGTTTAATGTGAATGACAGCTTTCATTATTGTCGTCTATAGTTTTCTAATCTTTTTTTTTTGGTAATATATAGTTTTCTAATCTAATTCTTACTAAATCAAACTTTTTGTTGCCATTTGCCACAGGCCCACAGCTATTAATTTAAGTTGAACTTGTTAATGTTTTTAGATGAACAAAAAAAGCTTAGTAGTAAAAGTATGATAAAGAACAAAAGGCAATCCGGAACTGTGATTAAAATCTCAAAAGACATCGTTAAGATTGAGTGGGTGAATTTTTTTTGAAGATATTGCATTTCGGGAACGAAATAAGGGGTTGTAGGAATAAGATTTAAATTTTAGATTTAACATAAATTATCTTTTAAAAAAATTGCATAAATAAATTAAATTAAATTTAAGTTAGCAATAAATCAAGTCCAAGTTAAAAAAAAAAATTAAATTTAGAGAAATTCATGCACCTATTTAAGTAGGAATGAGACTCAAAAATATTCCTGCTAATTCAGAACCTTCAGTTCAGAACAATTCCTAGGGATTACTGTAAAGACATTTTAAAAAGTGCTCACAAATGCGTTGGTTGAGGGCTAATAAAGTTTAGTAATTATTATTTGGTTATTTCTCTTTTGACCCAGTGAAGTGAAATAAAAATACTGACTCATGAGAGATTCTACAATAAATTTATAAAAATTGATCTTATTGTAAGGCGAAAAAATTTTAACCCTTAAATTAGTCTTATATAATCTAAATCATTGATTAAATTTAAAAAATTAAAAAATTCTTAAACTTGATAACCTGCTAAACCAATTATTAAAATTATAATAATATATTTCTAATATAACCTTTTTTATAATTTTTCAACATTTTTCTTCTTATATAAATTTTTTTATTATTTATAAACCCTAAATCCTAAATCATAAATCCTTTTATTCTTTTTTTTTATTACAGCTCTAATCTAATTTGCAGTTGTTTCTATTTAAATCCCAAATCCCTTCCATCTATGCTTAAAGTTTATTATTATTAAAATATATATAATGCAATTAAAAAAAAGAAGAAGTGATATTATTATTATTATTATTATTATTTCTTTGATTTGACAATTCACATGGGTTATGTAGATGATATCAAATTCATAAGGGAATTTGAAGCGGGAAATGCATATGGTACCACTTTTGTAAAAGTTGACATTTCTTTTAGCCATCCAGTGTCAGTGAAAGTGCAGATGAATATTTTTACAAGCAGTCGACTTCCTTAATAAGTAGTAGATTGCCTTGGCTAAAAACTATTCTGCTTTATTTTTATTAATGGACAGTCAAATATTATTTTCGAGCATTCGATTGTCAATAAAAATAAATTGTAAAATTTACACAAATAAGTGTAAAAATATTAAAATAAACATATAATTATAATAGTTAATTATAAAATTGGTGACACTTATCATAAAATTGACAAGAATAAGTGTAAAAATATCAGAATAAGCATAAAAATGAAATTAATAAATCATAAAATTTATGAAAATAAGCGTAAAAACACTAGATTAATCGTAAAATAAATCGTAAAAATGATAATAATAATAAAAATATGATAACTAACTGTAAAATTTATGAAATTCATTGTAAAATTTATAAGAATCGTCGTAAAATTTATGAAATTTATCGTAAAATTTATTATATTCATCATAAAATTTATGAAATTCATCGTAAATTTTATGACACTTGTCGTAAAATTTATGACATTAATTATAAAATTTATTAAATACATCATAACTTACGACATTCATCATAAAATTTATAACATTCACTGTAAAATTTATGACATTCATCGTAAAATTTATGGCATTCACTGTAAAATTTATTAGATTCATCGTAAAAGTTATTACATTTATTGTATTTGTGAGAGAAAGCATAAAAGGATTAGAAATAACATAAATTTATAATAATTAACCATAAAATTTATCAGATTGCTTGTAAAATTGATTAGAGTACGCGTAAAAACACTAAAAAACATAAAAACATGACAACTAATCGTAAAATTTATGATATATAATGCAATTAAAAAAGTAGATATGATTTTATTATTATTATATCAATTTTTCTTTGATTTGACAATTCACACGAGTTATGTAGATGATGTCAAATTCACAAAGGAATTTGAAGTGGGAAATGCATATGGTACCACCTTTGTAAAAGGTGACATTTTTTTTAGCCACCAAGTGTCATCGAAAGTGCAAGATGAGTATTTTTACAGGCAATCAACTTCTTTAATAAGTCAGTCGACTGTCTTGGCTAAAAACTATTTTGTTTTATTTTTATTAATGGGTAGTTGAATGCTATTTTTGAGCATTCGACTGTCAATAAAAATAAATCATAAAATTAACACGAATAAGTGTAAAAACATTAAAATAAACATATAATTATAACAGTTAATCATAAAATTTGTGACACTTATCGTAAAATTGACGAGAATAAGTGTAAAAACCAAGATTGTTAATACCGTACCGAGTTACATTTCGGTTTTCAATCAAAAAATGGTATATACCAGTACCAATTGTTTCGGCATATAATTTTGGGTTTTTCGGTGTATAATAAATGTCATGGATTTATACATAATAATATTATTAATAATACGTAAAATAAATATGCAATACTTTCAAAATTTAAATACCAAATAAATAAGTTGAGATTTTAGAAACCTCAAATATAAGCACATGATATTTACATGGATATCTGTCTTTTTCATGTAAAAATATATTAAGATAAAACCAAAAAAGATGAAAAAGAAAGTAACCTTGGCTATAGGAATTGAAGAATTCTTGAACCTTTCTTGCAAGAGCACTGTGTGTGGCATTGTTTGTTTCTTGAATCTTGAAAATAATTTAATAATTTTTTGGCTATACTTTAAACAAAGCAACTAAAGGTTAAAGAATAAAAAATACAATTTACAAAGAACTGAGCAACCAAAAAGGCCACTTTTATCAAGGAAAAAAAGTCAAAGAGTAAAAGTTGAATAATAAATTATGTACCAGCCGAAAGTAGATGTTCCACCGAAATCCATCGAAAAATGTCGAAACATACGAAAACAATTGGTATCCCCCGAAACCAAACACGAAACGAAAACCACTTTTAAGTGTATCGTCTCTTCACAAAATTGGAGCATATTAGCCGGTACAATCGATACCGGTACGAAATTAATAACCATGGCAAAAACACCAGAATGAGCATAAAACTATAATAATAAATCGTAAAATTTATGAGAATAAGCGTAAAAACACTAAAATAATATTTGATGAGGGTCTTACTAAAGGTTATTAGGCCTTAATATAAGTCACGCTGAAGAACATTGGGCCTAATGGTAGTCTAAGCCCAAGAGAAAAGAGGACTAAAAAGGGCCATGAAAGATCTACTAGGTTATCATTTAAGCTATGGGTCTTAACCGTAATTACGCGCTATATTACTCTTATAAATATGTTACAGGTATCATTTTTAAACCCTAATCTTTATTAGCTTATTGAAACTCTGCTTAGATCATGTCTGACTTAAGCATTGTAGTGCGCGTGCAGGGAAAAGCCCCTGCGCCCTCTGATCATTTTCTTTCTTGCAGAGTTCTTGGAGACAGGTTAAGACGCAGATCAAGATTAGTACGTCATCAAAAATATTTGTTGTAAATAGGTAACAACAATTGGCGCCGTCTGTGGGAAACAAACAAAAAGCCAAGTATAAAAGATAGTGAGAACACGATCAACAAGCGATAAGCACGACAGGCATGTGGTCGGTGTGTGGCAGGGTGTAACGCATGTCAGGCATGGGGCAGGATGCAACGCACAGTAGGCACATAGTAGGGTGCAAATGGCGGCAGGCTCACGGCAAGTGTGCGATAAGGTTAAAAACGAGTCAGGCGTGCAACAAGTGTACGGCAGGGTTAAAAACACGTTAGGTGTGCGGCAGGCATTTGGTAGGTGCACGACAGACATGCAGTAGAATGCCTTAGCTTTCAGTAGGTTGCAAGGCTGCGACAGGTACCCCTTGGTGGCAAGGTGCGAGCAAGGCTGCGGCAGGTTCCCCTTGGTGGCAGGGTGCGAGCAAGGCTACGACAGGGTGTGAGGCTGCAGCAGGGTACCCCTCAGTGTAGGTACGTAAGCTGCAGTAGGGTTCAAGACAGAGCTCAAGCAATGAGATCATACTTTTGATCACCTTGGGTCGATAAGCCTTCGCTCTTAGCCAACTCGAGCGAACTGGGAAATACCTTACAAGATTAGAAAGGTGATCAGACTAAGCACTAAGGTCTTACAGTGCAAGAAGGTTCCAAAAACTTAGAACACTAATAACTTGAAACCGTACTAGCGGTAAGCACATGATATTTTTGTTTTAACATTTATTGCAATTATTTTGTTACTTGTTCCATTTGATTGGAAATATTACATGTTATGAAAATGAAAGGCCAATTATTCATATCTTTATCTATACTATGATAATCTTCCATGTATGATAGACATGTTACAGGAACAAAAGAATCAAAAGTCCCTAAGTACAGAAGGTGCGAGACGGGCAAATCAAAAGTCCCTAAGCTTAGAAGGTGCGAGACGGGCAAATTAAAAGTCCCTAAGCGAAAAATGCGTGAGACGGATAACACATGGGCTTGAACCGAAAAATGCGCGAAGTAAGCTGTGAATGAAATAAAAGTCCCTAAGTGAAAAATGCGCGAGATGGGCAACACATGGGCTTGAAGTGAAAAATGCGCGAGGTAAGTCACGCACAAGAAAAAAAAAGGCCTGAAGTAAAAAGTGCACGAAGTAGGCTATGCATAAGCTTGAAGCGAAAAGTGCGTGATACAAGTCATGCATGAAGACAAAAAGTGTAAGGGCTTAAAGAGAAAAATGCGCGAGGTAAGCCACACACAAGAAGAAAAAAGGTCTGAAGCGAAAAGTGCGCGAGTAGGCTATGCATGGACTTGAAGCGAAAAGTGCGCAATGTAAGTCATGCATGAAGACAAAAAGTGCATGGGCTTGAAGTGAAAAATGCGCAAGATAAGCCTTGAATGAAATAAAAGTCCCTAAGAGAAAAATGCGTGAGACAGGCAACACATGGGCTTGAAGCGAAAAATACGCGAGGTAAGCCGTGAATGAAATAAAAGTCCTTAAGTGAAAAATGCGCGAGACGAGCAACACATGGGCTTGAAGCGAAAAATGCGCGAGGTAAGTCACGCACAAGAAGAACAAGGCCTGAAGAAAAAAGTACACAAAGTAGGCTATGCATAGACATGATTTAAATAAAAGAAAAACTTTATATACTCTTCCACAGGGTATACCTTGTGAAAAAGTGGAGAGTAATTGATGAGGGTCTTACTAAAGGTCATTGGGCCTTGATATAAGTCACGCTGAAGAACATTAGGCCTAATGGTAGTCTAAGCCCAAGAAGAAAGAGGAATAAGAAGGGCCATGAAAGATCCACTAGGTTATCATTTAAGCTATGGGTCTTAATCGTAATTACGTGTTGTATTGCTCCTATAAATAGGTTACAAGTATCATTTTTAAACCCTAATCTCTATTGGCTTATTGAAACCCTGCTTAGATCCTGTCTGACTTAAGCATCGGAGTGCGCGTGCAGGGGAAAGCCCTTGCGCCCTCTGATCATTTTCTTTCTTGCAAAGTTCTTGAAGACAGGTTAAGACGCAGATCGAGATTCGTACGTCATCAAAAATATTTTTTGTAAACAGGTAACAACAATAATAATAAAAATATGATAACTAACCATAAAATGTATGACATTCATTGTAAAATTTATGAGATTTATCGTAAAATTTATGACATTTATCATAAAATTTATTAAATTAATCTTAAAATTTATGAGAGTCATTGTAAATTTTATGACACTCATTGTAAAAATTATGACATTAATCGTAAAATTTATTAAATACATCATAATTTACGACATTCATCATAAAATTTATAACATCATAAAATTTATTAGATTCATCGTAAATTTTATGACATTAATCAAAAATTTTATTAGATTCATCGTAAAAGTTATTACATTTATCATAAAAATTGTGAGAGTAAGCATAAAAAGACTAGAGATAACATAAATTTATAATAATTAACCATAAAATTTATGGGATTCCTTATAAAATTGATGAGAGTATATGTAAAAACACTATAAAAAAAACATAAAAATATGATAACTAATCGTAAAATTTATAAGTAAACGTAAAAACACTACAAAAAGCATAAAAGATTAATTGACCTTTTCTTTTAAAAAGTTTATGACATTCATCATAAAATTTATAAAATTTGTCGTAAAATTTATTAAAGGTGTAAAAAAAAGGCTTATATAAAATTTTATGATATTCATCGCAAAATTTATTATATTTATCGTAAAATTTATATATATATATATAAAATTTTATGATATTTATCGTAAAATTTATTATATTTATCATAAAATTTATATATATATAAATAAAATTTTATGATATTCATCTTAAAATTTATTATATTTATCGTTAAAATTTATAACATTTATCATAAAATATATGAAATTCATCCTAAATTTTATTAGATTAATAAAATTGATAATAAATAACCATAAAATTGATGTAATTCAACATAAATTTTATGTAAATAATTATAAAAACACTATAAACAGTTTAAATAAATGATAATTAGTGTAAAATAGTTCCCAAATAAAATATGGCAGTTGATTGGTAATTCCAAGGCAGTCGACTGTCTATATGACAGAAGCAATCCGTCGAGTAAAATAATTGGGTCAATTGACTGCCATATACAGACATTCAACTACCCTAAATTTTTTGGGCAATTAGATAATATGGTTTAATATTTTGAAGGGATAAAATTGTAACTTAATGTTTTTTATAAATGGTTAAAGATGTAATTAAAATATTTTGTTACATTTTAAAAGGATAGAAATGTAATTTACATTATATTTAATTAAATTTAAGTTTATATGTTGACATGTTAAAGAAATACTAACATATTATTTAACTTTTAAATTTTATTCAATTTCTCATGAGATATTCAATATCTCATGAGATCTCATGATTTTACAATAAGATCGATATTTTGCGACCTTACTGTAGAAATCCTCATTGACTCATTAACGTATATAAACCCTAGTAATTAATCCTTAATTAATTAGAAGGTTTCATAATCTCATGGAATTTCAACCATTAAAAACGAAAAACCCTCCGAAGATAACCACGAGAATGATCAAACTGGACAAAAATAGGAAATAGGCAAGATGAAGCCATCTCAAAGTTTCAACAATGATGTTGTCATAATGTCTAAGTCTAAAGATCTAACTGCTAGACACAAAATTATAGGATTGCCACTAATTATTCTTTAAGTGTGATTTATCATCTATTCAAATTAGGAAAAAGGTTTGGTGTACCTTCAAAGAATCTAGGTCTAGAAGTACGGTTACGTGAGAAGGATTAGTGCTCACAACGTCAATTCTAAAACGATACCAATTAGTATTAGGTTATCCTAAATTTGTCTTAATTGATATTAATTTCGATATGAACAGTATCATAAATTTTTTAAATATCTTCCATTATGCTAGAAGGATAGCTAAAAAAACTTCCCTTACCTCAAAAATTTTCAAGTAGTACTAACTTGAGCTCCGTCGTCGGATTTATTTTAATGTATTATAAAAATTCCTATGTTGACTCCATTTATTTTTACCACCCTATCATTTATTTAATTTATCATTGTTTTTTAATTTCTTATTTGTATGTTTATTTTTATTTGTTTTTGAAATCGAATATAAATTATTTTTTATTGAAAGTATTTCTTAGATCTTCCATTATGTTGGCGAGACTATTGAAAAAATTTTCTCACCTAAAAACTTTCAAAGAATTACTTATGGAAAATGATTTTGAAGTCTCATCATCAAAATAACTTAATCTAATTCCATTATATATTACTTCTTATAATTAATTCTTACTATCATTTTTATTTATAATTTTATTTTATTATTTATTGCTTGGTTATTATTGCATTCTTAGTTCATTTCTTTTTTTTTTTGGTGCAAGTATAGGTATTCTCATTTGTTTTACGGCTTGAGATTAATCATGTTCGGGCTAAAAGTGGTAAACGGTAAAGCTCTCCCAATAGTAGGAACTCCAAGACTCGAACCCTATCCAAATACCTAAGGAAGAAGTCCACTTCCATTTCTTCCGAACACTTGTTGGTTCTCTTAGTTCATTTCTTTTTATTCCCTTTTAGAAAATAGCCATAAATGATTTATTTATTGAAAATTCTCTTTTAGATCTTCCATTATATTGGTGGCACAAGAAAGAAATTTTCTTGTCTAAAGATTTTTGAAATATTACTTATGCATAATTCTTTCGGAGCTCTCATCATTGAAATAATTTATATTCATCCAATTTTGTTTAATTATCGATCTTTTTTCTGTGTAACTATAGATATTTTTATCTGTTTTATGATCTGAGATTAATCTTATTCGGATTGAAATTGGTAAACGGTAAAGCCGACTAACATTTCTCTTTCAATCATTGCTAGTCACTAACTCCACTTATTTTAACTTCTTTGGATTTTGAATTCTCAATCCTAATTTTCAATCAAAAAGACGTAATTTTCTTCTTAACATTTCATCGAGGATGTACTAGTTATTTCCATTTCCTTCCTATCAATTTTAAAATGTTTCATTTCATTTTCAGTGATTGGATTTTCTGAGTGAACTAAACAGTAAAAATTGTTCATGGGATGTCTTGAGTGTTTTCCTCTTTTTTTTTTTTTTCACTCATCATTCATAATTGCTTCTCTTTGAAATGTTCAAAGATTAACCGAACCAAACACCACAAAGAAAAATACATTCCATTAAGTGAGATTGAAAAAAAGTAAAATGATCATTAAAAATCTATTTTTTAATAAAATAATAAAAAATTAAAATTAAAGATGAAAAGGCAATTTCATCTTTCATTTTTGTCCTTATTTGAAAGATATCACCGCATTTCGAATGCTGTTAAATCCAAATGCAGACTTATTGGATGCCCTTGAAAGTCAACCACCTTGTCTTTTTTTTGAGGTAAGTCAACTTAACCCTTCCATTTCCTATTGTCTTTCTCTTCCATGGTAGAGAGATGGGAAAGCTAAGCCATGACCTACACTTGCAGCACTTCAGCCATCCCCATCTGCTAGAGCTAACCAATTCTCAGACTCTTAACATCAGCCCATGTTCAGGCTGCAAGCTCCAATCCTCCGGATGGATGTACGCTTGCAAGCCTTGTAACTTCACCCTCCATACATCCTGCAGCCAGCTGCCTCAACTCATCACGCATCCAGCCCACCCTCACTCTCTGAGCCTCCTCCCAACGCCTGCCTACCCCGTCGGCTGTTTCAACTGTGATGCCTGTGGTCAACAAGGCCATGGCTTCAACTACCACTGTAACCTGTGTGATTTTGATATCCATTCCGTCTGTGCTTCCAAGCCACTTTCTCTCCGCCTTCAATCTCATCCTTGCCCGCTTCAACTCTTCTTCTACCCTCCTTATCAAATCAAAGGTTTCTCTTGTGATATCTGCCACCAGATTGGGTCAAACCATTGGCTATATCGCTGTAGCATATGCGAATTTGATGTCCATTTGAGTTGTGCAAGTATTGCACCATATACAAGCACAAGCTGCTCAACCGCACAAGCAAACATCCAGTTTTATCCATGGAATTCAATTGCAGGAGCAAGAGAAAACAATATCAAGTATAGCAGTGGCCCTGTACAAATGAATAATCAATGTTATATGCAGCCTCAGAGCCAAAACAACGGAACAGCCATGTCAGGAAACGCTTTGAAGGATGTTGCAGTTGCAGTTCATGAATTTGTAAAAGAAGCATCTCGAAAAGTTGGCGAGAATATTGTGCAAAGTTTAATGGATGATGATTCGGAATGATGACAATGGTGGCAACAGTTCTTCGTCTATAGTTGATACTGAGTCTTCTCTTTTGAGTGGCATGTTCGATACCTCCTGATCACCATGGTCTAGAAATTGGATGATCGTCAAGAATTCAAGATAGGCAACCACAGTCATCAACTGGTGCAATTAATTAGTGTATAATAGCAAAACAGGAGAAAAAATAATAACAACAACAATAATAATAATAATAATAATAATAATAATAATAATAATAATAATAATAATAATAATCATATGTTGATTGTTGAATTGGCTTTTTTTGTTTTTGGTATAAACTTTCGTTGTGCCATAAGTCCATGTCATGTAAGGGTTGAAGTCTTTTGTTTATAGTGAATGACAACTTTCTTTATTGTGCAACTGCCAATAATCGTTAATCTAAATCTTACTGAATCAAACTCTTTGTTGCTACTTCCACAGCCATAAAGTCAAGTTGAAATTCTTAATTTTTTAGATGAAAAAAAAAAGGTTTAGTAGTAAAAGTGTGACAAATAATTAAAGGCAAGCTTAAATCAGCTCTTAAAAAAAAGCATGAATCAATTGTATTAAATCTAATTTAGGTGGGTGAATTGTTGGAGACAAAGTCCAAGTTAAAAAAAAAAAAAAGTTTTTTAAAGACATTCATGCGCCTGGGGATTATTGTAAACTTTACAAATGTGTTGATTGTTGATTACATTACAAGTGTGTTTAACAATAGGTCTATTATAGTTTAATAGAGTAGTTATTATTGTTTGTTTATTTCTCTTTTGGCTTGATAAAGTGAAATAAAAATACAGACTCATTTTAACATATATAAACCCTAGTAATTAATCCTTAATTAATTAGACAGATCTAATATCTCATAGAGTTTCAGCCATGAAAAACGACAAACCCTCTGATGATAGTCATGGGAGTCATCAAACTGCACAAAAACAAGAAACAGGCAAGATGAAGCCATCTCAAAGTTCCAACAATGATGGCTGTTACGATGAATCTACCCTACCCGAGTGTGCCTGGTGTTAGAAATCCTTGTTAGATTGACTGTTAAACACGTTTACATTCAAGTGCATTTCCAGAAGATGGCTTTCTATCATATCGGATCCTGGTTTTGCCAGGCTTTATGTTTCTGAACGAGTCCTCAGGCTCAACCTGTTGGAAATACAAGAACAAAAAAGAGTATAAAAGTTGGATATTGCTCAAGCTTGAACTTCTATGATACTTTCATAGAATTTTGTTGATTTATGGAAATAACTTAGTTTGTTGTTGTTTGGTAGATTTATATATAATGCATTGATAGTATATAATTTCTATACACGGTCAATGCACAAGAAGTTTATATATTTTTATTTATTTGTATTTATTTTTAAGGGCTTGGAATATTTTTAGTTTGCTTATCGATAAGGTATCAACATCTGGTGCATTGACAGTATATAGATGCTATACACTGTTAATGCATCATATATAAACCCTAAAGTTGTATAAGAGTGTCCTATTTATATACTATTGGTTCTCATTAATTTTAAAAAAATCAACCCATAATTACTGAATCTTAGATATTATTCTAATTTACAAAATCGTAATTTCTCATATTACGTTTAACTAAATATTAAATTATTTTTTTTGGTTACATAAATATTAAATTATTATTATTATAATTAAGAGTTAATTATATAATTAATGGTAACCAATGCTCAGCCTAATGATTGTTACCCCATTTTAGAAGGGCTTAAATCCAAAGTTCGATTTCCTACTCCTCCTTATACCTCCTATGAACAAAAAAAATCATATAATTAACTGTCAATAATATTCTAAAATATTTTATAGTTAAAGATTTATAACTGTCAAAAGACAATGATATTCTGAAAATTCCCAAAATACTCTCTACAAGAGAATCAAGTCTTAATTCAAAAGGGAGATTGTTTTATCAATCGGTCTATTGGTTTTAATGTCTTTTTCCTTTCTATACAATCTTGAACAATTTTTTTGATAGTTTATAACGTAGGTTGAAACCTAATTTACTTTATATTAACTTTTATTTTGATTTAAAATTATAATTAATATATTTAGCAAAAATTATTTGCTTGTTCTATTTATTCATTTTTCTCAAAAATTTCTTCCTTGCAAATATAAAAAAGATTTATATATGATGCATTGATAGTGTATAGTTTTTATATACTGTCAATGCGCCAGAGGTTGACACCTCATCAATAAACCCTTATGAGTAAATTAAAAAAATTTATTTATATTTACTTTTAAGAGATTGACATGTTTTTTAATTTGTCAATTAATGAGCTGTCTACTTCTGGTAATTTTACTTATTTAAATGAAAATAACTACATAATAATAAAAGAAATAACTTAAAAGAAATTGTTAAACCAAAAATAAAAACTCTTTTTTGCCGATAAAAAAAAACCTTTAAAGAAACGAACTTAACATTGTTCGAACTTCAAACTGAGCTGAAGTCCTTAACCAAAGTCCACAGCCGATGGACTATTTGTCTTGTTCTTCCCTTTCGTCCTTCCCGCCAAAGCCCAAACAAAGGGCTGAAGTTCGTCATTGGCTCATTGCCCTTTGTCGTGTCTTTTCTCGTCTCCGCAGTCACTCAAACTTTTTAAAACTTTGCAAAGACCACTTTCTTCGCTACTGCCGCTTTCCTTTCAACAGGCGCACCTCAAAGCTTTTCAATCACCATTCTCAACTCCTTTACAAACTTGGGTTTTTCTCTTTCATCGTCAAGATCTGTAACTTCAAGATTTTGGGTCATCAATGGAGGAAGAGAAAGATGCTTTTTATGTTGTTAAGAAGAGAGGTGTTATTGGCATTTACAGAAGTTTAAGGGATTTACAAGCAGAAGCTGGAAGATCAGTAAATTCCCACCCTTTTTTTTGTCTCATCTTTACATTCCAGAAAGGTTTTTTAGTTGACTCGTTGCATTCAAATGTTAGAATTTCTTGTTCTTAAAGAGTGCTTGCACTGTTACTTTTTGTGGGTTTTACTAATTTCTTTGAGTTTAGCTGTTGACAAGGCATAAAGATGTGCTTTGGATAGCTGAAAATTGATTTTTCTTTTATAGGTATATGATCCTTCCTTGAGGGTATATAAAGGATATGGTTTGTCAAAGCAGGCTGAGGCATACCTCGGTTCTTTTGGGCTAAAGAATGCTGCCTATTCCGTCAGTGCCTCTGATGTTAATGATAATACCTTTGGCAATCTTGTTCTTTGCCCTCCTCAGGTTGATTCTTGTACCTCTTCTTGATGGCATTTGTTTCATTTTCTGAAATTTTCTTTTCCAGTATTAACTTGAATTGTTGATTACCATGTTGAGAGTACGTGGAGCTTTCTTTTCATCCGCATTTTTTATTTATTATCTTCCACCTTACTGTCTATTTGTGTAACTGTATATGTGTTTATCTGTATGTTTTGTACTTAGTGATATGTTATTTTGTTCTTACTTGGCATAACGTGTGCTATAATAGGGGAATGCTCATTAAGAATGCTAATTTGCTTTCAGCAACCAACTTCTTCCGGAGGAAACGCAAACAGGGATCCTTCACCAGATAGATTGCAACAAAGGCTTAGCAAGGTTCTTTGTCGAAACTTATGGAATATTAAATTGTGATTCAGTAACTCATTATGTGCAACATGTCTGGATCGAGAAATTAGGTACAAACATGTGGCAATTTTTAGATGTTGATTTTAAGTTGTGAGAAAACTAAAATTTCACCTGGTTTTTGACTTCTTATGATTGAAATTTTGATCAGCTTTCAAACTAAACAAATATTAATAACTACACTAATTAGTATGAAAGTTGAGTAATTTCTTGCAGTTACTGAACTAACTGAAAGACATGCAAGAGCTTTGCACAAAAGTTTTTCGTTTTTTCTTACTAAGTTGACAGGTTTTTGTCTCTTGTTGCAGGAGCCGGTTGGATCAACGTCAGTTTTTGTTGATCCTAGGATAAATCATATGAACTTCTCTAGTCAAGTTGGAACTCCAATGGTGTCATCTAATTGTGTGAGTTATCATCGTAAAATTAAAATGTTTCTATTTCTTTAAACCAATGCTGTAATCAGCACCAAGAGAATGATTAATACTATAATTAAGAGCATATGTAGAATAGTATGGGATTCTATACTTCGGTAATTTAACTAAGGATGTGATTTATGTCAATGCCTAGCAATCCTGTATTGTTGAGTTTGACGGTGCCTCTAAAGGAAATCCTGGACCAGCTGGTGCTGGAGCTGTTTTACGTACTGAAGATGGAAAAGTGGTATGCTGTCACTTGAATCATATGCAACAATTTTAGGTTATGAGTCCTTTATTTAGTGATCTAGCTGTATTTAACCTTGAAATATAATAGGTCTGTCGGTTGTGTGAAGGCGTCGGCATTGCCACAAACAATGTGGCTGAATATCGAGCTGCTATTCTGGGGATGAAGTATGCTCTTAAAAAGGGATTCAAACACATTCATGTACAAGGAGACTCTAATCTCGTCTGTATGCAGGTTGAGAGTTTTATTGGTCTTACCACTTTCTAGTATTCTCTCTGTTTTCATGATTTTCTACTTTTTGTTCACGTCATTCTTTTTCAATTTCTCATCTAACAGGTTCAGGGTCGGTGGAAAATTAAAAGCCAGAATTTGGTTGAGTTAAATAGAGAGGCTAAGGAGCTCAAAGATAAGTTTATGTCATTCCAGATCAAGCATGTTGACAGGGTACTGGCTGATAATAAATTTCTTATTTTTCTTGTGAGCTTTCTGGTGTATACATGTCATCACTGGTTTTAGACTAGTTTTTATAAATGGTAATGAAACAATAAGAACATTATGGAGATGTTCTTCCATAGCTTGGATTCTGGCAATTAAATGTAGAATGTGTCTATAATAACAAAATTTTTTATTCAGATCAATTCTAGGCCTCTAAAGGTTACCTCATATAAATTTCTGGATATCTATGTTTTCGGACGCTGTAAAGTACAGGTGTTTAATTTTGTATTGCTGTGTTTATATTCAAACAATTCTTGGAATACCCTTTGTTTTAATGTCAACTTGAACATTTGATTCTTGTTATCTGCCTGTGGGATGCAAATGACAGTGTTCTTTTTCTAGGAACTCAACACTGAAGCTGATGCTCTCGCAAACCAAGCTGTTAATCTCATGAGTAAGGGTCTTCAAGCTCCAAGAAATCGTATATGAACTTGTATTTGTGGCTTTCCAAAGTATGGGATACTTTAGTATTGGTGTTGGCATGGATTGATTCTGTTTGCGCTTGCAGATGGTCAAGTTCAAGAGATCGGATCATGAAGTGAACCTGAAATCTAGGCAGCACCGTGGAAGATGCATAGATTTGTAGTTCTTGACTGGTTCGCTGGCACATTTGTGGCTGCCCTCACGTGCATTTACATGTTTTTGTTTATTAGCCAGTGAAAGACATATATTAGATTTGCTGTAATATATTTTGAGTAAAGTAGTTGTTTATGTCTTTACGATGGCTAACAATGTTACTAGAACATCATTCAACCTTTCAATATTAGCTGTTGGTTGGCCAAATTTGTCCATCTGTTATCATGAACTGTGAGTTATTCTCAGCCAACTTTTACAATGCTGGAGTTTTTAAATGATTTTAAATAGATTTAACAATCCGTGTTTATTTCGCATCAAATTATATAAAATATAAAAATTATTTAATCACAATTTTCGTCAACTTGTTAAATATTAAATTGATCATTTTAGCTTTTTTTTTTCAATTGTGTATGGGTTTCTTGCCATTAAAATATTAAAGGTAATGGAAAAGAAGTAACAGATTTGTGACATTTTTATTTGCTTTTGAGAGAGGTTTTAAGGGTATTTAGGAATTTCAAGATACAAAGAAAATTATCAAAGTATCTCATGATAGGATTATGATTTAAGGATTTTAAGGGTATTTTCGTTTAATTAAAAAACAAAAAAAAATTATATAGATAACAAATTACGAATGGTTGTAAACATCATAATGAATAAAATAGATGCTGACAAAATTAAAGTCACAAGTTACAAAAAAAAAATAAAGAATTACTAAATAATATAAAAAGTAAAAAAAAAAAAGATAATCTCGTAATACCCTTAAAAACTCTCAATCCTATCACGCAAATTACAAAATTACAATATTCCATGTATAACAGGAATAACCAAAAATTAAAATATAATCTCAATATATTATTTTTTTTTGCTTTTTTAATCTTAATATTATCTTAATATTTTATGTCTTCCATGAAAATTTATTTTATTATTTTTATGTGAAAAATAATCATTAAACAAATATAAAAATTAGAGATCAATGACAAAAAATTTTATACCCTTTCAAAATAGAAACTAAAAAGATTGATTTTTCAAAGATATACATTTATTAAAAGTTTGGTCTAAACACGAACACGGAAGTAGAACCCTTTACAAAATGGATAGGGAAGGGAAGAAAAGCCCAGCAAAAGCTTTAAACCCTCTTCATTTCACTCTTCGTAATTCTGATAATACAATACTCTGTTTCATCTTCTGGTACAAAGATGGCGGTTTCATCCTGGACTATAGCAACAGAGTTTTCATCAATTCATCAGTTACAATTCTCTCCTGTTGTTTCAGCTCCACTTTTAACCGTAAGCTTCCAGGCAAGGGACAAAGGTATCAACTGGGGTAGTTCTGGTGGAAGCTTTTCAAGGCTTTTTGTGGTTAAGTCGAGTTCTTGGAGAGCTTCTTTAAATGCCCATGAAGGAATCTGGGAGAACCCAGACGATGGAAGTGGAAGTGAATATGACGAAGAAGAAGAGGAGGAGGAGGAAATGGAAGAGAATGATGAGTCTGGTTTTCAAGAAGGAAATGTTGTTGGGGTTGTTGACAAGAATACAAGGAATCAGTATGAGGAAGACCTTGTCAAAGGTTTGTTTTTTGATTGGAAAGGAACTTACTTGTTTAATTCTTATGTTTCTGTGTGCAGAATTTATATAGGATTTTTTATTCCTTTTATTATTTAATTTGCTACACTAAGGCATGGTAGTAAGGCTCATGGTTAGAGCTACTGGTTAGTAACTTCATAGATTATGAAGATAGTTCTTAAGTAATTTGTGTTTTCGAACTAAGAGTGAGGGCAAGGTTGCATTTTGCAGTCCTTCATAGGATGAAGAAGAGTTTAAGGCTATGGCTCATATCTAATGTGACCCTCTCTGGTATATCTTTGTCAAAAATAATTGTAGGTATTGTTTTCATCCATTTGCCCCAACAATGTGAGATTAGGAGGTGGTGATTGGAATTTGTTAATTAGTCTTGACAATCGTACTTGAGGTGATAGTCAATTCCACTTTAATTGAATGGCCAGAGAGGTGATTAGTTGAGTCTTAAAAATGTTGCTTTTACTAATTGAGAACCTCATATGATTTAATTCTTGTCTGGTAAATCATGAGGGAATAATTTTTCTATCATCTCTGTGGTGGATAGGGAATGTACAATGTTTTTGTCTTTTTGCAAATCAGAAAACAACTGATGCAAAATGTATATTTCTATTGACCGGTTTACGTTTTCCTCTTTATATACGAAGATATAAGCTTTGTTCTAATAATAATGTCCAGCTTTGTTCTAATAATAATGTCCATGTAGACCGTGTTGGTGTCTAGTTGGTTGATGTCTTATATTGCAGCTTGACTTTTAAGCCTTCAAACTAATATAATCAATTGTAAGCCTTTTTCTGCTTCATTTTCTGGGAAAGCATGGAATTGTATCTATAATTCATCTTCACTGGTTGTCTTGTTTCTTGTTCTTATTGGACACCCCTGTTTTATAGCTACTTTTTATGTGTTCTCATACATATTATCTGTAGCAAAGATGAACTGTATAAGGATGTTTTCTGGTTATTGCAGAGGTTGAGCAGCTATTGGGACCAGAGGAAAAAGCAATTCTGCAACAGAATGCCTCTCCTAACCTAAGAAAAATCTCGACTGTAATTTTGAATACTTTCCATCTTGTTTGTTTATTTGATAATTATATTTTCCTGTATCAGTATTCGGCACCAGACATTTCTTCTGTTATTGCTTTAGCTCAATAAAATATTGACCTATTTTTAATTTACTAGGGCATTTTGAACACATAAAAAGCGCACATTTTCTTTATGGACTGATCATTTAAACTTCTTGTGACCCTAATTTTCAGGCCAAATGGAAGCCACTTCAAACTCTTGCACTATCATTGCAGATACCTTTTATGGACAAGCTACTTGAAGATGGGCTAAACATAGATGAAGTGGATAAGGTAAATTTTATTCAAACTGAAATTTAATATCTAATTTTTAAGTTTGCCAGTTTCTAGCATACAGAATTTAATTTTGATATGATGAAACAGGATGGTCAGACTGCCCTTCATAAGGCAATTATTGGTAAAAAGGAGGCTGTAATCAGTCATCTCTTAAGAAAAGGTGCAAATCCGCATGCCAAAGATAAGGTAACATTTAGATATCATAAACCTGTCTCACCTTCCTGTTCCTTTCTTTCATCTATTAAACTTGAATTAATCTCTTTATCCTGATAACAGGATGGTGCTACCCCACTTCATTATGCAGTTCATGTTGGTGCTGTGCAAACTGTCAAATTATTGCTCAAGTATGATGTTGACGTCAATGTTGCTGATAGCGTGAGTCGCTTGTACATTTTCTTGAGCCCTATAATAGCTGGCTTGTGACTTTGCTTCTTAGTTTTTTTGCTACCCCTTCTTACAGGATGGATGGACCCCATTGCACATTGCTGTGCAAAGTAGAAATAGAGATATAGCTAAAGTTTTGTTGATCAGTGGTGCAGATAAGACTAGAAAAAACAAGGTAAGCAATACGGCAAAAATAACAATCTCATCTATATTCTCTTCCATAGTCTTTATTGTTGAATATTTGTTTGAGGAGCTAGGGACATCCATTTAGATATATTATGCCTAGTTTTCTTTACAACTGGCAATTATAGCAGCAAAGTTGCTGCAAGGGGCTGCTTAGTGCTAATTTTTCTCCTACATTTCGCTTTTATTTTAATGTCTGATATCTATAACGTGAACAAGTATGGTTACTTATTTTCTGTTTTTATGCATATTTCAGTACTTTTTCATTTTGTTCCTCTTGCTGAGAAATAATGTATCACTGACTTGCTATTTAGCTCGCAAATGCTTTTGGTCATGGCAGTGAAACATGAATCATGCAGTTTTCCTTTATGCTATTGATGACTGCAAATTTAATGTTCAAGAGTTCCTGCTTTTCAGGATGGGAAAACTGCCTTGGATTTAAGCTTGTGTTATGGGAAGGACTTCAAGTCTTACGACCTTGCCAAGTTACTGAAGATACTGCCAGCTGACAGGTACCTTTGATGGGCAGCAGGCATGCCTGGACTTCAAGATGGAATTTACAGTTGGAAAGGATTGTTTTACTACAGGATTCTTAAATCTTCTAAGCAGTCCTTCATTTTCAGACTAAGCACATACCTGAGACTCAGAGAAAATGTATGGGTGGCTAATTCATCTTAACGATCCTCTCATCATTGAAAATCCTGGAATGTTTAGTTCATGATCTTGGACATCATATATAACTCTGTCTGGAATATTGGAATATATGTAGTGTTTTCAGAATTGCAGTGATGAGATGCAATGGTCTACATAAAGGAGTAGGAACCATTAAGCAATCAACATCCATCACAAGGGCATAAGCTTGCTGTAATGTTGCTGTAAATGATGGCCAATATGCAAGGAAGACACTGCCATTGGACAACCCAAACTCAACAGTTGGAAGTAGAATGTCTATTTGTAATTTCAATTTAGCTGTAACTATTGTAGTAGAGTAAGCATAAGTGATAGCAGATGACTCAGTTGCTTAAATTCTCCCTTTCAATTGTTCGGTTCCTTTCTTTTATGTTTTATGGATGCAAGTTTTCCTGTATGTAAATGCAAGCACTATTCTTGTTGACAAATTCCACTCTTCTTTACATCATTGTAGTTTAGAAAATCATGTGTGGTTTAGTTCTGAAGAATGCTCTTTTTTCTTATTCAATGATCAATTTGAGTTAAGAAGCCCAAACTGGTTAATGAACAACTGAAATAAGAAAAAGAAGGTAAGAAGGGTAAAGACTTAAAGAGGTAAAATATAATTGTCCATAAAATTTTAAGTTATGGGGTTTAAAATTATCAAGTGATTGAAAAAAGCGAAAGTGATTTTTTTTTCAAAGTATTTGGACATAATTTGAATTTAAGAGTCGTCATTATTAAGAAAATTTTATCATTTATCACTTTTGGTATAAATAAGATTAATTTCATATGGTAAAATAGATGAAGGTATTTGTAATTATAAAAAAAAAAGTTATGTGGTTCACAAGAAAGAAATCCTGCACAGTGAAGAACAGAAAGAATGAGGGACCCTTGTCCATTTCAGACCAAATGTTTGGTCCAAATAACACACAGATGTTAAACCTTTCTAATGGATAGGGAGCGATAGCAAAGCCCAACAAAAACGTAAGTAAAAACCCCCTCTCCACTCTTCAGAATTCTCGTTCAGATAATACAATAAAACACCGTTCCACTTCTTAGTTCTCAGTTCTCAACGTTAAGGCATAAATCAGAAGAGCAAGTGGAAAAATGGCGACACTCTCGGCATTTTCAACTCCTCTACATTTAATCTCCAAAACCCATTTCAACACTCCCAAAAGCCTCTCCTTTTATCCAAACTCTATCCATTTTCAGACCAAATTCGGCAGCTTTTCATTCAACTGCTCGACTTTATCCTCTAAGAAGGACAAAAATCTGTATGGGATTTGGAAACTGAACTCTGCTGAAGAAGGAGAAACAGCCGTTCCTGAACAAGAACAACAAGAAGAAGAAACAGCTTCGGCTGAACAACAAGAGTCAGTTTCTGTGCCTATCTCTCCTTCAGACACTATCAGGATGTACTTCCAGGTATGGTTCTTTATACTGTTTCTGTTAGTTTCATTTCTGGGAAAGGGAAGACTAAACCATGGTAATTCAGAGCTGGCTTCTTTTGTTTTTGGTAACTATCAAAGACCCTTTTTTGAGGTAATAAAGTTTTGTTGATTGAGTAAATGAGTTGGGATTTTAAGTTCTATTTTGTTGCTCAATTTTGTGAAGCTTCATTTTTATTTGTTAGTTATTAGATTAAAAAAGCCTGTTTTGTAGAAGTTTATGAAGTAATGAGGAATTGATGTTACATTTCTCAAAGGGTTGCTTTAGAGATTGACTGGTTTTTGAAATTTAGCAATAACTTGTTTTTTTATTAGTTCTGCTTAAATGTTTCTTTATGAATAAGTTTATATGTGTTACTGAATTCTGAAAAAGTATAATTTTTGTTAGTTACTGAAAGAATCTTCCCTATGTTTGCATCTTTCTAGTACTTATTGCATAGAGGTTGGTTTTTTGGAAATTGAGCAAAAATTGGTTCCTTTTGGCTAGTTTGGCTTGAATTTATATCTCTCTGGTTGACCTATTGATTCATACATCTCTGATAAAAAAATCTCGATTGCTTGAAGGCAGATGGAACTTTGAATGAAGCTGAAATCCCAAAAGTGACCAAGGCATTAGAGGTATAAACTTTTTACCTTCTAACTGTTTATTTGTGAATCGTTGATGTGCATGTTTTCCCCAAGCCCATTTTCTCTTCTTCCTCCTTTTACCTTAACACCATGAAATGTGTATGGCATAGTGTTGCAGAAAGACCTTTCCTTTTCTTCTTTCTAAAGAATTGCTGAGACCATTCACTGCTTGAGTTTTCTATTGTTTGATATCAGCTTAGAAAGTCATATGCTAAGAGATGTATTAAGTTGGGCTGATTGGAAGATGAGAGGGGACTGAGTTGAATGTTTTGCATTTAGCTGAGTTTGAGATTCAACTGATTAGACACGCCAAAAGTATAAGCTAGAGCATATATTATATCTTGCTATTAGCTCTGAATTTAAATGTTAATTTGGTCTAAATATAAGCAAATTATTGCAACATTAAACTGTAGATTTTACCTGTTGCAGACCAAATGATCATTTGTGATAGGCAGCTTGATAGATTTTTCTTCAAATTGATACTGACCTCTACTTCCACAGTGAAGGGGAGAAATCCAACTTCTTGTTCCAGCCAATCCTATATTTGGAGCCCAAAGCTGGGGTTAGTGTTTCACCCAACCCTTAGACATTGGCTTCGTACAGGGCTAGATTTCTCATTACTGCCCCTTGCTTCCCACCCATAATTGTTTTGTACCATCCCCAACCGGGGCAAAACAACTATATTTCCTTGGATATTCTTGATGGCTGGTTCTTTAATTTTGTTTCAGTATAAATAATGATCTAATCTTGCATAGGAAATTTGATGATTTATTTGTTCGTTGTAGCAAGCTGAAGGCATTTCCAACTTGAAGGTTCAAGTCCTTGAGGGTATTGGTACTGTTGGGGTGAGTTCTTATTACTTATTAGTTGCTTGATACATCTCATGTTTAAGATTTCAGATCAGTTCCCATTAGCACCTTCTTTGTTCTGTGGGGTCATAAACCTCGAGGTCATGGTCAAACAAACAACAATGATACTAATGGTCTATGTGATGGAATGTGGGCTTTTCCTTTCTTGCCGGTCCTTAATGAAACTTTTCATGCAATATTTTGGATGAGGACCTTAGCTCAAAAGTGACTGCTAATTTAGTATCCAGTGTTTTATACATATTCTTTTACCAGCCCATGGTTTATTCACTGAGTTCTCTACATTCTGTTTGTTTCAATTTTTGTGTACTTTAACAAGAGATTTCAGTACTTGCAACATAAGGAATGACCTTTTTATTCTCGTTCTCAGTTAACAAAACAGACAACAGTTCAAGCTACAGGAGTGGCTTCCAACTTGGTTGAGATCATACAGGGTGCAGGATTCAAGTTACAAACATTGAATTTGAGTTTTGATGATGAAGAGGATATTCTTGTCTAGATCTCGTGTGTAGATTTCAGAAACTACAAAGGGGAAGAATTTGTATCTTTGAAGTCCTCAGCTCCCTGGTTCCGTTTTTTCTCCTTTCCCTTTTCCCCTTTAATCACTTCAAGAATGATAGTTAACATGAAAATATCACATTCTTGATATCAAAATTTTATTAAAAATCATCTGTAAGCCTTTGCTTAAACACCTTAAGCTGCCTCTGTTATCTGTACTAATGTAGTAGAGAAATAAGCAGAGACATTTGTGGTTTTGTTCTCCACTAATCATCAACCAAGAAAAGCTGATCTAGAGCTCTTTTTGTTCTTTTTCATCATCAAGCAATGGCTTAGGGAGGAGGCATGTTATCCTTTCTAGAGCCAAGATCATTATACTTGCAAAATGCGTGTCTTTGCTGGTTCTAATGCTACAGATTTCCAATAGCAAGCATTGCGGCATGGTTGCAGGCATTCATATATGGTAGATGTTATAATCACTAATCCTTTTAGCACAACCGTTCATCAGGAGAGTCTCACAATTGACAGCCAACTACGATGAGACGCCTGAAGTTAGCAAAAGCAACATTATTTTTTACGCAATATGATCAATTATATAGATCCATCATAATCATGAATGTACTGCAAAAGAAAATAAGCTTGCCCCTGAAATGTTGAGTAGCCAATTTCCTAAGTTATGCTTAAGTAATCAAATCAACCATAGAATCTGTTCAAACACACCTCCAAAAATATATGCATGTACATATTGCATGCAATGTATGCATGCATGATGCATGTATATTTTTAAGTATGTACGTAAGAAAATTAAGGCCATGTAGCAACTTGATTCTGCATTAAATTCAGCGGGGTCAGTATAAATAGCTTCGCAAAGTCCAATCTCAAATGTAACTGTGCAGATATTTCCTTGGTCGAAAGTCATTTTCTGTTGTTAGTGTGAATACTAAATTTCAGAACTATGATTTCAGATGCTAGTAAAAGTAGTTTTGTTGGAAATACATATAAATTCATAACTTCATGAGTCAACCTTGTTAACAGCATGCAAATGTCGGCATTGCCCGTTTACATCTTCCTGGGATTTAGATTTACCATGCATTCCAGGACCCACCAACTTGCATTACCTACTGAATTAACATCACCAACACAAGAAACCAGATAAAGTACATTGACCTTCCCATTGTTAATTGTCTGATTCAACTACAGAACCACAGTGAGAGATTATCAAACCTAAATTAGATCATTAAAAGTTAAAATTGCTGGCAGTTGTTCAGTATGTAAAGTGACTGAGAACTACAGGCCAAACCAAATGCCTTGTACTGATTTTGTTTTAAAAATTCTGTACATAAAATAAAGAAGAGAAACAGGGAAAATAATTGAACCTACTCCGAAGAAAGTGAAGATTTGACAACAACCGGAAAGCAGCACAGCAAAGTTCTAGCTGGCAGCTACTAGCGCAGGAATGATGGACCCTGCAGTCTTCTGAAAAATAGCAGTCTGCTGCAGCACTGCTGCCACTGTACGTTTTATCTTTTGTCCTTCTACTTTTTGATAGACCTTGTGAAAATATCACATCAGCCCCTCAGCCGCTTCAATTCTGAAGTAACGAACGCTAGTGGTAATGGTTTTTTTTTTTAAATTGAAAATTATTTTAAATTTCGATTAATTCAAAATCAAATTATAATCAAATATGATATAAGAAACTCTCTTAATATTATTATGTTTATTAATAATACTCAATTTTAAAATTTTATTTAAAAAACACTGCATTTTTTTATTCAATCTAACAAACATTGATGGATAATATTGTTTTAACTCTTTGTTTTGTTCCTCAAGAAATAACACCTGCAAACCTTCAGTATCTAGCAAGAAATCCATGGCAACCCTTCAAACTCAAAGGCTTTTGTCCTATAGCCTCTGGGAGATGTATATGATATCCTTCAGTGTGTGTATATATATATAAAATATAAAATAAATACGAATTATATATATAAGTAATGAGATCTAAATTTGATAAACAACTTTTTACTTATAAAGTTTTAAAATATCAAGCTGTTCAACTGTTTAACTGGGGACCTGAAAAGCCAGCTCATTCAAATGCAGGCAAATTGAGGGGATTACTTTGGGTAAAACCTGGAAAAGCTGGTGGGTAGATTCGACCCAAGCTGGTCCATGGGCATGTATGATGATGTTTCCAGTACTCATTTGTAACATTGTTTTTTAGTAAGTGGGCCAAAGCATGGTCTCAATACGTACCATACCACTCTTTTAGATAATGTATTTTTCATTGCAGCCTACAGAAGCTTTGTTTTGATACATTGCATAAACGAAGCAAGTTTGATAGTTTCTTATCCAATGGCTGCAACTTAAAGATAAAGATAGCTTCCTTCATGTGATTTATCCTTTCTAGGAAATCAATATTAGGATTAAAGCTGCCATTAGAATGAGTTGAGTCATAACTTAATTCTTACTCTTACTGAAAGTAAGATTTGTAGCAGTAATGTAGATTTTCATCCCATTCAATTACTAAGATTTGTAATTGTAATGTAGATTTTCATCCCATTCAATTAGTTGAAAGTCATTTTTCATGGTGACCTATCCAATTACCCTAATGCCATTACCAATGCAGATAACTATCATAGCATGTTTCATAGTATATGTTTTGAGTCCACACAAAGAAATACATACACTTCACTGCTTTACTGATATTAAAAAATTATGCAGCCAATCATTTATAAGTTTGTCATTACATTTTTTGACTTGACATCAACTTAGGATCCACATGCAACTCCTCAGAAAAGGGCCCTAAACCATGAAGATTTGATAGATTTTGTCTCATAACCAAACAAGTTGCATTGATCTTTCTTTAATCCCTTCAGAGTTCAACGGGTCATCCTCTTTGATGAAAGAGCAATGGATTCCATCTCCATCCCAGAGAAAAACATATGTTGTCTCATATCATGCAGCAGCAAGTGTTTACTCCATAACCAAGGAGAAATGTTCATTTCTGTAAGAATTTCAGCAAATTGCAGTATTACATTCAACAATCCCTCCAAACTCCAAAACAATTGGATTTGGATCAAAGAGGAATATGCTATGGAAATTTACTGTTACCTTTCTTTTTTCAATTTTTTTTCTTTTCTGTTGTCTCTTTTCCTTTTTTGGGAGGGATGGGATGTACTAAACTTTCTAGGTCATACCTATCTGTTGAATCTGATCATTCTGACTATTGTTTCATGACATGTGATGTCACATGTAAAGAAGAAAACAAATAGTCCCACTTGCATGCACCGTTTATAAATTTTAAATTGGCCTCCAGGGAAGATTCAAGGCCAGTTGTATTGACAGGCTTTCAAGCTTCGAGTGGTTTGATACTTTCGAAATCTGAAACAGCTTCACTTTGATCTTGACGGTAAACAATGCTTAAATGGACTGTATTGCAAAACACATGCTTTAATACTTGTAAAAGAATGCATCCATGATCAATCAATACACAGTGCAATGATTACGATAAGTCACTTTTTGAAGCTTTTCAGCTCACAAATTGTCCCCAGTCCAAGATAAGAAAAGAAAAAGTCACTTATTCAGTCTTGCTAGATTTACAGCATGCAGGATGATAAAACTTCAAAACACTTAACCTCCATTTTTCAAGGCATGCAAGAAAATCTTTGGCTTTTGAGATGTCAACTTGGTTTAATTTACTGAAGTTAGGAGACAAAATGGGCTGTGCCAGTGACCCTGTGTACACAAATCCAGAATGCTACTTTGAAGTCAAAGGTAATCCAATTGTTATATATTTTACAGCAACCAAACAGACCAAACCAGGATGGTTAGATTTCCCTCCATATTTTAAGCCATGGAGGCCGGCTTATGTCCCAAGTCTCAAAAAGACAGGCCTCGTGTGCTGGTTAATAAACTATAGATGACATGCACACAGTATTAGGAGGTAATTATTACTAATTAGATATACCACTTTAGCAGACATAGTGCTTGGGGAGTTAGGTTTTAATGTATCCATTGAGTAAGAATTTTTGGACGGAAAAGCCTTAAGTAACGCATCAGTGATCTGGTGAAGCTGGCAAGCAACATTATTGAACCTAATAAATAGCATCTGTCCTGAGCGCATCAAACTCTATTTAAACCACGAGTCAGCTTCTGAGTGATGCATCAAGGGTAGTGTGATTAGCAAAGCTCTCCTACTTTTTCTGACTGTTTTTTTTCTCATTCTAGCTATGGATATCAAAGCTCTGCTGCTTCTATTGGCCACTCTTCTGCTAGTTGCTTCAAGAGTATGGCTATTGGCTGCCTTCCTGCTTTTTTCACTGAAGCGTAAGGGTATTAGTTTTTAATGTTATCTAACTCAAAGTCATCTTGTCTTTGTAGGTTGCATCCAATGAGCAGGAAGAGAAGATTGAGGTGATCTTCTAAACAATGTTTACTGCTTATTTGTAGTTTGTCTTGTCTAGTTAGCAGGAATCTTAAATGATAAAACTAAGATCTGAGCTGAGATTCAGCTGAATCATTTGAAACAATCTGGTGCATCACATCACTGCTATATTCTATATTGCAAACAAGAATTTATCTACGGTGTATATGAACTTGCCAGAAGAGTTCTTCAGCTTTCATTGTTTGCTAAAATTGTTGCATGTTTCTCTGCAGATAAAATATGTTAAAGTTCCTGAACCAGCCCCAACTCCTGCCCCAGTGAAGGCACCCACCCCTGCACCCCATACAAAACACCAACTCCTGCACCGCCAGTGAAGGCTCCTACTCCTCCGTATAAGCCACCAACTCCTGCACCGCCAGTCAAGGCTCCTACTCCTCCGTATAAACCACCAACTCCTGCACCACCAGTGAAGGCTCCTACTCCTCCGTATAAGCCACCAACTCCTGCACCGCCAGTCAAGCCTCCTAGTCCTCCATATAGACCACCAACTCCTGCACCTACTCCGTATAGACCACCGACTCCTGCACCGCCAGTCAAGCCTCCTACTCCTCCATATAGACCACCAACTACGGTGCCCCCTCCATATAAATCACCAGCTCCTGCACCGCCAACTAAAGCACCAACACCGCCAACCAAGGCTCCCACTCCCCCATATAAGCCCCCAACTCCTATACCCCCAGTTAAGGCCCCTACTCCACCATATAAACCTCCAACTCCTTCACCACCATACAAGCCTCCAACAACTCCAGCACCTCCAATCAAGCCTCCAACAACTCCAGCACCGCCTTACAAGGCACCGCCAACTCCTACACCCCCTTACAAGCCACCAAGTCCACCATTGCCGCCTGTCAGGACAAGAAAGGGTAAAACGATCTTTTTCCATGACCATGATAAAAGCTAATATCAGTTTCCCATAATTTCGGGAAATTTCTTTATTTTCTGACAATGTGTTGGACTATTCTGCTGGCAGATTGCATTCCTTTATGTGGACAACGGTGCAAATTACACTCGAGGACTAACCTATGCTTGAGAGCATGCATCACATGCTGCGACAGATGCAAATGTGTTCCACCCGGCACATACGGCAACAGAGAAATGTGTGGCAAGTGTTACACTGATATGAGAACCCACCGCAACAAACACAAGTGTCCTTGAAAGCCAAACCCAAACGACACTTCGTGATGTTTCTATATGCTTTTAGCTAAAAGCATGCAATAATAAGTTTCTGAGAAGGGTGAAAATTAATGGTTTTCTTGTGATGTTCCCATTTCTACTCCCAGTAGAAGCTATCAACTTGTCAAATAGTTTTCAGGCAATACCCACTTTATGTGCCTACTTAATATATTGTGATTTCCACTTTGTTCTTGTTCATGGAAATTTCTACTCCAAGTAAATATAATTAGCTATATTTTGATATTTTTTCAAGGCACCTCAGAATCCTCAATGCGCAAGAATGAAGATAATTCTTAGGCTGTTGGCATAAACTAAGCCACTTTCGTTTCAAATCTTGGCAGTGCAAAATACAGTTCTTGGAGTAAATAGATGTAATATGCCAATTTTACTGGAGACTGGAATCTATAAAAGAGGTGAAAGTTAAGGAATTGGCACCTGTTAAACCATTAGAAAACAACAAAGCAAGTGTGCTATGATTTTCTTGTTATTGTCACCAATCCAGCAAAAACCATTGTTAGAAATTTTTTTCAACTCAACATCTGGCTTCCTTGTGCTAGATGTCCATGGCAAAAGGACTCGGATATTTTACCTGCTGTGCGACAAGGCTGGGATATTTTGCCGCTATTAATACAGAAATCACTGTGGATAAAAAGGTTTAGTACCACGGAAAAATAACTGAGTAGTACTATACATCCAGCTCCATTGAGAAGGCAACAAAGCTCATTGCTTTCCACAAGGCTGCTTTAATTTTCACTATGTAGTTTGCATGTACAATGCTTACCATTTCTGCAGCCGCCGGAACCTCTAGCTGGCCACCGGCCCCGACACCCGGTACTACTGCAAGCGCCCTCGAATTATTTCCAGCATAGCTATTTCGATCTTTGTCCTTAGGTGGGTTGAGTGTCTAACACCCTTTGGTGTACACTGTGTCCTTGTCATAGTGCTGTCCTTGCATAGTTTTTTTTTTTTTTTTCTAGAGTGATTTAGAATATGAAGAGATTGAACCAAAAATTTAATGCGTAACCCAAGTGTATCACGTGTAAACATGACAAATTGTAAGCATGACAAATGACAAATTCAGAAGGGATTCTAGAGTTTTGTGCAAAAAAAAAGAGAAGGGGTTCTAGAGTGATTTAGATTATGGAGAACATGAATATAAGATCATAATGTAAAAATTAGATCATGGAGTTTAGGTTTTAATATCACGTTTAACATTCAAACTAAAAGTAATTTACAATAAGTGAAGAGATTCAACTTAAATATAAAATAATAAAAAACTTCAAAATTTAACAGATATAGGATAACATTACTTTAATGATAAGGTTTCAGCTTAAACCTATTTACCATAATATAAAACCTCGTTTAATTTTCCTTCATACTTTTTTTTGAAATATTTTCCTTCGTATATTCTTAGTTAATTTAAATCACATAATTTAGATCATAGTGTGAGCATTATATTCAACATATAATGTACTGTTTATGATAAACACTTTAATAGATTAAAAAGATTACGAAATAACAACATGAAATTAGAAGGAAACTGCAATACAAGATCAAAAGATTTTAGTGGAAAATTATTGAATATGTATAATATGAGAAAAATTAAATTAAACAAGGTAAAATAAGTAAAGATTTAAATTGCAGAATGTTGCTAAAGCTATTTAATATTGTTGGGCTTACAATATTGGAAATTGGAAAACCCACCATTAGGCCTGAGTTATAGGCCCATTTCTTTTAAAACCATCGCATGATAGCCCTAAACATAGATGTTTACAATTTCTTTTATTGAACAAATCACATAACAATCAAGAAATCTTATATGACTAACATTTATGTTCTGGTTACGTAATTTTCTAAAATTTTAATAAAATTATCATGATTTGATAAAAAATATAAAATATTAAAAGATTATTAGTAAATTTTATAAATAATATGAGAGATTTATCTCTAATAAATACATAAGTGAAGATCCATTCTGTATTAAAAAAAATTGCACTGAAGTGTTTTAAAGTCAAGTTTGAGACTTTAAAATCTATCTCATGACTTCAGTTAATTTTTTTATTATTTATTTAGTTTATTATTATTATTATTTGTATTTATTAATTTATCGAATTATCAGTTCATAAAATGTAATATGTTGATTGTGATTTTAATTTTGAATAAAAATGTACTGTACAAAAAAAATTAAGTCTTGGCTAAAAATTATTGAACTGTAAAATAAAATGACCTAAAAATAATAAATAAATAAAAATTTCAAATAACAGACTTTTCTTGTAGGAGTTAGGGCCCGGGATATGCGAGACTGCCACCATGTAATTTTGATTTAAAAGTTAGAAAACAGAAGCCAAATTAAGAAGGAAAAAGACAAAGATGGGTGGCGATGGGATCTTAGGCAACAGAGACTCGAAGCAAAGCAAAGCAAGCTTACCTAGAAGAGGAGTATGGGTGAAGAGAAGAGAAACATGGCTGGTGATCCTTGGGGTCATCCTTCATGCTGTTTACATGTTGAGCATCTTCGACATCTACTTCAAGACACCCATTGTTCATGGCATGGATCTTGTCTCCCCTCGCTTCTCTGCTCCCGCTAAACGTCTCGTTCTCCTTGTTGGTAAAGGCTGCTGGTTCTTTTTTTCTTTATTTGGGTTCAAAGATAGGAATTTTTTTATTCAAAGTAGTATTTCTGGTGTTGGTTAGTTGAATATGTTTGTTGGTGATGAGTTTGATGCAAATCATGTAAATCTCCTTGTTGGATAATTGGATTGGCAATAGAGCTAAAGATCGTTTGAGATATGTTAGCTTTGTACTAAAAAGCTAAGCTTTGACATGAAATATGGAGAGTTCAATACTTTTAATGATAATTTTGATCCATTTTCTATTAAAGTTTGAAACTTTTAGTTTTCTCATATGGTTACTCATTTTCTAATGTTTGGTGTAATTGCTGATTTTTGGCAAAATATATCATTGCAGCGGATGGTTTACGTGCTGATAAGTTTTTTGAGCCGGATTCAGAAGGGAATTTTAGAGCACCATTTTTAAGAAGTGTGATAAAGAATCAAGGTCGATGGGGAGTATCTCATGCTCGGCCTCCAACAGAGTCAAGACCTGGACATGTTGCTCTAATTGCTGGTTTTTATGAGGACCCTAGTGCAGTTACAAAAGGTTGTTGTTTTAAGCATTGTTGTTTCACCATGGTAGAATTGACCTATATTTTTTAAATTAATAAAGCTTTTCGATATTGGTTGCAGGATGGAAAGCTAATCCAGTAGAATTTGATTCAGTTTTTAATCGGAGCCGGCATACATTTTCCTTTGGTAGTCCAGATATTGTTCCAATATTTTGTGGTGCTTTGCCACACAGCACTTGGAATACCTATCCTCATGAGTTTGAAGACTTCGCAACTGGTCTGCTTACAATTCTGTGAAAGGCAATTTCCTCTTTATTTTTTGAGTTTGTTCTTAAAGCAAAGAACGTTGAAAGCTTAAAGTTAAAAAGAAGAAGAAGAAGTAGAAGAATGGTTCAGAACAAATTAATTTTCTGGAACTATTAATCTACTATTAAATATCTAAGCTATTATTTAGTGATATTGCTTTTTTTCTCCGCATCATATCAAACTTATTTCTATTGGGGTGAGATTGCTTTTATATGAGCATACTATACATGTCTTGACACCTTCCAGAAGTTTAAATTGTGTCATTAATCTTATGTACTTCTGGCTCTCTTGAAATACTTGTGTAATGATGCTCCGTTCTGTTTTTATTTCAGATTTTCTGTTGCTTACGTATGTTCCATACTTAATTCAATTGATGTAAATGCAGATGCTTCCTTTTTGGATGAGTGGTCTTTTGATCAATTTCAGAGCCTTTTAAATAGGTCTAATGAAGATCCACAGTTGAAAAAGTTACTTCAACAAGATAATCTTGTTATATTTCTGCATCTACTTGGTTGTGATTCAAATGGTCATGCACATCGTCCCTTTTCATCCATTTATCTCAACAATGTAAAGGTTGTTGATCGTATTGCCGAACGTGTTTATAATCTGCTTGAGAGTTACTACAAGGACAACCGTACATCATATATTTTTACAGCAGATCATGGAATGAGTGACAAAGGTTGTAGAACTCTTTTATATACGTCTCCTTAATTTCATTTAGCTGCTACAGCTATGAGATAGCAACATATTAGTTATCTTTCTCAAGGCTGTGTGGTGGAAAGTTTTTTGATATTACACCTAAAATTGAGACCTCCTTGGAGGTAGCTATATCTGTATCAGGCTATGGCTTGGCCATGGTTAAATGTAAATTTTTACTAGACCACAACTAGTTTGCTACTCCTTAATGTTTCTTTTTTCCTTTATTTCTTTTTTGTTTTCTTTGATGGTTTTCGTTACAGATTCTAATATGAATAGGATTTCATTAATAGGAAGTCATGGGGATGGACATCCTTCAAACACTGATACCCCTCTGGTTGCTTGGGGAGCAGGCATTAAACATCCTAAGCCAATCTCTACAAGAGACCACTCTGCTCATGTTCTTCGTTTTGTTGATGAACATTTGCATGACACACCAACACCTAAAGAATGGGGCCTCAATGGAATTGAAAGGGTTGATGTCAATCAAGCTGATATTGCGCCCCTCATGGTTGTATAACCTTGCAATACATGTTCCAAGTAAAAACATTTCTTTGAAACATATTTTAACCATGTTGAACTGAGATGCTCCTAAATTTTTCTTGCAGTCAACTCTTCTTGGTTCGCCTTGTCCAGTCAATTCAGTTGGGAATTTACCTCTTGGTTATATTGACATGAAAGAGGTGAGTAGAAATACTTTTCGTTAATGTAACACATCTTTTGAGATTTGTTATATTGCATTGTTACTATCTGTCAAAGATAGAATAATTAGAATACTTTAAATGCAACTAAGTTTTGACTATAATAAATGGGTAGAGAACTTATGAACTTTATTCTGTTTTTAATGTTCAGGAAGAAGAGGTTGAAGCTGTGCTAGCTAACACAAAGCAGATACTTAACCAGTTTCTGTGCAAATCACGTATCCTCTTCTTATGTTGATTTTAGTTCTTTGCGATATGCATTATTTTTTTCCTTATTTCCTTGGAAGAATTTTATAACAAAGTAAAAGAATTTTATATCATTCTAAGGTCATCTGAAAGTTCATGTTTTAGGAACTATTATTCCTCTTGAAATTTAAATTAGGTTTTTTGGATGACACTTTGTGTTTCATGTATTTGGTAAACATAAGTTTTAACTTCTTGAAACATTGACCAGATTTTGGATCCTCACAGTTTTATTACTTCCTTCTTATCCATATTTTTCTATCAGTTATCACATATTCTGTTTGATTCTGGTTTTCATATGTGAAAGGGATTGCTGAATTATCGATTGGCTATTTTCTAATTCATTTTCTTTGACAAACTTAGAAATAAAGCAATCAAGTTCATTATATTTCAAGCCTTTCAGGCCGCTTGCTGATTATTCCTCTATGTTGAGTCAAATTGAGAATTTGCTAAGTGCTAGAGACTATAAAGCGGCCATGCAGCTATCAGAAAATCTCAGAAGCTTGGCACTGAAGGGGCTTCATTATTTTCAAACTTATGATTGGCTGATGCTGATGACAATAATTACTCTGGGATATATTGGTTGGATGGTCTTTCTTGTTCTTCATATTCTGCAAGCTTATACTTCATTGTTAGGAGATAAATATAGAAAGGGGGACGAAGTTCGCCAGAAATATAATACAGGAAAGGTAATGTCTATGTAAGCTTAACCTCTTTTAGTCTTTACTTTTAATCACAGATAAGGAGGAAAATAAACAAAAATGAAAGAACTTCTTTTCATGACTTTTATGAAGTTTGAAGCCAAAAGATTTTCCTTTTCTGATGCTATGGTTATTTAAATTCTTCAGAATTACCTTCAGTTTTCAGCTCACAAGAACTACCCTGTTCTATCTTTCATGCTTTAACTTAGTTTTCTTGTGTGCACCAACCATTTTATTACTTAAGCATATTTACAATATTTATCATGACTGTTTGCTTTCCTTGCTTGTTATATTATTTGTAATATAATGTGCATTTTCTAGAAAAGCAAAAAAACATATTTGTAATATAATGTGCATTTTCTAGAAAAGCAAAAAAACAATGTTTCTTTCTTCCTGTTAGTTGCTACATTCCTCACATATATCATTCTCTATTGCAGGTTTACTTATGGGGCTGTCTGTTTATGGGAATAATCAGTGTTTTACTGTTTCTGGAGCGCTCTCCTCCCCTTTACCATGCATACTTTGCCATGACAATATTTCTCTGGACGCAAATCCTTAATGAATATCAGTTTATAAAAGCAATATGGAGACACTTAGGTGGGAGGAAATTCAACTATGTCATTAAACTTCTGACTACTGGTGTGGTGTCAGTGTTCATTCTTGAGCTCCTGGTATAGCAGTAATACATCCTGTTTGTTCTCGTGATAATTATAAAATGATAGTTTAGCATTCTGAACAATGTTTTATGGTACCTTTTGTGCAGGTGCATAGCTTCACTGAACGAAAACTCTACACTTGGTGCTTCCTAGTAGTGGGAACCATAGCTTCTATCTATCTTTACAATTTATTTCCTTGGAGATCTGGAATTCCTGTTTTTGTTTGCCTTACTTGTTGGCTCTTGTCTCTATTTACCTTAATGCCAGCTGAAATTCCTGATAATAATATGTTGGTGTGAGTTGCCTTCCTTCTTCCTGTATTGTGATTTTCTTTTTATTTAAAGAAATCTGAAATGGCTTCACAAAAGAAAATCTTCTGGAAGAGGATTAGCAAGACCCAGAGAGATCGTGATTTCTCAATAATGGTTTAGGAAGTAGATTGCTCCCAGAGAGACACATTCTAACCTCAATCGTTCCTAGAACGTGTTTGTCTGATTGCAAGTGTTTAGTCAGCAGAATAGCAGTTTCCTTTAATGCAATAGTGTCCCTGAATTGAAGTAAGATCTTGTAATTCTGTTTCCCAGCAAATGAATTTTAATCAAATCTTTATGCCAAAATATAAGGTTTCTTAAAATTATTTGTGGTTCATAAACTTTAATTCTTTAGGAGTGATGGAAACTTAATGTATCAACTCTTTGCATAATTTGGTCAACTATTACATTTGAATTGGTTATGACTTGTGCCTTGTGACAATTTTCTGTAGAATTGCAAGTGGAGGGATAATTATCTTAATAGGATTAACTGCAAAGTGGCTGGAACTGCATGCTGATGGGAATAAATATTGGTTAGGTATCTGTAAGCATGACATGAAACAATCCAGGTTCCCTATGCTGTTTCACTTGCAGGTAGGAAACATGTCTCTCTACCTTCTGCTGAAGTGAAAAAGATCATCCATCTAGTTAATAAATTTATAAGTAATTGCTTTTAATTCTTGAAAATCAGGCTCTTTTGGTCGGGTTATCGTCAGTGATGGTGTTCCTATCTACCTCTCACAGAACAGAGAAACAAGAGCTACATGCAATACACCAGCTGATGAACTGGTTCCTTGCTGGTATGCTTTGGTTGTCTTCTCCTTTCCCTGTATTTCTAGGCTCTTCTATAAAGCTATTGCGTATAAAAGATGTATTTTTTTATTTTTAACTAAATTGGAGACTTTTTGAAAATCATTTTCTTCACATCTGATGCTAACTAAATTTTATGTTGTTTAATATCCATTTCGCTAGAACGCCTCAAATGCTTAACTGTTCTATGTCAAATGTGGTTTCCACATGTGAAAAATGTGCATAAGATGCACATGGTTACATGGTTACATGATTGATTAAGTGGCAGTAGGTATTGAAACTGTAGATTCTTGTTAAATTCAGGAAAAAAAGATATTTGAATTTGTAACATGTACATCAAAAAAAAAATTGTAACATGTATAATCCACATATTCATGTGTTTAATGTTTCACACCTTTGCATAATCCATATATTTGTGCTTACCAATGGTTGCATGTTCCAATCACTTGTAGTATTGCAACTGCAGACTCAAAACTATAAGTTACATTCAATCAGTTCTAACAAAAGTGTAAATTATGTTCCATATATGTTTGTTCTAAATATTTGCTTTTTGTAGGTTTCTCGATGGTCCTCCCATTGTTTTCAGATAATGGCCTCTTGTCTAGACTCAATTCTATATTTCTTGGTTTTGCACCAACTTTCCTTCTACTATCTATTGGGTATATCTCGTTTTAAACTTCTGTCATTATGGTGCTTAATAAACAGTATTCTGCAAAAAGAGAATAAGATGCATCTTCTGATTTTCCCCCTTTTTGGTGAAACCTGTGCAGATATGAAGCCGTCTTCTATGCTGCACTTGGTCTTGTACTAATGGCATGGATACTGTTTGAAAACTCACTTCTTTACTTGAGTAAAGGGAAAACATCTTCTGCTTCTAGGAAGAATTTGGATGAGGATATCTTTCTTGAAAATGATGTTAGATATTTGCAGCTGTCTGACGTTAGAATACCATTAACCTTTGTGAGTCATCGTTACTCTACGTGCTCTATTTTTTTGATGCTATATTTGCATCAGTTATGATTTTGTTTTTCATGCATTTCTCCTAAGGAGTTGCGACTGCTATGGTCACTTGGACAAAGTAGCTATGGCAGAGAGTGTTAGTCATTAGAAATTCTTATTTGAAGACTGATTTATCTTCCTTTGGATGAAATCTATTTTCATGCAAGACCATTGAAAACTGACTGTAGAAGCAATGTTAATAGAACTGCTTTCTCCATGTCTTTTGTTTCACACTCTGTCAAAAAGGAATATGAGTTGCTTAGTTTAGAGGATTTGACAGTTTGTAATTCACATAGCACTGATGGGATGTCTTTGGCTAGATGGTTTTATTTAACGTGGCCTTCTTTGGGACGGGAAATTTTGCGAGTATTGCTAGTTTCGAGATTTCATCTGTCTACAGGTTCATCACTGTCTTCAGTGTAAGTATTGTTTAAACCACGGATATCTTTATAGTTTCTTTTTGGAAGGCATGCTGAAATGATTTACTTTTGATTGCAGCCGTTTCTGATGGCAGCCCTCCTTATATTCAAGTTACTCTTACCATTCATGCTTGTTATGTAAGTTTTCTGGTTAGCAAAAGTGTCAAAATGATCAGTGATGCTACAATAGAACCTTTAAGGCTTCCATGACCATTCTTTTTCTGCCACTAGTTTTTTATGCGTACTTTGTTACTTTTTTGGTTCTCTCTAAGAATATTACTAACTTCGATCTCTTTGCATGAAAACTCCCTAACTAAACTTTAGAAACTTCATCGTGGAACTACTTCAAACACCAAAAGCATACTGTATGGGTGAATCATCCTTTGGTCCCAACCATTGGATGCTTTTCACATTATATGCTAGAGCATAGACTACATAATCAATAAAAATTAGAATAATTATTGCATGCACCGCTGGTGGAGTTTTTTTACTGTATAATCGAGGTTAGGATTATAACATATGTTCTATTTTTTTATTTTTTATTTTTTTAATATTTTTTATATTACATGTATCATGATACTAACACTGCTTATGCAGTAAAAAAACTTCACCTGTGATATATGTAATAATTATCCTAAAAATTATAACAACTTTTTGTGAGAAATTGAGGTTTCTGCAGTTGGAATATAAAAATTAATGGACTATAAACATCCCTCTCATTATTAAAGTTCTCAATATCTGAGAGATAGTCTTGTATTTATCTCATCTGTTGTTTTACGTTGTTCTACTTGTTCTTGAATTGAGACAACCAGGTTTGATTTTCGCTTTATTCGAAACACAGATGTGCATTCAGTGCAATAACCAAACTACTCCAAGTTCATCGGTTCGGATGCTATTTCATCGTTATTTTATTTTCAGACGTGATGACCATCCACTTCTTTTTCCTGGTATTACATTTTCTCAAAATTATATTTTGGCACTGCCATTTTTATTGGTTGATATTTTAGCTTTTTTGAACCTCGCTTTGCTTGTAAGGAGATTATGTGAAATCACATTCTCCTGAGTGCCTCACCGATTTGCTACTCTGATTAACAGGTGAGGAACACAGGAAGCTGGATGGAAATCGGTAATAGCATCAGCCATTTCGGAATCGTGAGTGCGCAAGTTGTGTTTGTTCTGCTACTTTTTGCCCTCACAAATGTATACACAAAAGACATCCAGATTAGATCAGCTAGCCCTGCGGCTCGTAAAGTAATGTGATTCACAAGAACTAGATTCAATGCATTAGATTACAACTCTGAGGCTTTCAGTGACTCTGGAGCAGCCTTAATCCGATTTCTTTATCTTCCATTGTTAGCAGTGCTTCCTGTTAGTGTGGTGTATATACCTGAGAAATTTAGAGCAATGGGATTTTCCAGGTGCCTCCCATTCATTGATATAAATCATTTTGGTTTTGTTAATTGAAGTTGGTTTTTGAAGTAATCGCCCTGGGAATTTGGGGTTTAACTCAATTGATTCATGTAATCTCCTTTAAAATGTGGCATTCAAGGGGTTTAAATCCTAGTACTTGTAATCTCTTTTATTTTTAGATTTCGGTTTGTACCAAAAAAGTAGTCGCCCTCGGCATTTCCTTGTCCATGGCAATTTGAGGCATCTAGAAATGTTATGTTCTTGCGACTTTCTACGTCACCTTGCTGTAAAAGTTAAGGCTGTAAACAAATCAAACATGAACGAATTGATATTTTTGTTTGTTTGTTTGTTTTTAAGTATCGTTCGTGTTTGTTAAAAAATGTGTTCGTATTCGTTCGTTTGTTTGGTAAGTATTATTCGTTAATGTTCACGAAGTATTCGTGAACATGTAATCGAACGCGTTCACGAACATATAAACGAACGTGTTCACAAATACTTATTCATGAACAAGTATTCATGAGAATAAATTAAATATTAAATATTAAAAATCTTACATAAAGATTAAATTTTATATGCAAATTGAAATCATCAAACACAATATTAAATACAACACAATTTAAGTCAACAATGTTTGATTAAAATGGATAATTATTATTTTAAGTACAATTTGTATCATACACATATACATATATTGGTATACATATATTAAAGTATCATATATATATGGATTTATATGATGCACTGACAGTGTATAGTTTCTATACGCTGTCAATACACCAGAGGTTGACACCTCATCAATAGGCCCTTATATGCAAATATAAATAAATTTTTTTAATTTGCCAATAAGGGCCTATTGATGAGGTGTCAACCTCTGATGCAGTGACAGTGTATAGAAACTATACACTGTCAGTGCATCATATACAAACTCTATATATATGTGTGTGTGTGTGTATACAAACATATGTGTAATATAAACATATATATGTGTGTAAATGGTCAATGGATAAGATCATGAGAATGAGATCTTAATTTATTATGAGACTTTTATTAATTTTATTTCAGTACATTATGTTTAAAATTTAAAACAATAATTATTTTAAGTATAATTAACTAATTTAATTTATAATTATTTTATTATTATATTTTATTAATTTTTTAATCCAACAAAGTTATATTGTATAAATATATTTAAAAATTAGGTACTAATTTTTTAAGTTAATGTCTTAAAAAAAGGTATACATTATATAACTTATATAATATAAGTAATTTTATATTTTAATAAATAATAAACGAACAACAAACGAACAATAAATAACAATTTGAATGAACGAGTTATAAACGAACGAACAACAAACGAATAACAAATGACACTTTAAACGAACGAACAATAAACGAACATAAACGAATGAAAAACAAATGACACTTTACACTTTAAACTAACGAATAACAAATTATATTCTAAAAGAACAAACAATAAACGAACATAAATGAGTCTATTTGTGAATAAAAACGAATGAACCGTACTTATGTTTATGTTCAGATCGTTTAACAAATAAACACTAAAATTTTGTTCGTGTTCGTTTATTAAGCTTGATAAATGAACATAAACAAATAGAAATCGAATAAGTTTACGAACGATTCGCTAAACGTTACTAAGCTTGATAAATGAACATAAACAAAAAAATCGAATAAGTTTACGAACGATTCCTAAACGTTACGTTAGTTTACATCCTAATAAAAGTAATAAAAGTAAGTGGAACAAAAATGGAATCTTGGAATTTATACGAGTGAAATTGACTACTCGAGTGCACTGAAAATACATGGCATTTTCTTGAGAGAGAGCTTGTAATCTCTCTTTCACTTCCTCTCTTCGTAGTTTATTCATCTTTTAGACTTTCATGTATCCTTGCCAATGGTAAGGAAGTTTACATTCAAAATAACTTTTTCAACACTCCATTGTTGACAGAAAGTCCCAAACTTCTATTCAGAAAAATCTATTATATCGATTGGTTCATGGTAAGAAGCAATATCAGAGAATCCGACAGAACAGGTCTTCCTGGATTTTGTCTACCATATATTGTCGCTAAAGGCCAGGGTAAACAAAACGGAAACTTCTGCCCTTGAGCATGACCATGAAAGAAAATTAAGCAGAAACAGTCAATTTACTGGCATCTTCACTGACGAGAACATGGTATTTTCCTCTCTTTCAAGTCTTAAACTTCCGGGAAAATGCTCAAGTTAACCAAGAAGTAAAGAAATGATGGGAAAAATAACATCTGTTCACATAATAGTATTGACTTTTTCTACAGCTTCCTCCCATAAAGGAAAGACACTTTTCTCATGCCCGTGACTGTCATTTGTTATTCCGAATATTCTATTTTCTATCAACAGAATTAACCAACTCAGTTAGTTAATAATAGTAGTTAATTCTGTTAAGCCTGTTAACCAGAGTAGCTACTTTACCAACATTAAAAACCTCAGCTGCAATTCAGTTTAGTTTTGAACAAGATTACAATACAGAAATTCATTCTTCAATCTTTTCTCTCTTCTATCTTCTTTCATCTTTTCTATATTCATTCATCTTGTCATTCTTGTTAGTTCATATACAATTTCATCATTTTCTAACCAGAGATCAGCCATGGCAAACAAGATGAGCCAACTGTAAGTTAGAAAGTTTCTTTCTTTTCTTGTTTTGATAATTAAAATAGACTATGGGCTGTTAGTTTTTTCGCTGTTAACCAAACTTATGTACTTTCTTACTTCATTTTCTGTTCTTAATTACAGATTTAGCAGTGGCTCAGAGGTTGCAAATTTCGCGGTCAGCTCTGGGTTGCTCAAGCGTTCATGGGACAAAATCCTGGATTGTTACAAAGGAGTCAACCTAAACGAGCAGCAAACTTTGGGTTTCTCCTTGAGATGGGAGGCTTATCAAGAAGCTAACAAGAAAATCATTGTTTTTGTCACTTTCCCCATTTGTACCAAAATCCACCTTCGAGAATCAGAATTTGTTTCATCCATAGCTCTCAAGGAGACTTTTCCTTTCTTTGAATTATTATGCAGCAATGGCTCCTCCTTCTCTATTCATAAAGCAGCAATAACCCTTTTTGCTGCCCAGCTGAATGAGCTCCTGCAACTTAAAATTCAGGTTGGTGCCTTTCTATACTCTTTGTAGTGGGAATATGTTAAAAGTATAGGGAGAAATTCAATGGAAAAAGTCCTGCATTGTACCCCCTCACTACAGATTTGGTATGATCACTGTCAAAGAATGAATCTGTTGCAGAGGATCTACATGCCTGATGAGTCAAGTTTTTCCTCTATTTTAGGCTCTAATTGATTATAGCTTAATGAATGAAGTATAAAAATGAGGTCTACTGATAATTATAATGTTTTATACCTTAATTTTATGCAGTGTGGCAGGAGTTCCAATCCCATAATTGTAACTGGACACAGTTTAGGAGGATCTGTTGCCTCTCTCTTCACCTTATGGCTGCTTGAAAGCCTCGACGTATCGACTGCAAAACGCCCCCTATGTATCACTTTTGGTTCACCACTTGTTGGTGACAAGGGCTTTCAGCAAGCCATTTCAGAACATCCAGCATGGAATTCTTGTTTCCTCCATGTTGCTGCAAGCAAAGACTCCATTCCAAGACTCTTCATTACTCCCCATTGTCTTCATTCCATGGGCTTAGCTTCACAACCCAGTTATTACAAGCCTTTCGGTACCTTCCTTTTGTGTTGTGAAATAGGATGTACTTGTTCTGAGAATGCTGAAGCAATTTCAGAACTACTGGTAGCAATGGGATTGGGAGGTACCGGGAATGAGGAACAGCAGATTGTTGATTATGGGAGGATTGTTGAACAACTGGAGTCTTTGATAGTCTGCAAAGGAATCTCACAGCTTAGTGACTTGATACCAAATTCACTTCGAGCAGGGACAATCTTACAGTCAGAATCAATTGGACTCCAAAAAAGACAGGTAGATCAAATTTGTTTCCACATTATGGGAGTGATATATCACGTTTTCTTGATTTAGTTACTTATAATTGTCTGTCATGTCAAAAACAAAAGCATAGCTTGGCAATGTGTTAGCAAAAATGAATCTGTTTGTTATCATTTTGTTGTTATGTTCATCAAAGTTGTCGAAACCATATTTCTGATCCAATGTCTCAATCCGAATTGTGTAGAATCAACAGCAACAAAACGATGACATCGACAACCTAGTCAAGAACTTGGAGAGGTTGGAAGAGACTTGTATGTTAAACAAGAGGAAGGTTTTGGACCCTGCCAAGAAATTAAATGACATAAAAATAAAAATGGCCTTACTAGAATGGTATAAGAAGGTTTCCAAGGCTGAAGAAACAGGTTACTATGATTGTTTTAAGAACCAATCCTCTCGATGGGACAGGGATGTTGTCAGGCACAAGAAATTTCTCACTAACTACTGGAAAGAACTTGTTGCAGAAACAGAGAAAAAGCCTCAGAAAGAACGGGTGTACTTCCGAACACCGTGGCTGTATGCTGGAACAAACTACAGAAGAATGATTGAGCCACTTGATATAGCTGATTACTACAGATCTGGCCAAAAGAACTATACAACCAATGGCAGATCAGATCATTACATCAAGTTGGAGAAGTGGCTGGAGGAAGATAAAAAACAAAGTGGCTTTTCTATCAACACCAAGAAACAAAATGTGGATGTTATTCTAACAGATGATTCTTGCTTCTGGGCACAGGTGGAAGAGGCTCGGATATGGTGCAAATCACTGGATAATGCAGATGCTAGCATGAGAGAAAGAGAGTTACCAAGACAGAACCTGATGAAGTTTGAGCTGTATGTTATGGAACAAATCAAGAAGTCTGCAGTATCTTCAGAAATTTTCTTGAAAAACAGCAGCTTTATGCAATGGTGGAAAGAGTATGAGAAGATCATAGAACCTTATCACAATTCACCATTGACTGACTTCATGAAAAATCGTAAATATGACCAGTATGCTAGTAGGTGCTTGGTACTCAATTAAAATGTAGACATAATATCCAGTCTGCACTTAAACCATAGATATCAGGCTATGGAATGGGAAAAGGTTACCTGTCATTGTGCAGTAGAATGCCTAGTAAACCTCTGTATGAACCCAGAAAGAAAGCACCTTATATGTTAGTAAGATACAAAATGGATTTCATCAATTATCATGTAAATGTCACAATGCATTGCCATGAATATTATGGAAATGCGAATAATACTACTTTGAAGGCAGTTCAGTGTAATGTTATGCCTAGTAAACCTCTGTATGAACCCAGAAAGAAAGCACCTTATATATTAGTAAGATACAAAACGGATTTCATCAATTATCATGTAAATGTCAAAATGCATTGCCATGAATAGTATGGAAATATGGGTAATACTACTTTGAAGGCAGTTCAGTGTAATGTTATATGAAACACATCTTCTGGAATGAACTTGCCAAGCTGCATCATCTCCTATAAGAAATCTTGAATCCTAATAGCTTATGGTTGGTTTCCTTCTTTCATATATTGCAAAATTATCATAGAATTAGTGGCATATTCTTAACAAAGACTTTCTTCTGTTAAATAACAGAAGACTATCTGCATAATGAACAGATAACATATTCAGGATGAACCCAGGTTCCAAAATAAACAATCACTGATCATTCAACAAGCATAGTTCCATAATCTAAAATGTCAAGAAGGAATATAAGATACTATTTCTTTTCACAACTAGCTTCTTTCCATCTCTTTGGGATTCTTTTGTTGGCCCTTTAACCAAAGATTGTAGATTGAAAAGTCTTTGAAATTTGTTGAAAAAAAGGTGAAAGTTGTTATACGATCCTTCAAGTCAACCCATCTCTTTATTACCTAAAACTTTGAAACAACAAAATGTTCATCTTAATCTTATCATGTCATCACATCAGCATTAGATTTACCTGATGAACATGCCAACAAAATCAATGGCAATATCTAGCTGTGCATGAATGGCAGAATGAGAATGGGATTATGGGAATAAGCTGTTTAGCTGTTGAATGTAGACACAAACTAAGCCTGGGAACCCAACCAGCTTTCAGTGGGACCAACATGCACATGCACATGAAACAGAAAACACCGCGTCAGAAAAAGAAAATGTTACCTAATCTTTGTTTTCCTGGTCAGGTTGACAATGGAATTTCTGGGATTTTGATCCCTATTTTAATTTGATGGTACAATCTGGCATTGAATTAGTTCAAAAGAAAAATGTACAGTTGAAGATATTGAGAGACAGCTTGTTTTGAAAAAGTTTATATATGATGCACTGTGTCAATAAATCATAAGATGATATTTCATATACAGATTTTTAAAAGTAAATATTAATAAAGTTTTTAAATTTATTCTTAAGAACCTATTTACTTTTAAATTTTTGTTTATTAATAAAGTATCATCTTATAATCAACTAATAATATATAAAAATTATAAACTATCAATGAATCATATATCTAATTTCTTCTTGAAATAGGATAGCCTTATGCAGGAAATGGAAAATTGCAGAAAGTTCAATTATTATTTGCTGTGTGTCCACGTGGCCTGAGCTTAGTTCAACTTTGTATCTACCGCAATCAGGATGCAATCAGCATAGGAGGCGTGAGGACAGTGCATGCTGAGCAAACACTTGAAATTGAGCTGAATATCAACTTAACTATGTGTTACTATCGGGACTTCCAATATTTTTCTTCTTTTTTTTTGAATGACTTCTGATATTTTTCTTAATACGCAAAAAATACTGAAAATTCATGGCATCAGCTGATGCCAAGTTGAATCCCTTTGTAACAATTTGGTCTAGTAATTATTATCGTTATTTAGAAAAAAAATAGATTAAAGCTCAAATCCCTTTTCATTTTACTTTCTTATAAGCCCAAAAAACAAAAAAAAAATCCCCTCATTCAAGTACTTAAAAGAAATTGTGCTAAATTACAGGTCACTAATCACAAATATGAATATAAAAATTAAGAGGTTAACGTACATATGTCAGGAAATCATCTTCACTCTCTACCTTTTTTTTTTTTTTTTACATAAAGTAGTTTAGGTCAGGTTTCCTTGATCCAAAATTAGGGTATTACCCAAGTTTTAATGAAGACTTACAGATTATTCACTAGCAAAAATTGTTGGTTGCGAGAGTCGAATCTAAATCTTATAAGAGAATTGGATAATTTTATCAACTCAACCCCCATCTGTCGACATCTTTTCTATATTCTTTGCTTTGTGTTTGTCTCTATCTTTCTCTTAGCAAACATTTATTTGAACATCAAAAAACATTTTAAAATTCAAATTCGACGTCTCGTGACTGAAATTTCTATTCTAACAAAAGACTAGCTCTTGTAGTCACTGCCCAAAAAAGAACAGCACAATGAAAAACTATGAATTTCATTTTGCGAATTTGAGAAAATTAGGCTTTATTTGGTTCATGAAAATATTTTCTGTTTTCATTTTCTATTCTCATTTTTTGAAAACAAGTTTTCATTTTCTGTTTTCTGAATTTTGGAAAACTTGTTTGGTACACGAAAATGAAAACATGTTTTTGAAAATGAAAATATAGAAAATGTGTTTGGTATCTACATTTCCCCTTTCTTGGCATATCCATCAATGAGAGCATTGTATGTAATGGTATTAGGCCTCTCTCCCCTTCTCTGCATCTATTGAAATAGCCTCTTTGCCTCAACAATGTTCCCTTGTTTTCAGTGAATATCAATCAAAGTTGTGAAGTTGACTGCATTAGGAATCACTCGCTTTTCTCCCATGCATCATGAACAACCATCTCTTTGCTTCCTTATGCCGTTTCAATCTACTCATCCTACTAGCCATAATGTTGTAAGTAAATACATCAGGCTCAAAACCTTTCTTCTCCATAACAGCCAGTTGCCTCAAAGCATCATCCATCATCCCCTTTTTGCAATATCCATGTAGAAGTGTATTAACTACCACCTGGTTGACAATAATTCCTTGACTTTGCTTATCATTCACTAACATTTGAGCTGCCTCCATCTGCCTAACCTTGCAGAGACAATCAATTAATGCCCATATACATGTGCATTCGGAACAAGGCCCTTCTCAACCAACTCATCAAACAAAGCAAAAGCTCTCTTAGTGTTCCCTCTTCTACAATGCCAACTAATCATAAAAGTGTAACGATAAACATCCACTTCCACCCTTCTCTCACGCGTTTCATCAAACAGCTTCTCAACTTCTCCATGCTTACCAACAATTCCAAAAAACTCAATCAAAACAGTATAAGTAGCTGCATTATACTCAACTTTCTCCTTTTCCATCAACCTCAAAACCTCAGTAACAACTTCAAAATCCTTCCTTTTAACGTAGGCATTTAAAATTGTATTATAAGTAATAACATTAGGCATTACCCCTTAACTAACCATTTCATTCATCAACTCCCTAGCTTTCTCAACTTCCCCTCTATTACACAAGCCATCAATCACAATTGTCATAGAATAAACACTAACTTCCACACCAAACTCAACCATTCTTCTAAAAAACCCTAGAAGAGAATCACCTTTACCACACTTCTTCAATGCAATCAAATACAAAATGCAAGACCTTTCATCAATCTTAAAACCCATTCTCTCCATATAATCGAAAGCCCCATTTGCCTCTTCAAACATTTTGTTATCCACACAAACTCTAAAAAACAAGTCAGAGAACTTTTCAAGAAAGTTCGAGTCATTACACTCAAAACCAACTAAAGAAAACAATTCCTCAACTGGGTATCTAAAATTATCATCAAAGATAATGAACTTCAATACATCTTTTATTTCTCCGAATTTTCCAGCTTTATACAATCTGAGAATGAAGGTTAAATGGGTTTTCAAATTGGGTTTTTGGGCAGCAAGAGAAAAGTTTGTTTTCAAAAAGTTGAAGAAGAGGGTACAAGAATGAAGAGGGAGTTTTGGGTTGGAAAGAACGAGGTTTATTACGTTTGAGTTGAGACCAAAGAGCAAAGATGGATTGGTTTTAAAGGTTGAGCCCGTGTTTTCCCCTTTTCCATTTCTCTCAAAGTCATTTTCATTCAAAACGATGAAAACATCATTTTTTTGTTTTCTAAATTTAGCCTATTTTCACTTTCATTTTCTAAAATTTTATTTTCAATTTCTTTAACCAAGCATGTTTTCTCTCATGTTTTCCGTTTTCTATGAAAATGAAAATAGAAAACAACTTTATTTTCATTAACCAAACACACACTTAATCTTTAAATGACCAGTTGGAATAATTTTGTAATACCCAGGCCCACTCATTTAAGTAGCCCAAAGACTAAAATATTAAGAGGGCTGGCCACAGTGCAGGATGGTGATGAGGGTTAAAAAAAATAAAAATATAAGAAGTAGCATGAAGAAGCTTGCGGGGCCGACAGAGAAAGAATGAAAATGTTGAAGTGAGATGCTTTTTGCCAAGCCAAAACGAAAAGAAGAGGAAAATAGGAATTGTAGCGGCTGTGCAACCAAGTCAAAAAAAAAATAGAGGCAGTGAGGCGGCACTGAATAGAAAGAAACAAAACAGTGAAGCTTGGTTGCTGTAGCGCCAAAGTTGAATGAAAAAATCAAAAGAAGAAATATTAAAAGGGATATTTGGCTATTGTTAGTGTTAGGGCAAAAAGACCAAAGTGAGTAAAAATTTTTCTTTAATTTTTATGTTTACGTTGGGTAAGGAAATATAAGATATTAAAAATTTGAGAAAAAATTTGTATTTTAAAGAAAGAACAGATATTTTTAACTTTCGTCAAATAATGTAACTCGCGTCGAATTCATAGTTTATCGAGTTATAGTCGTTTAGTGAATACAATATAAATTGTCAATTTCTATCAGATAGTGTATGTTGGCTCTAATAGGCAATACCGAGAGGGGGGGTGAATCGGTTCTTCGCTACCTTAAGCCCGTTTTTCGATTTCTCTAAATTCTCTAGCCTATTTGAATATTTTCTAAGTTCTCTAGGCTACTCAAGCATGCAATATAAACTCAATTCAATAAGCACAATATAATTGCAAGTAAAGAGAGTAGGGAAAGAGAGATTTACACAAGCGATTTATAGAGGTTCGGCAACCTTGCCTACGTCCTCTACCTTGAGACGCTCCCAAGGATTTTCTCCAAATCCACTATCTTGAATTTGTGATTACAATCCCTCTTTTCAAGGCTCAAGAGTAACCTCCCTCTTTTTCTAGGCTCAAGAGAAACCTCTCTCCTTTTCTGAGGCTAAAGAGTAACCTCCCTCTTTTTCAAGGCTTAAGAGAAACCTCCCCTTTTACAAGGAATGGTGGGTTACAAATAATGTAATCAAGAGAAGCCTCTAAGTAGGCAAATGATTACAGAAATTAAGCACAATGAAAAGCCTATACAAAGTTTGTGCTAAGCAATACAAGAAATAGATGAATGATAGAAGATGTAGACTCTTTATCTCTTGAATTGATGTTGAGGCTTTGAGGAAGATGAATAAGATGATGAAAGATGTTGCTTGGTTGTTCCTCTTCCTTCCTTTAGCTTCTAAGCCTCTATTTATAGTCCCTTGGATGGTTTGTGGACGTTGGTTGGAGCCAAAACAGAAACTAGCCGTTATGTCTCACAGAAACTAGCCGTTGGGGGCTTTCTGGTGCAAAGGGATCGATCCTGCTACAGTGGGGATCGATCCCTTTTGTCCAGAATCTTGATTCTGGGCTTCAGGGAACTTGGGAAGACTTTCTGCCAAAAAGGGATCGATCCTGCTACAGTGGGGATCGATCCTTTTCTTCCAGAGGGCATTTTTCCTGCACTTTTGGGTTAGAAATGATATGACCTTTGATCCTAATTCAACCCAAAACATTTATAAGCTTTAAGGGAGTTTTTCTTGACTTTCTCAGATAAAGACATGGTCTAAACATTCATCAAGTGATTTTCTAAAATATTCAAGACATTACAAAATTAAGACCAATAAGAGTATGTAATTAAATCATGGTCTTAAGTTTGATATGATCACTTGAAAATGGATTGAGAAAATCATGTGTGATGGGCAAATTTACAATGTGAATTAAGACATTAAGGCTTACTTAAGTTTTTGTCATTTCAAAATATGTATGGCAATTTAAAGCTAACAATCTCCCCCTTTTTGATATGACAAAACTTAATGTAAATTTGCTTTGAAAATTCTTTGAAAAAATACTCCCCCTCAAATAAAGCAGGATTTTATAAAGCTCCCCCTTAATATAAGCATGGGTTTTGAAAATGAATTTTCCCTCATTATCTCTCCCCCTTAATATCTCTCCCTATATCTATCTCTCCCTTTATCTATCTCTCCCCCTTTTTGTCATAGCAAAAAGAAGGGAAAATAAAAAATATGCTTCCCCTAAAATCATGGCAATGTGAGAACAAATAAAAATGCTCCATCCAACAAGAAACATGTTAGTACATGGGACTTATAGCACAAATAAATAAGTCAATATTCTTAAAGAGTATGAAATATTTATGCAATGAATATGACTTATGATCCTATACCAATGGTTTATAAATGATTTTGATACCAATTGTTGATAAGTAATTTTGCAAGAAGGTTCCAATTGGTAAAAAGTTAAGCAAGCACCTAAGTACATCAATTTTTCTCTAAGGTCCAACTAAGGTGCATGACAATTCATCATGATTATGAGCTTAAAATTATATAACATATCATATGCATGTGCTCATAAATCATTCTCAAGAAATATTGTGTCTAGAATTAAATCATATAGCAATTAACTTCAAATTCTAGCACACAAGAGTTTCATGCAAAAATATCCTAAGAGAATTCTTCTCTATTTGTCATTTCAATCTAAGGAGCATGAGAAGAGTTGTCAATTTAAAGCTCATACCAATTGGCAATTTAGATTTGGCTTACCAATTATTGAAAATATGGTTCCCGATGATACTAATTGTTATTTCAATCTAAATACCAATTGTTACTAACGGTTGACTTAGTCATTTTGCATGAATCTAATATCTATGTGTAGAGTGTTCATGTCAAGAAAATAATCATTCTAAATATGCAAGAACACAATCACACATCATCAAATATGCATATGGATCAATTAATCATTAGCACACTATCATAAAATATTAATCCATATTCATATTCACAAATTTATACCATATGGAAGATTCATAAAATCAAGGTATTCAAGCAAACACATTTTCTTCCATGAAACTAAAGAATCCTATGCTCAATTTTCCATTCAAGATCTTAACCAATTATGAGCAAGGAAAGATTCAACATTACCATTTTAATCAATTAATAGCCATATCCCTAGTTGTTATCATCATTTAAAGTTCTAGAGGGTATATGCTATTTTAACTAACATGGTTTCACCTAAGTGAATCAATATTATCAAGCTAAAATATATTTTATCATTAAAATCCATAAACTATGAGTGAGGTTAAGCACTTAATATCATGAAATAACTATTCTCATCTCATAGGCATGATTATTGATTCAACTTAAGCAAACATGCATGTTCAACATCAAAACAATCAAGATACAATGCATGTATATCAATAGTTGGTGTTGTCATTAAAGTCCAAGTTCTTTAATAATTTGGCCACCATTACCAATTTTTGAATTTACATTTGAAATCAATCCACTAGATGTATAATTATCATGAAACCTAGTGTGGAACAGATAAGTCAAGCTAAGAGACATAATCCTTTAAGCATGTTTGACTAAAATGAACAAAAGATATGAAGAATACTCATTATGCACAAGTTCATCAAATTCTCAAATATACACAAATCATTGAAATAAATCTCAAAATTATGTTTAAGCATTCATTGAAAGTATGTTTCAAGATTATTTCAAGAGTTATGCAAATCATGAATGTTTTCAACAAGAAAAATGATTTTGCACTTGTGAGCTCAGGAAAAATGATATTGATTGTTGAAAGTGATATCAATTGTTGGAAATGATACAAATTGATGGAATTGAAGTATGAAATCAATGAAAAATGAATTTTCATATATTAAAGTTCATCAAAAAGAAGTTAAAACAATGAATTTTAAGTTGAGAAGAGAGAAAGTATCAAAGCAATGAAAAGTTCTTCTCAATTTCTGTTGAAAACATGCAGGAAGCCTTTTCTGGCCTGGGGGGATCGATCCCTTTAGGAGGGGGATCGATCCCTCATATGGTTCCTGCAGATTCTGCAGCTGTTTTGACAGAAAATCCAACTTGTGAGGTACCAAAACTTCGTTTTTGAGTATTTTAAGTCCAAGTAAAGGTTTAATCATTTGTAAAACATGATTTTGGACTTGTATGAATGAAAAACATGAATGAAAAACCATTTTACAACAGATTTTGCAATTTTGGAAGAATTTACACAATAAAATGCATTTATGGCCTCAAAGGGAGTCATTTTGAGATTTATGCATATTTTCACCAAACCAAAGATTTAGAAACCACAAATATGCCAAAACAAACTTGTTCACATAGGTTTTAAGCACATATATCATCAAATCATACATCTTGTGAACAATATGCCATGATTTCCAATATACAAGTTCTTCATTACTGTTCATGACATGGCATTTTGCATTAATGACACATTTGGTAATTTGAGGCAAGTAGATACATTATCAACATATAGAAAACATGCTCAAATTCCAGAAATCATTTCAAAATCACAAATCATGCTTTTCATTCAATAATTCAATGCCTCAAGAACCATCCATCAACCAATCAACAATCATTCATCATGCCTTTTGTTCAATCATTCAACTTACAATGCATCAAGAATCATCAACCAAGTGCCTCAATAAAACATATAAATAATTTTAGCAAAAAATGAGTTTTGAAGAGATAGGATTTAATCTTACAAAACTCCTTTGCTTGAGAGTGCTTTGCCTTGATGTGTTGGATCCACCATTAGCCATTCTTTGAAGAATTCTTGTCACCTTGCTAAGGATGGATTTCCAAGTTCTTCTTTTTTCTCATTAGCACAAGCAAACTCCATGAGGATGTGTTGAGCATTTAAACTCCATTGTTCCATTGTATTCCCATGCTCTAACACTCCTACAATAAACAAATTCAAGCATGCTTTGGTACCCAAATTTTCTTGGGTCCATGAGAGTTAGTGCAAATAATTTTTGATCCTTTTGGGATCCATTTCAAGCACAATTCATCATTATTTATTGCATGCTTTGGCACCCACATTTTCTTAACCACTTTTCCTCTAAAGGTAGTTTTTCTATAAGTGCATGCTTGTGAAGAGTGTCCTATTCTATTGCAAAGTGAGCATATGAGAGATGTATCATGCATAGAATTTTTGCTCACTAAGAAATTCCTAAGATGAGTTTCTTTTTGATTTGCATTATAACCTAACCCATCTTTATCAAAGAAAGCTCTTTGGGTCTCAAGCATGTGATCTAATTTTTGTTGACCCATATAGAACCTAGAGAATGAGTTATGCAAATTTGTATTCTTTTTATTTAACTCATTTATTTCTAAGTTAGCCTCTTCTAATTTCTTTTCAAATTCTAGCTTAGCATTTATCAAGGCTTCATTTTCTATTTTTAATTTAGCAATGATTTTCTTATATTTGGAGTTCATGCATTGAAATTCATTTGCTAAATCATTAAAGGCATTTTGTAGTTCACTAAAGGTATAGTCATTATCTTCACTAGAACTACAACTAGCCTCATCATCACTAATGGCCATAAAGCATGAGTAAGCTACCTCTTCATCTACATTTTCCTCATCGGAGCTATCACTATCGCTCCATGCAGCCACAAATGCTTTCTTCCTAGGCTTCCTATCCTTTTCCTTCCTAAGTAAGGGGCAATCTAACTTAGTATGACCCGGTTCATTGCACTCATAACACACTAAGGGGTCTTTTTCTCTTCTACTTGACTCTCCCCTATGATGTCTCCTATTTTGCTCTCTCTCATTCATTCTCATAAATCTATTAAATCTTTTAGCAAACATTGCCATTTCCTTTTCTTCCTCATTTCCACTCTCATCTCTATCATCTTCGATGACCTCATGAGTGGAAGACTTAAGTGCTACCCCTACTTTCTTTGAAGGCTCTTCATTTCTTTTTAATTTCATTTCATATGTAAGTAGGGAGCCCATAAGTTCATCTAGAGACAAGGTGTTAGGATCCTTAGATTCTTCTATAGCAGTCACCTTTGCCTCCCAAGATTTTGGCAAGCTATTCAAGATTTTCTTAACCATTTCTACATTGGAATAGCTTTTGCCTAATGCCTTAAGTCCATTAATTATGTTATTGAACCTAGTGTACATTTCACTCATGGACTCATTTTCTTTCATTCTAAATAGCTCATAATCATGTGTGAGCATTCCTACTTTGGTTTCCCTAACTTGATTGGTCCCTTCATGTGTGATGGCCAATTTGTCCCATATTTGCTTAGCATTTTCACATAGGGACACTCTATTATATTCATTGGGACCTAATGCACAAAAGAGAGTGTGCATGGCCTTGGCATTCAATTGTGCCACTCTCATGTCATTTGTGTCCCACTCATCCTCACTCTTAGGGACATCCTTTCCATCTACTTTCTTCATAGGAATTCTAGGACCATTCACTATAATTCTCCACACTTCATAATCATTAGATTGTACAAATAGCATCATTTTAGTTTTCCAATATGAATAGTTCTCACCATTAAAGAGTGGAGGTCTAACTAATGATTGTCCCTCTTCTCCTAGGGGTGTGCCTATATTCAAATGAGCCATTTAAGATCGTTTTGCTCGATAGAGGTTAGTCTAATTCAATCTCGAGCCCAAGCTCTGATACCAATTGTTGGCTCTAATAAGCAATACCGAGAGGGGGGGTGAATCGGTTCTTCGCTAGCCTTAAGCCCGTTTTTCGATTTCTCTAAATTTTCTAGCCTATTTGAATATTTTCTAAGTTCTCTAGGCTACTCAAGCATGCAATATAAACTCAATTCAATAAGCACAATATAATTGCAAGTAAAGAGAGTAGGGAAAGAGAGATTTACACAAGCGATTTATAGAGGTTCGGCAACCTTGCCTACGTCCTCTACCTTGAGACGCTCCCAAGGATTTTCTCCAAATCCACTATCTTGAATTTGTGATTACAATCCCTCTTTTCAAGGCTCAAGAGTAACCTCCCTCTTTTTCTAGGCTCAAGAGAAACCTCTCTCTTTTTCTTAGGCTAAAGAGTAACCTCCCTCTTTTTCAAGGCTTAAGAGAAACCTCCCCTTTTACAAGGAATGGTGGGTTACAAATAATGTAATCAAGAGAAGCCTCTAAGTAGGCAAATGATTATAGAAATTAAGCACAATGAAAAGCCTATACAAAGTTTGTGCTAAGCAATACAAGAAATAGATGAATGATAGAAGATGTAGACTCTTTATCTCTTGAATTGATGTTGAGGCTTTGAGGAAGATGAATAAGATGATGAAAGATGTTGCTTGGTTGTTCCTCTTCCTTCCTTTAGCTTCTAAGCCTCTATTTATAGTCCCTTGGATGGTTTGTGGACGTTGGTTGGAGCCAAAACAGAAACTAGCCGTTATGTCTCACAGAAACTAGCCGTTGGGGGCTTTCTGGTGCAAAGGGATCGATCCTGCTACAGTGGGGATCGATCCCTTTTGTCCAGAATCTTGATTCTGGGCTTCAGGGAACTTGGGAAGACTTTCTGCCAAAAAGGGATCGATCCTGCTACAGTGGGGATCGATCTTTTTCTTCCAGAGGGCATTTTTCCTGCACTTTTGGGTTAGAAATGATATGACCTTTGATCCTAATTCAACCCAAAACATTTATAAGCTTTAAGGGAGTTTTTCTTGACTTTCTCAGATAAAGACATGGTCTAAACATTCATCAAGTGATTTTCTAAAATATTCAAGACATTACAAAGTATTAAGACCAATAAGAGTATGTAATTAAATCATGGTCTTAAGTTTGATATGATCACTTGAAAATGGATTGAGAAAATCATGTGTGATGGGCAAATTTACAATGTGAATTAAGACATTAAGGCTTACTTAAGTTTTTGTCATTTCAAAATATGTATGGCAATTTAAAGCTAACAGTGTATTTTTCTAATCTTATATATTTTTTAATAATAAGCTCCGAGTTATCTTAAGACTTTGTTTTGGTTTCAAATTGACAAGTTCAAGTATGTGAGTTATGCTTCGTATACTACGTATAAATGTATTTTTGTCTCATGATTTTTAAATTGGGTTAAGCATGCAAAGTGCATAAAATCGTTAGAATTTATTTTGAACATGATTTTGTTCAAGTACATGAATTTGATTTTTAATCACTTTGATATTTGGATTTTATAGTGTATATTTTTGGAAATATGAAATTGCTTTGGAATTTGTCATAATGTATCTACGAGCTATGTATTTTGTAAATACGAGATTTGCTTTGATTGATTTACGAAATTCATTTTATATGAAATATGTTATAAGATTTACAGTATTGCTTTGTATATTGGGTAATCTAAAATTATTTGTTTTGTCTCCTAGTATGGCTGTGCTCTGACCTTGCCAATGAGGTTTTAATGTTGGACATGTCGACATGTATTCTGTTAAAAGAAACTAGTTTCTAACCGAATCACCGGTTAAGAATAGTAGCTCTCTGTTTAGTTCTGTGTAACTATTAGTTGCTTCTGATATCTCTGACCCGAGCCGTCCAAGTAAATTGTGGTTTTTGTTCTGATTCTGAAAGCATGGCTATGGCATGTTAGGTAGACCTGAAAATCATGATTTGTGAAGCTTTTGTTTAGTTTTGGTATATGTAAAATTCTGTTTAGTTTTGAAATTTGAGTATATGAATTTGAATAAATTATGCGATTAAATATAAGATTACCCAATGTTGATTTTGAATCTTTACACTGATATCTTGACCTAATGTTTTATGGCATGCTTAATCCAACTGTTGAGATATCGGTTGCTTAGTTAGTGGTTGTACTCACCCCTTTTCTTAACATCTTACAAGTTTTGATGTTGATAATGTCCAGGGGAATGTTGGGGAGTGACGTTTTAGAGTTTAGGATATGTCTAAAAACTTTTAAGTTTATGGTTAGATTGAGATTTAAGAATATTTTAAATTTCTTTGTTGGCCTTAAGTAATAAATTGAAGTTTTGTAAACTTCTTTTGATTACTGGTGGTGTATTTCCATTTAGATATTTGAAAGAATTAAATTAAATTAAATTTTAATATGATAAATACCTTGCATGTCTGTGAGATTATTTCTTACAGGTATACGGTGTCTGTTATGTCCCGAATTCGAGATGTGACAAAATTTCATAAGGGTGAAGTGCACTTCTCTTTCTTCCTTGTATGACACTCAAGTTGGTTTACTCCAGGTAATCCTATTTGTAACTCAAAGTTCATGGCAAGGAAACATCCTTTAGGTGATTTGCCAAGTAATTAGGCTCAACTTGCTAAAACTAGGTGTAAATAGCATAGAGTTTGAAGAAATATATGCTTAATTTAATATCTTTTTTATCAAATTCAAGGTAATCATGCTTGAGTTTCATGCAAAATTTGACCTTTGCTCCTAATACAAGTTCCAAGTTTGAACTTGAGTTCAAACTCTAGTTTGAATTAATTCGTTTGATGAGATTCAAAGTCATTTTTGACTTAATCGACAAATTTAAACTAAGTTGAATTCAAATAGTTTAATATATCTATATATGCTCGTAATTAAAAATTCAATTATATGATCACCAAAATTTGAGGTTTTATATATATATATATATATATATATATATAATATATATATATATATATATGGAAGAGAATGATGATGAAGCTAGCCAACTGAGAAAGAACTCTCGAGTTGGGAGAAATAAAAACAATGAATAGTGGGTGCAAGTGTTAAAACGCCTGATGTTAGCATCTCCTAGTCCATAGTGGGTGTACTTTATGAGTGACTAACATGTACTTCACTTTCCTTCCCAATTTTCTATCCGAAACTTTCTTCACATTTTGATGCTTCAATGCCGTCTGAGATACACCTAGGCAGAGCTTCCAAAAATTTGCTCAGATGTCCACCCGTTTCTCCTATCTACCATCTTCCGTCTTTCCCCCCTCTTATTTCTCTGTCGCCATGCCTAAAGCTCTCCAAAAGAGTTTCTTTACCAACTGGCGCTACCCCAACACCATGCCTTCTTCCGTGCTTCTCTCCTCTCTACTGATTGTTGCCCTATTGTCATCTCCTTTCACCCGTTTCCCATCCCTTCATCTTTCATATGTCTATTTTTTTCCTCCTGAAATGCGAGAGGAAGGAATGTGGCAAACTCATAGCTAAGAATGATTTCTCACATCCATGTAAGCGTGGCTTAGAAACAAAGGCGTCCTACCTACCGCGCTCATGGAAGAAGCAACCGTATGTATTTAAACCATGCACTTATTGTTGTATAGATTCTATTTTGTTTCCGTATGTTAATGGGACTCCGTTCTTTTTGCCAGCTTACATGTCTTCTCCTTGCCACATTGAGTTAATTTTGTTTGAGAAAGAAATGCCTGTTAAGAAAGAGGTAATTTTATTAAACTTAAATTTCCTTAATGAATGAAAACTATGTTGTATTTGTATTTTTTCTGATGATTTTTCCTTTGCTTTCAGCCTGAAACTCAATTGGCAGCTAGCAAATCGAAGAAGTCCTAAGCTCTGCACAGTGTTGCTTCCTCATAAATGAAAGTTTTAAATTTTAGTCAGTGCAACAGTGCTTTCTTACCTATGATTTTCTTTCTTTTGAGAAAGTTTTCATATTTTTCACAATAGACTGAGTTATTTAGATGTATTGCAAAAAAAAAATTGGACCCGAAACAGCAAAATCTTGAGGTTCTATCGCTTTACTACTTTTCACTTGCTATATTAGTTTGTTGCTCTGCTTTTAGCTAAAAATTTTGCTTTTTGAAATTGATTTGTGCTGTGTGTGTTTGCTTTTTGTTCCAGTGCGAAAGCCAATCGATTGCCATCACACGCAGTGTAGAAAGAACTAGGTGTAGAGCCCTCAACAGGAACAAGTCTTACTTCCAACAATTATTTATTGTTTTCTTATTGTAATTTATTTTTAGCCAAGAAAATAAAAAAATTATCTTTTTTAGAACAGTGAGGACCAGTAACATGAATGTTATTCCCTCAATTTTCAAGGTCTTGCTGTGGGAAACGATTAAGGATAAGTTGGTGAGTATCTGCAAACCCATGCTTGATTCCTTGCTGGCAAATAAACTTAAGGGTTTTACTCATTAGAGTTGAGACCAGTAATGCATGAAAAGAGCATGTCAATCCATATTTTCCTTTTATTTGGTCACCATATCTATTGTGTTTAGGTTATTTTGTTTTTAGGCGTGCTTTATCTAATGTTGCTTTTGTCTGATTCATTTGTTCTTTGAGAATTCTCATCATTTTTCATGTAATAAGTTACAATAAGAAAAAGGTTTTTATGTCAAATTTAATTCTAAGGATGTTAGGTGCACTAAATGTAGAGTTTCCGATGTGTATACATATATGTTAATACATGGAATGTATAATAATTGTAAGCTCTCTTGGGTAGTTTTTAATAAATTTTAAATACCGAAAAAAGCTAGCCAAGATTATCTTCTTCCTCTTTGTGTTATTTATCCTTGCTGAAATCTAACTATTTCATTTGGATCTCTTTGGTAACCAAATCATATTTTCCTTCAACTTGCAACCAAGGCAAGCTTGCTGGGTCAAAAACTTCAAGAGCTAATGATGAAGATATGGATCCTATGGTATATTTTATGGATTGTTATAACAATGCTTACATTTCAAACTTCATAAGGATTCGAATTAATTTCTTGGACATACTGTTTAAAATAATCTGTTTCTTGGCAGGTAAAAATCAGTATCCTCACAAGTGTTTCACATCTATGTCTATCATTAAATATATAGATTAATATGGAAGCTTAGACGATCAGCAGAATCTCAAGGATGCTACAATATCTTTGGTCAGTATTAAAATCAAGCATTCCTACTCCCATTCTACATTATCCAATGCATCATGATTGGTTTTCATTATTTTATTTTTATTTAATGAATCATGTTGGTTTTACGTTAGGGAGAACTAAGAGCAAAAGATCATCCAGTTCAAAGCTGTTCTTTTATGACTTGCATGGTAATGCTGCCAATGTTCAAGTTATGACTTATGAGAGGCATATACCCATTTTGTATAGGATCTATCGTAGCTTGGTTCTGCAGGCTCAAAGACTGAAATTTGTATATTGCTTTTCTATTGTTCCTGTAAATTTACCTATAAGGTTTGTTGTTTCTTGCATATCAGTCGACACAGGTTCTTTTTGTTGTGCAAGGAACTGATATGGGATGTAAGAATCCTGGTAACTGATGAATGTGGAATAGCTGAACTTGAAGAATTTTTCAAACAAAGGACAATTACAGGGCAAGATAATCTGAATTTGTTTCTGATGGATGTCTAGTGCAGTGAATGGTCAATTGTGTTACTTTGTTTTAAGCAAACTTTGCTAAATTAATTTGATGTAATTTAATTTTGCTATTTCTGCTTTATATATATATATATATATATATATATATATATATATATGCGTGTGTTTATAGAATCAATACTAGACTTAAAAAATGAGATAAATTATTACCATTTTATTAGGAGTCTTTATTGCCTAGCCTCTTTGTATCTCTCTTTGTATTTTTCTCATGGATATTGTTGGCAACTATAAGTAGTTGCTTCACAAGAAAATCCTTTGCTAGTTATGTATGCATTTGTTTTATTGCTTCCAATAAAGATTTTAGATTCTTACATGATTGATGATGACTATAGCCTTCTTGAGGTGGGATTGTTGGTTTTTAGCTCTTTTATAATGATCATGCTATGTATTTTATAGTCATAGGATTTTATTTTAATGAAAATTGGAATTTGTCAAGTTATTAGGTGAAAATTTGGGCTAATTAGAAATTTATTTGATAAGAACCTTGATCCTCCTAGCATAAGAGTTTTCTTCCAAAGGTTGGAGATGTTTATTCATTTTAACTTCTTACTTTCACTAAACTCAGTGATTTCTATTTAATTTCTACTCTTGCTTCCATGCTGAGGAATGGGGATCAACACATTCAAGGCCTTTCATGTTGGGAAAAGGTATACTGATCAGTGTATTGAGTCAAAAACTAAGCCTGCCTGTTTACTTAGCATCACTTTACTAACACGGCTAAGATTAATTTTTGGTTTAATGATATGTACTCAAAGTTTGTTGTTTTAGAGTGTCAACCTCAGGAAATTTTAGGGGTTTTTTTTAAGAGTTTTTTCTCATCCATTGGATAGATGAAAATCAAAAAAATTTTGTGCAGCAAGAAATAACGGATGTAGTTGTGTTCCATTCACAGTGTTGTTTCTGAAGAGAAGACTAAGAGAGGCAAGTGGATTAACTCTGAGTTGCTTGCTACTGAGGTAGGCTAATAATTTTAGTTGAGTGTTGCTTTTTAAATTCTTGCATTCACTCTTTTGTTTGGGAAATAACACTTGGTGGCAGATTTGATTTTGTTGCCTGTCTGCTCATCATTCAATGTGGTAGAACAACCGTGCGAATCATATGAATCCATAGGTTCCCTTTATATTGAAAAAAGTGGTTGGTATTAAAGATGATGTGATTTAGTATCTATTCTAGAATCTAGATTGCTATTACTATCAAAGTTGTTATTTTTCTAAATCTCAAGCTCATTAATCTGTTGGGCAATTAGAGAATTAAGTTTTGGATACTTCTATGGTAGCATATCTATCCTAAACTATTTCACAATATTAAGGTCATAAGTTTCAATGTTGGCAGTTTGGTTTCATTTCGGCCTTGAATTATTGTCATGTGTTGCTAATACAAAAATGTTATATTGAATGCAATTGTATACATAGTTGATTTACTAAATAAAAGGTTGGGTATGATATGTGGTTGAAGATCACATTTGATAATGGACTGCACATGCAAGCAAAGAGAGTTTATAATGATGGCTGGATAATTGTTAAGAGTTTCATATACTTCCTGATCTGGTTGTGTGAGCTGAAGCATTAAGAGACCTTAGGAATGGGGTATATTAAATTTTGTTTGTTTGCTTTTTGAATGAGTAATATGGTGTATGAAACTTTGGTCCTGTCTGATGGTCTTATATTTGTTGTTTCCGTAATCATTTGGTTTAGCACTTTACAATCGATATATATATATATATATATTCTGTTCGCTTAAAGTTGGTGCCAAACTTGGCAGCTGGGGAAGCCATGTTCGTGTTGTCCCTGTTAAATGCATTTCATGTTCCTCTTACTAGCATGTTTCATGTCCCTGTTAACTCTTTGATCGATGACTGTGATTGCTTCTGCCAGCCAACCACAAACACTTCAATCACCTTCGTTGTTAGCTGTTTTACTGATTATCCAGACGTATATTATAGGTTCTTGGAAGGTTTCTATATTAATGTGGATTTTAGCACCAAGGGTTAGTGGAATCTAACTTACCATTCGTATATATCTAAAATTTCTCTATAGGTAATACTTCATCTTCTTATGCTTTTGCAAAAAAAATCAAGTTCTAGGGTCCAAAGGGCTTGAAGAACCTTTAAAATGACAAGATATTCAGCATATGAAGTCCACTTGGTGCATCACATGCGACGCAATGAGGCTAGCTCCAACTTCTAATAGAGCTTTAAGAGAGGCTATAACTAATTTCACTTATGCAGATTTTACAATTCCAAAGAGATGGAAGGTAATACCTATATATTTCCATGCATTATGAGAATAACAGATGCATCCATAGACTGATCATTCATTCTTTATTATATATATATATATATATATATATATTGTATGCATTCATCAACCATCATGGTCAAACCTCCTACAGTTTTGACCCACTACTATGTGAAAGAATTTTCAGCCATTACCTTTCGTTTGGCCCTTAATTTCCCTATTTTTTAATAGACATGAGATGACTTATTTTGAATTTAATTGCATTAACCAGAAAATATTTTTATTCCAAATTGAAATGAGATGGTTTTGACAATGACTAAATCGTAGCAAATTTAGTCTTTCGCAATCCCTTTCTTGTATTGATTTTATAAGTAGAATTCTTCATAAACATTAAGTTTGGTTACAAATGGTTATAATCTTGGAATTCTTAAAAGTATACCTTGAATATATATGAGTAATAAAATGATTTTCACATTGCCGCTAAATGGTATCTTCCACATGATGACTAATACAAGAGAACGAAAAGTTCTATAAGGTAATATTTATTAATTTATTTCCTAATCATTTTTTTGTAAGTGTTGCTATTTGTGTTTAGAATAAGAGAGAGTTCAAATTTAACATACTTGGGTTGTGATTTCAACTTCAAATTCGTGGATTTTCTTTATTTTTCTACATTTTTCTTTACAACCAAATAGATGAAAATTTGATTTCTTTTGTATCTTGAATATGGGATATGGAATCATTTCAATTTTTTTAACTTATTATATGTCATAATCAATTCGTTTTTTATTATTATGTTAGCTTAAACCATAATATTTACAGTGGAGGATGTGAATATAATGTAAACACAAGTCATAGACATGCCAGATGGTACGTTATTGATTACATGGTATTGCTTCAATATCGAAGCTCTAGAAGTCCTTGGTGCATATAGAAGTAAGTACAAAATACTTTCTCATTTTCTGATTTTGTTTATTTGACATTCATTTATTCTGATAATCAAATAAAGTTACTGGTTGTTTATAATTTTTAACATTTGAATTAATTTTCGTGTCTGATTTGGTCGTCTTGGGGCATGCTTTTAATTTCTTGACTTGTTTCGATTTTTAAGGGAGCTAATGAATTGTTATTTGGTCATTTTATGTATGCGTTGGGATTTCAATTTCGATTAAACAAATTTATACATTATGGAAAAATAACAGTAGGCAAAATGAGATATAAATTGCAGCTTGGCAATCCAAATTTTGCTATGTTCTTATATTTTCTTAGTTTCTTCTGTTGAATGAGATTTTACTCTTGAGAGCTAATGAATGAGGTGCTTGATTTCTATATTGTACCACCTATCAAAATTGAATTGTTGATAAACATACTCCAAACCATAAGGGTGAATAGAAAATGGCGCAAGAAAACAACTTATTTGGAAACAATACTCTTATCCAATCATGTTGGTGTCAAGCTTTAGTTTTGAATAAGCAAAGTTATTACTAATTAAGGTCCCGACCGTTTATGCTAAAACTGTATTTTCATGCTATTATATATAAGTCCGTTGTCTCTCCAATCAAATCTCTCAAACAACCCATGAGCCGCGAACTCCTTACTGTTAACACTTCTAGGAAGCATGGAAGGATGTATCTCTTTAGTGTACTCCCGTAGCGTAGCGCGGGTATCAACCTAGTTAATTTAAAAGCTTCCGCGTTGAAGCGAATTGTGGTTGCGGGTGGTCGAAGCATGATCCTTCATGTGATCGATGAAATGTGTGCTTGATACACCGTTTCCTTTCATTTTTTTTTCTAATAATTTAATGTAATTTTTTTTAAAAAATCAATAAAATTGTGGTATCTCAAATTTTATCTAAACTTGAATTCATTTTGAGAAGATCTTGATTTTTTAATGCTCATGTTGAGGTATTTTTGAGAGTTTGGCCAGCGACTTTATCGAATGTGTTAAAACAAAATCGATTTCAGTTAAGATTTCAAGACATGTTTCTATATGTAACCAAAAAAAGAAGACATATTTCTATGTTTAACTAAGTGAATATTTAATGAGATAAAAAAAAAAGAAAATAAAAAAGGATAAATGAAAATGAGAATGATTGAGTGAGATTTATCTCTCTTTAAACTTTTTACTTGTCATGTGTAATTCATTTTATTTTATCTGTGATTGTGAATTAAGTCTAAAATCGTTCAAATCTAATTTAAATATTATATATGATATTCATCTTTCATATCATGTGTAATTCATCTTATCTGTTCCGGAAATTTAATTTTGTCAAAAAACTTGGCACTCTTTCACTTCATCATGATCACAAATCTCTACAAAATCCACTTGCATGATAATCGATTTGATTGACTGCTGCCCCACTCTTTCAATGTTTTAAGAACTATTATTCCTCTTGAAATTTAAAGTAGGTTTTTTGGATGGAACTTTGTGTTTCATGTATTTGGTAAACATAAATTTTAACTTCTTGAAATATTGACCAGATTTTGGCCCCTCACAGTTTTATTACTTCCTTCTTATCCACATTTTTCTATATGTAAAAGGGATTGCTGAATTATGGATTGGCTATTTTCTAATTCGTTTTCTTTGACAAATTTAGAAATAAAGCAATCAAGTTCATTATATTTCAAGCCTTTCAAGCTGCTTGCTGATTATTCCTCTATGTTGAATCAAATTGAGAATTTGCTGAGTGCTAGAGACTATAAAGCAGCCATGCCGCTATCAGAAAATCTCAGAAGCTTGGCACTGATGGGGCTTCATTATTTTCAAACTTATGATTGGCTGATGCTGATGACAATAATTACTCTGGGATATATTGGTTGGATGGTCTTTCTTGTTCTTCATGTTCTGCAAGCTTATACTTCATTGTTAGGAGATAAATATAGAAAGGGGGACGAAGTTCGCCAGAAATATAATACAGGAAAGGTAATGTCTATGTAAGCTTAACCTATTTTAGTCTTTACTTTTAATCACAGATAAGGAGGAAAATAAACAAAAATGAAAGAACTTCTTTTCATGACTTTTATGAAGTTTGAAGCCAAAAGATTTTCCTTATTCTGATGCTATGGTTATTTAAATTCTTCAGAATTACCTTACAGTTTTCAGCTCATAAGAACTACCCTGTCCTATCTGTCATGCTTTAACTTAGTTTTCTTGTGTGCACCAACCATTTTATTACTTAAGCATATTTACAATATTTATCATGATTGTTTGCTTTCCTTGCTTGTTTTATTATTTGTAATATAATGTGCGTTTTCTAGAGAAGGAAAAAAAACAATGTTTGTTTCTTCCTGTTAGTTGCTACATTCCTCACATATATCATTCTTTATTGCAGGTTTACTTATGGGGCTGTCTGTTTATGAGAAAAATCAGTGTTTTACTGTTTCTGGAGCGCTCTCCTCCCCTTTACCATGCATACTTTGCCATGACAATATTTCTCTGGACGCAAATCCTTAATGAATATCAGTTTATAAAAGCACCATGGAGACGCTTAATTCAACTATGTCGTTAAACTTCTGACTACTGGGGTGGTGTTAGTGTTCGTTCTTGAGCTCCTGGTATGGTAGTAGTACATCCTGTTTGTTCTCGTGATAATTATAAAGTGATAGTTTAGCATTCTGAACAATGTTTTATGGTACCTTTTGTGAAGGTGCATAGATTCACTGAACGAAAACTCTACACTTGGTGCTTCCTAGTAGTGGGAACCATAGCTTCTATTTTTCTTTACAATTTATTTCCTTGGAGATCTGGAATTCCAGTTTTTGTTTGCCTTGTTGGCTCTTGTCTCTATTTACATTAATACCAGCTGAAATTCCTGATAATAATATGTTGGTGTGAGTTTGTGAGATCCCCGATTTCCATGTATTCCTCCATGTATGTAAAGTATTCTAAGTAAATATGATAAAGTGAATATGAAGTTGATGTGTAATTGATGTATGAATAATGTATGCATGATGAATGGAATATAGAAGAAATAAGAAAATTTATAGCCAAATAGCCAAATAAATTATGTTGATGACAGGAAAATAAATGGAGGATGAGACAAGAAATCAAAACAGAATTTTGATTGGCTAATTTAAATACATGTGGCTTAAGTATGAATAGAAGAAGGAGAGGAGGGATTTAATGAGTCAAATTGAGTCAAAAGGAGTAAAGGGATAAAGTTGGCTGAGATAAGGGATGATAAAGCATGCATTTAATGCATGAAGCATGAGTCACCACCCTCATCATCATCACCCACGGCAGCAACCTTCTAGTCCTCTCCCTCTCGTGCCATCTCCAAGTTTCCAAGTTTCCATTCCAAGCTCCTTGCTAAACCACCTTACTCCCTCACCAATTCACTAAGTTCATTTAACGAAAAATAATCCTTGTCGTTAGACTAGGAGATATCCAAAGTTTGATAGAGTGAATCCAAGTATTGAAGGAGATCTTAACATCAGAAATTTTGGTCTCTAGTGAAGGTAAGAGAAGAGGATGATTCTTACAATTTGGTTCATGATAAGGAGTTGTACTGAGTTAGTAGGACATGTGTATATTGTTTAATTTGAGGTTTGAAATGGTATGATGATTTCAGGTTGAAGAAGTGAAAAGCTAGGGTTAAAGCACCAAGTGATTTCGCATTCTCGAAGGAATCGGGGTAAGGAAATTATGTAACGGACGTAAGGCGGCTATGTCCGCATGTTTTATGATGCTTGCATGTGATTTGGAAAGAAGTACCAGCTGTTTCTTTGCAGGAAAATAACCATTTCGGACTTGTCTCCTAGTACCAATTAGGTTAGGAGCAGCCGACTGCCTTAAGTAGCAGCCGACTGCCTAGAGACAACCAAAACGCCGTTTTTCGAAAACCGATGCAAACCAGTCGACTGCTATGTAAGCCAGTCGACTGCTATTTTTCCAGAAGCATTCTGTTTCAATCCAGTCGACTGCTATATGGGACAGTCGACTGCTAATTGCCAAAATGCATTCTGTTTCAAAAACAATCGACTGCTATATGGACCAGTCGACTACTATTTCTTAAGAAGCATTCTGTTTGAAAATCAGTCGACTGCTATATGGACCAGTCGACTGCCCCCATGTATTTTCAAATATGAAAATATCGAAAAATTTAAATGAAATTATTTCGATAAAAGAAGTTATGAAGGAGCAGCCGACTGCCCTATAAGACCAGTTGACTGCCATGTATGAAAAGAGCTTTCAAGTTTAATTGATTTAAACACAAAAGTGTTTTCTGAAAAAAAAAGTATATTATAAATGTTTTGAGACTATGGACTGCGTAATGATTTTGCATTTCTGATGACTGAGAGACTCTGATCAAGTCCTCAGTAATATGTATGTTGAGCGAGGAATCCTAGTCCGGTCCTCAATCCCACATGTGACACCTGACTAGTGTTCACTGTGGAAATATAAAGGCAGGAGAGAATCCCTGACCTATACGGAGTGCACTACTGTACCAATGCATGATTAGAGTCATATGAATGGGAATGAACGGTTCATATGACGATTCAATCGCTTAAAATATTGTACATAGTCTCCATCCTATTTCAAAGGATATACGATGTATGTTTTGAAGTAAAGAATCACGATGTATGTTTTCAGTATATGAAATGTTTTAAAGTATGTTATGAAGTATGAAGTTTCCAAGAAAGAAGTATGATGCATGTTTTATATGTATGCTATATTTTAAATGAAGCATACAAAGTAAGTTTGCCATGTCATTTGAAATAAATATGCATGATTGCAAACAATGCACGAAAAATATTATGATGCATGCTTTATAATGCTTTACATGACATTATAGAGCCAAGTAGGAAAAAGGCATATAGAGGCATAGCACGCTCTTTTATGTAGTTTTCTTACTGAGCGTAAACTCATCCTTTTACGACTATTTGTCCTACAGATTACCTGAAGTAGACCTCGCTCCGACTAGAGGAGCTTGTTTTTGAAGAAGCAAAGTGTACCTTCTCGATACGCTTCCCAGTTAGCATAGAAGGTATACTTGTACATATATGAATAGCAAATTGTAATTCAGTTACAGTACAGTACAAGTAGCTAATGTGTATATAAGATGTCTGGGGATGTAAGTTAAAATGATGTATGAGATCCTGTGGAAATGAAATGGTATTTATATATATCATTTGATGTTCATTTAAAAGAAATAAACTCATGTGAGCTATTTGATAATTAGCTTAAGATTAAGGAAGGGTTGGCACTGATGAACTAAATCAAAATAAGATCGGATAAGATAATGAGAAATAAGTTAGATGATAAGATGAAGTGACGGGGACGTCACAGAGTTGCCTTCCTTGTTTGTGTATTGTGATTTTCTTTCTATTTAAAGAAATTTGAAATGGCTTCACAAAAGAAAATCTGCTGGAAGAGGATTAGTAAGACCCAGAGAGATCGTGATTTCCCAATAATGGTTTAGGAAGTAGATTGCTCCCAGAGAAACACATTCTAACCTCAATCATTCCTAGGATGTGTTCGTCTGATTGCAAGTGTTTAGTCAGCAGATTAGCAGTTTGCTTTAATGCAATAGTGTCGATGAATTGAAGTAAGATCTTGTAATACTGTTTCCCAGCAAATGAATTTTAATCAAATCTTTATGCCAAAATTTGAGGTTTCTTAAAATTATTTGTAGTTCATAAACTTTAATTCTTTAGGAGTGATAGAAACTTAATGTATCAATTCTCTATGGATAATTTGGTCAACTATTACATTTGAATTGGTTATGCCTTGTGACAATCGTCTGTAGAATTGCAAGTGGAGGGATAATTATCTTAATAAGATTAACTGCAAAGTGGCTGGAACTGCATGCTGATGGCAATAAATATTGGTTAGGTATCTGTAAGCATGACGTGAAACAATCCAGGTTCCCTATGCTCTTTCACTTACAGGTAGGAAACACGTCTCTCTACCTTCTGCTGAAATGAAAAAGATCATCCATGTAGTTAACAAATTTATAAGTAAATGCTTTTAATGCTTGAAAATCAGGCTATTTTGGTCGGGATATGGTCAGTGATGGTGTTCCTATCTACCTCTCACAGAACAGAGAAACAAGAGCTACATGCAATACACCAGCTGATGAACTGGTTCCTTGCTGGTATGCTTTGGTAGTCTTCTCCTTTCCCTGTATTTCGAGGCTCTTCTATAAAGCTATTGTGAAATCCCCAAATTCCATGAAATTTCTCCATGATTGTAAAATGTTTCAGGTGATATGATTAAACGGATATGAAGTTTAATGTATGAATGATGTATGGATGATGTATGGAACATGTAAGAAATAAATAGGATGGGAAGAAATTAGTCAAATAAATTATGGTGATATCAGAAAATGAATAACCATGAGACAAGAAACAAAATCAAAAATTTAATTAGACATGTGGCTGTTGAGGAAAGGAGAAGAGGAATCAAAGGGGTCAAATAAGTCAAAGGGTCAAAGGATAAAGCATGGCTGAGATTGATGATGGGATAAGGAGCATTTAATGCATGTAGCATGACTCATCACCCTCATCTTCCTTCAACCCCACGGCAGCAACCCTTCCCAACTCTCTCTCACGTGTCCTCCAAGTTTCCATAGTTTTCCATTTTACCACTTTGACAAACCCCCTCATCCATCCATCGATTCATTTAGTTTATTGAACGAAAAATGATCCTTGTCACTAGACTAAGTGATATCCAAAGTTTGGTGGATTGATTTCAAGTATTGGAAAAGATCTCAAAGTTTGAGATTTTGGTCTCTAGCAAAGGTAAGAGAAGAAGATGATTTAGTCAATTTGGTTCATGATATGGAGTTGTATTAAGTTAGTATGATATGTGTATAGTGATAAATTAAAGGTTTAAATTGATATAATGATTTCAGGTTTGAAGAAGTGAAAAGCTAAGGTTAACGCGCCAAGTGATTTCGTGTTCTCGAAGAAATCGAGGTAAGGAATTTATGTAACGGACGTAAGGCGGCTATGTCCGCATGTTTTATCATGTCTTTATGTTGTTTGGAGAGAAGTACTAGCTGTTTTGTGCAGGAAAAGATGCATATTCAGACTTTACTCCTAGTGCCAATTAAGCTAGGAGCAGCCGACTGCTTTAAAGGGAAGTCGATTGCCTAGAGACATCCAAAACGTCGTTTTTCGAAAACCGATTCAAACCAGTCGACTGCTATGTAAGCCAGTTGACTGCTATTTACCCGGAAGCATTTTGTTTCAAACCAGTTGACTGCTATAAGGAACAGTCGACTGCTATTTGCTAAATTGCATTCTGTTTGAAAACCAGCCGACTGCCTTATGAGACAAGTCTACTGCTAATTTTCCAGAAGCATTCTGTTTCGAAAACAGTCTACTGCTATATGACCAGTCGACTGCTATTTCTTAAGAAGCATTCTGTTTGAAAACCAGTCGACTACTATATGGACCAGTCGACTGCCTTTATATGTTTTCAAAGATGAAAATATCAAAATTTTAAATGAAAATAATTTCGATAAAGGAAGTTATGAAGCAGCAGCCGACTGCCCTATGAGGCTAGTCGACTGCCATGTATGAAAAGAGCTTTCAAAGCTTATTTGATTTAAACACAAAAGTGTTTTCTGGAAAATGTATATTATAAATGTTTTGAGACTATGGACTGCGTGATGATTATCCATTTCTGATGACTGAGAGGCTCTGATCAAGTCCTCAGTATTATTATGTTAAGCGAGGAACCCTAGTCCAGTCCCAAATACCACAAGTGACACCTGACTAGTGTTCACTGTGGTATTACTAAAAGCAAGAGAGAATCCCTAACCTCTACATGGTGCACCACGGTACTAATGCATGATTAGAATCATATAAATGGGTATGAACGGTTTATATGATGATGCAATCGCTCAAATAATTGTACATAGTCTCCATCATATTTCAAAGGATATATGATGTATGTTTTGAAGTAAAGAAGCATGATGTATGTTTCAAAGCAAGTTTACGAAGTATGCCTTGAAATTATGTTTTGAAGAAATATATGACGTATGCTATATTTTAAAGAAGCATACAAAGTATGTTTGTCATGCCAATTGCAAAAGTATGCCTGTTTGCAAATAATATTTGAAAGATGTTTATAATGCACGCTTTATAATGCTTTACATGACATTATAGAGCAAAGTAGGAAAAATGCATATAGTGGCATAGTACGCTCTTTTACATATTTTCTTACTGAGCTTAAACTCACCCTTTTACGACCATTTTTCCTACAGATTACCTGAAGTGAGCCTCGCTCCGATTTGAGGAGCTCGTTTTTGAAAAATTGCGGTGTACCTTCTTGATACGCTTCCCGGTTAGCATAGAAGGTATACTTATATGCTTATGTATAGTTAATTATAATTCAGCTACAGTACAGTACAAGTAGCATTTATGTATATAAGATGTCAGGGATGTAAGATAAGATGATGTATAAGATCCTGTGAAAAATGGAATGATATTTATATATATATATATATCATTTTATGTTTATGGAAAGTAAATAAATTTGTATAAGCTATTAGATAATTAGCTTATGGTTAAGGAATGAATGACACTGATGAACTAAGTCAAATGAAGTCGTATAAGTTAATAAGAAAAAAGTTAGGTTATAAGAAGTAGTGACAGGGACGTCACAGATTGGTATCAGAGCGATTTAATAGTTTGTCAGTGTCAAGAAGCTAGAAATAGAGTATATCCCCAATTGTACTGTACTTGTTTGAATACATATGCATAGTATAACTATTTATAGTTATACTAAAGAGGTCAACGATGATTATATTTACAGCATGAGCTCACGAAGAAGAGGTACTAGTAGAGGAAGAAGACAAGGTCTTGAAGAACAGCCCCTAGTTCCGTCTCCTCATCCATCTCCACCGCATAGCCCGAATACAAGGCTAGTGAAAATGGAGAAGCACATGGAGAACATGGCCACAATGTTCACCCAGTTTATGTCAAGTTTTCCAAATGTGGCCACAAGTACTCCAGCAGCTGCACTTGCTGTCCCTCCTACAGAAGTACCCCCACCAGTCCCAGCTACAGGAAGGCGGGATCCTAGGGCATATTGTAGTGTCTCATTGATAAAAGAATTCAAGAAGTTGGATCTGCCCAAGTTTAAGGGGGAAAGAGATCTGTTGACCGCAGAGAACTGGATGAAAGAGGTCCTGAAATCTTTTGAGTACATGCCCTGCTCCGAAAGGGAGAAGGTAGGCTTGGCCGCTTACTTGTTGATAGATGATGCCGAATATTGGTGGCAAGCCACTCGGACTGTGTTAGAGGCCCAATATGATGAGGTTACGTGGGATCGATTTGTGGAAGCTTTTAATGAGCAGTACATCCCACGCACTGATCGGAATAGACTGAAGATAGAGTTTTTGAGTTTGACTCAAGGTACGATGACGATGAATCAGTATGAATCAAAGTTTACTACCTTGAGTAGATTTGATCCAAAGGTCCGGAGAGATGAAGGGCATAAGATCTACCGGTTCATCGAAGGATTGAAGTCCCCGATCCAATCGAAGTTGTATCCGATGGATATCACCACATATGGAGAAGCTGTTCGTAAGGCTCAGTTATGCGAGTAGGACTATGATCTCTATCACGTTGACTTCCAAGCTAAGGGTAAAGGCAAGGAGCCGATGAAGCGAAAGTCGGATGAGAAGGCCCCGAGCGATAGGTATCCATATAGAAGAAGTAGACGATCTGAAGGAATTTCTATAGGTAAGTAAATGAATTAAGAGAAAACAATCTCTATTTCAATTATATGGTTTTATGGAAATGCATTAAATTTGGAGTTATGATGATGATGGTTCAGGAACTCCTAGAGCTACCAGAATCAAAATAAGTGATGAGAGATCCCGATACCCATCTGGAAGTACCGCTAGCTCACCAAAGAGTACAATGCAAAGATGTGAGCAATGCAAGAAGTTTCATGGATCGCAGCCATGCCGGTTGGCAAGTGGCGCGTGTTTCAAATGTGGCGAGCAAGGGCACATGATCAGAGATTGTCCCAAGAGAGACCAAAGGGTGCCCGAGGAATCTGATAAGACCCCTCGACCATAGCTTAAGGCTACTGCGGCGGAGAAAGGAAAGAAAGTTGTGACCCAAGGACGAGTGTTTGCCATCGACGAAGAGTCTGCCAATGCCTCGTCCAAGGTGATTAAAGGTAAGATTTACCTATTTGATGCAAGTGTTATAGCATTATTTGATCCAGGCTCTACGCATTCATTTATATCACCTAAGACTGCTATGAAAGTACCTGTTGAGCCTGAGCCTTTAGGACACTTATTGCAGATAAGCACACCTCTTAGGGAATCACAAATGACAGAGATGGTGTATAGGAATTGTAAGCTACGGGTAGGAGAAAGAGAATCAATGGCTGACCTAATCCTACTAAATATGTACGGATTTGATGTTATTTTCGGTATGGATTGGTTAGCTAAGAATCATGTCATACTAGATTGTTATGCTAAGAGTGTAACCTTCTCTTCACCTGTTAGCTATGTTGTAAATTTTGCAAGTGATTAATATGAAAGCATGTTTGATTTTGATTTGTTTGCAAATGAAAGTAATGGATAATATGTATGATGATGTGAAGGATTTATTGCTTATGTGGAGGACGTGGACAAGGAACGTCCCGGACTCAAGGATATTCCTGTAGTCCAAGATTTTCCAGAGGTATTTCTAGATGACCTTCCAGGACTTCCTCCGGATAGGGAAATGGAGTTCACTATCGATTTGATGCTGCTGGGGACTGAGCCTATTTCAAGATCTCCCTACCGAATGGCGTTAGTGGAATTGGAAGAACTGAAGAAGCAGCTTCAGGAGTTGTTAGACAAGGGATTCGTACGACCCAGCGTATCCCCTTGAGGTGCTCCTGTACTGTTTGTCCGAAAGAAGGATGGTAGTATGAGGCTATGCATCGACTATCAATGGTTGAATAAGGTGACCATTAAGAACAAGTACCCTCTTCCCAAGATTGACGACTTGTTTGATCAGCTCAAGGGTGCACAAGTCTTTTCCAAGATAGACTTGAGGTCGAGATATCATCAATTGAAGATCCGAAGTGAAGATATCCCTAAGACTGCATTTAAGACACGGTATGGTTACTATGAGTTTTTAGTGATGCCGTTTGGTCTGACCAATGCACCTGCAGCCTTCATGAACCTGATGAATGATGTGTTCAAGCAGTACTTGGACTAGTTTGTCATTGTTTTCATTTATGACATCTTGGTGTACTCGAGGTCTTGGGGAGAGCATGACCAGCAATTGAAGATAGTTCTGCAAACCCTTAAAGATAGAGGACTATATGCCAAGTTAAGTAAGTGTGATTTCTGGTTGAACCAAATCTCCTTCTTAGGTCACATTATTAGTAAAGATGGAGTCTCAGTTGATCCATCGAAGATTGAAGCGGTGGTTCAATGGGAGAGACCGAAGACTGTGACAGAGATTAGGAGTTTCTTGGGTTTAGCTAGCTATTATTGAAGGTTCGTAAAGGGTTTCTCCAAGTTAGCTGCTCCATTGACGCGCTTAACGCACAAAGAGGTGAAGTATGAGTGGAATGACGCCTGTGAACATAGCTTCCAAGAGTTGAAGCGCAGGCTGACGACTGCACCGGTCCTCACCATTTCTAATGGTTCGGGAGGATTTGCAATATATAGTGATGCCTCAGGACAAGGTTTAGGATGTGTACTAATGAAGCATGGTAAGGTAGTAACCTATGGTTCTCGTCAATTAAAGGACTATGAGAAGAACTACCCAACTCATGATTTGGAGTTAGCTGCAGTAGTATTTGCTTCGAAGATATGGAGGCATTACTTATATGGTGAGAGATTTCAGATTTTTACTGATCATAAAAGTCTAAAATACTTGTTTTCTCAAAGAGAATTGAACATGAGACAAAGAAGATGGCTCGAGCTTCTGAAGGACTATGATTGTGAGATCCTATACCACCCGGGGAAAGCAAATGTGGTGGCGGATGCTTTGAGCCGGAAGCATGTAGGTATGGTGTCTTACATGATGATAAAAGAATATGAACTGATTGAGCAGTTTGCAAGCCTCAGTTTGAATGTTATGCCTAATGAGCAATTTGGAATGATGGCTAGCTTGAGGATTGAGCCAGATTTGATAGAAAGAATTTGGATTGCTCAAAAGGAAAAATGATCAGTGCATTGAGGCTATGAATAGGATTTCATCAGGTGTGACCTCAGAGTTTAGTCTTGGTAGTGATGAAATTTTGAGGTTTAGAAATCGTATATGTGTTCCTAATGATGATGAATTGAAGAAGCTACAAGGGAGCTAGAGAGCTTGATGAAGGAGAGATATCCGGAGTTGTTTACGTGATAAGCTAATTCAAATTTGGAAGACCAAATTTTCTAAGGTAGGGAGGATGTGAAATCCCCAAATTCCATGAAATTCCTCCATGATTGTAAAGTGTTTCAGGTGATATGATTAAACGAATATGAAGTTTAATGTATGAATGATGTATGGATGATGTATGGAACATGTAAGAAATAAATAGGATGGGAAGAAATTAGTCAAATAAATTATGGTGATATCAGAAAATGAATAACACATGAGACAAGAAATAAAATCAGAAATTTAATTAGACATGTGGCTGTTGAGGAAAGGAGAAGAGGAATGAAAGGGGTCAAATAAGTCAAAGGGTCAAAGGATAAAGCATGGCTGAGATTGATGATGGGATAAGGAGCATTTAATGCATGTAGCATGACTCATCACCCTCATCTTCCTTCACCCCACGGCAGCAACCTTTCCCAACTCTCTCTCACGTGTCCTCCAAGTTTCCATAGTTTTCCATTTTACCACTTTGACAAACCCCCTCATCCATCCATCGATTCATTTAGTTTATTGAACGAAAAATTATCCTTGTCACTAGACTAAGTGATATCCAAAGTTTGGTGGATTGATTTCAAGTATTGGAAGAGATTTCAAAGTTTGAGATTTTGGTCTCTAGCAAAGGTAAGAGAAGAAGATGATTTAGTCAATTTGGTTCATGATATGGAGTTGTATTAAGTTAGTATGATATGTGTATAGTGATAAATTAAAGGTTTAAATTGATATGATGATTTCAGGTTTGAAGAAGTGAAAAGCTAAGGTTAACGCGCCAAGTGATTTCATGTTCTCGAAGAAATCGAGGTAAGGAATTTATGTAACGGACGTAAGGCGGCTATGTCCGCATGTTTTATCATGTCTTTATGTGGTTCGGAGAGAAGTACTAGCTGTTTTGTGCAGGAAAAGATGCATATTCAGACTTTACTCCTAGTGCCAATTAAGCTAGGAGCAGCCGACTGCCTTAAAGGGAAGTCGACTGCCTAGAGACATCCAAAATGCCGTTTTTCGAAAACAGATTCAAACCAATCGACTGCTATGTAAGCCAGTCGACTGCTAATTACCCAGAAGCATTCTGTTTCAAACCAGTCGACTGCTATTTGCTAAATTGCATTCTGTTTGAAAACCAGCCGACTGCCCTATGAGACCAGTCGACTGTTAATTTTCCAGAAGCATTCTGCTATATGACCAGTCGACTGCTATATGACCAGTCGACTGCTATATGACCAGTCGACTGCTATTTCTTAAGAAGCATTCTATTTAAAAACCAGTCGACTGCTATATGGACCAGTCGACTGCCTTTATATGTTTTCAAAGATGAAAATATCAAAATTTTAAATGAAAATAATTTCGATAAAGGAAGTTATGAAGCAACAGCTGACTACCCTATGAGGCCAGTTGACTGCCATGTATGAAAAGAGCTTTCAAAGCTTATTTGATTTAAACAAAAAAGTGTTTTCTGAAAAAGGTATATTATAAATGTTTTGAGACTATGGACTGCGTGATGATTATGCATTTCTGATGGCTGAGAGACTCTGATCAAATCCTTAGTATTATTATGTTATGCGAGGAACCCTAGTCCGGTCCTCAATACCACAAGTGACACCTAACTAGTGTTCACTGTGGTATTACTAAAAGCAGGAGAGAATCCCTGACCTCTACATGGTGCACCATTGTACTAATGCATGAGTAGAATCATATAAATGGGTATGAACGGTTTATATGATGATGCAATCGCTCAAATAATTGTACATAGTCTCCATCCTATTTCAAAGGATATATGATGTATGTTTTGAAGTAAAGAAGCATGATGTATGTTTCAAAGAAAGTTTACGAAGTATGCCTGTAAAATATGTTTTGAAGAAATATATGACGTATACTATATTTTAAAGAAGCATAAAAAGTATGTTTGTCATGCCAATTGCAAAAGTATGCCTGTTTGCAAATAATGTTTGAAAGATGTTTATAATGCACGCTTTATAATACTTTACATGACATTATAGAGCCAAGTAGGAAAAATGCATATAGAGGCATAGTACGCTCTTTTACATATTTTTCTTACCGAGCGTAAATTCACCTTTTTACGACCATTTTTCCTACAGATTACCTGAAGTGAGCCTCGCTCCGATTTGAGGAGCTCGTTTTTGAAAAATTGCAGTGTACCTTCTTGATACGCTTCCCAGTTAGCATAGAAGATATACTTATATGCTTATGTATAGTTAATTGTAATTCAGCTACAGTACAATACAAGTAGCATTTATGTATATAAGATGTCGGAGATGTAAGATAAGATGATATATAAGATCCTGTGGAAAATGGAATAATATTTATATATATCATTTTATGTTTATGGAAAGTAAATAAATTTGTATGAGCTATTAGATAATTAGCTTAAGGTTAAAGAATGAATGACACTGATGAACTAAATCAAATGAAGTCGTATAAGATAATAAGGAAAAAGTTTGGTTATAAGAAGTAGTGACGAGGACGTCACAGCTATTGCGGAGCATTGCTCTTTATAATGTATAAAAGATGTTTGGTAGTTCCTACTGTTGGGAGGGCTTTACCGTTTACTACTTTTGGCCCGAACAGAATTAATCTCAGATTGTAAAACGAACGAAAATACTTGTGCATACACAAAAATAAAAGATTTTTTTAAAAAACTAAATTGGAGACTTTTTGAAAATCATTTTCTTCACATCTGTTGCTAACTAAATTTTATGTTGTTTAATATCTATTTTGCAAGAACGCCTCAAATGCTTAACTGTTCTATGTCAAATGTGGTTTCCACATGTGAAAAATGTGCATAAGATGCACATGGTTACATGATTGATTAAGTGGCAGTAGGTATTGAAATAGTAGATTCTTGTTAAATTCAGAAAAAAGATATTTGAATTTGTAACATTTATAATCCACATATTCATGTGTTTAATGTTTCACACCTTTGCATAGTCCATATATTTGTGCTTACGAATGGTTGCATGTTCCAATCGCTTGTAGTGTTGCATGTTCCAATCGCTTGTAGTATTGCAACTGCAGACTTAAAACAAGTACATTCAATCAGTTCTAGTAAAAGTGTAAATTATGTTCCATATAAGTTTGTTCTAAATATTTGATTTTTGTAGGTTTCTCGACGGTCCTCCCATTGTTTTCAGATAATGGCTTCCTGTCTAGACTCAATTCTATATTTCTTGGTTTTGCACCAACTTTCCTTCTACTATCTATTGGGTATTTCTTGTTTTAAACTTCTGTCGTTACTGTGCTTAATAAACAGTGTTCTGCAAATGGACAATATGATGCATATTATTAATTTTCCCCCTTTTGGTGAAACCTGTGCAGATATGAAGCCGTCATCTATGGTGCACTTGGTCTTGTACGAATGGCAGGGATACTGCTTGAAAACTCACTTCTTTACTTGAGTAAAGGGAAAACATCTTCTGCTTTTAGGAAGAATTTGGATGAGCATATCTTTCTTGAAAATGATGTTAGATATTTGCAGCTGTCTGACGTTAGAATACCACTCGCCTTTGTGAGTCATCGTTTCTCTACGTGCTCTATTGTTTTGATACTATATTTGCGTCAGTTATGATTTTGTTTTTCATGCATTTCTCCTAAGGAGTTGCGACTGCTATGGTCACTTGGACAAAGTAGCTATGGCAGAGAGTGTTATTCATTAGATATTCTTTTTTGAAGACTGATTTATCTTCCTTTAAATGAAATCTATTTTCATGCAAGACCATTGAAAACTGACTGTAGAAGCAATGTTAATTGAACTGCCTTCTCCATGCCTTTTCTTTCACACTCTGTCAAAAAGGAATATGAATTGCGTAGTTTAGAGGATTTAGAGGTTTGTAATTCATATAGCAATGATGGGATGTCTTTGCTAGATGGTTTTATTTAACGTGGCCTTCTTTGGGAGGGGAAATTTTGCAAGTATTGCTAGTTTCGAGATTTCATCTGTCTACAGGTTCATCACTGTCTTCAGAGTAAGTAATGTTTAAACCACGGATATCTTTATTGTTTCTTTTTGGAAGGCATGCTGAAATGATTTACTTTTGATTGCAGCCGTTTCTGATGGCAGCCCACCTTATCTTCATGTTACTCATACCATTCATGCTTGTTTTGCAAGTTTTCTGGTTAGCAAAAGTGTCAAAATGATCGGTGATGCTACAATAGAACCTTTAAGGCTTCCATGACCATTGTTTTTCTGCCACTAGTTTTTTATGCGTGCTTTGTTACTTTTTTGGTTCTCTCTAAGAATATTACTAACTTCGATCTCTTTGCATGAAAACTCCCTAACTACTTTAACTTTAGAAACTTCATCGTGGCTTCAGAACTACTTCAAACACCAAAAGCATACTTTATGAGTGAATCATCCTTTGGTCCCAACCAGTAGATGCTTTTCAGATTATATGCTAGAGCATAGACTACATAGTCAATAAAAATTAGAATAATTATTTCATATACCGTCAGTAAAGTTTTTTTACTGTATAATCCGGGTTAAGATTATGATACATGGTTTTTTTTTAATATTTTTATAAGATATGTGTCATAATCCTAACATCACATGTGTAGTAATGAAAACTAGACTCAATGCATTAGATTACGACTCTAAGGCTTTCAAGGACTTTGGAGCAGCCTTAGTCCGATTTCTTTATCTTCTATTGTTAACAATGCTTCCTGTTAGTGTAGTGTACATACATGAGAAATTTAGAGCAATGGGATTTTCCGATTGCCTCCCTTTCATTGATATAAATCATTTTGGTTTTGTTAATTGACTTTGATTTTTGAAGTAATCGTCCTGGGAATCTGAAATTTAATTCAAATGATTCATGTAATCATTTTTAAGAGGGGTTTAAATCCTAATATTTGCTATCTCTTTTATTTTTAGATTTCGGTCTCTTTTGTACCAAACAAGTAGTCGCCCTTGCCATTTCCTTGTCCATGGCAATTTGAGGCATCTAGAAATGTTGTGTTCTTGTGACTTTCTGCGTCACCTTGCCGTAAAAGTAAGGTTCTAGGCATCCAATGCTTGCTTTCTGGGGTGTGGAAAGAAAATGGAATCTTGAAATTTATAGGCGTCAAATTGACTACTCGAGTACATTGAAAATGCATGGCAATTTCTTGAGAGAGAGCATGGTAATCTTTCTCTCACTTCCTCTCTTCGTAGTTTATTCATCTTTAAGACTTCCATGTATCCTTGCCACGGTAAGGAAGTCTACATTCAAAATAACTTTTTCAACACTCCATAGTTGATAGAAAGAATCAAACTTCTATTCAGAAAAATCTATTATATCCATTGGTTCACGGTAAGAAGCAAGCTTTTCAAGTTGAATATCAGAGAATTCGACAGAACAAGTCTTCCTGGATTTTTGAGCTGAAGACTAGATTAAACAGAACGGAAACTTCTGCCCTTGAATATGACCATCAAAGAAAATTAAGCAGAAATAGTCAATTTCCTGGCATCTTCACTGATGAGAACAGGGTCTTTTCCTCTCTTTCAAATCTTAAACTTCCAGGAAAATGTTCAAGTTAACCAAGAAGTAAAGAAATGACAGGAAAAATAACATCAGTTCACATAATAGTATTGACTTTTTCTACAGCTTCCTCCTATAAAGGAAAAGACGCTTTTCTCAAGCCCGTGACTGTGATTTGTTATTCCAAGTATTCTACTCTGTAACCAAATATCAGCCCATGGCAAACAAGATGAGCCAATTGTAAGAAAGTTTCATTCTTTTCTTGTTTGGATAACTAAAATGGACTATGGGCTGTTTGTTTTTTCACTGTTCTGTTAACGAAACTTATGTACTTTCTTTCTTAATTTTCTGTTCCCAATTACAGATTCAGCGGTGGCTCAGAGGTTGCAAATTTCGTGGTCAGCTCTGGGTTGCTCAAGCTTTCATGGGCCAAAATCCTGGATTGTGACAGAGGAGTCGACCTAAACAAGCAGCAAACTTTGGGTTTCCCCTTAAGATGGAAGGCCTATCAAGAAGCTAACACGAACGTCATTGTTTTTATCACTTCCCCTATTTGTACCAAAACCCACCTTCAAGAAGCAGAATCGGTTTCTTCCACAGCTCTCAAGGAGACTTTTCCTTTCTTTGAATTCCTGTGCAGCAATGGCTCCTCCTTCTCTATTCATAAAGCAGCAATAACCCTTTTTGCTGCCCAGATGAATGACCTCCTGCAACTTAAAAATCAGGTTGGTGCCTTTCTATAGTCTTTGTAGCGGGAATATGTTAAAAGTATATGAAGAAATTCAGTGGAAAAAGTCCTGCATTTTAACCCCTCACTACAGATTGGTATGATCGCTGTCAGTGAATGAATCTGTTGCCGAGGAACTACATGTCTGATGAATCAAGTTTTTCTTCTATTTTAGGCTCTAATTGATTCTAGCTTGATGAATGAAGTATAAAAATGAGGTCTACTGATAATTATAATGTTTTATACCTTAATTTTATGCAGTTTGGCAGGAGTTCCAATCCCATAATTGTAACTGGACACAGTTTAGGAGGATCTGTTGCCTCTCTCTTCACCTTATGGCTGCTAGAAAGCCTCGATGTATCGACTGCAAAACGCCCTCTATGTGTCACTTTTGGTTCACCACTTGTCGGTGACAAAGGCTTTCAGCAAGCCATTTCAGAACATCGGGCATGGAATTCTTGTTTCCTCCATGTTGCTGCAAGCAAAGACTCCATTCCAAGACTCTTCATTACTCCCCATCATCTTCACTCCATTGGCTTAGCTTCACAACCCGGTTATTACAAGCCTTTTGGTACCTTCCTTTTGTGTTGTGAAATAGGATGTACTTGTTCTGAGAACTCCGAAGTGATTTCAGAACTACTGGTAGCAATGGGATTGGGAGGCGCCGGGAATGAGGAACAGCAGATTGTTGTTTATGGGAGGATTGTTGAACAACTGGAGTCTTTGATAATCTGCAAAGGAATCTCACAGCTTAGTGACTTGATACCAAATTCACTTCGAGCAGGGACAATCTTACAGTTAGAAGCAATTGGACTCCAAAAAAGACAGGTAGATCAAATTTGTTTCCACATTATGGGAGTGATATATCACTTTTTCTTGATTTAGTTACTTATAATTGTCTGTCATGTCAAAAACAAAAGCATAGCTTGACAATGTGTAAGCAAATAGGAATCTGTCTGTTATCATTTTGTTGTTATGTTCGTCAAAGTTGTCGAAACCATATTTCTGATCCAATGTCTTAATCTGAATTGTGTAGAATCAACAGCAACAAAACGATAACATCGACAACCTAGTCAAGAACTTGGAGAGGTTGGAAGAGACTTGTATGTTAAACAAGAGGAAGGTTTTCGACCCTGCCAAGAAATTAAATGACATAAAAATAAAAATGGCCTTACTAGAATGGTATAAGAAGGTTTCCAAGGCTGAAGAAACAGGTTACTATGATTGTTTTAAGAACCACTCCTCTCAACGGGACAGGGATGTTGTCAGGCACAAGAAATTTCTCACTAACTACTGGAAAGAACTTGTTGCAGAAACAGAGAAAAAGCCTCAGAAAGAACGGGTGTACTTCCGAACACGGTGGCTGTACGCTGGAACAACCTACAGAAGAATGATTGAGCCACTTGATATAGCCAATTACTACAGATCTGGCCAAAAGAACTATACAACCGATGGCAGATCAGATCATTACATCAAGTTGGAGAAGTGGCTGGAGGAAGCTGAAAAACAAAGTGGCTTTTCTATCATCACCAAGAAACAAAATGTGGATGTTATTCTAACAGATGATTCTTGCTTCTGGGCACATGTGGAAGAGGCTCGGATATGTTGCAAATCACTGGATAATGCAGATGCTAGCATGAGAGAAAGAGAGTTAACAAGACAGAACCTGATGAAGTTTGAGCTGTATGTTATGGAACAAATCAAGAAGTCTGCAGTATCTTCAGAAATTTTCTTGAAAAACAGCAGCTTTATGCAATGGTGGAAAGAGTATGAGAAGATCATAGAACCTTATCACAATTCACCATTGACTGACTTCATGAAAAATCGTAAATATGACCAGTATGCTAGTGGGTGCTTAGTACTCAGTTAAAATGTAGATATAATGTCCAGTCTGCACTTAAACCATAGATATCAGGCTATGGAATGGGAAAAGGTTACCTGTCATTGTGTAGTAGAATGCCTAATAAACCTCTGTATGAACCCAGAAAGAAGGCACCTTATATGTTAGTAAGATACAACACGGAGACCTAACTGCATTGATTTTTTCATCAATTATCATGTAAAGATCACAATGCATTGCCATGAATAATATGGAAATGTGAGTAATACTACTTTGAAGCCAGTTCAGTGTAATGTTATATGAAACACATCTTCTGGAATGAACTTGCCAAGCTGCATCTTCTCCTATAAGAAATCTTGAATCATAATAGCTTATGGTTGGTTTCCTTCTTTCATTTATTGCAAAATTCATAAAACTAGCATGATGCCCGCCATGCTGCGGAAATAAAGATGAAGGGAAGGAGATAAGGCAAAAGAGAAAGCAAAAAATTCAAGAATGATTAAATTGATAAAGAGTTGATCAGTTGCATCAAAAATACCAAGAGTTGTCAAGAGTTCATAACAAAATAAAAAGTAAAAAATGATAACAGCTATAAATGGAGTAGAACGCTACAAAAAAGGCAGGATCCTTATTCCATTAATGTAATTAAATTTCATGAATAAATGGAAAGGCATTTTTGAAAAATACATGCTTGCACTTCATGGAAAATATGTGCTGCATCAAAATCTTAGTATATGCTGTATCAAGCATAAAGTCAAATCTAATGTTAGTTATATCGAGTTGTTATAATGATTGGAATCATTGCAGCTTATGAACAATAGTGCACATGAACTTAGGTAAAATGGTTAACATATGAGGGAGTATCAATTCTTTGCTTAATCAAGCAATGAGCATATCATTAATTTCTTCACATGCAGGAACACAACATCATCAATTTAAGGTTTTAATTTTTAAAGCTTAATTCCCATAAAAGGATATAGAGATTAAACAAACCATCATAAATCATGTTAAACAGAAAGCAAGGAACAATTAAAAAGCAACCTTCATAGAACAAAACACAGCAAATGTAAGAGCTCATGCAGAGAAAGGAATAGAAAAATGAAGTACAGAGCATCTCAAAGTAACAAACAAAATGCAATTAGAACCCAAAAATCCAGAGAATAACTAAAAGCACATTAAAAATGACCATAAGGCAAATTTGTCTCAATGTTAGTTCTCTTTGCATTCAATTCTTCCTTGCTTTTTCTTTAGCATCATTTAAAAACCAAGCAGAAAAGAAACTTGAACAGACAAAGGTAGTACATATGAGGTAATAAAGATTTTAAAAAATAATAAAAAAGGAAATCAAGCAATAATCAACTACCATCAAATTAAACTCAAAATAAGCACAACAGCGAATATTTCTCAAAATATTGATTAGAAATAAAGAGAAACAGGAAAAAGAAGATCAAAAACCATCCACACAAAGGAGAAGGCCTACCTAGAACCAAAGCATACTCACAATGACGATGTTGGGAAATACAAAAGAATCAAACAACGATAAAAATCAACAAAAATTGTAAAAAAAAAAATGCTTTAAATCAAGATTTAATTATCAACATCCAAGATCAATCATTAGAACCTCCTAATTAAACTCAAGCCAAAGGAAATCTTTCTCACAACCTTTTTGAAAAAGAGAAAAAAAAAAGCAAAGCAAAGAGGAAAGAAAAGCAATGAAAATAACTTGTGCAGCGCAGGAGAAGCTGGTCGAAATCAAACTAAACCTGTGCAGGTAAAAAACGTGGTTTAATTGGAGGTTAAGAAAATCTACAACTTTCATATTGTTGATATCCAAAATCAAGAAAGAATGAGGTATCAATTGCACACAAAGACTTGAAAATGGAAATTCAAAGTTCTAACTTTTCAGCTTAGCCTAGTGTTTGATTACAAGACAATTTATTTGACAAAAATGAGCATGTGAAAAATATATTTAAAAAATAAGGTACAAAAATAAGTAATAATTCAACAATTCGTTTCCCATTCAAACTACATCAAAAAAATTTAGACCAAACTTTTAACTTCCTACTGTTTAAAGATTGTAAAAAGGATGAACTCACCCCTAAAAACAAATTGATATCATATTACACGTATAATAGCATAGCAAAATTATAGGAAAACCACATTGCTTCGATGGTTCAGCATTTTTTGTCTAATTTTTGCAACCTAACTCAAAATACTCATTGGAAAATAATAAGGAAAAAAATCGAATGTAAAAAAATTAAAATAATTAATTATTTATTACAAAACATAATTGCTCAATACCCATACTTCTTACAGAATTTACCAAAACCAAAATATCTTAGCTATTCATTATCTCTTTCTATTAGCAAAATCTGAAATCACATGATCAGTAGCATGGTATCACGATGCAAACACCACCATAGAACTAAAGCTACAATCAGGTACAGCAAAATGACTTTTCTACCACACCAAGTATGACTTTCAGCCACAACTCATAAAGAAATTAAAAAAACTCTTGAGAAGAAAAGATGATACCTCAAAAGAAATATTAACATACCAAACTACAAATAAGCTAATTGTAGTATAAAAAAAAACAAAGTAGGAAGAGAAAGCATAGGAACGCATACAAAATATTATCCTTGGGATTATAGAATTTGAAGTGAGAAAATCAGAGAACACCTTTGAAAGAACTTTATCAAAACAATGAAACATACTCCTCCAAAAAGATACCATAGCTTCAGCTTCCGTCACCACTGATGCATCACCATCTGTAGCATATAAAATCCTTTTGATAGCTACAACAATCCACAATAAGATGTAGTAAACATTCAAGAATCAATTGTAACAATCTTTTTTACCACTAACAAAATATGTAAAGTAGAATTTCTCTCTTTCTAAGACTATCCACGGTAGCTTAAATTCCGCGATCTTGCAGCAAAAGATATTATGTTCTTAAAATTCTCAAAACAATATTACCATCAAATTCATTCATTGAATATAAAGCACCAGTTCATCATAAGTAGCCATCGATGTAGACGGTGTGGATGAAGTCTTCACTAATTGATTTGAAGGTTCATGGCTTATGAAACATCATCAGCAGATGGAGATCAAGGAGAAGTAGTAAAAAATGTTAACTATTTTTTAATGAGCTTTTATGTAAAACCAAAAAAATATTATATCAAAGGAAAATAAAATGGAAAAAGAACAAAAACAACCCATCAAATCCTAAAGCCAGCAAAGACCCAGAGCTCTTGGCAATCAGTGGCAAAACCCATGACATCAAATCAGCAGCTGTTGAGCTCAGCCTCCATGGACTTGTGGAAGAAAAGGAAGATGAGAATAATAAAATTCAAGAACAATAAAATCATAGGAGTAAATTAGAAAGTAAAAAAGGAAAGGGCGAAAACCGAATGGAAATCACCTGTCCAAATGAGGGCACTCGATCGCACTGGGAGAACGTGGGAGAGAAAAATTGTTTATTTTTCTCACATAAGCATAATCCAAAACAAAAGAATTGAAACCGGATTTAGGGATCGAAGGAGAACACAGAACAAACATCGAGATCTCTACTGGGTTTATAGAGATGGAACAGCACATGAACAGCAAAACATAAAACAAAAAAAAACCACACAAAAGGATGGAGCAAACAGGTCACTAAGATTGATTTTCACTATAACTCTGCATAACACATATTAAACCATTAAAAAAACTGACTTGATTTATTGGGAAAAGACATAATACTTATTGCGAGAAAGAAAGAGTGCAAAAAAGGACTGACCGGCCGAAGAGAAGACAGAAACACTAAAACCTGCAAATAACTCACAGCCCTAGCTGAATTTTCCACTTAGATAACAATGAACAAAAGCAAAACATGATAGCCGGCCAGAGGCAAAGCACATCAAAAACCATGAGCAAAAATGGCATTGGGAATATAATGAGTGGGTCCCAACAATAATAACTACAAAGCTGAAGCAAAGAGGAATGAAAATTTTAAATAACTCACAAACCGAGGAAAAAGTTAGATCCATTATCATCATTACTAATACAGTAAAAATCAACTTATTAACAAAAGTAGACGGAACAAAACTGAAGTAGGCTAAGAAAGGATAAAGACCAGAAAAGAGATTGAATGAATGGGCAGAAACAATAAAGTCCTGGCACACGCGCTTAAATCTACAGTAACCAAAAATGATAATGAAAATGACTATTTTACCTATAAACAGACAAAAAATATATATAAAAGTTGGAAAGCTACGCACCTCACCCTTTTACCACGTATTTTTTCATGATTTAGCAAAGAGAATTTTTCCTAAAGATATATTTATTACATGCATTAATAAATGAAAGTATATAATATCATTAGGCCCAAAGAGACATATCTAGAAATGGGACATAAACGTTGATCAAACGAATACCAATCAAAAGGCAATTAACCCTCTAAAACATAAAACAACATAGTTTTACGAATAAGGAAGGATTCCAGAAATCAAAAAACCCATTAAAGAACATGCATGCGCAATCAATTTCATATACTCAAGCATATAGAGAGAGAAAGATATGACTGTATTTTATCTGCTCAAGCTGTTCTTCTTGTTTAGCTTTAAATTTAGGATGAAATAATCTAAAATTTCCCTTTTTTGCAGAAAACTCAAAATTTCAGTAAACTTTCTTCACAGAAATAATTGAGCAGTAAATAGATATTTTATATAGACGAAGTTATTTATTTATCAATGCCATGGGATTTGATATTTTTTTTCCATAATCTAAGGAAACCCGCTTGAGTAAACTTCCCATTTTAAAAAAAAATACCAGAATTTCAAACATTTAATGTAAGCAAAAGATTTTTGACTAATTGGCCAATGGAAGGATCACACATCAATGGCTATAAAAATATATTATCTACTAATTTCCTGGCATTTGTCATGTTGACATTTTCCCACATGGTCTAAGAAAAAGTTAGAGCAGCTTTCCAACAAAAAATAATATAAAAGAAAATAAAAGATCAGATCAAATCTTCAAAAATTAATAGTAGCTTGGTAAGTGAAAGAGAGTTGACTTTTGAATAATGCCTCCATGAAAAACATAGGTAACCATTGTGATTTTGAAGAAAAAGAGAAAAGAAGCCACTAAAGTTTCATAAGACAAATGTTTCATAGTTTATTTGGTTGTGAAGATGTTTGATAAGAGTTTAAAAGTCAAAATGTCCAGTGCACAGCTCCATACACTTGTATTGTTTCTTAAGAGAGTCAAAGAGACAGAATTCCTACACTTCAGTGACGAATAGAGTTCTAGGTCCGGCAACATTAAAAGTTTAGTTGAAAACTCAAAAGAACTACCATAAGGTCCAAAATTCCATTTTTTTTTCCTTCTCATTCATGACTGAACTGAGAGAAAAAGTTTTTTTTTTCCTTATGTTCAATATATTAGAAACATAATTAAGAAACCACTCACAGTTATGAACTAATAAAACTGCAAAAACAAATTTATATAAAAGTAACAATATTTCTAGGGCTTAAATCTAATTCAAAACACCATTGCCACTTTATATATCATACAAAACTAAAAAACCTATTGCGAAATCAAAATTTAAACGTAAAGCAGAAGCACCTTTTTAACATTGAAAGCATACCTTTTTCTTGAAGTGGATTTAAGCAAGTGAAATAAAGGAAGCACAGGTCTTCATCAAACATTTGAGTAACTTAAAAACTTCAATGAAATAATCAAATATTCAACCTTTAAGCATCAAACATAGTAACTTCAAGTTTTGCTTTTTTCTGCAAAAATCATCAGAACCTTTAACAAACAACAAATTTCACTAATTACTCATAACCTTCAAACACTCACCTTTTATAGCCAAACTCAACAAAACACCTATACTGTAGACACCTAATTTTGTCCGAATTTCACAAATTATTTTGACAAGTTTTGTTCTTATTATTTTTATTTTATATTTTATTTCTTATATTTTCATTTTTCTTATTTATTTTGTTATTATTCATATCATTAATATCATTATTATTATCATTTCTTTTTTATTATCTTTTTATTACTTTTTTATTATTATTATTATTATTATCATTATTATTATTATTATTATTTTTGTTTTTGTTCTTTTGCCGCCGGTTCCCTTAAATCATTCACCAAACCCCATCACATTAAATGCTAAAAACCTACCAAAATCACCTACCCATACTGCCGCCGGCGACCAGACCACGCCCCTGTCACAAGCCTCACCTCAAGTCATCTCCCCCCATCCCGTGAATCCTAACCCAACAGTGACCTACAGATTTTGTGATTCTGAAAGGCTAGGGGAAGAGGTTTCAAACTGATTTAAGAAGAGAACCAAGCAGAGGGAAGGGGACGGCTTCCAGGGAAAAAAAAGAGAGAACAGAAATCACAAAAACAACAAACACCACCATCGACATCCCTTCGCCACCCCCATTACCAACACCATCATCCTCAATTCCTCACCATCACCGAAACCCACCAACACCAAACACCACCACTGAGACGCCTCATCATCACCACCATTACCGAAACCCCGTAACCCAGATCTAAAACCCCCACTCGTAAAACACAAACCAAGCAACAACAACCAAAACCGAACCATCAACCAGAAAAATCGAGCAAACAAAAAACAGAAAAAAGAAAAGAAGGGTGAGATGTTTTTCGAAGGGCAAGATTAGTGAGGTTCAAGCTGTTTTCAGGGGAAACAAATCCCAGATCTGAGAAGAGGAAGTCGAGGGAAGTATTTTTAGGGCTGTCCGGAAGACCAACGGAGACCGTTGCAAGGTGGCGCTCAGTAGCCGGCAGTAGTTTAGCGAGAGGGCGGTTGAGAGGTTTTTGAGCTTTAGTTTCTGTGTGTGGCGTGAACTATGATAAATAAAGGGAATAGGGGTCGCCCGTTGCAACTGAAAAAGGAAAAATAAAAAGGGATCCGCGTGCGTACTCGACCCAACACGGAAACCACGACCCGTTCACGAACTCGCCCGCCTGGGGACAGAAAACTAAGATCCGCTTTAGTCCGCCCGCCCGTGAAGAAAGGAGCCATGTCCGAGTTGCGCTCCCAATAGGCGACAGTCAGAAGTCACCCCCACCCGAGAGCTTGTGGCAAGACTCTGGAGTTTTTGGTAGAAAGGAAAAGAAAATGAGTTAGAAAAAGAAAAAGAAAAAGAGATGGTCTGTTATAGTTGAAAAGAAAAAAGAAAAAGGGGGGAGAAAAGAAGAAAAGAAAAAGGTGGGGGAGGCGGCAGTGTCCAGGAAGCTCGCCCGCCCGCCAGCCAAAAGGAGGAAGAAGGAACTCGTCCGTTCGCCCGAGGAGAGGGAACATTCGGGGAGTTAGACAATACAGGAAGCTCGCCCGCCCGCCAGCCAAAAGAAGGAAGAAGGAACTCGTCCGTTCGCCCGAGGAGAGGGAACATTCGGGGAGTTAGACGATACGAGAAGCTCGCCCGCCCGCCAGCCAAAAAGAAGGAACTCGTCTGTTCGCCCGAGGAGAGGGAACATTCGGGGAGTTAGACAATACGAGAAGCTCGCCCGCCCGCCAGCCAAAAGAAGGAACTCGTCCGTTCGCCTGAGGAGAGGGAACATTCGGGGAGTTGGACAATACAAGAAGCTCGCCCGCCCGCCAGCCAAAAAGAAGGAACTCGTCTGTTCGCCCGAGGAGAGGGAACATTCGGAGAGTTAGACAATACGAGAAATTAGATCGCCCGCCTGAGGAGAAAGAGCACCCACTTGGTCGCCCGCTCAAAGAGGTCGCCCGCCCGAGAGGGTATATTTCCTTTTCCCGTTTTAGTTATTCATTCATTTGTTTAAATACTTTTAATGTTAAATAGAATGACATAATAAATATTAATTGGAAATAATAATAAAGGAGATTCTCCCGAGGATGGGATGTCATGAGACTCACAAGTAGTGATTTCTTGACTGATCCCTAGGTGAGAGGGATTAGCTAAATGTTACCAGAGTATTGGGATATTTAGCCAAATTTCTCAATATTGAGGATTTCATTAATAAAAATCAAAATATAAAATTCCCTTTATAATTCCATATGCATCACAAATCATATGTTTGCATCGTGTGCGAAAATAAATAATAATAAAGGAGATTCTCCCGAGGATGGGATGTCATGAGACTCACAAGTAGTGATTTCCTGACTGATCCCTAGGTGAGAGGAATTAGCTAAATGTTACCAGAGTATTGGGATATTTAGTTAAATTTCTCAATATTGAGGATTTCATCAATATAATTAAAATAAATAAAATTTCTTTCAAGTTTCATATGCACCACGCATCTTCATTCATACTGCATGAATTCGATCAATTACAAAATAGCATGAGTACTACCGAGGATGGGATGTCATGAGACTCACAAGTAGTGATTTCTTGACTGATCCCTAGGTGAGAGGGATTATTTCAAATGTTACCAGAGGATTGGGATATTTGATTTAATTTTTCAATAAATGGTACTCACGTGGATTTTCATAATGAATCCCTTTATAACAACAATTTTTCCTAAAACAAATACGCTAATTATTTATATAATCAAAAGCCAAGACTATCTTATTAAAATCAAAGGATACCATGTGATTAGAATGGTACCGTTTTTTTTAACGGGCGTTGTGAGGGTGCAAATCCTTCCCCATACGTAACCGTACCCCCGAACCCAATTTTTGTTCGCAGACCAAAAGATTATCTTTGTAATAAAACTTAATTAATTTTGAGATTTTGTTGAAAAGATAAACGCTTTCAGGTGGCCAATCACACCTAGTCAAAAAGGATTGGTGGCGACTCCCATTTTTGTTTTTAAACGCTTTTTTTTTAAAATCGTCGAGCGCGAAGTCGTTACGACAGCTTGGCGACTCCACTGGGGACGCTAAGAGGGTCAAGCCATTAAATAATCATGTGGTATCTTAAATTTTAATTTGATAGTCTGAATTGGCATTTAAATTTAATCTACTTTCTAATAAATAATTAAAAATGAAAAGAAGAGAGGAAAAGTGAAATAAAATCCACATAAATAAATGAAAACTTCATTTCATCCATTTTTTTTTTCATATTGATTCATTACATTTTGTGTATGAAGATGTTGATTGAATAAATAAAGTAGAACATATGTGCATACACTGTTGCATACATCAATGCATTTGCATGACATGAGCCCTACACCCGGGTTCCGTCCTCTTTAGGAGGGGGTAAAGTAGCTATGCTCTCGTGAGGTAATCACCTCCGCAATGGCAAGTGAAATACTCCCACTCAGATCTGTTCCTTACTAGTCCAGAGTGGACGACAGTATGGAATAATTTGGGAACCTTTTAGATATGAGAAAACTCAAACCAGCATATAATGTGTTGTGAGGGGACCAACCTAAGTTAGGGCCATTCCTTCCCATTCATGAGAGTGACCCTTGATAGGACATAAATAAACATTCCATCCTTTATCTGCCTTTTGTTTCTTTGTTCATATTTTACACACATACTGATTTGTATTTGTTTTCTTGTTCTTTTTGCATGAACTCTTGCATCGCATAGTCACATAGGGGGGTATTTTAACCATGGCTCTTTGCGACGAGGAAATTTTCACTGAATCCATAGAAAGGCTAGCTTGTTCGTCATATGTGAATGTTCCGTGTGATTCCTATAGGGAGGTACAAATTTGGTCTGAAAAGAGTCAACAAGTAAAAAGGGGATTGCCTGAATTGGAATTTTGTGTCCTCGCTCCCACAAGAAGTGAATCTGAACCTCCAGCAAAATAATTTAACAGACTTAGCCAACTTATGGGATCAAATCAGTGAAGAAGGGAAAAGGGATTTCCATGAGAGGTACGGCCAAATAGATTCTTTGATCGCTGTAAAAGTTGAAGAACCCTTGATCAGAGCTGCTATTCAGTTTTGGGACCCCTCCCATAGGTGCTTCTCTTTTAATGGAATGGATTTGACACCCACGGTAGAGGAGTACTCTGTCTTGGTAGGTATAGATTTGAAAAATCCGGATAAAATTTATGTTCGAAAGCCAAAATCCGGATACCGCAAAAAGCTGGCCAAACTTATGGGAGTCAGGCCGGAAGACATAGATTCCCATAAAAAGGAGAAGGGTTCCAATGTTTGTATGCCGTGGGATTTTCTTCACGAATTCATCAAGAGACATCTCAGTGATCAGCAGGGGTTGACAGTTTTTGCATTGGCAATCTATGGGATGGTTGTCTTCCCGAAGGTGCTACGGCACATTGAAGTGTCAGTGATAGACTTTTTTGAGCAAATTGAGAACAACGGGAACCCATCACCTGCCATATTAGCTGAAACCTTCAGGTCATTAAATTACTGTAGGAGGAACGGAGAAGGGCGATTTGTGGGATGTGCACAGCTACTGCATGTTTGGGCCAAAAGTCATTTTAAATGTGTGGAAAAGGCTTTCAAGAGGACTTTCCTACATCATCGCGCTCCGGTTAGAGAGTTCTGCAACAGTAAATGGCTAAAACTGAAAAGTAAGGAAGACTGGGTGGACTTTTTGGAAAGACTCGGAGATAAACAGATTGTATGGATGACTCCGTGGATGCCTCATGTACCGGTCTTGTATCGATGTGGAGAAGATCCGTGGGTGCAACTTCTAGGACCATGGGGAGGGATAAGCTATGCGCCACTTATGGTATTAAGACAGTTTGGAGCTAAACAATTTATTCCATTAACACAAGGGCTTAGTGATTTGGAGTTTTCCTATGGTGAGCCCAAGGCAATCAAAAAAGGTGAGCAAGTAGTTCGATCGTGGAAGCGAGCACGGAGAATCAACCTTGGGCCTCTCTCTGATAAAGCTACCCCGGAATACTTGATGTGGAGAACAAGGCAAGTAAGGGAGGTAGTTTTTCTCCCAAGTGAATGCAGCATGCCTTTAGAACCAGAAATAGAAGTATCCGAGGCTAAAATCGCTAGGCAGCAGTTCAAGATAGATGAAGAAAGATGGAAGCAAGAGAATTTGAGGCTTCGAAGAGAGATGGAACAGCTAAAGTACGAGGCAGAGATGCGAGAAGCCAAGCTCCAGAAAGTCCGGCAAGAACACCACGTCACCAACAAGGATCTCAGAAACCTGCATTTAGAGAACAAGAAGTTGAGATCTGAAATGAAAGTCGGAGGAATCATGCAAACTTCAAATGAAAGGAAAAGAGAATTAGAAGACTTGCATCGAAGGGTAGAACATTGGGCACACAAGGCCAAGAAAAGTGAAGAAGAGGTCGTTCATTTGTCCCAAGAACGACAAAATTGGGAAGGCATGTATTCGGCAAGCGCAAGGAAGCTAGCTCAATGTCAGAAAGAGAACGAGGAACTAAAAGAGAAGTTGAAGAAAGGAAAGCAAGTCGAGATAGATGATGACAAAGCCACGTTGCAACAAAAGGTTCAAATGCTAGAGGAGTAGCTACAAATACATAAGAACCACATTAAAGTGATCATAGAAGATTGGGAGCAAAGTGAAAACAACTGGAGATATGGATATGACCTGGCCCAAGATGCAAGCATGATATGGAGAGTGGGAAGTTTGGGGAGACAACAATATATAGAGCATATGGCCACTCAAGTTTGCAAGGCTGTGACAAAGGCGAGGGAGATGGTCGACAAGGCTGAAGCACTGAAACAAGAATCCTCCCAACAGAAAAATACGGGCAAAGGCTGCTGAACTTCTTAGATGAGGCAAAGGATCAATATCAACAAGTTAGTCGTTTTTATGGATATAATCAGAATATGATCGGAATGTAACAAGTGACTTGTTGAATGAATGAAAGTTCCCTTTTGTTGAAATTGTTATGGTTTAAATATCCCTCAAAGTGTCATTCATCTTGCATCACATTCATCATATTCATGTTTCAAGATTGCATCATGTAGTAATTAGTTCCTTTTTTGTGGTAATCAAGATTCTGGGTAGCTTCAACATTCAAGATTCCAGTCCAAATACCCAAACACCATACAATACCCGGTCGCGTTCAAGAGCAATGGAGGAAGAACATGATAATCGGATGGACAGAATGGAGAAGGCACAAGAAGAAATCCGAGGTCAGTTAGCCGCTCTAATGGAAATGATGACAAGATCGAACCGAGAAAAGGAAGTGGCTAGAGAAGCACCTAACCAAGGGACTGATAAGCCTCAGGGAGATGAAGACCCTCTATACCCTCCGGGTTTACCCCTCTCCATGCCCAATCTTTACAAGGCATGCCTCCACCTCCACCACAACCTATGGGCAGCTACGCCTACATGTATCCAGGCGCACCGAGTACATCGACACAACCTCACATCACTGTGCCTATACCTCCCGTTCAAGGGACAAGACCTAGATCCAATTCAAGTCCCCGACTTAGATGATCCAAAAGAACAAGAGAAGTTAAGGGGTAGTGTGTCAGAAATGAAAGGGGATTCAGACTCAAAGAAGTTCAGCATTATAGAGGAAAGGCTAAGGGCCATCGAGGGTAGTGATTTTTACGGGTCAGTAGATGCAATGGGATTGTGCTTAGTTCCAGATGTGGTAATCCCTCCTAAATTCAAGACTCCTGACTTCGAGAAATGATGGGACCAAATGCCCTATTACTCATGTGACAATGTACTGTCGCAAAATGGCCGCGTATAATCACGATGACAAGCTGTTGGTGCATGTGTTCCAAGACAGCCTCACAGGGTCCGCTGCTAGATGGTATGTACAGCTGGATCGTACACGCGTCCACAGTTGGAGTGACCTGGCTAGAGCCTTCATCGCACAGTACAAACATGTCACGGATATGGCCCCAGATAGGCTATCTCTACAAAACATCGAGAAGAAAGCCAGCGAAAGTTTCAAGGAGTATGCTCAACGTTGGAGAGACCTCGCATCCCAAGTCCAGCCGCCTCTAACTGAAAAGGAGACAACGGTGATGTTTGTCAACACTTTGAAAGCACCTTATTATGAGCGCATGATAGGGAATGCGACCAAAAATTTCGCTGACATGGTCATCACAGGGGAAATAATTGAAAATGCAATTAAGAATGGGAAGTTGGAAAGTAATGATCCAAAGAAAGGTGGGTTATCCAAGAAGAAGGAGGTTGAAACCCAAGCCGTCACCCACACAACACCCCGGTATAGAGGAAGGGCACCTTACTCGCCCCGGTTTCAGCCACAACCCCAACCTTATCCAAATTACCAACCCTACTCCCCAACCACAAACAATGTCTCATATACCCCCTACCAAAATTCTTTTCAGCCACAGACATTCCAACCAAATCTTCGCCCTCCAGCACCTTACTACGCACCGACACCTATGGCCCAACCTTACCAGCCAAACAGTAACCCAACTACTAGCCAAAGGCCTCCCCGAAGAAATATTGAAAGACCTCCTATCGATCCTATCCCAATGTCATACACAGACTTATTTCAGCAACTTGTAAAAGGCCACATGATTGCTCCCCTTTTCATGGAGCCGATGAAACCACCTTTCCCAAGATGGTATGACTCTAACGCCCGATGCGATTATCATGGGAACCCAGGCCATTCTACGGAAAACTGCACGGCCCTGAAGTATAAGGTGCAAGATTTGGTCAAATCGGGGAGGTTGACTTTTTCCAAGGAGGAGGAACCCAGTATCAATGCAAACCCACTTCCCAGTCACAGTGGAGGATCAGTTAGTACGGCTGAAGTTTGGGGGAAGTGTTGTATAAGGAGACGCGTGGAAGAGGTTAAGACTCCGATGAGTCTAGTATTCGATGCTTTACTCAAAGCCGAGATGATTCAACCTATGCCGATAGACTCGGGGACTTGTCAGGACGAATCAAGCCCAGAACAGACTTGTGAATATCACATGGGGCATGTTGGCCACTCTATCCAAAACTGTCATCAATTTCAACATAAAGTCCAATCAATGATGGATTCATTTCTGATCGAGTTCCATACGGAGGAGGAAGAAGATATAGTGAGCGCTGCCTCGAATGAATCTTCGGGACACGATCATCCTTGGGGAAAACCATTGACAGTGTTTTATAAGGAAAAGTCAAGTCCCGAGAAGGAAGAAGCTTATGTTGTCACACCTCCCACCATGATAATCAAAGTTCCAAGTTCTTTCCCTTATAAGAACAACAAGGCCGTCCCTTGGAAGTACGAGTTCAAAGCGTGATTGAAGGATCGGGCGACGTGGGTTCGGACGGATCGGCTTTGCTAGATAATGCCAACATAAGTGGAGTAGGGGGAATCACTCGAAGCGGGAGGTGCTATACTCCTGAAATGCTAAGAGGGCCCGGAAGGGAAAAGCGAAGGAAGGAGAGGAGGAGGGTCAGATGAAAAAAGGAAAAGAGCAAGCTTTGTCTTCCAAAGATCAAGGGGAGAAACTGCAAAAGCCAGTATCAGAAGAGGATGCAAAGGAATTTTTGAAACTGATCAAGCACAGCGAATATAGTGTGGTCGAGCAATTGAATAAGATGCCTGCTCGGATTTCACTATTATCATTGCTGTTGAGCTCAGAGTCGCATCGGAACGCCTTAATGAAGGTGTTGAATCAAGCCTATGTGCCTCATGATATTCCGGTCGACAGTATGGACCAGTTGGCAGGAAATATTACAGCGGCAAATTTAATATCTTTCAGTGATGACGAAATTCCGCCGGAAGGGCGAGGGAGTATTAAGGCCTTGAACATCACTACCAGCTGCAAGGGCCATACAATTGCCAAAGTTTTGATTGACAACGGGTCGTCGATCAATGTCTTACCTATGGCCACGTTGGCGAAGATGCCTATTGACATTTCTTGCATACAACCCAGTCACATGGTTGTAAGGGCATTTGATGGTTCCAGAAGGGACGTGATTGGTGATATCGAAGTCCCTATTGATATCGGGCCGGTCACTTTCAACATACATTTCCAAGTGATGGATATTTCGCCGTCATACAGTTTCCTACTGGGGAGACCGTGGATCCATATGGCGGGCGCTGTTCCCTCGTCATTGCACCAGAAGGTGAAATTTGTTGTTGGTGATAAACAAGTAACTGTTTCAGGAGAAGAAGACCTCTTGATCACCAAACCCTTGTCTGTACCCTACATTGAGGCAGCCGAAGAAGCATTGGAATGCTCTTTTAGGGCCTTTGAAATCGTGAATGCAACATATGTAGGAGAAGGGTCGAGAATCCCCACCCCTCGATTGTCAACCACCACTGAGATGATTGTCAAGCAGACACTACAAAAGGGCTGGCGTGTCGGAAGAGGTTTGGGGAAGAATCTCCAAGGACGAAGGAAGCCTGTGAAGATTGAGGAAAACAAGAATAGGTTCGGTCTCGGATATAAAGCCACTGGTTTAGAGAGGAGAAGGATGCTGGAAGAAAGGAGGAAAAGAATAGCTCGCCTTCGGGATACGAAGAAAAGGCGGAGAAGATGGTGATACCATACCTCTATGATACTTTTCGCTTTGGCGGATGTTATCACCCCGATGCATTAGAGGCAGTGGAAAGAGGACTTGTGAAAGGATCCTCTCGTGGGTTCCTCAGTTAAAAGAATGCATGAAGAAATCTCAATTTTTGGAAATGATGGCGTTGTTGGGCACAGAGCTGAAAGACTGGATTGTTGAAAGGATACCTTCTATCTTTTGTTTTTCCTTTTGTAATGTAGTAAGGTAGATTATCAACATCTTGGTCTAGAAGTTCTAGAAGATTCTTTTGTAAATTTGATCTTCATCATCATTTCAATAAATTAACAAATTCAGTGCATTTCGAGTACTTTCTTTTCATCCATCATCATTTCCATAACTGTTTTCTCCTTTCATTCACTGCCATTGGTATGAACAACCAACCACATCTGTCAAATTTTTACATTTTCAGGAAAATGAATAATGAATGTGAAGATAACCTTAACGGCTATCCGGGGTTTGATTTTGAAAATTCTATATACGTCGACGAACTCGATAACAATGAAGATTCAGACGACGATGCTGTGTCTCCAGATCTATTGAAAATAGTTGAGCATGAAAAAGGACCTATCGAACCCAACAAAGAAGCTATTGATATGGTCAACTAGGGGATGATGAGAAAGTCAAAGAGGTCAAGGTGGGCGCAGCACTTCCATTGACTGAGAGACTGAAACTAGAGGAATTGCTTCGTGAATATGTGGATGTGTTTGCTTGGTCTTATCAAGACATGCCCGGGTTAAATACCGAAGTTGTGGAGCATCGCCTGCCTTTGAAAACGGAAAGTAAGCCGGTACAACAGAAGCTTAGGCGCATGAAGCCCGAGATGTTGTTAAAGGTGAAGGAAGAAGTAAAAAAGCAATTCGATGCGGGGTTCTTGAAAGTAGCTAAGTATCCGGAATGGGTGGCAAACATAGTCCCGGTACCAAAAAAAGATGGGAAAGTAAGGATGTGTGTAGATTATCGGGACTTAAACAGAGCTAGTCCCAAGGATAATTTCCCATTACCGCATATTGATACCTTGGTGGATAATACAGCCCAACACTACATGTTTTCGTTCATGGATGGTTTTTCGGGCTACAATCAGATTAAAATGGCTGAGGATGACATGGAGAAAACCACTTTTGTGACAGTTTGGGGCACATTTTGCTACAAAGTCATGCCTTTCGGTTTAAAGAATGCCGGGGCCACCTACCAAAGAGCGATGGTAACCCTTTTCCATGACATGATGCATAAGGAAATAGAGGTGTACGTGGATGACATGATTGCCAAGTCCCGAGGAGAAGAGGATCATGTAGCCAACCTTCAAAAGCTGTTTGAAAGGCTACGGAAGTTCCAGCTCAAGCTAAACCCTGCCAAATGCACTTTTGGTGTTAAATCAGGAAAGCTGTTGGGGTTTGTAGTCAGCGAAAAGGGAATTGAAGTGGACCCGGACAAAATCAGCGCGATACGAAATCTGTCACCCCCACGCACACAGAAGGAAGTAAGAGGTTTTTTGGGAAGATTGAACTATATTTCCCGTTTCATCTCGCAACTTACGCTTAAATGTGATCCTATTTTTAAGTTACTTCGGAAACAAGATCCGGGAGAATGGAATGAGGCGTGCCAAGAGGCTTTTGAAAAAGTGAAAAGGTACTTGTCAAATCCACCTGTTCTAGTACCGCCGGTTGTAGGAAGGCCTCTGTTGTTGTATATGACCGTCCATGAAAATTCTATGGGATGCGTGCTGGGCCAGCATGATGATACGGGCAAGAAAGAACGGGCCATTTACTACTTGAGCAAGAAGTTCACTGATTACGAGACCAAGTACACTACCATAGAAAAAATGTGTTGTGCATTGGCTTGGGTTGCTCGGAGATTGAGGCAGTATATGTTGTATCATTCGACCTGGTTGATAGCTAGATTGGATCCCCTCAAATACATCTTTGAAAAACCCTCATTGTCAGGAAGACTAGCTAGGTGGCAAGTTATGCTATCCGAATATGACATTGTGTATGTGTCCCAAAAGGCAATCAAAGGTGGGGCAATAGCCGACTTCCTGGCAGATCGTGCTACTGACGAGTATGAGCCTATCAAGTTAGATTTTCCAGATGAAGATATAATGTCTATCTTTCAAGCGGAGAATGAAGAGCTTGATAGCAGACAGTGGAGAATGTTCTTTGACGGCGCATCCAACGCCTTAGGGCATGGGATAGGGGCAATTTTAGTATCTCCAAATGGAAAGTATTACCCGTCCACAGCTAGATTAAATTTCAACTGTACCAACAACATGGCTGAATACGAAGCTTGTGCAATGGGCTTAGAAGCTGCAATCGAGAGGGGAATCAAGAACTTGGAAGTTTACGGAGATTCAGCACTGGTTATTTATCAGTTACGAGGTGAATGGGAAACAAGGGATCAGAAGCTAGTTCAGTACCAAAAGTACATAGCTGACCTTGTACAACAATTTGACGATATCATCTTCCAACATTTATCTCGAGAAGAAAATCAGATTGCTGACGCCTTGGCAACACTAGCTGCAATGTTTAAAATGGAGACGGAAGCAAATGTTTCACCAATCAAGCTGCGCATGAGAGATTCTCCAGTTCACTGTTCTAGCATTGAAGAGGAAACGGATGGACAACCCTGGTATTATGACATCATGCAATACCTTAAAAATCAACAATACCCAGAGCATGCATCGGAGAATGATAAAAAGATCCTCAGAAGACTGGCAATGGGGTTCCTTATTGATGGAGACATTTTGTATAAAAGGGGTCGGGATCAGATGTTGCTGAGATGTCTTAATGCGTCCGAAGCTAAAAGGATTCTTGAAGAGATACACAATGGAACTTGTGGGGCACATGCAAATGGTCATTTCATGGCTAGACAGATTATGAGGGCAGGATATTATTGGACTACACTAGAAAGAGATTGCATAGATTATGCTAAAAATGCCACAAGTGTCAAATCTATGCTGACAAGATTCAAGTTCCCCCAACATCACTGAATGTCATGGCACCACCGTGGCCCTTCTCTATGTGGGGAATGGATGTGATTGGACCCATATCTCCTAAGGCATCAAATGGGCACAGATTCATTTTCGTGATGATAGATTACTTTACCAAATGGGTGGAAGCTGCCTCTTATGCAAATGTGACTAAGTCTACTGTTTGTAAGTTTCTAAAGAAGGAGATAATATGTCGGTATGGGCTCCCAGAAAGGATTATATCGGACAATGCCCTCAATTTGAACAATGACATGATGAAGGAAGTATGTGCGCAGTTCAAGATCAAGCATCACAACTCAGCCCCGTATCGCCCGAAAATGAATGGAGCCGTAGAGGCTGCCAACAAGAATATTAAGAGGATCGTGGGGAAGATGACCAGCACATACAAAGACTGGCACGAGAAGCTGCCATTCGCTTTGCATGCTTATAGAACGTCAGTGCGTACTTCTACTGGGGCAACTCCTTTTTCTTTGGTTTACGGCATGGAAGCGGTGCTGCCTGTTGAGGTAGAAATCCCCTCCCTAAGAGTCTTAATGGAATTAGACTTAGACGAGGCTGAATGGGTTCGAAGTCGTTTTGAACAATTGAACCTTATAGAAGAGAAAAGGCTTACAGCACTATGTCACGGTCAAATGTACCAGAAGAGGATGATGCTGGCCCACGATAAAAAGGTTCGACCTAGGCATTTCCGTGAAGGGGAATTGGTATTGAAAAAGATCCTCCCGAATCACCACGATAATCGGGGCAAATGGACACCTAATTGGGAAGGGCCATATGTAGTGAAAAGAGCATTCTCAGGTGGGGCGTTGATCTTAACAGAAATGGATGGGAATGACCTGCCTAATCCAATAAATTCCGATGCTGTGAAGAAATACTACGCTTAGAAAAAGAAGAAAAGAAGAGAAAAAAAAAAAAAGAAAAAAGAAAAAAATAAGAAAAAGAAAAAAGAGGAAAATGAAAGGAGAATTCAAACTGAAAACCCAAAAAAGGGCAGTTTGGATAAAAAGGGGGATGCTAAGTCGAAAACCTGAAAAGGCGGCTTAGATGAGAAAAGATCAACGCCTGAGATTGAAATCATGCGGAGCATGGCATCAGCCGGATGAACTCAGTGCGACAGGACATCGACGGATTAGTTTTTTCCGAAGAAGGCACTGGTTTGGTTCGTGAAGGGTTATCTGGACATTCATTATTTGTTTTGGTCACCATTCCTCAAAATTCATCACTTGACCCTTGTGGCTTCCGCTACCGAACTGTACTTTTGTTATCATTTTCTCTTGTCAGCCCGATAATAAATGTTTTCTTCTAAAATTGGTTGTTCTACAACTAACCGGATAAGTATAGGAATGCATGGTGTTTGTTAATCAAATTGAAAGGAAGAGGATGATTAAAACAATAATCTACCTGCTAACATTACTAAGAAAAAAACAAGAAAGAAAGGAAGAAAGAAAAGGGGGGAGAAAGGAGGAAAAAGAGAGATAAGAGAACGAAACAAAAGGAATTGGAAATTATGACAAGTCCATGAACCACGGGTAAAAAGGTCAAAGGACACAAAGGACAGCTCTGAGAATTTGATTACCACAATAGGAATTGAATGGCTTTATCAATACATGCATTTGCTTTTCATCCACACTAGGAGAATTCAAGTACCAAAAATGTGCATTAGCATTGTTGCATTGGCATTGTTACATTTGCATCAGGGATCATTGCATCTGCCAAACATTGAAAAATGTGAACATAAAGTTTCGAAAAAAAAAAAAAAAAAAAAAGAAGAAGAAGAAGAAGAAAAGATGAAGAAGAGACAAAGAAGAGAAGGAAAAGAAAGAAAAAGAAGAAGAAGAAAAGAAAAAATAAGAGAAAGAAAAAGAGGGGCAAATTTGCTCATGATCAAGAAAATTTCGAATCCAATTTTACCAGTGCCAAGTTTAATCAAGATTAAGGATTGATTTCCAAGGAATTTTTAAAGTTTCATCGCCTCTGCTGCAAGAGGAGCACATTTTCAGAAAAGGAATTTTTAAAGTTTCATCGCCTCTGCTGCAAGAGGAGCACATTTTCAGAAAAGGAATTTAAAGTTTCATCGCCTCTGCTGCAAGAGGAGCACATTTCCAGAAAAGAATTTAAAGTTTCATCGCCTCTGCTGCAAGAGGAGCACATTTCAGAAAAGGAATTTAAAGTTTCATCGCCTCTGCTGCAAGAGGAGCACATTTTCAGAAAAGGAATTTTTAAAGTTTCATCGCCTCTGCTGCAAGAGGAGCACATTTTCAGAAAAGGAATTTAAAGTTTCATCGCCTCTGCTGCAAGAGGAGCACATTTCCAGAAAAGAATTTAAAGTTTCATCGCCTCTGCTGCAAGAGGAGCACATTCTCAGAAAAGGAATTTAAAGTTTCATCGCCTCTGCTGCAAGAGGAGCACATTTCAGAAAAGGAATTTAAAGTTTCATCGCATCTGTTGCAAGAGGAGCACATTTCCAGAAAAAAAATTTTAAAGTTTCATTACCTCTGCTGCAAGAGGAGCACATTCTCAGAAAAGAAAAATTTTAAAGTTTCATTACCTCTGCTGCAAGAGGAGCACATTCTCAGAAAAGAAAAATTTTAAAGTTTCATTACCTCTGCTGCAAGAGGAGCCCATTTCCAGAAAAATTTTAAAGTTTCATCGCCTCTGCTGCAAGAGGAGCATATTTCAGAAAAAAATTAGGTTTTGAATTGGACAAAATTGTTGTCTATTGTCTTTGCTTTATTCCTGATTCTCAGCAATAAGCAAAGAGGGGCAGCTGTAGACACCTAATTTTGTCCGAATTTCACAAATTATTTTGACAAGTTTTGTTCTTATTATTTTTATTTTATATTTTATTTCTTATATTTTCATTTTTCTTATTTATTTTGTTATTATTCATATCATTAATATCATTATTATTATCATTTCTTTTTTATTATCTTTTTATTACTTTTTTATTATTATTATTATTATTATCATTATTATTATTATTATTTTTGTTTTTGTTGTTTTGCCGCCGGTTCCCTTAAATCATTCACCAAACCCCATCACATTAAATGCTAAAAACCTACCCAAATCACCTACCCATACTGCCGCCGGCGACCAGACCACGCCCCTGTCACAAGCCTCACCTCAAGTCATCTCCCCCCATCCCGTGAATCCTAACCCAACAGTGACCTACAGATTTTGTGATTCTGAAAGGCTAGGGGAAGAGGTTTCAAACTGATTTAAGAAGAGAACCAAGCAGAGGGAAGGGGACGGCTTCCAGGGAAAAAAAGAGAGAACAGAAATCACAAAAAACAACAAACACCACCATCGACATCCCTTCGCCACCCCCATTACCAACACCATCATCCTCAATTCCTCACCATCACCGAAACCCACCAACACCAAACACCACCACTGAGACGCCTCATCATCACCACCATTACCGAAACCCCGTAACCCAGATCTAAAACCCCCACTCGTAAAACACAAACCAAGCAACAACAACCAAAACCGAACCATCAACCAGAAAAATCGAGCAAACAAAAAACAGAAAAAAGAAAAGAAGGGTGAGATGTTTTTCGAAGGGCAAGATTAGTGAGGTTCAAGCTGTTTTCAGGGGAAACAAATCCCAGATCTGAGAAGAGGAAGTCGAGGGAAGTATTTTTAGGGCTGTCCGGAAGACCAACGGAGACCGTTGCAAGGTGGCGCTCAGTAGCCGGCAGTAGTTTAGCGAGAGGGCGGTTGAGAGGTTTTTGAGCTTTAGTTTCTGTGTGTGGCGTGAACTATGATAAATAAAGGGAATAGGGGTCGCCCGTTGCAACTGAAAAAGGAAAAATAAAAAGGGATCCGCGTGCGTACTCGACCCGACACGGAAACCACGACCCGTTCACGAACTCGCCCGCCTGGGGACAGAAAACTAAGATCCGCTTTAGTCCGCCCGCCCGTGAAGAAAGGAGCCATGTCCGAGTTGCGCTCCCAATAGGCGACAGTCAGACGTCACCCCCACCCGAGAGCTTGTGGCAAGACTCTGGAGTTTTTGGTAGAAAGGAAAAGAAAATGAGTTAGAAAAAGAAAAAGAAAAAGAGATGGTCTGTTATAGTTGAAAAGAAAAAAGAAAAAGGGGGGAGAAAAGAAGAAAAGAAAAAGGTGGGGGAGGCGGCAGTGTCCAGGAAGCTCGCCCGCCCGCCAGCCAAAAGGAGGAAGAAGGAACTCGTCCGTTCGCCCGAGGAGAGGGAACATTCGGGGAGTTAGACAATACAGGAAGCTCGCCCGCCCGCCAGCCAAAAGAAGGAAGAAGGAACTCGTCCGTTCGCCCGAGGAGAGGGAACATTCGGGGAGTTAGACGATACGAGAAGCTCGCCCGCCCGCCAGCCAAAAAGAAGGAACTCGTCTGTTCGCCCGAGGAGAGGGAACATTCGGGGAGTTAGACAATACGAGAAGCTCGCCCGCCCGCCAGCCAAAAGAAGGAACTCGTCCGTTCGCCTGAGGAGAGGGAACATTCGGGGAGTTGGACAATACAAGAAGCTCGCCCGCCCGCCAGCCAAAAAGAAGGAACTCGTCTGTTCGCCCGAGGAGAGGGAACATTCGGAGAGTTAGACAATACGAGAAATTAGATCGCCCGCCTGAGGAGAAAGAGCACCCACTTGGTCGCCCGCTCAAAGAGGTCGCCCGCCCGAGAGGGTATATTTCCTTTTCCCGTTTTAGTTATTCATTCATTTGTTTAAATACTTTTAATGTTAAATAGAATGACATAATAAATATTAATTGGAAATAATAATAAAGGAGATTCTCCCGAGGATGGGATGTCATGAGACTCACAAGTAGTGATTTCTTGACTGATCCCTAGGTGAGAGGGATTAGCTAAATGTTACCAGAGTATTGGGATATTTAGCCAAATTTCTCAATATTGAGGATTTCATTAATAAAAATCAAAATATAAAATTCCCTTTATAATTCCATATGCATCACAAATCATATGTTTGCATCGTGTGCAAAAATAAATAATAATAAAGGAGATTCTCCCGAGGATGGGATGTCATGAGACTCACAAGTAGTGATTTCCTGACTGATCCCTAGGTGAGAGGAATTAGCTAAATGTTACCAGAGTATTGGGATATTTAGTTAAATTTCTCAATATTGAGGATTTCATCAATATAATTAAAATAAATAAAATTTCTTTCAAGTTTCATATGCACCACGCATCTTCATTCATACTGCATGAATTCGATCAATTACAAAATAGCATGAGTACTACCGAGGATGGGATGTCATGAGACTCACAAGTAGTGATTTCTTGACTGATCCCTAGGTGAGAGGGATTATTTCAAATGTTACCAGAGGATTGGGATATTTGATTTAATTTTTCAATAAATGGTACTCACGTGGATTTTCATAATGAATCCCTTTATAACAACAATTTTTCCTAAAACAAATACGCTAATTATTTATATAATCAAAAGCCAAGACTATCTTATTAAAATCAAAGGATACCATGTGATTAGAATGGTACCGTTTTTTTTAACGGGCGTTGTGGGGGTACAAATCCTTCCCCATACGTAACCGTACCCCCGAACCCAATTTTTGTTCGCAGACCAAAAGATTATCTTTGTAATAAAACTTAATTAATTTTGAGATTTTGTTGAAAAGATAAACGCTTTCAGGTGGCCAATCACACCTAGTCAAAAAGGATTGGTGGCGACTCCCATTTTTGTTTTTAAACGCTTTTTTTTTAAAATCGTCGAGCGCGAAGCCGTTACGACATATACTTGATGATGAACCAATGATAAATCTAAACGAAGCAAAAAGATGGTCGATAAAAAGTTTAAAAACTTACCAAATCTAGCAAGTTGAAGCTCGATCTGACATTGATTTTGCTTAAAACAAAATCCAACTATGGGGCCCCCTTTCTTCGACTTTTTAGCAGAGAGAAATGGAGTAAAAATAAGAAAAGAAATTGAAAAAAAAACTTTTCTTAAGGATTTTAAGACTTATATTTCACAACCTGCCATAAGTGAGGGGTTAAACTATCTTCTCTCATGTGCTAGCATAACATAAGCAAACAAATTCAACAGTTTATAAGGTTTTACAATTAACAATTAAATTTCCTTATAACGACTAAAGTAAAAGAGAATTTGAAATATTCTTACACTGCTGACCGTTTGCTCCTGAAAAAGGATGAGTCCTCTAGTTAACAAAAGATGCGGCACATGCTATATCAAGAACCTAAGAAATTGAAAAATATAGCACCACTTGTCATTTCATTTTTGATTTTCAGCACTAAGAATGAAAATCCACCAAACAACAAATCTAAGTCATTTATGTAAGTCCAAACTCCAAAATTCTATGAAAGTATCATAGAAGTTAAAACTTGAACATTATGGTTAGAATACAACACAAAGCTCTTAATGTATATTAATCAAAAGAAACATAGCACAAAATTCACATGAAAGATATATATGCAAAACGTTTTAATAATCCTCAAGCGAAAAAGATAATTTACCTGCACTTCTTTAAAAGCAACTTTAAATATGACTCCAATATAATAGTCAAGATTACTAACAACACTCAAATCAAAAACCAGTTTGCCTATACAAACATTCTATTTTCTACTTCCTTTATATAAAAAATGCTACTTAAAAAGTTTCACTTTGAATTCAAAAAAAAAAAAGTCACCAACGCATTGACTTGATTGAATATAAAAGGTGCTTTGATTTCAGATTTGGAAACAAGAACAAAACAAAAAGATATCAGTGATAACCTTCTAAGAGAAAGCATGTTTTTTTATTGATTAAGCTCATTCATTGACTAATAAAAGAAGAGACATGAAAAATTGCTAATTTTCCAACATTGCAGTAGAACATGATAAGAGCATACCAAGGATTTCCCTATTTGAGGGACTGTGTTAATAAGAATGCATTATTTAACAGCTTCGATACAATAAAATATATATTTTCGACAAAAAATAAATAAATAAAATAACAAGCATTTATATTCTCACCATAGATTTATCATAAAATGAAAAATTAAGGATTTGAATAATGCATCGTAGGTGGTCTTCCTTCAATTAAATATTTATGTTTTTCTTAAGAATGTTTTGGTTAACTCCATTCACATAGCTATAACAAAAGAACAACACATCATACAGATTTCAAGCTTCAAATAAAAGAGAATATCCCCAAGTCTTACAAACACTTTCCTGTTTCAGGGGTGATTTTAAGTGTATGCCAATTAATGGAAGAAAACAATTGTATGAAGAATTTGTCAAACCTAGATGTCATGTACTTGTACTACATGGGTACAGAGCTTATGAATAAAGGCGCTCAAATTAGACATAGAAAGTTTGTTTAGAAAAGAAAGCTTTTCATTAACATCATAGAAACTCTTGCAAAAACTGTGGAGTCTCAAGTAGGATGAATGAAACTAATTACACCAGTTCGATGAAATTTATTAAAAAAATTATCCTGATTTTAAATTATTAGTCATTTATTAACATTTGACTTATTAATATGATTTAATCAACGCTACATTCCTAATAAGCCATTAGGGTGTTACACAACAAAGATAAGCAAAATATTTATATCTAACCAAAGAGGATAATCTCCTTCCGTACATAGCATTTGGCATACATGCGATCAACAATTATATAACTTGCTTTGGTATTTTTATTATTTTAATCTTCTCCTAATTATAGTCATTAAGTAGGTTATAATAGTACAACCATTAGCTAATAATTAATTTACATTTATATATAATCTTGTAATATTCATTTTCATAATCTTATAACTCTACATGTTAGGTTTCTGTAGCCACAGTTGGTAATGAGTAATTAAGAATGCATGGTAGTAGGAAAATGGTAATTTCATTTTCTTCATATAAAGAAAAAGAGTTGAACAATGGTAATTTCTTTTTTCTTTTCGTAATCAAACTATGAACTTAGATAAAAAGATAAATTTTTTTTGACAATTTAAAAAAATATTAAACCTTTAGTAGCCTAAAATATTAATTGAATAATTTTAGCATTTGCTTGTTGATTTCTTAAAAGTTTTCTAAAAACAATGAAAAACAAAACATGTTTAAATATGATAAGCAAACATCCAAAACACAGCATACATTATTTAATATAAACTAAAATAATGCAAATTGGTATTGAAAATACCAACTTTTTTTATATGCTACCAATTCAAAATTAAGTCTATATTTTTTTTATAATAAGCCTTTATATTTTACTTTTAAAAGCAAAAAAGCAAGTAAAAAACAACATCCCATGAAGCTTATGATTTCCATAGATTGATATTGATATGCTATTTAGCAAATTAAGACAATATGCAACTCAAGCAGTAAAATTCAACTTTTAATGCAGCTCTCAATTAAAAATCAAACATTTCTGTATGTTTTAAATTAGAATATACTTTACCCTAAGAATATCTTATTATTGAATATATATACATATATATAGACATATATATAATGGGAAAAACAAACTAAGAGCTATGATTTAACCCAAAATTACTACATTATTTTAAAATCTAGATTGGAATGTTGTCAACTGACATCATTTAAAAAGTGAAACTATGATTAAATAGAAGAAATACATGTGCTAACGGGACGTTATGATTTTAGCAGCAAAATATGTTCTTAACAAAAAAGAGAAGGGGACCAATCATCTTCAAGTAGTAAGCGAACAAAATAGAACTAAAACTAAAGAATTGAAAGTTGAACAACAAAGAAACATACATATAAAAGGGAAAAAAATTAAAACATTAGGAAACAATGACCCGCCTAATCCATTCATATTCATAAATAATATATTTTGGTCTTAACATCATAAGGTCACACCCCAAGCCTGCAATTTGTTGCTTTCTTATTCTTTCACGTATGCTAACATGCATGAGTTTAAAATGTTCCTAAATTTTGAGGTAAACAAATTTGATTGAAAACTATTGCCAGTAGTGAACATTCAAATGAAAACTCCATTCGGATCTAGAAATCCAAACTCAAAGAGCTCATAAAATAAGCAGAAAAATTGCAAGTGATAAAATGAGAATCTCTCACGTCCCTACTCATGCCCAAAATACAATTCAGCATTCATACACCTTCCATATTAGCCCTAAAACTCATATTTAAGACAAACCACAAAACATAAGAAGCTTGAGCATTCTATCAAATGCAAAAGAATCAGACAACCATTTCTCTTTTTATCTCAAATGTCTCTTTCAAACATCGCTTAAGCACAATGATAACAACATGGAATTTGTAATTGAAAATGATAATACAAATGAAATAAACAAATCTTTAGAACATGAAACTTAACATAATTAAACTCCAAAAAAAATTATTTTTAAAAACATGAACAACTCTAAGAAGGAAGAAAGAGACAAAAATAAGAAGCTAGCAAGCATCAAAACTTAAATAAAAATCTAATTGAAAACGGAACTCTTAGAATTAAAAATCTAGTAAGAGATAAGTGTATATTGGTTCTTACTACTAAAGTGTAGCATTACAAAAGGAAAACTTTAAGTATGATTCTCAATGGTTGTCATGTAACTGCTTATGCATGTAAGATAAAATAAATTCAAAAGAAATGGGAGTACTAACAATACCTCATAATCAAAGAAGACCAGCCTTTATATCCTAAATATCACTCGTTATTTAATCATATAAAACCCACCATCACCTCATTGTTTAAGATTTAGCCTGGAATATGACCAGTCAACGTATATAAATATATGGTCTAGCCATTCCAAAATGTGTAATCAAATAAACATAGAACCTACCAATTAAATTAAAACTCTAAACTATGCCATTGCCAATCATATTTAGTTAATTGCACAAAAAAAATTAGTAAAGGATACACATGAGGTAATCGAAATTGTAATAATAATAATAATAATAATAATAATAATAATAATAATAATAATAATAATAATGATGATGATGATGATGATGATGATATGATTCTAACTCGAATAATTTAGATAATGGATAAGAAGAGATAGTGAAGAGAAAGGAGAAAAAAAATAACAACAGAATGAAAGAGTCTCGTTGAGAGTGACAGAGAAAAATAACCAAATATCTCAACAATTAAGCACCAAGTAATCAAAGATGAAAGCCAAAACAGGCAAAAAAAGAATCCAATCAACAGAAAAAAATGACCAATTTTATCAGATTTGGAATTAAGAAACAAAACCAACAACTGAAAAAAAAACCCCAAGACACATCGACAAAGATTGAGAACCGGAGAAAGGAATACCTGAGTGAGAGTGAGAAAAGAACACCATGACAGCAACGCCTGTTAAAAAGTAAAGAAGAGTGATCTGACCCAAGAGAGCGAACATTTTCCTCATCAGGAAATGAAAGAAAAAAGACAAAGAAAAAGTTCTGACAGGAAAAAAGATAACAATAACAAAAAGGAAAAAAATAAAGGGAAGATTCGCATAGAAAAGTTAATTTTTTTGAAGACCCAAATTGTAAAGAACTCACAGGAAATAGTTCTGACAGAGAAAGCGCTCAAAAGGATCGAATTAGATTCAAGATTTCAATATTCAAAAAAAAAAGTTAGAATCAGTAAAACAAATACAGCGAAAAAATAAAGAGATCATAAAAATGAAAGAACAAATAGCATATTAGGGCGAGATGAAGATTCGCGACCTTAACCGAAATCTTGAATCAAACATCGAAGAAAATGAACAGATAAAAAAGGAAGGAATCGAAGAACAACTCAAAAATACTGCATAGGAAAAGAGAAAGGGAAAAATAGTAGATGCTTCTGGAGATGAAGAGTTTTCAAAGCCAAAATTAAAGTTTTGGTTGAATCCGAATATGATGAAAACATCAATATTCAATAACAACGTATGAGGAGAAAGGGCAAAAGATAATAGATGACTGCAAAGAAGAAAAAATTGATTTAGACAAAAATTAAAGCAGATGTTGAAAAAGAAAAGTAAGAAAGCCAAGGAGGCTAGGTGAGCCTTGCGAGACTCCCCTCTATGGGAAAGCTAAATGTGATTGATGGATGGTGGGCCCAAATCAGAGAAAGTTTTCTTTGATCAGCAAATCAGAGAAAGTTGCTTAAACAAAATTCAAGGTATAATTTAGATATTATCGGAGGATTATTTTTACAATAATACACAGCAAAAGCCTCTTTTTCCCCAAAAATTGTGGACAGCAAGAATGTGTATACTGTAAACCAAAATGGACACATGGCGATCAGAGAAGCAAACAACGTGGAAGCACCAGAATCTAGCATTCTCACCATAAAGAGATCATAAAAATGAAAGAACAAATAGCATATTAGGGCAAGATGAAGATTCGCGACCTTAATCGAAATCTTGAATCAAACATCGAAGAAATGAACAGATAAAAAAGGAAGGAATCGAAGAACAACTCAAAAATACTGCATAGGAAAAGAGAAAGGGAAAAATAGTAGATGCTTCTGGAGATGAAGAGTTTTCAAGGCCAAAATTAAAGTTTAGGTTGAATCCGAATCTGATGAACATCAATATTCAATAACAACGTATGAGGAGAAAGGGCAAAAGATAATAGATGACTGCAAAAGAAGAAAAAATTGATTTAAACAAAAATTAAAGCAGATGTTGAAAAAGAAAAGTAAGAAAGCCAAGGAGGCTAGGTGAGCCTTGCGAGACTCCCCTCTATGGGAAAGCTAAATGTGATTGATGGATGGTGGGCCCAAATCAGAGAAAGTTTTCTTTGATCAGCAAATCAAAGAAAGTTGCTTAAACAAAATTCAAGATATAATTTAGATATTATCGGAGGATTATTTTTACAATAATACACAGCAAAAGCTTCTTTTTCCCCAAAAATTATGGACAGCAAGAATGTGTATACTGTAAACCAAAATGGACACATGGCGATCAGAGAAGCAAACAACGTGGAAGCACCAGAATCTAGCATTCTCACCATAAAGAGATCATAAAAATGAAAGAACAAATAGCATATTAGGGCGAGCTGAAGATTCGCGACCTTAACCGAAATCTTGAATCAAACATCGAAGAAAATGAACAGATAAAAAAGGAGGGAATCGAAGAACAACTCAAAAATACTGCATAGGAAAAGAGAAAGGGAAAAATAGTAGATGCTTCTGGAGATGAAGAGTTTTCAAAGCCAAAATTAAAGTTTAGGTTGAATCCGAATATGATGAAAACATCAATATTCAATAACAACGTATGAGGAGAAAGGGCAAAAGATAATAGATGACTGCAAAAGAAGAAAAAATTGATTTAAACAAAAATTAAAGCAGATGTTGAAAAAGAAAAGTAAGAAAGCCAAGGAGGCTAGGTGAGCCTTGCGAGACTCCCCTCTATAGGAAAGCTAAATGTGATTGATGGATGGTGGGCCCAAATCAGAGAAAGTTTTCTTTGATCAGCAAATCAGAGAAAGTTGCTTAAACAAAATTCAAGATATAATTTAGATATTATCGGAGGATTATTTTTACAATAATACACAGCAAAAGCCTCTTTTTCCCCAAAAATTGTGGACAGCAAGAATGTGTATACTGTAAACCAAAATGGACACATGGCGATCAGAGAAGCAAACAACGTGGAAGCACCAGAATCTAGCATTCTCACCATAAAGAGATCATAAAAATGAAAGAACAAATAGCATATTAGGGCGAGATGAAGATTCGCGACCTTAATCGAAATCTTGAATCAAACATCGAAGAAATGAACAGATAAAAAAGGAAGGAATCGAAGAATAACTCAAAAATACTGCATAGGAAAAGAGAAAGGGAAAAATTGTAGATGCTTCTGGAGATGAAGAGTTTTCAAAGCCAAAATTAAAGTTTAGGTTGAATCCGAATCTGATGAAAACATCAATATTCAATAACAACGTATGAGGAGAAAGGGCAAAAGATAATAGATGACTGCAAAAGAAGAAAAAATTGATTTAAACAAAAATTAAAGCAGATGTTGAAAAAGAAAAGTAAGAAAGCCAAGGAGGCTAGGTGAGCCTTGCGAGACTCCCCTCTATGGGAAAGGTAAATGTGATTGATGGATGGTAGGCCCAAATTAGAGAAAGTTTTCTTTGATCAGCAAATCAGAGAAAGTTGCTTAAACAAAATTCAAGATATAATTTAGATATTATCGGAGGATTATTTTTACAATAATACACAGCAAAAGCCTCTTTTTCCCCAAAAATTATGGACAGCAAGAATGTGTATACTGTAAACCAAAATGGACACATGGCGATCAGAGAAGCAAACAACGTGGAAGCACCAGAATCTAGCATTCTCGCCATAAAGAGATCATAAAAATGAAAGAACAAATAGCATATTAGGGCGAGATGAAGATTCGCGACCTTAACCGAAATCTTGAATCAAACATCGAAGAAAATGAACAGATAAAAAAGGAAGGAATCGAAGAACAACTCAAAAATACTGCATAGGAAAAGAGAAAGGGAAAAATAGTAGATGCTTCTGGAGATGAAGAGTTTTCAAAGCCAAAATTAAAGTTTAGGTTGAATCCGAATCTGATGAAAACATCAATATTCAATAACAACGTATGAGGAGAAAGGGCAAAAGATAATAGATGACTGCAAAAGAAGAAAAAATTGATTTAAACAAAAATTAAAGCAGATGTTGAAAAAGAAAAGTAAGAAAGCCAAGGAGGCTAGGTGTGCCTTGCGAGACTCCCCTCTATGGGAAAGCTAAATGTGATTGATGGATGGTGGGCCCAAATCAGAGAAAGTTTTCTTTGATCAGCAAATCAGAGAAAGTTGCTTAAACAAAATTCAAGATATAATTTAGATATTATCGGAGGATTATTTTTACAATAATACACAGCAAAAGCCTCTTTTTCCCCAAAAATTGTGGACAGCAAGAATGTGTATACTGTAAACCAAAATGGACACATGGCAATCAGAGAAGCAAACAACGTGGAAGCACCAGAATCTAGCATTCTCACCATAAAGAGATCATAAAAATGAAAGAACAAATAGCATATTAGGGCGAGATGAAGATTCGCGACCTTAATTGAAATCTTGAATCAAACATCGAAGAAAATGAACAGATAAAAAAGGAAGGAATCGAAGAACAACTCAAAAATACTGCATAGGAAAAGAGAAAGGGAAAAATAGTAGATGCTTCTGGAGATGAAGAGTTTTCAAGGCCAAAATTAATGTTTAGGTTGAATCCGAATCTAATGAAAACATCAATATTCAATAACAACGTATGAGGAGAAAGGGCAAAAGATAATAGTTGACTGCAAAAGAAGAAAAAATTGATTTAAACAAAAATTAAAGCAGATGTTGAAAAAGAAAAGTAAGAAAGCCAAGGAGGCTAGGTGAGCCTTGCGAGACTCCCCTCTATGGGAAAGCTAAATGTGATTGATGGATGGTGGGCCCAAATCAGAGAAAGTTTTCTTTGATCAGCAAATCAGAGAAAGTTGCTTAAACAAAATTCAAGATATAATTTAGATATTATCGGAGGATTATTTTTACAATAATACACAGCAAAAGCCTCTTTTTCCCCAAAAATTGTGGACAGCAAGAATGTGTATACTGTAAACCAAAATGTTCACATGGCGATTAGAGAAGCAAACAACGTGGAAGCACCAGAATCTAGCATTCTCACCATAAAGAGATCATAAAAATGAAAGAACAAATAGCATATTAGGGCGAGATGAAGATTTGCGACCTTAACCGAAATCTTGAATCAAACATCGAAGAAAATGAACAGATAAAAAAGGAAGGAATCGAAGAACAACTCAAAAATACTGCATAGGAAAAGAGAAAGGGAAAAATAGTAGATGCTTATGGAGGTGAAGAGTTTTCAAAGCCCAAATTAAAGTTTAGGTTGAATCGGAATCTGATGAAAACATCAATATTCAATAACAACGTATGAGGAGAAAGGGCAAAAGATAATAGATGACTGCAAAAGAAGAAAAAATTGATTTAAACAAAAATTAAAGCAAATGTTGAAAAAGAAAAGTAAGAAAGCCAAGGAGGCTAGGTGAGCCTTGCGAGACTCCCCTCTATGGGAAAGCTAAATGTGATTGATGGATGGTGGGCCCAAATCAGAGAAAGTTTTCTTTGATCAGCAAATCAGAGAAAGTTGCTTAAACAAAATTCAAGATATAATTTAGATATTATCGGAGGATTATTTTTACAATAATACACAGCAAAAGCCTCTCTTTTCCCAAAAATTGTGGACAGCAAGAATGTGTATACTGTAAACCAAAATGGACACATGACGATCAGAGAAGCAAACAACGTGGAAGCACCAGAATTTAGCATTCTCACCATTTTTAAGTTATATTGATTAGTGGGATATTCTTAACAAAGACTTTCTTCTGTTAAATAACAGAAGACTATCTGCATCATGAACAGATAACATATTCAGGATGAACCCAGGCTCCAAAATAAACAATCATTGATCCTTCAACAAGCAGAGTTCCATAATCTAAAATGTCAAGAAGGAATATAAGATACTATTTCTTTTCAAAACTAGCTTCTTTCCATCTCTTGGGGATTCTTTTGTTGGCCCTTTTACCAAAGATTGTAGATTAAAAAGTCTTTGAAATTTGTTGAAAAATAGGTGAAAGTTAGTTATACGATCCTTCAAATCAACTCATCTCTTTATTACCTAAAACTTTGAAACAACAATATGTTCATCTTAATCTTATCATGTCATCAGCACTAGATTTACCTGATGAACATGCCAACAAAATCAATGGCAATATCTAGCTGTGTATGGATGGCAGAATGAGAATGGGATTATGGGAATGGGCTGTTTAGCTGTTGAATGTAGACACAAACTAAACCTGGGAACCCAACCAGCTTTCAGTGGGACCAACATGCACATGCACATGAAACAGAAAACACCGCGACAGAAAAAGAAAATGTTACCTAATCTTTGTTTTCCTGGTCAGGTTGACAATGGAATTTCTGGGATTTTGATTCCTATTTTAATTTAATGGTACAATCTGGCATTGAATTAGTTCAAAAGAAAATGTACAGTTGAAGATATTGAGAGACAGCTATTCTCGAAATAGGAGAGTCTTCTGCAGGAAATGTAAAATTGCAGAAAGTTCAAATATTATTTGCAGTGAGTCCACGTGGCCTGAGCTTAGTTCAACTTTGTATCTATCACAATCAGGAAGCAATCAGCAAAGAACGCGGAAGGACACTACATGCTGAGCAAACACCTGAAATTCTTTTTTTTTTTTGAATGACTTCTGATATTTTTCTTAACACGCAAAAAATACTGAAAATTCATGGCATCAGCTGATGCCAAGTTGAATCCCTTTGTAACAATTTGGTCTAGTAATTATTATCGTTATTTAGAAAAAAATAGATTAAAGCTCAAATCCCTTTTCATTTCGAATGAAAGAAAAAAAAAACCCCCTTTTCATTTTTACCTTCTTTTAAACCCAAAAAACAAAAAAGGCCCCTCATTCAAGTACTTAAAGGAAATTGTGCTAAATTACAGGCCACTATTCACATATATGAATATAAAAAATAAGAGAACCAACATTGGTTGAAATTGAGTGGTAAGGGACTCATTTCCTCTTAAGCATGATCCGGGTTCGAGTCATGCGTATGGAACAAACCGTGTTGGGAGGGACGCCCCACTTCCATGTGGCCTGACAGTTTTTCGACTCCGAAGTAGTCGCATAAAACGGATACCGGGAGGTTAAAGATAAAAAAAAAAAGAATATAAAAAATAAGAGGTTAACCTGTATATGTTGAGAAATCTTTACATAAAAGTTAGGCTATGCCTCAAGCTTTAATAAAGACTTGCAGATTATTCACCAGCAAAGATTGTTGGTTGTGAAAGTCGAATCTTAATCTTATAAGCGAATCGGACAATCTCACCAAGTCAACCATCATTTGTCGGCATCTTTTCTCTCTTCTTTGCTTTGCATTTTTCTCTGTCTTTCTCTTTGCAAACATTTATTTGAATATCAAAAAAATTTTAAAATTCAAATTTGACGTCTTCTATTCTAACAAAAGAATAGCTCTTATGGTCACTGACCAAAAAAAATCAGCACAATCAAAAACTATAAATTTCATTTTGCGAATTTGAGAAGTTAATTAATCATTCAATGACTACTTGGAATAATTTCCGTGAGAGTGAAGTGCACTTCTCTTTCTTATCGCATGACACCCAACTTGGTTTACTCCAGGTAATCCTTTTAGTAACTCAAAGTTCATGGCAAGGAAACCTCCTCCAGGTGGTTTGCCGAGTAATTAGGCTCAACTTGCTAAAACTAGGTGTAAATACCATAGAGTTTGAAGAAATATATGCTTAATTTAATATCTTTTTCATCGAATTCAAGGTTATCATGCTCGAGTTTCATGCAAATTTTGACCCTTGCTCCTAATAAAAGTTCCGAGTTTGAATTTGAGTTCAAACTCTAGCTTGAATTAATTCGCTTGATAAGATAATTAAGATTCAAAGTCATTTTTAACTTAATCAACAGATTTAAACTAGATTGAATTCAAATAGCTTAATATATATGCTCTTAATTAAAAATTCAATTATATGATAACAAAAATTTGAGGTTTTTTATATATATTTTTATATGGAAGAGAATGATGAGAAAGAACTCTCGACTAGGGAGAAATAAAAACAATGAATTGTAACCAAAAAAATAAAAACAATGAATTGGAGGCTTAAGATTCGCTGCTCGTTTAAGGGCCCATTAATTTAAAAGCTTCCGCGTTGAAACGAATTGCGGTTGTAGGTGGTCGAAGCATGATCCTTCATGTGACCGACGAAATGTGCGCCTAATGCACCGTTTCCTTTCATTTTTTTTTCTAATAATTTAACGTACTTTTTTTAAAAAAAAATTGTCAATAAAATTGTGGTATCTCAAATTTTATCTAAACTTAAATTCATTTTGAGAAGATCTTAATTTTTTAAAGCTCATGTTGAGGTATTTTTGAGAGTTTGGCTAGCGACTTTATCGAATTTGTTAAAACAAAATCAATTTCAATCAAGATTTCAAGACATATTTCAATGTTTAACTAAGTGAATATTTAATGAGATAAAAAAAATAACTAAAAAGATAAAGATTAAATGCTCAATTTAGGATTAAACCTTTGCGAGATTTCTCAATTAAGATATAATTTTTAATTTTGATCAATTAAGAACTAAACGTTTTTTAATTTGTTCAATTTAAGATTTTTTAACGTATGTGAGTTAGACTATCCGTTAAAGATAATGGATGATGATGAAAGGACAAGTTGTTGTCACGTGTCCTAACGTATTTTTACCCTATTAAAAGAAAAATAAGTATAAGAATATTTAATGAGATAAAAAAATAACTAAAAAGATAAATAAAAATGAGAATGATTGAGTGAGATTTTTCTCTCTCTAAACTTTTACTTGTCATTTGTAATTCATTTATCTTATCTGTGATTGTGAATTAAGTCTAAAATCGATCAAATGTGATTTAAATATTATACTATCATGTATAATTCATGCTACCTGTTCCGGAAATTAAATTTTGTTAAGAAAGTTGGCATACTTTCACTTCATGATGATCACAAATCTCCACAAAATCCACTTGAATGATAATCGATTTTATTGTGACTGCTGCCCCATAACCCCAACACATTCCAATTCCATAACCCCAAAGCTAGGAGTTCAATCAACATCTATCCATATATTCCAATTTGATTTTTTTTCCTATTTCTATGCACATAACATAAGTAAATCTGAATAAAATACCTGATTTTTAGACATAAGTACAATACCATGAAAATTGTACAAGTTTTGGACATGATAATAACTCAAATTCAAATTAATATTTAAGGGTTGTATTTATAAAGATAGTATATAAATTTAAGTAAATCAGATTGAATTCAAAATTTTACGTTTATGGCAATTATGAATAAATCTATTGAAATTAGACAAGAATTATTTATGTCTTAAATTTAGATATTAAAAAAAAAAGGCTCGGAGTTTAGTTTACGAGTTAGGCCAATGAACTTCAACTCACTCTAACAAGATGAAAAAGTGGTTTCTGTGGAAGAAGCAGTTGCAATGTTTTTATATATAATTGATCAAAATGAAAGACAAAGAGTTACAAGTGATCGATTTCAACATTCAACTGAAACTGTTTCTACATGGTTTCAAAAAGTTTTGCTTGCTGTTTGTAAATTGGGAACTAAAACCATATGTCCAAGAGATCGAGGTGATATTCAACCAGAAATTGCTAGAAATCCTAAATGGTTTCCATATTTCAAGGTATGTTATATAATACTATCTTTTTTATAAATATTTTTTCTTTTTTTTTTCTTTTAATCGAGAATCATATAATTTATATATATTTGTTGTTAATTAAGGATTGTATTGGAGCTATTGATGGAACTAAAATAGCGGCTTGGGTTCCTACATCAAAGCAAGTTCCATTTCGAAATAGAAAGCAAAATATGTCACAAAATGTAATGATAGCTTGCTCTCATGACATGCTTTTTACATTTGTATGTGCTGGATCGGAGGGAATAGCTCATGACACAAGAGTTTTTGTTAATGCGGTACTAAATAATTCTGGTGCACAAAATTTTTTTCCAATGCCAAGTGCTGGTATGTTTTTAATTAATTTAATTTTTTTTTTCTAATAACTACTTAATTTGTAAATATTGTTCATCTAGTTTTCATAATTCTTAATATTGATATTATAGGTAAATATTATGTTGTGGATGCTGGATACCCAAACATACTTGGATTTTTAGCACCATTTCGTGGACAAAGATACCATGCACGAGACTTTATAAGTAGGCACCAACCTAGAGGGAAGGAGGAATTATTTAATATGAGGCATTCTTCTGTTCATAATGTGATTGAACGAAGAATCGGAGTGCTTAAAAAAAGATTTGCCATATTGAGGGATATGCCTAACTATCCTCTTAGAAAACAACATTATATACTGAAAGCGTGTTGTACTATGCATAATTTTCATTAGGTTGGAAGCTGAAAAAGATGAATTATTTGAAGAGGGTGAAAGAGAATACATGCAGGAATTTGATGACACAGAAGCAACTTCTGCCAGTTTAAGCAACGAGCAAATTATATTTGATATGTCACAAACAGCTGAAATGGCTCAAGTTAGAGAAGAGATTGCAACGTTTTTATGGAATAATTATAGACAAAATTGATATTTCAAAAACTCATAACTATTGGTTTGGAGGTGTTGTTAGTTGTTTGGAACTAAAATACATTTTAATAATTTGAATTATTATGTTTATTTCATTTATAATTTATTTTTATTACTTAGTTAAATTTTACTTTGTTTTCAAAAGTTGTAATTTAATTTAATTTTTTAGTTATTGTTTTTCATATTTATTGTTTTGAAAATATAGATACCAAACGCATTTTCTATATTTTCATTTTCAAAAACACATTTTTATTTTCGTGTACCAAACAAATATTTTAAAATTCAAAAAATAAAAAATAAAAATTTATTTTCAAAAAAAATAAAAAAAATATTAGTTAAACTTTTCAAGAACTTTTCAAACAGCTTGGCCACTTTTATAGTAGCATCACATACTTGTCAACGGTTGAGATTTCATCACATGCACAAACTAAGTGGACCCCTTCCCCACGGCAAAGATCCCGTGATTGGTGCACTACTTCTACTTCCTTAGTAAGAACAGTAAAACAGTAAAAGTAATGGCAGTTAAAATATCCTGTCCGATCTTTTAATCTACCTCAGTTTCCCTTATCCACTTTAAAGCTCAAAGCTAAAAGCAGCTCTTCATTTCTCTCTCTCTCTCGCTCTTCCTTTACTCTCCCTCAGAGCTGAGCTCAATCAATGGCGCCGTCGTCACCGTTGCTGCTCTTTGTTCTCTTCTTGCTCGCCTCCGCCGCATTGCTTTGTGAGTCGAGGTTAAGCTTAGATTACTACTCTAAATCCTGTCCAAGGTTCAACAAAATCATGCAAGACACCATAACCAGCAAGCAAATCACCAGTCCCACAACAGCCGCGGGAACCCTCCGTCTTTTCTTCCATGACTGTCTCCCCAATGGATGTGACGCTTCCATTCTCATCTCCTCTAATGCATTCAACAAAGCCGAACGTGACGCCGATATCAACCTGTCTCTTCCTGGAGATCCCTTTGACCTCATTGTACGCGCCAAGACAGCCCTGGAACTCTCCTGTCCGAACACCGTCTCTTGCGCTGACATCCTCGCCGTAGCCACCCGTGACCTTGTGACCATGGTCGGTGGCCTGTACTATAATGTCTACCTGGGACGGAAAGATTCGAGATCTTCTCAAGCTTCTTCAATAGAAGGGAAGCTGCCGAAACCCAATATGGATATGTCACAGATTATCAATCTTTTTGCAGCAAGTGGGTTCAGTATTCAAGAAATGGTGGCCTTAAGTGGGGCACACACAATTGGGTTTTCTCATTGCAAAGAGTTTAGCTCAAATATTGGCAATGATACGAGTTACAACCCAAGGTTTGCTCAAGCATTGAAGCAAGCTTGTTCAGATTATCCAAAGAACCCAACTTTATCCGTTTTTAATGATATTATGACTCCCAACAAGTTTGACAACCTGTATTTTCAGAATTTACCGAAGGGTTTGGGGCTTTTGAAATCTGATCATGGATTGTATAATGATCCTAGAACAAAGCCTTTTGTGGATTTGTATGCAAAGGATCAGAACAAGTTCTTTCGAGATTTTGCTAGAGCAATGCAGAAGCTTAGTGTTTATAGGATCAAGACTGGGAGGAAAGGAGAGATTAGGCGCAGGTGTGATGCTGTCAATTGAGTTTTTCAGCTGTTATTATTGTCTGAGGCGGTGAGTATTGGTTTCTTTTCACTGAAATTCTTTCCTGGGTTTTGAAGATATTCTGAAAATATGTATACTTGTCTTTGCTTGTATCCATAGTCACATCAGGCTTAAATTTATACACATTTATTTATTGTGTTCTGGGTTTTCAAGTTCCAATCCTTTTCTGTTGTTCTTCACTGCTGGTGGTCCTGTATTTCCCTGATTCTGTTTTGCTTATATCTATGTAATAGATGAAGCTGATCTTCATGGTTCTGTATAGTTTAATTAGAAACATGGGGAGATGTTGATGAATTGAAAGAGGGGATATGATAAATTAATCATCATGAAACCAACTAGAAAGATGCCTTTTATTGTTGTTTTGGAATTGATGATGTTGGATTGTTAAAGTGCTTTGAGTTTACTTTTGTCTCTTCTCTTTGTATTCTTCAAGAAATATATTTTAGTACTAGTTTAGTCATCAATTTATATCTGATGATGCCTTTAGTCATGCATTTGATCGGTTTTTCAACCTGGGTAATCACACTGTTTCCACCTGCTACCCGTGTGATGTGGGGTTATTAATTTTTGAAATGCAGAGTTGAAATTTTTCTTTACTTTCCTGTATTTTCCCAGAATTTAGCAGCAATGGAAGCAAACCATTTTCTAAAAAGCAACCCAGAAATCAACCAGGTTTGGAATTTATTGAATTTTGGAACTGCCAGCAAGCATGAACCTGGCCATACACTTATCAATCCAAGTCTTCAAAGTTTGACCTTCCAAGTCATGAATTGAACTGCCTTAATACAATCCACCCCATAGCCCCAATTATTTCTGAATGCTACAACAACTACTATGCCAACTGCATTAAGGAACACAATCACATTGTGAGGAGAACTTGAAAATAATAACTGCAAGTTGTAGTACATTCAGACATTAATCTATGTTTCTTCATCTTGGACTGTTTCTTATCCAAGCCATGGAATTATTCTACTTCCCACCTACTAAGGAGGTTGATTCAGAATGTGTCGTTTCACTTCAGTCTTCACTGTTTGAGACGTTCTCAGATTTTTGTTATGTGCCGAAAGGAAGCAGCTTTTGGGAAAAAAAGTTGCGTTACATATGATCTCTTTTTCAGATCTTACAATGTAAAATTATTGTGCATTCGATTTGTCGTACAGGGTTTGCCTTACAAAAGATGTTGAAGATGACAAATCCGCTACAGGGAAGAGTTTTGGCCAAACTGCAAATGCAAAAACTACAGAAGAATAGACACATAACCAGATCTTGGTAATTTTGCTCCTGTACTGCATGATTTAATTGTCTTTTCTCTGATAACACTTGCAAAAGCAAGCAGCCTTGCACCACAACCAATTAACACAACAGCTTACCAGACCATTTTGTCCCCTGGGAAGGAAGAAAACTAGCCGCAATGCTTTTGATGCTAGTGGCTATTATAGACTTGCCGACGATATTTTTTATTTCATGTTGGCCAGAGTAATTAGTCATAACTCAACCTGCGAAAATGTCCAAGTTCAGGCTACCAACCTCAAATAACAGCCATATGTTTCATTTGATCTCCATTTCAGCTTGAAACATAGAAATTGCAGGCTTAAATATGTGTACTGCTTGTTGTTAAAGTGAAAACTTTATACTTTTCTCACCTGATGTATCAATAAAATGACTGGCAGATTTCTTCCGGTCAAAGGCATTATTGATTCACTTGACTTTTGGTCAACTCTCACTCATTTCTTTGATGTTGCAAAGCTGGAAGTTGTGAATTGATGAGCCAAAGCAAATGGTGTATGCAAAAAACAACACTGTCATGAATACACTTTTAGATGCATTATTCACTTTTCTGCTCATGTTCGGATATCATGGCCAGCAGAAAGCAAACCACAATCAAAGTGTAGGAGGTCAGGCCAATGCCCTTTTGTTTTTATATTGTACAAATAATTGTTCATTATGTACTTAGAGTTAAAATAGAGGGTGAGCAGTCGGTTTTTTTTAATTGATTTGGTTTGAAAAATAAATTATTCAGTTAAATAGACTTATTTTAGAAAAATTAAATTGAATCGATTTGATTATATAAATAGAAAATCAGACCAAAATAAATCAGTTTAGTTTGATTTGTAAGTATTTATATTATAAATAATATTTATTATATTTATAATATATTTAAGAAAAAATTATTAACTCAATTGGTTTGATTCATAATTTTACACAAACATCGATTGACTTAACTTAATAAACCAATCTCAAAAATCAACTTAAATCTAAAATCAATTTAATTAAATCGAATTAATCGAATTGAATTGATTCAATCGATTAAATCAATAAACCCACTTCTTTTTTTGATGTAAACCTTAGATATCTTCATTCATTTTAACGGTCTAAAACTAATCTTATTCAAAATTTCGTTACAGTTAGGACTCTTCCCACTTTTGCTCTCAATATTTCTAACTAAACGTGGCAATTGGATGGATTCAAGTTGGTCGGTCGGTCTGTCCACTAATTTAGATAATTTTGGTTTGAAATAATTTTAAATTTTAATAAAATATCTTAAATAATTATCTTTTCTTTTCACTAATTTTATCTCACAACTGTCGTCAATTGTATTTGAACACGAATTACTGTTACATTATCCAATTTTACCGTTACAATAACTAATATTAAGAGTGAAGAATCAAATCTTTAACTTAATTTCTCCCAAAGAAAGGTAACAATTACTAAATCAAGTCTGATTGTTGTGATCGCTGTTTTTAATCTCATCATCTACATGGATAGATACTGATGCATTATTTTCTGTCTCGAATAGTAAGAGTGCGTTTGGATAAAGAATTTTAAAATTTTGAGGTATTTTAAAATGAAAATATTTAAAAATTCATTATTTTAAAATACTAGCATTTATAATTTAAGGGTTTGAAATTTGAATCTCTCTATGAAGCAATTTCCGAGAAATGGGCTCAGTGGGCTTCCTATGAACTTCACATTGGACCAAATTCAACTACGGGAGTGCTTATGTAATATGGGCCAAGCCCTTTTTAAAGGTGACATGGCGTTTACTGTTCAAATATAGATAATAGGCATTAAGCACACCCATATTTATTTCCCGGAGGTTTCCAACCGAGTTTGAACCAGAATTCAACACGGAATTCATTTCAGGCAGGCCTTGGCTTAGGCCACAAGACAACCTCTAATACATAAGAAGCCTCCTCCTCCGGCCAGTCTCCACACATTCAAAATTCTGATAATCTTTGTCGACATTAACCATGGCCGGAGGAACAGAAGCTTTTCCTGACCTGGGAAATCACTGCCAACATTCAGATTGTCATCAACTAGATTTTCTCCCCTTCAAATGCGACGGTTGTCACAAGGTAATTCGGTTCCGACACATATTTTTGTCGAGATCATGTTTTTCCAACGTTGGTTTTTGATTCTGTAATGGAATTTCCATGCAGGTGTTCTGTTTGGAACATAGGTCCTGCAAGTCTCACGGGTGTCCGAAATCAGACCATAAGAGCAGGAAGGTAATTGTCTGTGAAACCTGTTCGACATCGATTGAGATTACAGGAAAAGATGGGGAGGAGGAGAAGATAATGTTGGAGAGGCACGAGAAGTCTGGGAATTGTGATCCGAGGAAGAAGAAGAAGCCAACTTGTCCTGTTAAGAGGTGTAAAGAGACATTGACATTCTCTAACACAAGCGTCTGCAAAACTTGCCATTTGAAGGTTTGTCTGAAACACAGGTTTCCGGCTGATCATGCTTGCAGACAGGCTTCCGCCGCACCGGCCGCCATGGCTAAAGGAGGATGGAATGAGAAGTTCCTGGCTGCTTTCGCTTCAAGGAACGGGAAAGATTGTGCCGAGAGTGAAAGGAGATCATCGCCAACTTCTCCATCTGTAAAGGCCTATTAGGGCTTGCATGGTTTTTCTTCTCTTTTTTAATATATAACTTTTCTTGTTTGGCTTTCCAAGTACTAAAAACTTGAACCAGCAAGGGTTTATTCACAAGGAAAAAGCTACATTCATTTTTTAATCTTCTTTCTGATGCATTTGGATAGTATAATCTTCTTTATTACACATCATGAGAAAGAATCATTAAATTCTAAATAAATTAATCATGATATTATAAAAATCACTGATATCTTATCAACTTTATCAGCCAAGTTGACATTTAACGAATCTGAATTCGGTCTAGTTGATTCATGCAGTTTCTTTAAAAATTGATTTTCAATATATTTGAAGTTTAGGTCCGAACATTGCAACCCTTTCTCCCGTATCCTCAACCTGCAAAAATCCCAGATCATACAATTCCTTTATCCCGAGACTACAATCTCCTTCATACAAAAACAAATATACAAGGTCTTTAATGCTATCCTTTCACTAGCACGAGAGGCCAAGAACTTGAGAATATATCAAACTTGCATTTCGCATTCCAATGTGAAATTTGTAATTTGTTCATATACATAGATTAAGGTGATAATCGACCTATTTTACCCAACTAAAATGAAAAGAACTTTCAAATGATGGATACTAAAACAACATAGAAATGGGAACACAACCTGTTAGTTTACAATCTAGATTCTCAAACTTACATGCATTGAAAACTCCATCGACTAAACAGCAGCAAACTAAAGTAGCCTGCGTGATAGATGCCGCCTTGAAGGGGGCGTAAGAGCAAGAAGAAGTTTCTTTCTTGGTCCCTGGAAATTGAGCAAAACTAATCAGAACAGATTAAACTTTTAGAATGCAGGTGGCAATGAGGTCATATCAGGGGATTATATCAAAAGACCCTTTACTATAGAGTATAGACCATTTAGGAGTCACTGCTTTCGCATCAGAAATTTTGTTAGCCATGAAAATTTCAGAACTTCTATAGCAAATGGAAACTTGGAACTTCTTATGCCAACGGCTAAATATAAATTAGAAAAGGGCATCGTCTTGGCCTATTCTGATTGTTTTTACAACTAATTTCAGTGGGCATACAGATAATGAACTTTCAAATTACTCGCTTGGGATACACGTATAAATTTATCGACATCAAGGTAAACAAACTCACAAAAGCATGTAAAAACATTTTAGGCATTGATTCTAACTTATTGAACTTCCGAAGAGCAGAGCCTGCGGTTAAATGTCATCATTCAATTATTATATTTATATTCCAACAAATATTAATATCTGGAGTAAATGTTACAATTCTCAATGCCTTATTTCTATTTTCTCCCCTCTTTTTCTGTTTTCCCTGTCAATTTCTTTGGTAAGCTTGTTTGTCATAACAAACAATCATAATTGTAAGATGATGTCGAGCAATTTACTAGTGTCCTTCCTAAATGACAGGTGCATGTAGTACGCTTATTGAATAAAACAAAAGTACTCAATTAACCAAAAAATATAGTTAACAGCCAAGTACAAAAGTATGCAATGACTGTACCATTGGTATCCCCAGCTCTTTGAGGTCCCTGTCTCCCATTTGCCTTAATGCAGTCATGTCCACCTGTAATCACAAAAGCCAAGTATCAACTAAGTAGATGTTAAACATAAGATGCTATAATCGACCCTGAAAATTCAAATGAAAATAGAATTTAACATGCCATAGGACCTTCTCATCATACATGAAGACTAAAATTAGTTGGGGCAATGAAAGTGCCTCAGGTCATGAATAAAAGTCAGTAAGCACAAATGGCAACTTCATAGCCAGAACAGATATGTTGGTTCCTTCAACATATAGCAGACACAAGATACAACTCAATTTCTGCCATAAGAGTACATTTCGAGGTACCATTTTTTGAGACACTTGATAAAAGCAGGTCACTTACCTCTTCAGCCCTAAGATGAATGGCATATTTCCCCAAACCAAGCAAGTTCAACAAGGTAGCAACATTGAAAGGTTCCTCCTCCTGTGAAATTCCAAGAAAGTGGAACTAGATTAAAAGGAAGACTTGTAGAAATTAAAAGCCTAACGGTCAAAGCATTATTTTTATACGGGCAGACTAACATACAAGATCCACCAAATCAAGGAAACTTGAAGCTATTGCAAGCAAGAAAACATACAGAGTGTGGCATTTTCTGTATTTGGCTGCTCATTGGTGCTACATATGTGACCGACCTTGCAGTTATAGCTTTTTCTGCAAAAGGTACAATACCAGTTTCGCTGGAAGGATAAAAAACTCCATTGCATGAAAACAGATCAGCCTGTGCAAGGGTAGTTGGTATTTTTTGCGGCATCTCAGCAAAACCTTTCAATCCATCCATATTTTGCAAAGAGCGTATATGCAAACCATCTGCAATGCCATTGTGAGTATTTTGACTGAGATTGTCGATCCTGTTTGGTCCTGGTCCTAGTCCATGTGGATGTTTGGAAAGATTTTGCGGTGGCCTAATGGAAATATCTTTCGACAGCTTTTCTGAATTTCTCTTCCTACGCTCATCGAAAGCACTCTTAAAGTAATGAGGTCGGCGCTTGCGTATCAGTTTAAGTCTGAGGTCATTTCTAGCGATCCGAGAACCTTTAGTCATCTCATAACAACATAATCAGTCAACAACCAATTTAAAGCAAAAGCCGATATAAATCAAGCCTAACAGAATCCAACAATTGTAGCTAGCTATTACCTTGTCCTCTACTGCCACCTGATCTCCTTTCAGCACCGCCTTCTCGCTGCCTGGGAAAAAAAAAACACCCAAAAACTACTACATAAAACCAAACATACAAACTGAATTTTCATCATAGTTGAGAAACCAAAAGAGACAAGCATAGGATAAAAATAGTCATACCCGCAATTAAATCTTAATGCAAATTAATGCCAGTTAACGAATAAATTTCTCACTTACTAAGCAAATACATACACCTAAAAGTTCAACAAGAACTAGCTAATTAACAAAAGTTGAAAATGGAAAACAATGTGAAAATTAATAGAAAAACAAATAAAAACAGAAACAGACAACTACAAACCTTATGTTGCTGGACATGAAGTTGTCAGCACCACCATTACTCCAGGGTTTTTCTCGTACGAATCTTTTGCTTCCGCTCATTCTTCCATGATCAACCATGTCGTCATCTCCCATCTTCACCACCTAACAGATAAAAATCATTTTTACCAGAAAAAACGTTCTCTTTATTACTTTAGTTCGCATTTCCATATAAAAAAAAAAAAAACTCACATGTCCCAAACTTACAAGTTTTTAACAAAAACAGAATAATCATCGAAGAACCCTTAACCCCAAATGATCATAAAAACTGAAATTTGAGAGTGAATGAGCGGATGGGTACCTTGGCCCAGCCTCCCAGGGTGATGGTGACTCTGGGCTTTGCCATATATATCTGTGACCTGAGAACTCAAGAACGAAACGTTGAGGATTATATTGTTAATGTTTTTTACTTTCTCTGCTATGAGAGTCCATAAAAAGAAAGGATTCTTGATGGTGAAATTTGGGTTATAGGAAACTGTAAGGAAATTACAAAGCAAAGAAGCAGAAGGACGAATGAAAAAGGGTGGAAAATGAGGGTATGCCGTTCAGGTTTTGCCACGTCTGAAAGGAAAGCAAGTATTTGTCTTTGTGGGCTCTCACTAAAACGTTTTCGGCTCAAGTCAATGCCCATTGCCAAGTGCATCATTTTTTTATCTTCCTGTAGAATTTTTCTTAGACTGTTTGGTAGCCGGGAAAGCCAAATTGCAAACTAAGGTATACTTTAGGAGGTCTTTTGATCCCCATCCAACTTGTAAGGGAGGTATATTTCCATCCAACAAAGAGAACATTATGCAAAAAAAAAAAAAAACAAGCCATCCTTGTCAAGGATGCAAGAAACTTGAAACATAGCTATGAAGACTTGATTATTCAAATGATCATGTTTGCGAGAGTAATTGACAGTCCAAGTTACATAAGTTAAGAGACTTTGCTACCGAAGATTGTAGCAGCTTTGCAGTCAATAATTTGAGTGATGATTCAAGAATAAAAATATATCACTCAAGTTTATTGCTATGAGGAGTTTCAGCAAAATCAGATAGACTGCACTGAAAAGGGTTCATGAAAGAGGTTAAAGAACATAGATAGAGTTAAATATCAAATTATGTTTATTGATTCAAGTTGCACGGGAATTATTTGCATTTGACTTATTTATTTTTCAATTAAACTTGATCTTAAATTATTCAGATAACGATTACAATTTAAATTAAATTTGAATATTTTAATATTTGATTCAAGAGACTCACAAACTTTAATCAAATTTTTTAATATATATTTAATTATTTAATTATTAATTTATCATTTTCTTTTCATAATATGTAATTAAAAATAATAAATTAAATCTATCGAACTAAATTGAAGTCTATCTTATTAAAACTTGAACTATACGAATATTTGTTAAGTCACATTGAGTTTCAAAAATTACATTCGATCGAAATCAAATTGAACTTTGAGCTTCAAATTAAATTGAATTCAAACTTGATATTAAATCGTCTCATCTCAAATCAATTATACTCCTATTAAGTTCTATAATTTCAAATAATAAGAGAAGCTGGTGTCAAAAAAAAATTAATAAGAGAAGCAAGTAAAGGGACGAAAATCAAAGGAAAAAGGGAATTTATCCCCCCCATTGGCATACAAATATACATACAAATACAACTGCTGATTTTTCGTCCTTTCATGGGCAAATACAAGTTATGACTTTAGAGAAGTCAAATTCAAAATGTCAAGGGCTACATGTTTGCTGTTGTTTCCTTGATTTCTTCCAATGTGATTGACTGCACAGCAAGAAAAAGAAAACATGCATGTTAGAGCAGAAACCTCAAGAAAATATCTACTATAAATATGATAATTGAAAGTACTGACCAAAAAAAAACGCAAATATATACCTGATCCTTGCCAGCAAAATCATTATCTGGGGTGAGAAAGAGCATGCAGTGACATTCTTTCCTGCCAAATATTGTAGAAATTGAATAAGAGAACTTAGATTAGATTAAGGAAATTAACATAGTAACTGTAGAATCACCCAAACCGAAAAAATCTGAGTGGTGATATCTTTTGTTTTCAAGCTGCATTCAAGCAATCAACAAAGACGTGTTTCAACTGTTATCCTTGATACTATGTACTGCAAACCTTTTTCTTTTTTCAGTTCATAAGGTAGAACCGGGGAAGGAAGAATCTGACGTTGAACTTAATTACTTTTAAAAAAAGGTAATAACTACTAGGCGAAACCTCGACTGTCGAACTGCTAAGTTTCAACCCATACAATAACTTGCCTTGTTAGAAAAAGAACATAAACTAGAATGCACCCAGGTAGTTCTTTATTTTTGCTTTTCAGAAGATTGTATGCCCTTTGGAAAAAGAGAAGGGCAGCTTGAATTTTTATTTTTACAACTTAGAATGCAAGGAACATCAGCATGCATGCATGAATCAGAACTCCAAGCCAGAGCAAATACTTATCACCCTTTGCCATGATATTAAAGATGACACAGGGAATCCCATCTTATAAGGACAATATCAACTTTAACACAGATCGCTATTCTTTGCAGCAAGTTTATTGCTCAATTATTCATATGGTAGATGAGATTCAGAAGACTGATATTTAAAACAATTTTCCCTGCAAAGGCCTGATGGTAAATTCATTTTGGGTCATTAAAGATCATGGAAATCCTTCCCCACTTAATACCTTGAATACTACACTACCTGCTTAAAGTGTTTCAAAATCAAACTTGATCATGAGATTAAAGTAGTGTTCTTAATTTAAAAACATAACTAACTAGTTCATCAGGAAAGTGAGCTCCAAGTCAGAAGTTTCCACAAAATCAATAATCAGCAAGTTGGCAATACGGCCATTATTTATAAGGGACCTCAAAAAGTTTTAAACCATTTAACATAGGCACTGGGCAGCAGGTTAGAAAGACCATTACTTTCTATGCCTTTCTAGGATAAATGATAAATCAAAAGATCTTTCTACCTTCCTTACAACTCTTGCAGTGAGACCAATTTACATGAGGAATATACATTAAACTATGTTGTAACAATATATTTACCTCTCTCTCATAGGAACGCATGGACAATTCCAAAAGCCCTGCCCTACCTCAGCGACTTTGTCATCATAATGCCTGCAATACATTGGATTTACACTCGAATGTTATTGAATCCGATATAGCCATAAATATCAATATATGTGATGTGAGTGTAATAGGATAAATAATTCTGAGCAAGATTGAGAGATCATGGAAGAAATATTTAGGGTCTGTTTGGCATAGTTGGAGCTGCTATAAAAAGTGTTATTCAAGTATAACTTTTTTAAAAGTGTTGTTAAGAGAAATTAAATTAGCGTTTGACAAATTTAATATAAAAGTACTGTAAAATGTTAAAAACTATTAAGTTGAATTTTCTTTTATATCTTTAATAGATGAAATAAATAAAATAATAAACTATATTAAATTAAATCACAAGTTTTTAAGTGAAAAAAATAAATAAAACAAAATAGAAATTCTGTTAACTAAAATAAAACAAATGAAATAAATATAAAAATGGCACAAAATAAATATATTATTGTGAAATAATATGAATTCTCTTTTATAGTTTTGTAAATTATTGAAAAACAATGTGAAAATGTAAAAAATTTCACTAAATACATGTTATTAAAATTAGCATTTTTTGAAAAAGCTTTAATTTATAGCTTTATCAAAAAACTCAAATTTGCTTCCTGCATAAGCTAATTTTTAAAATTTTGAAAGCCAAACACTTGGCTTCTGCTTCTAACGTAAATAAGCTCTTCAATAAACTAGGCCAAACAAGCACTTACCTGCAAGGGCAGAGTGGTGCACCCAATGTATCTTTATGCTCTGCCAATCCCTGTTCAAATCTCCAAATGAGTTTTTTATTCCCTTTTTTTTTTTATTTATTTGTATATCATATTTTAAGAAGATGAGTGAACAAGATTGATTAAATAAAGAATCAGAACTAATAAAAGTTGTATTATCTTTTCAAAGTAGGAGTTCCATAAGAAAATTCAACATTCAGTTTCACATTTCAGCAAAAATACATCTCTCAACTAAGGCATCGATGGTTGGATTGGTCGAGCATAGCAATATAATTATTCTTCAATCTGGTTGTTTATGAATAAATCAGTTGAGATCTTTCCATCCATTTTTTGCATGCAAAGCACTAAAAATTTTGAATTCAACTTCCCCAATAGAACAACAAAATTGGAATTGAGTTGAAATGAAGATTTTCCTCACTAGTTTAAACTTATAAGACAACAGTCAGTTCCTTACAATTACAACTACATTCACCAACTCATAATAACTAATGCTTCAGCTTGGAATGGTCTAGGATAAAAGTACTAAAGAATGGGACTGCTTCTAATTCCCCCTCCCAAGATCTCACTTAATGAAGCCATAAACTAGATAAAAGCCCCTGAATTTTGGTGCAAAAATATTAAATACAACTTAAACAACAGCCATAACAAATTTTCTTTGCTCAAAGTAATATCTTGCAATTGAAAGAATCTGACATAGCTTCCATTATCAACCATATTCACCTACTTTAACAAGGCTTTACATCAAACTCTAAGACTAATATGTAAAGCTTTTTGAGTTGCCATATTAACAGAATGCTAAAGGGTGTAACTCTGGAATTTAGCCCTTTGAATATCTCACTTAGGTGGGATGAAAACCGGTAATGAAAATATGCAGTTAAATCTGCAAAGAAAAGAATTTAAAGAGTACCTTGATTACAACAGAAGTCACTCCCTTATCCATGCAGAAATATGTTCCTGACCGACGTGCATACTGTTCTGAGAATTTCCTCATTATTTCCACAGATTTCTCCGATGGTTCCACTGAAAAAAAAACCAAAGAACCCAAGGAAAAATCATGAAAAAGAGACGAACTTTAGCTCACATAATCACATAACAACGAAACCCCATAATTATATCAAAGAGACCAGAAATACAGCTCCAATTCATCGAAAAACAGCATCAAATTCAAGCAATGAAAAAGAAGAAACTTTAACTCACATAACCACATAACATTCAAACCCCAAGACAAAAAACCAAAAAACGCAACTCAAATACATCAAATACAAGCTAAAAATGATGATACAAATCTTGGGCCTTCATTAAAACAAGCAAAGTTATTACCTTTAGCTCTGATTACAAAGCGGTGACGGAAGGTTTTAGGAGGGCAAAGAATATATGAAATGCCTCCAAAGTTACAGGAAGTTGCTTGAAGAATCATGGCTTTACCTGGGTAACTGCAAATGAAATTTAACTACCTTTTTTTTCAGTACGAGAGCTCTTTATCTATTTTAATTTTTATGTTGTTTTTTTTTTATAGTTTCCGATATTTCTTTTCTTCTGCTGGTTTCTGTTGCGATTGAGTCATAGGATTATTTGATTTTGGATTTTAGTTTAATTTATGGTTTTTTTCTTTAATAATTTTAAGGGCTCTCTACTCTACCAGTACCATTCGTTGTGAAAATATCAAGTTATCAACCAGCAAATTACACAAACCACTCAGTTTTTTGTCCTTTTCGCCATTAACCACTCAGTTTCATACCTTCATTTTGCCTGTTTTATTTTCCAGGATTTTTGGGCCTTGTTGGGCTGTCCTTATAGTTTATGTTTTAGTTTGGTTTGGTTCATTTCTCAAATCGGATCAATTTCCTTGGCCATTCTCATATCTCAGCTCATTCTTGTAAGTAGGAGTGTAAATGAAATATTTGTGTCTGTAAATTATTTGAATTCGATAGAGATAAAATTTAAATTCAGTTCAATTATTGTTGAGCCGATTTTGAATTCGAATAATTTGATTTATTGAACAAATTGAGTTTAAATATTATAATACTTGATTCCAATATCTCATGAGTCTCATCGAATATTTTTATTATTTTAATTAATAATTTACTATTTTACTGTTAATATTTGTAAAATAATTATAAAAAAATCTCAATTCGAGTTCAAACACATATAATCAAGCTTGAAATCGAGTATGAAAGTCAAAATCTTTTTTTTTTTTAATTTAATAAATAAGTCTAATAGAGTGAGCTCAAATAACTTGATTTTTATATAAATCCAATTGCAACTATTCACAGTGAATGAAAATTTTAACAAATTTAATTTGTTGTTATAACAACTAAAGAATGAGAATAACTATATTAAAATTATCCTACTAATCATTATTTAGGCATTAATTCCTTTTTTTTATAAACATACACATATAATAATTATTTTATACACGATTTCACCTAATCAACTCTTTAACTGAAAAGTTATCCTCATCAATTATCAATTTTTTAGAAATGATGAAAAAAATCAAGACTTATCTTTTATCATAAATTCACTTAAACTCAATTTTGTTAAAAATATCAATTAAATTAATTAGAGTTAAATTGATTAATTAATGAGTTCATTAGGTTAGAGGGTGTACGTATAAATTAATTATTATGTGTCTACAAAAATATGAGTTGGCATTATTTATTATTGCCTAAAAAGTAAGTATTTAAGACCATCTTAATATAAGTTAAAAAAATTAATTAGGCACCCAAGAGCACGTAGATCAGCTGGCAGGGGGCTGTTCTAGCTTAACCAGAGGTCTCGAGTTCGAGTCCCTGGGTATGCAGCTGTGTTAAAACTCTTGAGGGAGAGCTTTGCCGCCCTTTGGGTCCTGCCTGGTTCGAATCCGGATTAGTCCTATACCAAAGGTATGTGGATACCGGATGATCTAGATCAAAAAAAAAATTAATTAGGCAAACATTCTTTTATTTTAGATGAGAAACCATAAAACATTGTTCCAATGCAATTCTAAGTTAATTCACGAAATATTAATTCTCACATTCTTTTAATGAATTTGAACTCGAAACATCTAAAATAACACATTCTCTTTAGAATTTGAGCCTATGGATTGTGGACATTATTTTGATTGGACTCTACTCCATTTTTGCAATTGAAATAAAGGACTGTTTGGATCAATAGTTGATGGATGCATGCTAAGAAGAAGAGATTTTAATCATTTAACAATAACAGATCATACTACTAAAAGTATGATCTTTTACAGAGATTTGAACCAGACGGCTAGGTTTTGCTGCCCTCATACTAGAATGTTGAGCACCAAAATCTAAATCAAATACTTCAAAAGAAAGAGTAAAAAAAATTAGAAAGACAACAGATAATCAAATCCTAAAGAGGGCTGGAGGAATGTTTGCTCTCTTGCAATCCTACCTTTCAAGGGATAATCTCAGGCATCAAAACACCATTTTCATCATACTGAATTATGCCAGAATGGTTCACCGGCCTGCACCGAACTCCCATTAGAATCCTCTTCTTGCAAAGTTCCTGTTTCCCTGATGGTTTCCCTCTCATCAGCACACTTGTCGTCTTCTTCATCGACCATGCAGCCTTAAGTTTCCGGCGGCCGGTCAGTGTTTTGGAATTCTCCGGCTTTTTCAGGCAACCAAAGGCATTTGCACTGAAATCAGTGGCACCATCAATACTGTCATCAACGTTGTTGATTTTTGCTTTGTCTTCACTGCTTGTTCTTGTTACGTTCTCTGATTCCATATCAAGTCTTTCAATCATGTTTTTCAACTTCTTCATCTGATCATCTTCATCATCTCCATCGTTGTGAACTTCACCATTTTCAACTTTCTTCTTACCCAAGACATTGGAAAGCATAGAGCCAACCTTTTTCCTAAAACTCTTCTTAGATGTAGCCCAATATTTCTTCATGGTCTGGCTGCCACCACCACCATTTTCATCATTATCAATCCGGGCTTGTTTCCTTCTCTGCATAGCCTTAACCAGCACCTTGGGAATCTTGATTCTTATCGTTGGTTGAGAGAAAGTGATGCTGAGAACATACGAGAAATGTGAGTTTGCTGGTGGAACGAAAACCCCACTGTTTTCCTGAATCTTGTTTGCCATCTTAGATATCCAGTGAGATTGATCAAACAACCATAACAAGAATTAAGCAGAATTCGAGTTGTGTGAGAAGTGGGAAAGAGAAAGGAAACATGACGAGTCTAAAAGAGTTTCTTCCATATGTAACTGCCCATCTGCACGTTTTTCCGATAGCATTTGAAAGATAAATCGTAAATGGAAAGCTAAAATAGTAATGCATATCTCTAAATTTCACATCTATCACATACTTTTTGGTTTATATGGAAATTCAATTATCTCTTATTAAATTCTTTTGGTTACATACACTATTATTAAATATTAACCCATGTTTGTAACCAAAAAAAGAATATTAACCCATGTTGGGAAAGATTATATATTTTGTTGCCAAACAAAAATCATTTTCTTTTTTGGTCGGAAAATGATTTCCTGACGGTCCATCAATTGTTCACGAAATTAAACTTGCTGAAACCGGCGACAACATAAACCAGTTTAATCCATGGTCAATGGATCATTCCGTGGCACTTGGACGATGATGATATGCAGAGAAAAAGGATGTAGAAATATCTAAGATGATGTTAAATGACAAAAACTAATCTAATAGCAAGACAGGAACATAGACACCATATAACATAAGGCAAAGTAACATATTTCTAATGGCAGCATCTGCCATGATAGTAACAAAGTCATTTTTCCTAGACTTGGTAATCTTAGATACGATATGATAATATGTTATAAATAAAAAATATGAGAGTGGTATGGACTAAAATTTGATAAAAAATGTATATGAATATGATAAAAGCTAAATAAAAAGTTGTATTTAGTGTGTCAACATAAATTTTGACACTAATTTTTCGCATTTTACCTTATACAAATATGAATTATATACAAGAACAACCACATTTAATTTGGCTAATATCATTTGGCTACTTTTAAGTAGGCTTGGTCAAAGACTGGGCTACTTACCTAAGCTTAAAGGTCTGTCTATTTTTTGGGCGAATTTGACCAAAAAAATTAAACCCATTGAACATGTTTGAGCTTCGAAATAGAGGCCCAATAAAAAAATGTGTCGAGTTTAGAAAGTCGGTTTGTCTTGATAATTATATATATTTACTATTTTAATACAAATGCAAATTTTAATTACTTTTTTTTTGTGCAATTTAATATGAATTAGTATTTTTTAAAATTTTAATTTAAATTTTCATATTTCTTGCAACATTTTTGTAAGAATTTATTTGAACTTCTTGTATCATATTTATTAACTATTATGTATTTCAATATTTTTATATTTTATTATAATTTTTAAAAAACTTAATAATATTTGGACAAGTTTGGGTTTATTCATGGCTTAATGCCTAAATATGCCTTGCACGTTTACCACAAAATGAAATTTTACCCTCAACATTTAATTGCATGGAAATCAGTTCAATTAAGTTTTATTTTAAGCAATTAAGACCTAAACTTTTTAAATTAAGAGAATTAGGTAAATTTTCATTATTGCATGAAATATATAAAGGTCTTTAGATTACACTATGGACAGAAGCCTTGCTTTTTCTACTGTTATTGTCAATTTTTTTGTTCTAACCATCTTTTCAAGAGACAAAGAGACAAATTTAGTAAAAATGTTGATTCTGCTCCTTTAATTGAAAGATTATTAGGTGAAAAAGTGTTACGATAGATACATAACATTAGGAATTTACCATTTGACACAGCATGTAGTCAATAGAAATCTCAAGGTTTCAGAGTAAATCACAATTAGGTGAAGAAAAGTATATTTTGAGAGTTACCTTAATGGCATACAATTCCTATTCGACACAATTTGGATGTCATGCATATTGAAAAAAAATTTTGTTTAACAATTTATTCAATATAATGTTGGATGTTAAGGGGAAAATAAAAGACTACATAATGTAACGCCCTCGGAAGCTTAAATTTTCGAGCTAACTTTTTCCTTTCCTTACTAAGTTTGTCACTCGCCCATCATAGCTAACACCTAACAAGTAGATTTCTACTTGTTTACTGTTTAAGACTAATTGTCTAAGGTTCCATTTAATTGCCTCATAGTACGTGCCAAAATCAAAACTGAAAAACCCTATCCTTTATATATATGCCTATTGTCCAGCCACACATTATAATGCAGCAACAGTTCAACCTGTGGCACAATAATCATCTCAAGATACTATCCAAAATATTATATTTTCATCAAGACACACTATCAAGTTACTATTCATTACAAGGCACAGTTGTGTATAATTCTTGATAGCGTCCTAGTACTTACATCCCCAAATCTTATACACTGTGTGTGTATAAAAGAAACCAAGTGTCTGGGATATAAACAAAAGAATAAGAGGTTATACCTTAACTCAAAAGGGCTCAGCCTTGTAGTACATATAGCGAGCTCTCGGTGCATTACACTTGCGCTCGAGTTTATCGAAAGTAATTTGTGAGGAGAAAGAAAGGGTGAGCTAAAGCCCAGTAAGAGAAATATATGCCAAGTGATGTTAAGCACCTATTGTACTATGTGCATGAAAATGCGATCTAAAACCGAGTTTTATCAGTAACCAATGTACTTAATAAAATTAATGTACCAATATTATTCAAAACATATAATTCGCATTAGACATCGAGGTCCGAAACAAATGTACAGTGTTTAATATACTCAATGGTACAAGATCAATTAAACCAAAGCAAAACTCGAAATAGATGTAAAACTGAGATCCTGTATACTCAACTCAAATACATATTTCACTTGTTGAAAACATAACCATACTACAGTTTAAATACAAAATCTCGGAAACATGGTATGTCCTTTCATATAATGCGGTAAAGTAACCGGGAAATGGTAATGTACCATGAAACTTTCACACGAGAACGTTCACTGTGGCCAATAGTAGTTCTCTCATATAGGTGCCTGTTGACCATGTCGGCATAAACAATACCACGAAGGCATCTCCATGATGTCACGAAGACATCTCACGATGTCATGAAGCATCTCCACGATACCACGAAGGCATCTCCAGGATGTCACAAAGACATCTCACGATGTCATGAAGACATCTCCACGATACCACGAAGGCATCTCCACAATGTCACGAAGACATCTCACGATGCCATGAAGACATCTCCACAATCCACAAAGGCATCTCCACGATGTCACGAAGACATCTCACGATACCACAAAGGCATCTCCAAGATGTCACGAAGACATCTCCACGATACCACGAAAGCATCTCCACGATGTCACGAAGACATCTCATGATACCACGGAGGCATCTCCATAATGTCACAAAGGCATCTCACGATAGCACGAAGGCATCTCACGTATCAAAATCCATATAAAGACAGCTTTTCAAAACACCATTGTATCACCAAAGTATGCGTATCATTTAAAACAATACGTTTTGAAAACATCAAAATGATTAAACATGCTTGGAATATTTGACACTTAATCCCTACATGTGAAAACACTTTAGTAAACCTGTTAAAGTAAACCCATTTCGACTCATACAAATAGTATTCGATACTTCAGTAAAATAACCTTTTCATAAAACATGCAGATCTCAATATAAAGCTTAATTTATGAAGTGCATGATGATAATGGCATATACTACCAACATAGGCTAACCCTTATGAAGTACGCCTAAGGTAACCTCCAACCGAAAATCCGGCATTATAACGGTGTAATAAAAACTATCCCCAATATCCTATTCGCGCAAACTTATTCAACCTGCATTATCATCCAAAGTCATTAATACACAATATGCAACATCTATACAAGTCCAATCTCATTCAAGCCTAACTTCCATCTATAGCTTATGTAAGAATAAATATCAACAAACACCCAACTAGGGATATATATCTCTATATAAATTTAAATACGTATGTATTCCACACGAAGTAATTATATTTAAATTTAACTAGATTTATTATATATATGTATAGATATATATATATATATAAAATAGGGTTATTATATTTATATATATATATATATATATTACTTAATATTTATAAGTATATTTATTTTAACTAGGTGTATATATATTTATATATATAATTATTTACATTTAAATATATTCAAATGCATAAGCATGACATAGCACTAATAAGTAGCATAACAACATTGGGATATTTCCCTTACCTCCACTTTAGGGTAGCTACATCAACTCACTTTCCTTAATGTCTCTCATTTGTATCAAGGCTTAGTGCTTAGAACACCACACTTGGCCAATTATGCACTTCTACTTCCTTAACAAATTTCTATAAATTTAGCGTACTAAAACACTTAGGATAATTCCACATATATACTAGAATTATAATTACATAGCAAGAATCAACTTACCTTATGAAGCTTACTAGGTCGTGAGTAGGGGTGTAATCAAGCCGAGTCGAGACGATCTAGTACCAGGCTCGAGCTCGGCTCGGTTTGAAAACTCGAAGCTCGACTTGCTAAATACTCGATCCGCTTAAAGCTCGGCTCGTAGGCTCGAATTTGATTCTATAAATTCATCTTGACGCATCATTTTTCAAGCAAAATTCAATCAAAAGTACTGCCTCGGTGCGTCCCAAGCACAACATAAAATTCAAAACTTAAACACATAAAAATAACCTTCTCACAGGATGTTTATGATGAGCATAAACATATATACATATATAAATAGCAAGTATAACTACTAAAAAAAAAGTAATACTACTAAGATGCTAAATGAAGATTATACCAACATGAATGCAATTAATACCAAAAAGAACTGCATTTACAAACCAGGTGTATAAAAGCATTGTCTCAACCCTTCCCCAGATATGTAATTGAAAATATAAATAAGAAGAAAAATGTAAAGCTTGTAAATAGACAAAGAGAAACTCCATGAATGTGACATTTAGAATAGGAGTAGTTGAATGCACTAGAAGCTGATAGATAAACTAGTATAATATAATACCCCACTTGCAAAGTAAAAAACTAATTTTCATGAACATTGGCAGTCATCAACTCATCATATTCCACTTATAGATGACAGTATTTCTCATCAAAACATCAATCTTACATAAAAAGAGATAATAATATGCAAAATTAAAGTATAACAACATAAAATTCAGAACTTGAAACACATAAAAACAACATAGAAACTTAGATTCAGAACTCAGAAACATAATAAATCAAAATAATCTAACATTCAAAGTCAAAATACAACTTAAAAGATAGGATACAACTCAAAATAAATCTCAAACACAAACATCTCAAACATAACTTAGAATTTAAAAGTCAAAATGCAACTTAGTAAAAAAGGAAATAGACATTCACTCAAGCTTGATCCTCAAAGTACAGCCATCCAAAATTCCAACACCTGCAAATGAAAATGTAAGTTATGAACAGTTTAGGTACCTAAAACATGCTAAAAAATATGAAAACTCTTACTTTAAGGGGCTTCGGGGAATTTAAGATTACTTGGAATATTAAATTACCGGAATATTATTTTACTTAACGAATTACTGGGAATATTAGATTCATGTGTTTGGTTGTATTGGTGGGAATATAAGATTTATGTGTTTGGTTAAAGGAAAGTAAGAGGGTAAAATTATTTATTTTACTATAATACCCTCCATATTATTAGTTGATGTAGAGTGAATAACATTTGAAATAAATTATATTTAAATTAATTACTTATTTATTTATTTATTTAATATACTTATTTATTTATTTTGCCCCTTTTTTATAAGGTTTTTGTTATGTAAATTATTTTGATATAACAAACTATTACTATATTAAATTGATTTTGATTAATCAAAAATCATAAGGTCCATCTTATTATTGGTTTATTTGATTTTAAATTCATTTTTCTCTTCATCAAAATAAGAAAAAAACATGGTTGTAATATTAGATAGGTTTAGGGGTAAAATGGAAACAAAATATAATTATTGGAGGGTAAAATTGGCAAAAAAGTTAAATTTCTCCCGGAAAAAAAAAATACCTCAGGGAGAAGGGGAAATTTTTTTTCTCAAATTTGACACTGTTTAGCACTGTTTTGACATTGTTGGTAAAAAAAAATTACCCTCCGGAATCCGATTCCTCTAACCAAACGCGGGAATCATTTGACGAAAAAAAAAAATTCCCCCAGGTAAAAAAAAATTCCCCTAACCAAACAGCACCTAAGGGATTGGGAGGATAATTTTAGTTGCTTTCTTCTCTTTCTACAAAAAAAAGACATATTATTGAAACTAATTAGAAAATGAAAGCAAATTATAAGTTAGTAATGTCAAATTGAATTGAAAATATAAAACTTACTTTGTTCTTTTTCTTCACTCCATGCAAATTACGGCACCAATCTGCTCCACAAAGTAATACTTGCACTGTTTCTGGAGATAACGAGGCTCGATAAGTGTCAATAACTCTACTGCCAACATTAAATGTAGCCTTTGAAGCCACTGTAGTTATGGGAATGGCAAGTATATCCCGTGTCATTTTGGATAGGATACGATACTTCAAGGGATTCACCTTCCACCACTCTAAAACATCAAAATTATCTGGATCTCTTTCACATCGAAACATCCTTTTTCTAGGTAAATATCCAGATCAGACTTTTGAGGTTGAATGGTCTCAACACTTTTCACAAATTGTGCAAACTCTGACCAACCAGATGAAGATGAAGCATGGACATTCACACTAGTATTACCACCAACTACTTGAGTTTCAGCACATTGTTCACTTTCTATTTAGTGGTATTCGGCAACATATTCTTCATAAATCTCATACAAAGTTTCTTGGACTTTAACAATATTCTGCCTTGCCTCACTTCCAGGATAGATTCTAGGGAGAGTAAATTCAACTGCTCTCATTTTACACCTTGGGTCCTAGACAGCTGCCACAAACATCAACAGATTACATTCCCCCCAATATTTGTCAAACTTCTCTTTCATCTTACCAACCATTGATCGAACAAAATCATTTTCATCTTGTGCATATTTATCCAACAACATTTTGATACGATGAACTTCATTCAAAAATAAATTTGAAGTAGGATAATCACTGCCAAATATTATGTCAGTCGTAGAACTAAATACTTTCAAAACTTCACAAATTTTTTCAACTTTCTCCCAATCTTCCGGACTTGGACAACACTCGTAACGAGGCTTGCGATCTTGGAACCTTGGAAATGCCTCCTTGAATTTCACAGCAGTTGACAACATTTCATACGTTGAATTCCAACGTGTTTTACAATCAAGAATAAGCTTCTTACTAGGCAATTGTAATTGCTGCACAATATCTGAAAAGTTTTAAGCCTCCCCTCATTTTGATTGATGAAACAGACACTCTCAGGTATGTTTTCAATGATGTGCTTAATTTGAGAAAGACCATCTTGAACCATAAGGTTCAAAATGTGTGCACAACAACTAACATGGAACAATTTACCTCTACAAAGAAGCTTTTTGTTTCTTGAAAATGTGTCTTTCAAGATCCTTATGGTTGCATCATTACTAGAAGCATTATCAACTAAAAATGTGTAAACCTTGTTCTCTATTCCTCATTCCTTCAAACAATTAGAAATACAATTAGCAATCTCAATGCCACGATGAGGAGGAGGCAAGTGGACAAAGTTGATAACACGTTTATGCAACTTCTAATGAGAATCAATGAAGTGTGCCGTAAGAATCATGTACTCAATTTTTTGATTGGTAGACATCCACAAGCCTGTTGTCAAACTGGCCTTTTCAACACTTTTCAGTAACATCTTAAGCTTTTTCTTCTCTATTTCATATACTTGTTCACAATCTTTCTTGATGGTATTTCGTGAAATTCTTTCCCATTCCGGCATCCCACGTTTCTGCATCAGATTAAATCCTTCTTCCTCTACAATCGAGAATGGATGCTCATGCATAAGTACTCAATGAGCTGTTGCCTCCCTCATTTTTGCCATGTCAAACTTCCCATTACTGAGAGCAGAGATTGTTGCATTACGGTTAGAAGTTGCCTGTTGAAAATTGATTTTTTGTTGCTATGTCTTATGTACTTTTCGCAACACACAGCCTTGCAAGTGCCTTAAAAAATGACTTGTGCTTCCACTTGTGGTCATGGTCAACTTTTTCTTGCAATGAATACACTCTACCTTCTTAGAACCATCAGGAAGATCTATTTCCTTAAATTCGAACCAAACTGCTAATTTTTTCTGTCTTTTTTTCACTTAAAATGTATCATTGTCAACATTTTCTTTAGTGCTCTCTTCATGAATATTAACATCTGCTGAATTGGTGACATTGGTTGCATTGGTTTCATCTGGAGAACACAGATCATTATCCAAATTGACCCCACTTCCAGATGAATTTGGTGTTGGCAGAATTGGTACTGAAGAAACCTCCTGTAAGGTGTATGACATCTTTATATCCAACTAACTACATAGAGAAAAAAATAATTTAGCAAAATAATTCAACAAAAAAATATATCTTAAACCTTTAACAACACGAAATATGGTTTATAGACATAATAGAATTGATTAAGACAAAACAACAAACACAAAGAGGACATTAAGCAAAACTATTGATTAAGACAAAACAACAAACACAAAGAGGACATCAAGCAAAACTATCTAAAGCCAACTAGAAAATGCACAAAACATGTAGAAGTAGTGCATTAGCAATCATCAAACACCAATAAAGAAATAAATCAATAATATTAAAATAAATAATTAAGCAAACAAAACAAAAAATTAAGTTTCAAATCAAGAAACAAGACATTGGCTTTGTTTGGGACATGGATATAAGCAGATACAAACAAACCTTAGTTGTGGCCTGTGGAGATCATTATGAAACTATAATGGTTATGAAACTAGTAGTAAAGACACCATCAAAAAAGCATAAAAGCAGACAACTCTTCCCCACACCTGCATAAATTCAAATAAGGAAATCAGTCAAGAAAATCAAAGCCTAAGTACCTAAAACCTAGCAACTTATTGGCCTACGATGTTGGAATTGATACAATCAATGTGCATAGGTTCGCATGAGGCCTCATTAATTCCACTTATTAGAAAAGGAGAAAATGAAGAGCAACTGTACTAAACTAAAGCCAGTGGAAACTCCAAAATTCATATTTAAACACTTGAAGTTTTACTTTAAAGAAAAATTCAGATACAAAACTAATTTTGAACAATGAAATTACATCCTAAATGTTTTTTTTTATTTAAAAAGGAAAAGATTCAAATCTAATTCTTTGAATAAACATATATATTATTAATCCAAGTGTTCATTAGATACTTTTATCTTGTATTTTTTCCATTATCCTTTTTTTTTACCAAAATAACTTAAAACAAAAAATAAAAGTATGGAACCAATTGGGGTCTCGTTATATATTACTACCAATTCTTCCAATCTTAAATTTACATGCATCCACCTCAATTCTATTTATAAATGGGACTAGTCCTTGTTTTGTAACTAATACTTAATAATTTTCATCACAAGGGCTAGGAACTAAAACCTGTGTACTTGGCAAAGTTGAATGACAGCATATGAGAATGTAATGAATGTTGGAATTTAAAAGAAAGCAAAGAAATCTTTTTTCTGGAAACACCCAGCTTTGCAAAGATTATCAGTCGTACGATTGAAATTAATAGACATGCTTTCGTGCATAATTGAAACATGACAGCGAATATACAAATGTTGTTGAAAATGCAAGAAAAATTTCATTGCCTGGAACTTGTAATTGGAATCTGATAAATTGCAACCTTTGAATCACTTTTCAAGGCTTGAGCTCAATTCATATTTTTATTGTTATATGGTACGATTATAATTACCATTATTAAGGAATCAAATCAAAATTAACTTTTTAGAATTTGATAATGTTTATAGCAATTAATTAATGCAAGAACAATCTAATTATTGAAACTTTTTCTTTTTCTAATTAAATATATATTATTAATCAATATGAATAAAACCATATTTAATAGAAGGGGCGATTGTATTATTCAAACAAAAAAGAAAACAGAATAAAATCTTACTATCAGTGGAGAAAATGAAATGTTCATCCAAAAGAGAAAGAGAATTAAACCTTTGTTCTGTGAAGAGAGCGGCGTCGCTAGGGTAGGATTGGGTTTGGGTTCGTGGGTGGGATTGGGAAGTGAAACAGAAGCAAAGCGAATCCAGAGCAAGAAAGAGGTAGGATACTGTTCTATGCCCTGGATTTTGCCGACTTCGACTCTGATGGAAGCTCAAGAATATGGGGAAATGATGGAGCAATAAATTTCATGATTGATGGGTTAAAGAAAGACCAGCCAGTGGTGAGGATCAAAAGAGCTCATGGGGTTTTAGTTTTGAGGTAGTGTACTGTCGATTGGGAAAGCTTGAAGGTTGAAGGGAATCAAGGGATTGGCATTGCTGCTCGCTAGGTTCATGAGGGATTTTAGATTTGGGAATTTGTTTGGGGCGGTGGGTGGGTTACTAATAGGGTTAAGAATGTTAGGTTAGTTTTAGTTAGTGGCACATAGTTATTTTTGTTATATTACATATATATTAAGGTTAAAAAAATAATCTAATAATTAAATAATGAAATATATAATAAAATTAAAAAAGCTCAATAAGGTTCGCGAGCCGCTTGAGCCGGGTATTAGAAAGCTCGAACTCGGCTCGACTTGTTACTAGAGTAGCTCGAGCTTGAGCTCGGCTCGAAAATGAACAAATCAAACTTGAGTAATCATCAAACCGAACTTGAGTAGCTTGACTCGTTTACACTCCTAGTCGTGAGCCTTCACGAGGATTTCCTTATGCTTTTCTACTCTTACTTCACTTTAAGGCACTATTGAGAAATTCTTCCTTTATTTCCTTCTCCAACTCTTTAATATTTTCTCTACATTAGACATTGACAATTACTACTCAACGTTACTTTAGAAAAACCAAAACAATTCCTCAAGGTTTTTCAATTATTCCTACACCAAGATGATCTCAATTTCATCCAATCTAACTTATATTTCAAGTTTAACTCATAGAATTAACCCTTACCCCTAAACTCATCTTATGTCGATACTCCCTTGCATTTTGTGTCTTCACTGATCAGCTGTTGTTTGCCTCCATTTCAGATGCTATCAATGGGTTTTAATGGTTTAAAAATGATGGAGAGTACGGTGGTGTAGTAGGCTTAAGTTTCCTCCTTTTTCCCTTTCCTTCCCTTTTTTTATTGTTTCATACCATTCATTTCACCCTGTTTCACGCCCTATTTGGACCCAAAATAGCAGCCTAAGTCAGCGACCTTCAGGCCCAAAACCACCTCTACTACGCCCTTAACTACCTCATTTTATCTTCTTCAGTTTTACCAAGAAAAGAGCACTCTTGTTTCAGCCTTTCTCGATTTCTTTTCTTTCCTTATGAGCCAACAATGGCAGCTTCAACCTTTCCTTCACTATTTTTCTTTTCTCTTCTTCTCTCTCGATGCAAGCCTACAGCCCCTAGGACCACGTCGCATTCCAATTTAAAAGCCCCTTGCTTGACGCCTAAGTCAACTCTAAAACATCACTAGGTGCCAACAACTACTCTATTTTCAACAGTAGAAATCAGCCCCTACTATTGCTCGATTTTCATGCTTTAAACCCCAAGTTTCCAGCACTCAATCTCACCCTATTTCGTCACTGTTCGGTGTCCCAAACACTGCTTCCCTTGCTCGGTTCAGCTAGCTGCATCCTCTCAGCTTCAACCTTTCTTCTTTCCTTCTCGTGAATGGCTCCCAATCAACACCAAACTAACAACGACTCTAGCCCCTGAAGCCACACCCTAGAGCCTCTGTTCGAAGCCTCCAGTAGCGCTGGTTCTGTCCTCTCTCCCTCTCCCTCCTGTTTGCCTCAACCTTCACTCTTCCATTCTCTTCATCCCAGATCTCCTTCTCATTCATCTCTTCTTCCCACTACTGTACTTGTTCAAATTCTCAACCGATCCTCACTCCTTTTTGTTGTGTTTGTTTCCTTTATCCTTCACCGATCACCAGCCAAGTACAAAGCTCCTCACTCCATCTTTGATGCCTGAACATAGATCTCTTTCGATTGTTTTTGTTGGTGCCGAGAATGGCAATCCAAATGCTTTTCTATTTTTTTTTCTCCTTTGAGATCCAATGTTAGTGGGAGAATGGTGAAGGCCGATCGGTTCCCTTTTTTTTTATATATTTATTTTATTATTTCTTTATACATATATATTATATCTTTATTTGTTTTATATATTTATATATCTATCTTTTATGTATTTCATTTGCATACATACATAGTTTGTTTAATATATATTATATATATTTATTCCTTTATATTTATTTAGTGTATGTGTATATAAATATATGTATGTACATAAATTTAATTTATATCACCATTATTGATTATCTCTCCTTGTAACTAATATATATTATTTCCTTGATACAATTCTTTGATATTTAATATAATTAATTTCTTTTTATTTAACATTTAATTAAAAGTATTAATCCCAATTGAATTATTAAACACTTAGAATCAACAAACAAATTTCCTATGAAAACCGCAAATTTCCATACCGGATTTGTGAAATAAAAGAAGGAATTTAAATGAATTAGGTATCGAGACGTATTTCAAAGTTATTATTTTAGTAATGAAATCGAAGATGTGAGTTAGTGCATTTGACTATAAATGATTAATATATATACTTTAGATTATATATATATATATATATATATATATAGGTTCGAGATATATATTAATTCGATAAAGAAGATAAATGATACTTTTATATACGAATGAAATACGTTAATGATTAGGTCAGTGTAGTTATAAACCTATGTACGTGTATGTGAGTGGTTAGATAATTAAAAGAATATATATATATATATATATAAGTGTATATAATTATTTAATTAAAGGCTTAATCGCCAAATAGACCCTCAACCTTTAGCATAAAATAGAATTAAAGCCATCAACGTTTTATTGCGTGAAAATCAGTACATAAACTTTTATTTCATTATAAATAAACCCTCAACCTTTTAAAATTATGCAATTAAGTCCAAATCTGTTAAATGACACTAACTGTCGTTTGGACATCTAACGTGAAAGCTGATGTGGATAGCTTAGTTGGCTTCCACGTGGCATACCACGTCTGCAATACTAACAGAAGTTAGTGTCATCTAAAAGATTTGGACTTAATTGCATAATTTTAAAAGGTTGAGGGTTTATTTACAATGAAATAAAAGTTTATGGACTAATTTTCACGTAATAAAACATTGAGGGCTTAATTTCATTTTATGCTAAAGGTTGAGGGTCTATTTGGCTATTAAGCCTTTAATTAAATAAAAAGACACATGTATATCAAATTAAATGTGATATACGTGTAAGTAATACAAATAAAATATATAACTATATAAATATCTATATATATTAAGTGTAATATCTATAGGTTTCAAATTAAAAATAAAGGAAAATATATATATTTCAAATATATATTTCAAATATATATAAATGAATATATATATAAATACCGACTTCCCTCGGAAGCCATCGACTTCCCTCACCTACAATAGAATCCACAGATTTAATAAAAAACTAGTCAGAGGCTCTGTCTCTTTCAACAAAACATACCAGAAAAAAAAAAGAAAAGATGGAAGAGAGAGAAAAAACCGTAGCCGGAGAGAAGAGAGTAAAGCGAAGGAGAGAAAGAGAGAAGGCTACGACCAAAAGGAGGAAGAAGCTGCTGCTAAAAGAATCGAGAAAGAGATCGAGACTGAGAGTAGAGAAACGAAAGAGGAAACTGCAGCAATGAAAGAAAGTAATGAAAGTGAACTGAGGAAGGAGAAAGAGAGCACCAAGAGAGAAAGAGCAACTGCAGCAGAAGAAGAAGGAAAATAGTATCGGGAGAACAGAAACAAGTGAGGAAGAATAGGCTGAAAACCAAGCTCTTGGAGGGGCTGACTGGTGCGCTCAAACAGGGGATGAAAGGTTACCTTAAAGCTTCGATTAGTGGCTTCATCAAGAGTGAACCGATAGCTATTAGGACGAGTTTGAAAGTATAAGTCTACTGCTCCTCAAGTACACTTTGGTCGGCTGGAAGCTTGTGAAGGCCGAGAAAGGAGATTAAGCAAAACTTTAAAGGGCTGAAGCAAGGGTTGTGTATCGAGAAGCAACAGCAGAATTCTACCTTGAAGTATCTCGCCAAAACAAAGTTGAAGTTGGTTGGTTAGGGGCTAAATGGAAGGCTTTCATGGGCTGGTTTAAGCTAGCTTGTAGGTTGTGAAATAGGGGCACCATTCAAGCAATAGTAGGGGAAAGAGGAGGTTGATTAAACGGTAGGAGAATGGGGCTGTAAGTGGCCTGGAACAATGGTTGAAGGAAGGTGTTTTGAGGCATTGAAGAACTGCTATACAAGGCTGGTATAGGGGTTGTTCGGGTGAGGCCTTGAAGCAGAGGAAGATAAGGAACCAAGGCTAACAATGGGCTGCCAGCTTATTGCCTTGTTGAACCAACCGAGAGACAGGTAAAAGAAAAAAAAGGAAGAAGAAAGAAACAAGAGAAAGAAAATAAAAGGAAATGTTATATTTGGATTGATATATGCCTATATGTACATACACATATGCATAAATATATATATATATATATATTTGTCATGGTAACTAGGATTTAAAATATTTTGTAGGATTTTAATACAGATATTTGTTAGCTTTAAATTGATATATACATTTTGAAATGACAAAAACTTAAGTAAGCTTTAATGTTTTAATTAATATTGTAAATTTGCCTTATCACACATGATTTTCTCAATCCATTTTAAGTGTTCATATCAAACTTTAAGACCATGATTTAATGATATATTCTTATAGGTCTTAATACTTTATAAAATGGTTTTTAATATTAATTAATTTTCTCAAGAATTATTGAACATAAGTTTAGAAAATTACTTATAAGTTTTTGGACAATATTTTCATTTGAGAAAGTCAAGAAAAACTCCCTTAAAGCTTATAAATGTTTTGGGTTGAATTAAAATCAAAAGCCATATCATTTCTAACCCAAAAGTGCAGGAAAAATGCCCTCTGGAAGAAAAGGATCGATCCCATAGGGAAAGGGATCGATCCCTTTTTGACAGAATGCCCCGGAAGGCAAGATTGAAGAAAAGGATCGATCCCTTTGGTAAAAGGATCGATCCCTTTATGCCAGAAAGTCCCCAACGGCTAGTTTCTGTGAGATACAACGGCTAGTTTCTGTTTTGGCTCCAACCAACATCCACAAACCATCCAAGGGACTACAAATAGAGACTTAGAAGCTAAAGGAAGCAAGAGGAACTACTCAGCAACTCCAAAACAAATATTCTTCAAATCCTCAAGCCTCAACAACAAATCAAGAGCTACAAAGTCTTCATCATCTATCATTCTCTTATTCCTTGTAGTGCTTAGCACAAATCTTGTATAGGTTTTCATTGTGCTTAATTTCTGTAATCACTTGCCTACGTAGAGGCCTTTCTTTGATTACATTATTTGTAACCCATCATTCCTTGTAAAGGAGAGGTTTCTCATAAGCCTTAGAAAAAGAGGGAGGTTTCTCTTGAGCCTTAGAAAAAGAGGGATGTTCCTCTTGAGCCTAGAAAAAGAGAGAGGTTTCTCTTGAGCCTTTAAAAAGAGGGATTGTAAAGACAAATTCAAGTGTAGTGAATTTGGGGAAAATCCTTGAGAGAGTCTCAAGGTAGAGGACGTAGGCAAGGTTGCCGAACCTCTATAAATCGCTTGTGTAAATCTCTCTCTCCCTACTCTTTATTTACTTGCAATTATATTGTGTTTATTGTATTGAATTTGAATTGCATGCTTGCCTAGCTTAGAGAACTTAGAAAACATTCAAATAGGCTAGAGAACTTAGAAGAATCGCAAAACGGGCATAAGGTTAGTTAAGAACCGATTCACCCCCTCTCGGTATAGCTTATAGAGCCAACAATTAGTATCAGAGCTTGGGCTTGAGATTGATTTAGACTAACCTCTATCGAGCAAAACGATCATAAATGGCTCACTTGAATGTAGGCACACCCCTAGGAGAAGAGGGTCACTCATTAGTTAGACCTCCACTCTTCAATGGTGACAATTACTCTTATTGGAAAATTAGGATGATGTTATTTGTGCAATCTAATGACTATGAAGTGTGGAGAGTAATAGTTAATGGTCCTAGAATCCCAATGAAAAAAGTAGATGGAAAAGATGTCCCTAAGAGTGAGGATGAGTGGGACACAAATGACATGAGAGTGGCACAAATGAATGCCAAGGCTATGCACGCACTCTTTTGTGCTTTAGGTCCCAATGAGTATAATAGAGTGTCTCTATGTGAAAATGCTAAGCAAATATGAGACAAATTGGCCATCACACATGAAGGGACCAATCAAGTTAGAGAGACCAAAGTAGGAATGCTCACACATGATTATGAGCTTTTTAGAATGAAAGAAAATGAGTCCATTAGCGAAATGTTCACTAGGTTTAATGATATAATTAATTGATTTAAGGCTCTAGGCAATGCTTATTCCAATGTTGAAATGGTAAAGAAAATTTTGAATAGCTTGCCTAAGTCTTGGGAGGCAAAGGTAATCGCAATAGAAGAGTCTAAGGATCCAAATACCTTGTCTCTAGATGAGCTTATGGGCTCCCTACTTACATATGAAATGAAAATAAAAAGAAATGAAGTGCCTTCAAAGAAAGTAAGGGTAGCACTTAAGTCTTCCACTCATGAGGTCCTTGAAGATGATAGTGATGAGAGTGGAAATGAGGAAGAAAAGGAAATGGCAATGTTTCCCAAAAGATTTAATAGATTCATGAGAATGAAAGAAAGAGAAAATAATAGGAGACATCAAAGAGGGGAGTCAAGTAGAAGAGAAAATGACCCCTTAGTATGTTATGAGTGTAATGAACCGGGTCATACTAAGTTAGATTACCCCTTACTTAGGAGAGAAAAGGATAGAAAGACTAAGAAGAAAGCATTTGTGGCTGCATGGAGCGATAGTGATAGCTCCGATGAGGAAAACGTAGATGAAGAGGTAGCTTACTCATGCTTTATGGCTATTAGTGATGATGAGGCTAGTTGTAGTTCTAGTAAAGATAATGATTATACATTTGATGAACTACAAAATGCCTTTAATGAATTAGCAAATGATTTTCAATGCATGAACTCCAAATATAAGAAAATCATTGCTAAATTGAAAATAGAAAATGAAATGCTATTAAATGTCAAACTTGAATTTGAGAACAAATTAGAAGGAGCAAATCTAGAAATAGATGAGTTAAATAAAAAGAATACAAATTTGCATAACTCATTTACTAGGTTTTATATGGGTCAACAAAAGCTAGATCATATGTTAGAGACCCAACGAGCTTTCTTTGATAAAGATGGCTTAGGTTATAATGCAATACAAAAAGAAACTCATCTAAAGAATTTCCTTGTGAGAAAAAATACTATGCATGATTTATCTCTTATATGCTCACTATGCAATAGAATAGGACACTCTTCACAAGCATGCACATATAGAAAAACCACATTTAGAGGAAAAGTAGTTAGAAAAATGTGGATGCCAAAGCATGCTGTAAATAATGATGATTTGAGCTTGAAATGGATCCCAAAAGGATCAAAAATTATTTGCACTAACTCTCATGGACCCAAGAAAATTTGGGTACCAAAGCATGTTTGAAATTGTTTGATGTAGGAGTGTTAGAGCATAAGAATACAAAGAAACAATGGAGTTCAAATGCTCTACACACCCCCCATGGAGATTGCTTATGCCAGTGAGAAAAAGGAAAAGCTTGAGGATTCAACTATTCAAGGCAAAGCTTTCTCTAGCAAAGGAGTATTGTAAGCTTAATTCTTTACTCCTTAAAACTTTTATTTGATTATTTGTACTTTGATGAGAAATTTGGTTAATGATTCATGATGAATTGTGATTGAGCAAAAAGGCATGATAATTGATTGTTGAGTGGTTGATGGATAGTTCTTGAGGTATTGGATGATTGGATGAAAAGCATGATTTATGATTTTGAAATGATTATTGAATTTCTACATTTTGAGCAAGTCTTCTATGTGTTGATAATGTATTTACTTGACTCAAATTGCCAAATATGTCATACATGCAAAATGCCATGTCATGTGTATAAATGAAGAACTTGTATGTTGGAAATCATGGCATAATGTTCACAAGTATGATGATTTGATGTTATATGTGCTTAAAATCTATGTGAACAAGTTTGGTTTGACATATTTATGTAATTCAATGCATTGGTTTGGTCAAAATATACATAACTCTCAAAATGACCTCCTTTGAGGACAAAAATACATTTTATTGTGAAAATTCTTCCAAAATTGCAAAATCTTTTGTAAAATGGTTTTTGATTCATGTTTTTGATTCATGTTTTTCATTCATACAAGTCCAAAATCATGTTTTACAAATGTTTAAACTCTTACTTGGACTTAAATTACTCAAAAACGAAGTTTTGGTACCTCATAAGTTCAATTTTCTGTCAAAAATCTGCAGAACCAGGATGAGGGATCGATCCCTCTACATACAGGATCGATCCCTTTGAAAAAACATGCAGAAAACTAGTTTCTAGAGTTTAGGGATCGATCCCTTTGATCATAGGATCGATCCCTTTAGGCAATTTATGCCCTTTTCTGCATTTTTAAGCCTTAGTTGAGAAGTTTTCTTAATTCTCTTGATATCCTCTTTCTTCTCAACTTAAAATTCAGTATTTTAACTTCTTTTTGATGATCTTTAAACTATGAAAATTCATTTTTCATTGATATTATGCCTCAACTCCATCAACTTGTGTTATTTCCAACAAATGGCATCACTTTCAACAATCAATATCATTTTTATTAAACTCACAAGTGCAAAATCATTTTTCTTGTTAAAAACATTCATGATTTGCATAACTCTTGAAATAATCTTGAAATATATTTTCAATGAATGCTTAAACATGATTTTTGAGATTTATTTCAATGATTTGTGTATATATTTGAGAATTTGATGAACATGTGCATAATGAATATTCTTCATTCCTTTTGTCCATCTTAGTCAAGCATGCTTATAGGATTATGTTTCTTAGCTTGACTCAACTACTCCACACTAAGTTTTATAATAATTATACATCTAGTGGAAGAATAATTAAAACTTGACCTTAAAGATTGATTACAAATGTAAATTCAACAATTGGTAATGGTCATTGGCTTATAATTTGTGATGGTAAATGGATCCTAAATGTTCAAATACATGAAACTTTATCATCCAAGTACTTAAATTTTTCTCATGGCCAAATTATTAAAGAACTTGGACTTTAATGACAACACCATCATTCAAAGATAAATGCAAACTTGACCAAATGTACCTTGATTAATATCCATGCATTTATTGTTTGAATCTTTCCTTACTCATAATTGGTTAAGGACTTAAATTGGAAAATGAGCATAGGATTTTTGTGCTTGAAATCATGGAAGAAAATGTGTTTGCTTGAATACCTTATTGTTGAATCTTCCATATGGTATAATTTTGTGAATATGGATTAATACTCTATGATAGTGTGCTAATGATTAATTGATCCATATGCATATTTGATGATGTGTGTTGTGTTCTTGCATATTTAGAATGATTATTTTCTTGACAAGAACACACTACACATAGATATTGGATTCATGCAAAATGCCTAAGTCAACCATTAGTAACAATTGGTATTAAGATTGAAATAACAATTAGTATCATTGGTAACCATATTTTCAATAATTGGTAAGCCAAATCTAAATTGTCAATTGGTATGAGCTTTAAATTGACAATTCTTCTCATGCTCTTTAGTTTGAAATGACAAATAGAGAAGAATTCTCTTAAGATATTTTTGCATGAAACTCTTGTGTGCTAGAATTTGTGATTAATTGATGTATGATTTAATTCTAGACACAATATTTCTTGAGAATGATTTATGAGCACATGCATATGATATGTTATATAATTTCAGCTCATAATCATGATGTATTACCGTGCACCTTAGTTGGACCTTAGAGAACAATTGATATACTTAGGTGCTTGCTTAATTTCTTACCAATTGGAACCTTTTTGCAAAATTACTTATCAACAATTGGTATCAAAATTATTTATAAACAATTGGTATAGGATCATAAGTCATGTTCTTTGCATGAATATTTCATACTCTTTATGAACAATTGGCTTATTTATTTGTGCTATCAGTCCCATGTTGTAACATCCCAAATACACTATATAACTAATATTTATTTAAAAACTCCACTTACTTACCGGTTAGGCTGTCTGTGATGCTTAACAACTCCTAACATTTAAATAACCATTAAATCTCTTATTGATACTCTAAGATGTATATACATTCCCTTCTATTTAAAGTAGTACTGTACAATTTTTCTGAATATATAAAAGAAATAATATACCTTTGATATCAGATATCCACTAGCAGTCGATAATCTCTGGAAGGTAATTTTCTTAATCCAAGATCAATAATCTGTGGAGTGGAAAATAAGGGGTGAGCGATAACATGCTCAGTAAGGAAGATGTACACAAATCTAACCTTATTCCCCAAAACTTTTATCTTTCTTTGTAGTAAACCCAGTGGATATAGAAAACAATTACAATATCATGTAATAAACAGTGAATAGGATTTAACAAATCCTTTCTGTAACAAAAGTTAACAAGTTGAGACTAGGCATAACCCTATAAATAAATCATGCTATCATCGTTCCCCCTCCCCCTTGCGAGAACGGCATAATCATCCCAGTAGGGATAAGGTAGATCTATGGCCACAATCTATGGGTGGTCCTCGGGGTCCACTTGCCAAGTGACCTCGAGACCGCTGATGATTTGGTGGGTCCATCAACCTCATAACAAATAGAAATGCATGAAACTAGGGGCCTATGGTCTCAAAATCATATTTATAACTCAAAATACCTTTAAGGGAACACATTATTGAATTTAAATCATTTGAATAAATAATAATTCCAAAAAGGTATTATTCTCATTCTCGTAGAAAATATAAATTGAAATCTGCTCGCCCATGGTCAACTCGCCCATTCTGGCTCGCACATGGTCAACTCCAAGGTGGGGGAATTAGTATTCGCCCGCCAATTCCTCAACGATTAAAACAAGTGAAATTGGCTCGCCCTCAATGGCTCACCCATTTTATGAAAATATAGTCGCCCGCCCCAGAAAACATTGAAAAGGGTCCGCCCACAATGGCTCGCCCGGATTTTCTATTTAAAACAGTGTAGTTCGCCCAAAATTAACAAAAGAAAGTCCTTTGCTCAAAATCATAAAAGGTTTGGGGTCGCCCGACTTAACAGTTCGAAATATCATCCAAAAATATCAGGGCTCGCACGCCCTGTACCAATTCGCCCAACAAGGTCGGCACTTAGTTCGCCCACAGCAAAGCAATTTATCAAATAATATGCATGTCATAAATCAAAACCTTTTCTCAGTAATTTCATAAATTTAACTCCACAGGACATGCATTATTTTCACACACAACTCCCTTACCTCGTCTGAAGAAGCCTTGCATCTCGTTCGCCTTTCTCAATTCCCGTCTGCACAATTACATTAAAACTATTAATATTCCTTTTTTTGAATATTTTCTAAACTATTTATATTTTCCTAATATTTGGGACACTTTGGCGGGACTGAGTTCGCCATTCGCCCATAGAGCTTGCCCATCCATAATTGATCTACTCTTGGGAGCTCGCCCAATCATTCTCGCCATTCCTATGGCTTATTTGTTGGAGTTCGCCCAACATGGGAGCTCGCCCGACCATTCAACTCGCCATGCCCTGCATGTGAGTTTGCCCGACACTACTGTTTTGTTCATTGGCGGCTCACCTATGTATTAAACTTGCATGTGGCGGTCTCGCTACTTCCTCATTCCAGATTTTAGCTCGCCCATCCTCATTTTTTCCAGTATCTTCATTGTTTATTCTGATTCAGACTACACCTTATTCTAGTTCTTATATATTCTAGTAAGGTTTAGCTAACACAAGGCTACATCTATGTTTATTACGTTATAAAACATAGAAATCCAGTATTGAATATCAAGGAAACCATAGAAATTATGGACTCACCTTAACCCAATTGCTCTTCCAAAAACAGAATATTTCTTGCCTCCCTTAGCTTTGTTTCTCTTGTTCCTTGGCTTTTCAACACTGCAGAAGGGTTTGGCTAGCTAACAGATGAAATTGCATGGCTCATTTATGATGAAAACGGAGGAATGAAAGATGGATATGCAGAAAACAGAATTGGGCGAGGAGGTTATTTGAGAGGATGAAGTTGACGACATCATCTTCCCTCACGTATTCTTTTATATAGCCATTTGATCCTGTTAGAAACTACCGACTGTTTTCTTATCACGTTTCTTTCATCATTACATGCATTAAAATTTGTGAAAAAACTGCAGCTAGTGGACGGTGGCAAGAAGAAATTTCTCTGCATGTTCTGAAAATTTTCTTTCCTTTTTCCTCTTTTTCCCCCAGTCCATGCCACTGCCAGTCACTCTTATTGGCTTGCTCCTCTTGCTATTAAATGCTTAGTCTCCTTTGTCAAATGAAGCAACCGGTGAGAAGTCCACTGTCGCCTCTTTCCTGGACTTTTTGTTATTTCCTTTTTTGCTCTTCTCTTCACCCATGTCTCTTCCAGCCAACGTTGATTGGCTAACTCCCCATCCTTTTCTTTGTTTTGTCTTCTAGCCCTTAATTCTTTTGTCATTCTTCTTCTTCTTCTCCACGCCAACGTTAGCCACATTTATTAATTTTATCTCATCTCATTTAATGCTTTCATACCTTATATATACTATCTTGACCTTTTATCAAGATTAATTCCCATATATTCCTTGTTACAATTGATATTTGTTTTTCTTTCTTTTATCAACCATACTATACATCATGACTTAAAATGCAAAGTGGAAATTCACATCCAATGATTCTTTAATTTCACTAGAAGAATTAATTTCCACCATCAATCATGTACAAATATAGTATATAGTATAATAAAATTCGGGTCTTACACATGTACTAACATGTTTCTTGTTGGATGGAGCATATTCTTTTATCTCTTCTCACATAGCCATGATTTTAGGGGGAGCATATCTTTTATTATTTTTTCTTCTTTTTGCTATGACAAAAAGGGAGAGAGATAAATATTAAAAGGGAGAGATATTAAAAGGGAGAGATAATGGGGGAGAAATAGTTTGAAAATTCATTTTCAATTTTCAAAACCCATGCTTATATTAAGGGGGAGCTTTATAAAATCCTGCTTTATCTGAGGGGGAGTATTTTATAAAAGAATTTTCAAAGCAAATTTACATTAAGTTTTGTCATATCAAAAAGGGGGAGATTGTTAGCTTTAAATTGATATATACATTTTGAAATGACAAAAACTTAAGTAAGCTTTAATGTTTTAATTAATATTGTAAATTTGCCTTATCACAAATGATTTTCTCAATCCATTTTAAGTGTTCATATCAAACTTTAAGACCATGATTTAATAATATATTCTTATATGTCTTAATACTTTATAAAATGGTTTTTAATATTAATTAATTTTCTCAAGAATTATTGAACATAAGTTTAGAAAATTACTTATAAGTTTTTGGACAATATTTTCATTTGAGAAAGTCAAGAAAAACCCCCTTAAAGCTTATAAATGTTTTGGGTTGAATTAAAATCAAAAGCCATATCATTTCTAACCCAAAAGTGCAAGAAAAATGCCCTCTGGAAGAAAAGGATCGATCCCATAGGGAAAGGGATCGATCCCTTTTTGACAGAATGCATCGGAAGGCAAGATTGAAGAAAAGGATCGATCCCTTTGGTAAAAGGATCGATCCCTTTATGCCAGAAAGCCCCCAACGGCTAGTTTTTGTGAGATACAACGACTAGTTTCTGTTTTGGCTCCAACCAACGTCTACAAACCATCCAAGGGACTATAAATAGAGACTTAGAAGCTAAAGGAAGCAAGAGGAACTACTCAGCAACTCCAAAACAAATATTCTTCAAATCCTCAAGCCTCAACAACAAATCAAGAGCTACAAAGTCTTCATCATCTATCATTCTCTTATTCCTTGTAGTGCTTAGCACAAATCTTGTATAGGTTTTCATTGTGCTTAATTTCTGTAATCACTTGCCTACCTAGAGGCCTTTCTTTGATTACATTATTTGTAACCCATCATTCCTTGTAAAGGGGAGGTTTCTCTTGAGCCTTAGAAAAAGAGAGATGTTCCTCTTGAGTCTAGAAAAAGAGAGAGGTTTCTCTTGAGCCTTTAAAAAGAGGGATTGTAAAGACAAATTCAAGTGTAGTGAATTTGGGGAAAATCCTTAAGAGCGTCTCAAGGTAGAGGACGTAGGCAAGGTTGCCGAACCTCTATAAATCACTTGTGTAAATCTCTCTCTCCCTACTCTTTATTTACTTGCGATTATATTGTGTTTATTGTATTGAATTTGAATTGCATGCTTGCCTAGCTTAGAGAACTTAGAAAACATTCAAATAGGCTAGAGAACTTAGAAGAATCGCAAAACGGGCATAAGGTTAGTTAAGAACCGATTCACCCCCCCTTTCGATATAGCCTATAGAGCCAACAATATTAAAGAAGTGGAGATTTAAAGAGAGCTTGAGAAGGGCTTGGTTTAGAGGATCTTCAAAGGTAAGGATGTGTTAATTGATTTAAACTTAGAGGAGGTAATTGAGAAAATTAAGTGTGATTATGGTATTGGAATTGCAGGAGAACTTCAAAGGAGGAAGGCTAGAGATTTTTATATATTTTTGGATTTAAAGGTAAGTATTATACTTAAATGTTGTTGGTGTTAACTGATTTATATATGAAAATTTTGTGAAGATTAATAATGTCATAATTATAATTGAGGATTTGAAAATATTTTAATAAGGAATAGGTAAGCAATGTGCATGGAGGTGAATTAGAATTACTTTTATCTTGTAACATGGTTAAATTTTATTATTAAAGAATAAGGTGATTAAGATTTGTTTTGAGATGGTGATGATTTTGGCTTGTAGTGACTTGGAGCAATTAGGAGCTCAAGCCGTAAATCGAAAACTTGAAGGAGATACTCGCTAAGTGTGTAAGGTAAGGGATATGTATAAGGAACGTAGGAGATACTGGAATGATTTTAAAATCAATTGCATTGTGTTTTATGAACTGTGTATGCTTTGCAAGAGACTTTAGAAATTTGATACCGATATGCTATCGAATTTTCGTAAGAATATTGATTTCTGCGATTTTAGCTAAAAAGCTAAGAAATGTTATAAGAATAGAACTTTATTAAGGAATTCAGTTTTGAAAATATTAAATTGCATGATTTTAGCATATTCATGAATTTTTAAATGAAATTTTATTTTATGGAAATTACCAAACTTTAGTGTTTTAGAAATATTTATGAAAAGTTATGAAGTTTTCGGATTTTTGGAATTCCTTGCATTTTAATTGGTTTTAGAACCTCTGTGAGTTTTGAAAATGCTCTTTCGAATTTGGATTTATGAAACTCTACATTAGCATGAATTTTCTAAAGAATTCGGTTTTTGTTGAAAGCTTATTTAATTGCATGATTTTAAAGACTTGTGACTTTTCTATTTTAAATTTTTTTTTATGGATTTATTATAAATCATGGCACTAAAACCTATTTTCTTTATATATATTTTGGAAATTACTAAGTCTTTAAATATTTGGAAAATAATTCCGATTTTATGCAATAATCTACTTTATGAACTTTTATAAATATCTGTATGATTTGACTTACTGATTTGAACTTTGAACTATGAAACTTTTGTTTTGAGACACTGGCTAATCGTCATCTTGCGGTATCTAGACTGCTGTATATTTTGGATCCAGCAGTATCTGGTTGCAGTGTGACCTTCTAGGCCTGTAGTATCTGGCTATAGTGTGACCTTCGGGGCCTACAGTATCTGTATCTGATATGTATTTCACGCGCTATGTTGTTGTGTGATTTGATCTAGTCCATAGTGGTCACAGATGACACCTGATCAGTGTTAACTGTAGACCACTTGGGCTATGGCCATACGTCTATCTGTTATTATTCTTATGAGATATCTTTGCTACTTGATGTATACCGAGTGATTACCATGTCTCCACTATCAGTTATTTTATGATTTTTGTATGATTTATGAACTTCTGATATTCGAACTTGAATATGAAATGTTTTGATACGGATTTATATGATTTGATTTGAAATACGATATAATTTCTGAAGATGATTGTTTACATATTTGCATAGCATGGCTTTATTAATTGATATATTATACGGATTTGATTTACATTTGATTTTCAGAATACATGAATTCCTTTTCGGATAAAATTCTTTATTTTAGAAATATCCCTTACGTTTTAGAACTTATTAATCGTTTTCAGATACTTGCATATAGCTTATTGTATCTGTCTCTTTATGTGTATTTCTTATTGGGCTTTCTCCAAAGCTCACCCTCCTTTCACATTCCAAATTATTTGCAGTAGGCGATTTGTACGAGGGGTTCTGACACGTCCTTCGAGGTTTTTGTACCATCCTTGAAGGTATATGATGTACAGATATTTATTTTATATTCAGACTTGTTTTTTAGTACTTTTATAGTATGTGAATGTAATTAAAGGAAACACATAATACATTTATGGTATGTAATGATGCATGCAACCTTGATGGATATAAATTTTGTTAAGTAATATAATGTTAAAATGTGATTGCATGCTTAGTCAAAAATTTTGAACTGGGACTAAAGTGATTATAGAATATTGACTTAGCTAATGTAAATTTAGCTTAAGAATAAATCTGAGACACTAAGCACAACCCAACCAAGTAAGTGAAAAAGGAAAAAATTTGGTTTGAATTTTCCATAAAAAAGGATGTTACATTTCCTTATTTCATACTCTAATAATTCACATTAATTTGTAAAGTTTGAATAAAATGGATTTACTCACCGAAGGCCGAAAATTGGGGTTGTCACACATAAAGACTCGGGATTGTCCTTGGCTCTATAGCAATTTGATTAACCAGTTGCTCAATCTTTTAGCTATCCTTGGTGATGTTTCTTTTGTTCATATATTTAGGAAGGCAAATATACTAGCAGAAAGGTGTTCATAGCAACACTAGCTGGGTTGCTCGGTTGTAACACATTTTTCTTAATTCTAATAAAATTTCAACTTTCAAAACAAAAAAAAAGGACAACATAAAGGCAAGAATGAATTTGACATTGCTTTGTAAATGAAAAGAATGAGAATTTGTGAAATGCAATGAAAAACATTCAAACCTAAAACTTCATTCACTCTAACCAAAAAAGATAAAAAAAAAGGAGTGTGTGCTTGGGTTAAAGGGACCGCAACATCATACTCATCTTCGTTTATGTATTGAGCGATATGTAAGCCATAAATAAAGGAGGAGATTGCATCATTTGGTGCATTGTATTTTACACCCAAAATTCAAACAAGATTAATTCGTTCACCATGTAATGATGATGGATGAGATGTCAATCCCATCAGACGTTCATCCATTTTTAGGCAATCACTCGGGCGACAAAGAATAATTTTGACATATCTCATTGACCATTAGCAACAAAATATTTAATTTAAATAAAAAATAAAAAATAACATGCTTTAACACAGAATAATCTGTCACTAATGATACCTACCGAATGTAAATATTTTTAACATAATTTTTAAAAAAAAAATAATATTTGCGACATAATATATATAACTTCATCAATGGATATTTCCTTTAGCCACAGATGGGGCTAAAGGATCTGTAATGTTTCAACGAAATTTGCAGCGGAAAATATACCTTCAATGACAAAAATTCTGTAACTAATTTTGTCTCCAACTTGTGTCTTGTGACATAAATTCCTTTGCTAATTTCTGTCGAAACTTGGGACGGATATTTCCTTCACCGACAAAGGAGCTATAACAACTTGTAATTTTCTAGTATAATTTGCGATGGAGAACTTGGTTGCAAATTTGTTGGTAAAGATCATTACTGACAAATTTACATCATTCCGCCACTGTTGCTGTTATTTCCTATAGTGCTAATCAAAATAAAACTAACTAATCAAAATAAAACTAATTAAAGATGCATATCAATAATAATACCTTAATTTCTAAAAAGAATTAGCTATAATAGTCTAGTATTGACATATACAAATACATTAAGGTCATGTTTGGTACATAGGATGAGGATAGGATAAGTTAATATAAGATTATGGATATGATAAGATTAGATTATATCATCTTATCTTATGTTTGGTGTGTACAATGATTAAGAATAGGATATGATGATTTTTTATATCTTTCACAATATTTGTTATGTGTAAAATTAAAAATAGTATAAAATAATTTTTTTAAGTACTCTTTTTTAAAGTAACATAATTTAAATTTATAATTTTTTTGTTATAAATATAAATGAAAAATTAAAAATTTAAATATTATTTATAATACTATAATTAATAGTCCAATTTATTAGCTGAATTTTAATAAAAAATTACTTCTAAAAAATTTATATTACTTTTTCAAAAAAATTATTTTGTTAAGAAATGAATTTTTATAAAAAGCATTTTCTGTATTTTTTCATTTTTGGCTTTTTATTTTTATTTCTTTTATATGATTTAAATTTAAAATAATTTTTTATTGTAAATTAAATATATTTATTTTCTGAAAATTGAGTTTTTCTTGGAAATAAGTTTATTTTTTAATTACATTAAATTTTCCAAAAGACTATTCTTAAATATTTTGCTTTATTTTATGATTTCTTTATCTTCTTTCTTTTTTTTTTGTCAATTATAAAGAAATATAGAAAACAAAAAAAAAGGGAAAAATATAAGTTAATTTTAATAATTCAATTTTGATGAATTAAAAAATATATAATTTCTAATAATTTATGGTTAATAGTCACTTTTCTTTCATTTTTTTTTCAGGAAAAAAGAAAAAAATTAAGAAAGAAAAAATAAAAATTTAAATGTAAGAAAAAACTAGTTAAAAAATATATTTTATAATAATTTTTATATTTGAAAATTTATTTTCTAAAAATAATTTAAAAAATGTGTACAAGAAAATATTATTTTTTCAAAATTATAGTTTTTCTTTAATCAAAAACAAGAAAGAAAAAGAGGGAAAAATGAAAAAGAAGGAAAAAAATTATATTAATTAATTAATTAATTAAAGATCCTTACATTTTATTAAATGTTTAAGTTAATTTTTAAATATAAATGTTAAGGATAAAATAATAAAATATAAGTATTTATTTCTAATCTTATGGGATTAGGAATTATCCTCACCTTTTGGAGAGGATTGAGTTATCCTATACTAGGAGGATGACTAATCGTCCTTGCAATCCAATCTTTCCCTTAATGTGTGCACCAAACATAAGATATGATAATTATCATCGTATCTTATCCTATCCATCATCTTATGCACCAAACATGACCTAACATCATATAATACTTATATATGATTCTGAACAGTACTTTTCTTTTTAACCTTTAAACAGAATGTTCAAAAGAATACAAGGACAACAACTGGAATATAGACATGCATGGCCTCTGCTGCTGGTCTCCTCAAAAAGGATGATTAACCACTAGATTAGAAAAGCTTTGGAGATCTATAAGTTTCTGTGCTTGTATTTGATAATATTGATATATAATGTTGCAAATTAGGCTAAGAACATGAACCAATGATCACATTTGTGAAGTTGTGCAAATGACTAAGAATAAATAATTAAGATATTGGCCAAGGAAAAGTTTTCCTAATCTGAAAATTAAGTATGACTGATGTAACAATTACATAGTATAGTACAATTAATCTAGACAATATAATTAACATATATATGGATCTCCTGTTTGATGGAGAAGAGTGAAAAAGTAAAATCAAGGGATAAGATATCATATCGTACATGGTATGTTAATGGATACTAGATCCTTCCAAGTAAGAAGTGGATCATGTTAAACCAGAAAGATTTGCATTAATCAAATAAACTTACAATAATGAACATCAAAAGCAGGTGAAATATGTTAAGCTTTTGAAAGTAGTTTTTTTTCCTCTCCAAAACCAGGAGAAAATAATGGGAAAAAAAAAACTATGATGGAAAACTGAAGCTAAACACTTTTGCTTCTAAAAGGAAAGTCCTAGTCTCCTAGACTTCTACTTGGTTATTGAACAATTACTCCTTAACACAAACCTCAATCCCTCAAATTTGAAGGTATTTACTATAGCATCACATATAGAGAATAGATGGATTTTTTAAAAAACAGAAATGAAAAAACTTATGTTACCATAGGACTATTTTCTGGATTATAACTAATCTAACCATATCAGATCCCAAGAGTTTCTTCTCCTATATGTGTTTCAATAGACGCAAAATGGAAGAAAATTACTATATGTATGAAAGCAAGACTAATGATAGCATATGATTGTATATTACCTCTTGTTTTGTCAGGTTAATAATTATGCCAAGCTCTGGTGTGAGTTTAATCATAAGATCAAAGACCAAACTGGTGTTCTTTTAAGTTTTGTAAGAAAACTTTGAAATGAAATGGACTTGGATAGGACAAACAGCTCCAAGTTAAAGGCTTGAACTGCAAAACCCTAATACAAGAAACAGCCATGGTAGATCTGCTTGATAAAGCCATCTCCATACCTTACTGTAATAAAAACAGTATTACATTATAGCAGAAACTTTAGATCAACTGTTTCAATCTTAAACTAAGAGATCAGCTTGGAAGAAGCAGAAAGTAATAGCTAAAAAGCAGTATCATACGCAGAAACAAGGATCAAGAAAAGATCGGCGAGATATCTCTTACAGAACATAGTGAAAACACACAAGTTTTTCCACTTCTCAGTTGTCTTCAATAACCTAACAAGAAAGCCATACAAAGTAGTAAAAGCTAGCGGTATAAATCTGCTTTGATCGAGCAAATATTTCGGACCAAGATGCTTGATTCCCCTAAAAAGTTAAAAGAAGAAAAAAGACTCGAAAAAGTTGAAGGTAATAGAAGACTAGAAAAGACCCATCACTGAACCAAAAACAAAGCTGAAACAAAGAAAAAGTATAGCTTTTAAAGTTCTTTCTTTGCTTTCTTTCCGATCTCTTCTCCCCACTTGTAAACACATGTCCTTTGCCATTGCTTCTTCCGATCTTTGTTTTTTTCCTTCCTTTTCTGTTTTTTGAAATGATGGCATTTTTTGAAGATAATGATCATAAAAGCAAGTGGGGTGGGTTGGGAACAATGATGGCAATGGAGAAAATAGAGAAAGAAGACATGATGATTGCCGTTCGGACTATCTTTCTCTCCCTTTGGCGTTGAAAGAAAGAAAAACAATCAAAGTTGTTTGGTGCTCTCTCTCTCTCTTTGACAGAAGAGAGAGGAGAAAGAGAAAGACCATCAAAACCGAAGCCCTTCAAATTAATAAAACAGTCATCTAAGTTTTTAACACTGTTCACATTCTTTAGCCCAACAATTAACTAGCATATATAATATACGCTAGCTAGGCCCGGGTAGTAAATACGTAAGTACTTTTCTCATAAGAAATTGACTATTGTATCTAAAATGAAGCATGTTTCTCACTGAAGACACCAGTAAGATTTAAGTTCGATTTTCATTGTAAACAATTTTTTTTAACGATTTGTTAATCTAATATAAATTTTCACTCAAACTTATAATATGCTCTGATCTTAGAGAAAAAAAATCTCCTCTCAGTTAAGCTTTCTTTTCACCAAAAAAAAAAGTTTATGTAAATGCAAGCATGCAGCTATGATTTAGATGGAACTGTTTGAACGGAAAAAGGGTTTTTTTTTTCTTACTCACTACCCAAGAATGGATGTTCACCGATTACCATGGCAACTGTTGAAGTTTTTCTTGGTTTTCTGGCCCAATCTTGACAACTGATTTTACTTGGTATTTTCCTGTACTGCCTTCTCAATATCCGTCCTTGCTTGTCTATTTTGGGGCAACTTTTCATGCTCCGCATTCAATTCAATGCAGAAGCCAAGAATAATCGTAATGTTACCTGTACAATTCTCTGATGGCTGCAGAAAAACTCTTTTTTTTTTTTTTGGTCTTGGGCTGCAGAAAAACTCATTTGAAAATCCCTTTGGCACAGAGCGAATCAGGTGACCCTATCTAACGTCAACTTTAACTTTATAACATGAATTAAAATTTTCTCCGCTAAAGTGCGACATGTTACTGTTAATAAAAAAAAGTTTATACCATCTCAAGCTGAAATTTTCAAAGTTGTAGTTCAAAGTGGCCACTGGGGGTTGGAAGCTGCTGGGTACCTTTTAGCAATTTCCAATGTTCAACGAGTGGAATTATTGGAAACATTCACTTTATTACTTATTTCTAAAGAGTGGTTGAGAGCAGCAGGCAACGATATAGCAGGAATCTAGAATTTTTGGTGTTGAGAAATAGTCACTTGGCCTTTAAAAAGTTGAGAAAAGATTCAGAAAGTTAACTCATAAAATAAAAAGGGTTAAAGAGAAAACATGTACAGTAATAAAAGAAATCTTGGAACTGAAGTACAGTCGCAGTCCAAACCGGTTACTGGTTGCTAATCAAACCGTTTTAACAGTTAAAATGTTGTACTTGAAACATAAGTTTAAAATTGGTTCTTGCTAACGTGGGGCCATAAGAGAGTTCTTCGCCAAATTCGTTGAACAAGTAACCTGTCAAACAGGAATTTTGATGCACCTACTTGGTGAAAAACATGAAAAAACAAAAGCATGCTTAATGTGAAACCGAGATCACATTCAACATTGACAGCCGGCCTATCTGACACTGTCGAAAGAATTTATGTCAATTGTCATATTGTCATGTTGTGAAATGAATGGTTACAAGTAAACGTTTTTGACAAAGCCTTAGACTTGATCATTCAGCTATGCTACGCATGGCATAAGGTAGACTTCATTATGGACTTTATGGACAATGGGACATAAACAAGATCCCTATCGTTGTACTTCTAGAGCATCAAGCCAGATGTCAACACAGCATTTAGTTCCGCTGTGCAGTGAGGACACACCGACATATTTGAAGATTTAAGCTTGCAATCTTTTTCCTCAATGAACACAAGTAGGGAATGCAGAGAGCAGTACCAAGACAACTTGACCTAGAAGAGTATACTTACGTTCCAGTTGGAAGAATGATGAATATATCTGCGTGTTCATTGTACTGACAGAACCACCTGCTAACAGTTATTGAATAACAAGAAATCAATAACAGGCTGATTGTTAATCATCTTGAAGACCTATGTATTCAGTAGGTGTTGAAAATGAAGTCTGCGTAATGAAAAATTACATAATAAGCTATAACAGCAATACTTTTTTAACCCTCAAAATTCCACCAAATCAAGCTGCCTCTTCCTCTTCCTCGAGTTGCAAGCCACATTCAAATCTGATTGCTGCAATAAGCTCAGGGGACACAGCAGGCTGATTCTGAATTGATGTATCTTTGACATTCCTCTTATCACCATGTACTAGTTCATCACTGGCACCCCATCCTCTATACAGTATGACTTTGCTAGGTTCCTGAGAAACTAGAACTGCACCTGTTGCTTCCTGTGAATTTAATAAAGACAGTTTCTCTCGTTATAGATATAGCTTATTTTCTGGCCTAGAAAGAATTTTGAATCTAAGAGTGCAGACCTGCAGCTTTAGCACCACCTCTTGCACAGAAGTCCCTTTAGCCCTCCCTTTCACATTCACGATAGCAAGAGGATGTTTCTGAAAGTGTGCCTTGATTGCTTTTGCCACACCCGTCACAATGTTGCTCCTCCCTAAAAATAGAGCAAGCAACACTAGAATAAGTTCCCTTGTTCACCGTGAAAGTGAGGGAGAAAGAAGGGAAAGAACCAACGGGGGGGTTCAGCATTTGCAGTCATGAGTTTGCTGACGCACTGTAGTCTGATATCTTTAGTAAAGCAGAAACAACATAATTTACTCAGTAAAAGGCATTTATGATCAGATAGAATTTTGAATGTCACTTCAATATGCATATAGTAATGAAAATGCAGTACGCTAGGCATAAAAAGTGAGCACCTTTAAAAGAAAACAATAACCTTAAGCTAAAACTAAACACATGGAGCTCTAATGACTGCAACTACTTTCATAAAGTTCAAGCCATAAAAAAATCACTGCATAATCAGTTGATAAGGGAAACTGAAACCATAAAAGTCAGAGGTAATCACCGATTGCGAACATGGGACGTTTCTTCATCTTGAGAGCTTGCTTTCGCAAAAGAAGTCTGTCTTTGTTAGAAAGAAACCTTGCTGTCGAAGCCATCTTCTTCGACACATTTTCAACCGCTGATGAAATCGAAACATCCAAATTATTGTTGGCTGATTCAACCATCAAATCCATTGGCCCATTGTTGGAAACATGGAGCTCAGCATTAGCAGTACGCTCAGCATTAGCAGTACCACAACAGCCAATTTCTTCCTGCTTAAAAACAATATATGCCATAACAGGCGAGAAATATCAGGAATTTATCAGGAATTTAAGAATATTAAAATGAAAAAGAAGGAACAGCATGTACCGTAATGTTATCAGGTTGAGATGTGGAGTCAACCATTTCAACTTGAGCATGCAAAGCCCTCAGTTTGGTCTTATGTTTTCTTCTGTCTACAGATTCCGACAAAGTCCCAGATTCTGCTTTATGATTCTCAATTCCATCATGTATTGAAGATGGTTCCACGAGCTCTTGTTCAGAGGGCTGGCGAATACTTATTGCAGCAACCATTCTATCATTTTGCATGGAAGTTGACTCAGATCCATCTTTGTCTCTAGGCTTCCATAATCACATCAAATGCCATTTCAGATGTTATATAAACTAAATCCATTTAATTAAAAAAAAAAGGAGAGAGTGCAGAGACACTTCCAAATGACATTAACATTAGTGCTCTGGCACTCACTGCTAGGCTAAGAAAGGTGTTCATGAGCTGATGTTTAGTTTAGCAAGGGAATGACATAAACCTTGAAATGCAAATTTAAAACAAAGGCTAACTCCTTTGGATTTTCACTGATTTTAGAGTTAAACTACCTACCTCTACATGCCCTCCTGCAGATGCAGGAAATTCAATATCTGATCTAGCACATTCGACTGACTGCAACGTCTCCATTTCCTCTTCAACCTTCATTATAACAGAAAAATGTCAATTATTTAGAAAACATAAATCCACCAATAAACAGCGAGCATGAGTAGCTCACCAATGGCAATCTTGATTGCTCAACAGTTTGCATGCTGCTTGCCTCCTTGTCTACAACCTGGGTGAAAACAGTGTTACACAGTTCATATAAAAATGATTGGATACTTTTAGAATGTTTGTGGAAAAGTAAAAAGCTTAACAATGAAAAACATATAATCTAACTTACCAATTGGTTTTTCAGTTCATCTATGTTTCTAGTCAGCTTCAAAATATGTAGTTTCAAAGACTGCAAAATCAACATAGAAAAAGAATAAGAAGCCAGAGAATAAAGGGAAATGTTGATAGGGCTGTAAAAAGTCAAGCAAGTCAAAGCTTTGTGCCAACGTTATAAGTACAATTTGGTGAAGGTGCTTCCTTTCTTTTCCTTTTCCTCCAGTCTTTTAGGTCTTTTCATCTTTGAGGCAGCAAACTATTTAAAAATGTAGGAAGCATACATAACAAGATAACTCAAATTTACCTTACGGCGCTGTTCCTCTAGAGAGCGCTTCATTGCCTCTCTTTTTGTAAGAAGTGTCTGAGGTCTCAGACAAGTAGGCCGCTCATAGTTCTTTCCGCGATAAACAATGATTGCATAACCCTTGCTTACTCTCTCCACTGACACTAATATTCCGCCACTTTCTGCCTCTAATATTCGTGCTACTTGATGAACCGCTTCAACATTTGTATCCTTAGAAATTATCTTCACTAGTTCCCTGTACTTCCAATGAAGATGCATATTTTCAACTGTTCCATCAAATACTCCCCGTCTACCTAAGCACAAATGAGGAAAAACAAGCGAATCAGGATGTGCTTTTGCATGAGTTGGATAGAGTAATAAGTGGGCAACATTTGAAAGTGCCCCTTAAATTGCCTCCAGGATAAATAACTGGATCCACTATTTCAAGATCAAAGGTTTGCACTATAAGGTCTAACTCACCCAATAGGAGGAAAGGCTTCATTCTCAAGCCAACCTTCCTAAGCATATATCTTTCTTCTTGAGTTATACCCTCTTTATCAATTTCAGATTGTTGAGGGATCTCGGCCTGCTCCAGCTCCGCTAGAAGTTTCTCTGCCTTTGCTTTCTTCTCTAATTCCTGCATTGGAATAAGTGTCACATATATTAAATAACATTTCACCCAGATATCAGCCAAGTACAGCATCTTAGCAAACTAGTACCATAGATAACTTCGAGCTAGTCTTTCTAATAGCTGCTTCAGCAGACTTCATGTTCTTTTGGTCGCCAAAGTGATTGCTTCTGTGATCCTTGGCACTGTTAATTTCACTTTCAGAGCTACTATTACTACCCTCACCATTGACCTTCTGCACAGTTTTCCTTGAATTACTACATTTTGCACTCTGTTTCTCCACATGAATCACATGCTTTCTCCGCTCTTCTATTGCAGAAGAAACAGCAGCAGGCAGGAAATCTTTTCCCCTATATAAGACAATGAAGTCCTTATCTCGTGAGAGCAATGTTCCTCCAGTCAGCCACTGAAACAAAGTACTTTTGATTAATTGATAGACATTAAGAAACATACTGCAGTAAAATATTTAAACAATTAACAGCAGAAAATAGGTTCAAAGCATAAACTTTTTATACACCCTTTAGATTATATGTGTTGTAATGTAACGGGCTTAAGCAGACCACCAGGCAACCTCCATAATGTAGCCAAAAAGTGACCAACGGTTAAGATTTCACTCAAGACAAACCTCAGCATTTAATCTGATGTAAAATCTAATGTTTGATTGAAATTTACATAAGATACATTGAAACTGACACTTCAAGCAATTGAGGTCTCAGGATTTAGTCAAACAGAGAAGCATGAAAAATATGAAAGGTGACCAACCAGAAGAATATAGTGATCAACGTCAAACCACTAATAGGCATATAGTACAGTGGTCAATCAATAACATCATGGACATTAACAGAGAGAAGACTAGGAGTTTGACAAGCTTCCAGGCTTTCATTGGTATTGCTAGTCATGAGAACATAAGCAATAGCCACTTTGCCCGCTAAAATATCGACAAAACGATGCAAATCTTTTTTGGACTCTCCATCTAACCAGTTGCGGAATGATACTAAGACAAAATATGAATACAAAAAGGCAGCAACACAAGTGCTCACGCTTCAATGAACATAAAGAGAATTTAACAATGTTTTCTATCATTAGAAGTGAACAATAATATATGTTTAATTATTCTTATACCTATCCCTTGACCTACATGAATCCAAAATTCAAGAATCCAAATCAAATTATGCATATCAAGGGTGCCCAAGCCACCCACCATTCCCCACATGCACACCAAAACAAGAAAAGAGTATCATGTACAAGTTATCACTAACCTTCAACTCTTCTGCCATTAATTCGCTATTAGTGTTTTGTGCTCCTCTCTTAACAGCAATTTTGGCAATCTCGCATTTTTCCCAGAGCTTGACAATGGATGCAGCCAATCCCTGAAGTTTTCTATTTCTTCCTGATATGAATGGAAACAAAAGTAAAATGGATGTACATCAAATTACTATAGGTATGAATCAAAAGTCAGACTTACCTAATGCAAAATGACATGGTAAGGGTCGGCCAAGTCTTCTTAAAGTGGTCATTTCATCATTTGTCAGGAGTGGCTTCACACCATAAGGAAGAAGGCGGAAGGGTCTCCTGTATCCAGGAATAATTGCAGGTAGGAGATCACCATCCACTGGAAGAGGCTCATAACCCCACCAGTCAGTAAACCTTGGACCCAGTCCATCTAACAAGTGGTCAGCTTCTTCAACAAGTTCTGCCTCACCTGGCAATTGAAATCGTACTCTACTTGGAGAACCAACTCCTTGAATTACCACTGGTTTAGTCAATTTGTTGGTTGCATTTGGTGTAGAATCTTTTACACCATTGAATTCAGATAAGCAGCTTTCTGTTTTATGGACTTCCTCATTATCCAAGTTTGTTTGTAGTGAAGCATTAAAAGAAGTGTCATGTGTTCCCATTTTATCAGCCAAGAAATAAGGATACTTGTAATTGGCCCCTCTATACAATATTATTTTACTTCCAGATCTCCAAACAACCAAACCTCCAGTTTTCCTCTGAGAGTATGGATACAAAAACCCAACATTAGACTACTATTGCAGGAAACTATGGTATAATTACAAACTATAGTTAATTTACTGATGATTTAATACTGTTATATGAGGAGTCTGTAAATCAATTAACCCAATTTTACCTCCTAAATGTCTCCTATAAAGTCCTCATGACATCATTAATGACAAGTGGACTGGAAGCTAAATAGTAAAATGGATTGGGAGATTATTGAAACGCTATAAATGATGATAAAGTTTTTAACCTCCAGCATTCCTATTCCATTAGATACCTGAACTCATTACTAAGAGAATGTGCAATTTCTCTTTCAACCAAATTCCCTCCTCAAATCAATCTCATATCTTCATCTGTCATACTGATTTAGTTAATCACAAATTCGATGCACACTGTAGATTTACAAAGAAGCCAAGCAAATCATCCAACATCCAGGGGAAGACTTGAACTCTAAGAGTAAAAACTTTCAACTTGAAAAAATCGTGTTTGAATATTCAGAGATGGGATTTAAGGGATGGGAGAGGATTGCCTTAGTCTAGGACCAACGTTTTTGCATTCATTCACATGACATAAAAACCTCTATGCAATCAATCAAAATAACAACTTTAAAAGCAAAGAAAACAACAAATTAATGGACGAAAACCAAAAAAAAAAATTAAACAAACCTCCAAAACTTCATGAGTCCTCTTCATGTTCATTTTACAAATATCCTCGCAAACAATCCTAACCACCTCACTCAGTCTCCACCTTTCATGAATCCCATTCACAATTCCCTCCGTAATCCCCGCTTTCCCAACCTTCAACTTCCTTTTCTCACCAATTCCCAACGTCCTCAACCGTCTTAGCTCCGCCGGCGACAGCGTCAGCTCCGCCAAACTTGGAACCACCCTCTGCTCCTCCTTCATCGTCCCCACTTTCTTCCTCTCCCTCTTCATGTCCCTGAACCTCACCATCAAGTTCCCCGGACCCGAACCAGGGTCCGGCACTGGGCTCTCCGGCGTACTCCAGCTTGTATCAATGGTATGTCCGACCCGGTACTTGGGCAACTTCTCTGGTAAAGGGACAAAGATTTCTCCGGGGTTATCGCACCCGGACCCTGACCCAGGTTCGGACTCAGGTTTCGGCTTTTGGGTTTCAGAGAATCCAAGTGACCGGAGCTTGTCAGCAATACGTCGGATGGCTGATTGAGGAAGAGTTTGATTTTCGGGTCGTGTTACGGAGCTCCGGATAAGGAAAATATCTTTGCGAGGTTTTTGGGTGGTTTTAACGTATCGGGGAGTGAGTAAAGGAGGTGGAATCAAGCTTCTGGATGGGAGAGAGAAAGCGTGGTGGTGGTGAAGAGAAGCTAACATGTTATCATGGCCGTGAGAGGAAAACAATGGCGGAAAAACAGAAGAATGAAAAAGAATTGTTATTTTTTTCAGAAGAGTGAGTTGTTTGAGACTAGGGGTGTAATCGAGCCGAGCCGAGTCGATACAGTGAAGTGCTCGAGCTCGAGCTCGACTCGTATATTCGGTACTCGATACTCGGCTCGAACTCGGTCGAGCCTTGAATTTTAAACTCGAGCTCGACTCGAGATCGAACTCGAGCTACTCGAGCTCGCTCGATTAGGCTCGATTCTTCGAGCTCGAGTCTCATGCTCGAATTCGAGCTCGAGTCTTATGCTCGAACTCGAGCTCGAACTCGAGCTTGAATTTAATTTTATACACAAAATATTATTAAATAAATATAATAAAACATCAAATTTTAAAAAATACAATAAGTCAACAACATTAGTAGCTAAAACATCTACATAAATAAAAGTACCACACAAATTACACCAACAAAAATAAAAATTACAAAGTCTTACATTAATTTGGAATTATAAAAATAAACAAATATAGTAACATCATAGAAGTGAAACATTTAGCAGCTGCAGCACCCTCTACAACACTTGTAACAGCAAACAAAATCAACAATTTAAGGAATCAAATTGTTTGGCAATACAGAGGAAAGTTCTTAATCGATTCATTAAGAATTCTTAGAGTTTCTAAAACAATTCTTATATGTACTCCAGTTTGCTAAGGCAGCAAAATCAATACCATAAGCTGAGTAAGAAGACAACATTGATATGCGCTAAAGCTCCCTTGATGGAGTACCAAAAAGATGTACTCCCTGATGCTTTATAGAGAACATGTATAACTTCTCCCTGAAACAAAATTGCCAATGCTTGATTAATCCATTATTTCTAATCATAGTTCTGATATAAGTTAAGGCAAGTGTTAATTGAAAGATCAAGGAAAAAAAGAACTATGATTACCTGGTTTAATAAGCATAATTCATAAGAAAATGAGAAAACTGAGTTGCTGCTATTATTATACATACCTATAGCTGCTGCCATATCCAAAAACTAGCTAGTTAAAAACTTAAAGCCTCTTTTTTTTTTCTGGTAGAAAAATAACCTGTTTCTTAACCAAAACTAGAAGAACATGCAAAACCAACTTTGAGGGACCAAAAATAAGCCCTCTTAGATGATGAAAATAAAGATTAAAACTTTGTTATGAAGGAAACAAAACAGAAACCTGGATCTCTATTCTGGATCACCTGGCTTTCAAAATTATGAAAATGGTAGTCTTGTTGTTACCTTTGGTTTGTCACAAAGTTTTCAGCTTGAAAGACAGAGTGACAGACGATGACAGAAAGGGATTCAAAGAAGTGGGAATTGCAGAAAAAAGGGGAAGTAGATTAGAAGAAAACTGAAGACCAGACTCTTGCAAAACCTCAAAACTCTCAATTTTTATTTTTATTTTTTGTGTAGCCTCACTTTGGTGTTTGCTCTCTTGCATTTCCTGGGTCACCTTATGTCTGCTTATATAACCCCTGCTCCATGTGCTTCTCCCCCAATTCCTTAGATTTTTTACATTTTTAATTAATTTTTATAAATCATTCTTAATTACTAAATTAATGCTATTAATTTAATTTATCATCCTCCTTGTCAACTTCAGACGTCTTCATACAGTAATATTAGGAAAAAAACCAGAAAAAGATTTGAAGAAGAAGTTCTGCATTAAAATACCTTATTTAGAGAAATAAGTCTAAAACTACTTTTATTAAAGAATAAAAATTTTTAAATGCCTTACTTTAGAAAAAAACCTCCTATTCATTCATAATTCATTTGCAACTCCTAAAGTTCTAAAATCAGAAGACAAGTAAAGCATTGCCTGGGCATTAGAATTCTTGCAGCTTGTCTACTAAAGTCCCATTTAAAGATACAACATCAAATAATTTCCATGAATAGAAAATATCACACAACAGCAGCTATATAATTTCCATGAATAAAAGCACAATGATTCATATACAACAGCAGCTATATAATTCATATACAACAGCAAATATCACAACAACAACCTTATAAATTTATCACACGACAAGCACAGACACTTATTTAGAGAAATAAGTCTAAAACTACTTTTATTAAAGAATAAAAATTTTTAAATGCCTTACTTTAGAAAAAAACCTCCTATTCATTCATAATTCATTTGCAACTCCTGAAGTTCTAAAATCAGAAGACAAGTAAAGCATTGCCTGGGCATTAGAACTCTGTGTTCTGAGATGGAGTCTGCTGCTAAACAAGCTAAGAAGTTGGCTTGATTCTTTAAGTATTAATAAGGTACAGCTACGAAAGCTTAAAGGTATTTCATTTCAAATTGAACGGTTAATTTGACTGGTTTGGGTAAATATTGAACTATATTCATCCAGACAAATTGAAAAGGGAAGAAGAAAACAGCTAAATACAGAGCAAAGAACAGAGCTAAAGGAAGAGGGTTTTACCAACGTGAGGAGTGAGACGTCGCCGGAGAGCTAAAGATAAGATGGTCTGGGTCGCGTCGGTTATCGGACGTCGTATGAGAGGTGTCGCCGGAAAGTGAAGCAGATCTGGACTCTAGAATCTGGATCTCGAGCCTCGCAGTCACCCTTGCCTCATTGTAACTCAGATCTGAGATGTGGTCTGAAATTTGAGTCTCGCCCTCATCTCACCTCACTGTTAAACTCAGATCTGGGTGTCGCCGGAAAGTGAAGCAGATCTGGACTCTGGAATCTAGATCTCGAGCCTTGTACTCACCCTTGCCTCACTGTAACTCAGATCTGAGATGTGGTTGTGGTCTAAAAGTTGAGTCTCGCTCTCGCCCTCATTTCACCTCACTGTTAGACTCAGAGCTGGGTGTCGCCGGTCGCCGGATGTGATCTGAAAGGTGAAGCCGTGAGGGATCGAGGATCGACGAGTCAAGGCTCAAGGTCAAGGGGGTGGCGATGGCCAGATGGGGTCTTGCGGTTGCGGGAGCCGGGAGTAGAAGATGTTTCAAAATGTAAAAGGTAAAACAATTTTAGGGTTTCCAATATATATTTTTCATAATTTTTTAATTATAAATAAAATATAAATAAATAATAATATATATAAAAATATATTAAAATAATCAGAAGCTCGATTAAGCTCGCGAGCTACTCGAGCCGGGTATCTTGATACTCGAACTCGGCTCGATCGATGGCTCGAGTAGCTCGAGCTCGAGCTCGGCTCGACAAAAATCGAGCCGAATTCGAGTTTTGATCGAGTCGAGCCCGAGTAGCTTGCGAGCACCAATGTATCATTTACACCCCTATTTGAGACAGAGTTCTATCGGCTAAAACGGGATAATTTTGAAATGATGAGACAAAAATGTTATAGAAATAAATTTGTAAATGAATTTTGAAAAAAATATGTATTATTATTTTTATATTAACAATGATATAAGTAAAATATAAATATTAATTTTTTGCCATCGATTGTAGCTTTTTATTTAATAACTTATTATTTTAAATTTGTTTATGCTACTAACAAATGGAGTTATGTATAAATATATGATTTGGTTGTTTTTATTAAATTATTATAAGAAAATAAAACTTTGTTAATCATAAAATGTAAAGTTTTAGTTTTTATTTGTATATAAATTTTTTTTGAGTAATATATTTTCATTAGAAATTACAATAACAATCAGCATATTACATTCTATGAACAGGTACTTATAAAAATCACATTACTCAAACTAGACAATCTAGAAAATAACTATAACAAACTAAATAAACTAGTAAATAACTAGACTAACTTAAGCTCGCACTTGATGAGACTCGAACTTGAAACTTCAAAATCTCAAGATTGTTGTCATAATTCGTTGTTTTTTTAATCTATTTATTATCTAGTTTTAATTAATTTATTATATTTATTACCCAAAAAAAAGGAATAAAAGCTCAGAAAAGAATCGAAAAAAAGTCAATTGCTGACAATGAAACTTTAAAATTTATCTAATTTCATTTCTTTAGATGACTGCAAGCTCATTTATAAATTATAATTTAGTTTTTTAAATCAAATAAAAAAATTGACGAGTATATGTATTTCCTTTTCGTGAAACATATTGTATTAGTGATAAAAATAAAACCAATATTTTTTTACAATTACTTGCCTGCTTCATCTTAATTTAAATGCTTCATATTAGTAATTTAAAATTTAAATTTATAACGTGATGTGTAAATCATGGTGATAAAATACACATACTAAATCGATCCTTACAGCAGTGTTTTTAACAGGTTTCAGTGCTTTCCAGAGGATGCTAAAACATACAACTTCATGTTTTCCAGATTATGCTGAAATGCAAAGTTGAGGCATGGGAAAAATTCTCAAATTAATCATTTTTATTGCTTCTGATTGTTTCAGAATGCAATAGCATGAACCATAAACAATACATAAACAATGAGATCAGCTGTGTTGGATTTATTTACAAGATAGTTTTCTTTATACAAAGTTTACATTTATGCATGAATATAACCAACCATGCAAAATAATGGAGTTTGGTATTGAGTTTCACTTTTCAGAGACTGATGGCAAATTGTTCCTGTAGATGGCAAAGATCCATCTCCGCGCAAGGGAAAATTGATCAGCGAAGATTATAAATGCAATTGCGATAAAAAGTAAGGCTTATTCATTATGACAGATGATTAGACGGTACACAATATATGGCTTCTTTTGGCCATTACAGTATACAGCTTTGACACTCACATTTTGTATTTGAGATACTGGTCAACTGTGAGAGGTTTAGGGCCGCCAAACCAGTTGATCATAAATATGTCTTCAATCTCCAGTTTGAAGATCTGGAAGTTATGGCTCTCAGGCCACCCTGTAAACCAACCATTGCAAACACGGTCACTAGGATAAAGAAAGGAAACCAAGTAAACGGAAATCATTTGGCAGTCGGAATAAGAATTACCTTTCATCTCCGGATGCTTTGTGAAAAGGGCAGTTTGAGCAAATTCCGCCTCTTTAGACTTTGAATCAAGTAGTACCAGCTAAAACACCACAAGACACAATCATGAAAAAAATGATTTCACTCTCTTTTCTATTTTCCTTTTGATTCCAATGGTGGCAATAGAAAGACAGCATGATTTTATCATATGAATCGGATTAACATATAGAACTTAATGACAAGTATAAAAATTATAAGAGTTTATGCATGTACACACTATTCTTGACAAAATGATATGTTCCAGGTGGAGTCTAGATAATAAACAAAAAAAAAAAAGCTCCATGGAGACAAAGTACCAGATTTAGCAACTTACCTTTCCTGTGAGTGTGATTTTTGCACAAACAGGGTTCTCTGGGTCTGCTTTGCCACAAGTTCCAAGTGGATACTCACTGATTGTGAGTGAGGACCTATGGTCATTCAAGGCATTTCTTGCTGTTGGATCAAGGGTTGTCAAATAGAAATATGGTATGCCAGTGCTCTTGTCCGGAACTCCATCACTAAACGAAACAACATTCCTGCAGCACAAAGTTAATGTTCAAATTCAGGACAATGAGAGAGTATCATGACATGTTCAAACAACTAGCTTTGAACACCAAAGATCTAGGAAAACCTGTTGTATTATTACGAGTCATGACATTGCAAATACGCATCTCAGAAGAAAATAAATGTCAGGAAAATTTTCAGATATATGCATATAACCATATATCAATTTACAGAGTTAAAGTGTTCCAATGCTTTCTCTATGATTGGGTGTTGGTCAATTGCATATAAGAGGTCCTAAAATTCGGAAAACAATAATCAGATTTTATCAAAATCTAATTCATACCAATAAAACCAGAGATTTGACATAACAGTAAGATTAGCTAAGGTCTTTTTTGTCTCTCGCGTTAATTCTGTTAACCTTACACAGAATCTAAAATAATTAAAGCCAAAAGATCCCATATACCTTTCACTCATATTTCAGGAACACATCTAACTTGGCTCGTAAAGGAGAAAATACAGGTAGAAGCCAAATAGAAAAAGGAAAACCCAGTGCACAAGGCTCCCACATTGTGCGGTCTAAAAAGGGTTATATGTATGTAGTCTTTCCTTAGCATTAAGGAAAAGCTGTTTCTAGGTCACAAAAAAATAACCTTTACCATTACACCAAAGCTTACCCTCTTGGTAGATGCCACGTAAAGGAACAAAATTTATTGACTTGAACATGAGGAATATCTTCATTTCATTAACTAACTACAAAAAATATGCAAGAAAAACTTACCCAAATGGTGCTCCCCCCAACTCGATTGATATTGTACTGCAAAATTAAAATGACAAATATAAGCCAAATCCACGACCAATGAATTCTAAGCTGTTAATAATAACAGCAATAATAAATTCAATAAAAAAAGGTTGATGCCAAGCAACAAATATGGTCTATGGAACATACAAGCCAATAGAAGTTATTAGAATAAGCTCCAATGTTCAAAAGACAAATAGGCAATAACACTTGATTATTTACTGCAAATTTTGCATTTGTTTCCTTCATTTCCCTCTTGTGTCAGCTACCATATAATTAATCTTTCGTCAAAAAAGAAGTAAAACCTTCATCTTTTGAAAATTGCAATTCAAAATTTAAGAATATCAGTCAATTGATCATCTAGACAACAGTTAAAGTATACAAACAAACAAAGAATCCAAATCACAATCTCAAAACAAGAATCAGAACAGCAATGGTTTAGTGATAATGAAAGTAGAAGAAGGCCAGTAAGAAGAATAAAGTATTACTTTAAAATCCCCCAAGAATTCTGGGATACCAACCAACGAGCATAGGCAGCAGCATCATCTCTGTCAGGTTTTGATGCTGCTAACAACCTTCCCTGAACGCAACCTTGAAAACCCAGAAAAAACAGGATCAAAAAACAGTAAAGGCCATTGGTTTTCATGTTCTTCCTTTTTCTATTACTCTTTTCTGACAAAGACTGTGCAAGAAGATAAAGATAAAGCATCCAGTATCTGTATTTATGCACAGTTTTGGACTCTGAAGACAAGTATTGGCAAAGGCAGCAAATTTATGGTGTGGTTGTGTCAGCTTTCAAGTTCTCTATCAGGAGGAGACACGCGACTGGAATCGTTTAATGGTGGGGTGTTTTAATCCTATGCTGCCAAGCACAAGCTATGAAAGAATCTTTTGGTTCTTACGATCGTACATAATGTCAAAGTAGCCAACTTTCGAAGATGTACAAGCTTTAAAACCTGTATTTTTAATATTTAATTATAAAAGGATTATATGCCATTTTGGTATCCAAATTATCTCCATTTGATTGTTTTTAAATTCATCTCAATTTAATGTTAACTGTGTTTGTTAGTAAAAGTTATTTTGGATGAATGGTGAGATTATTTTTGATAAAAATAAAAAATGATAAAATAATAATTAAAGGCATATATATTTTAATAAAATAATTTTAAAAATTAAAATTAAAGATAAAAAATTAATTGAACTTCATTATTTTCTTTTATTTTATCGACGTATGGCACGCCAGTTGCACCGCATTGTTGGCAATGGTGTGCCAAATTAAGCTTAAAACAATGTGCTTGATCCAACTAATTTTGTTTATTTTAAATATCAAATTGACAAAAATAATACAATTCCAATACCAAATTACTCATCAACCCATCGAAAAACGAAACATGTTAAACATGCTCGTGAAATACATATATTGCACTGAATTGTAGCAGATTTGGCAGTGAAAAGAATAAACTTGGCTGGATTTCAGGGTCCCATCAGCGTAGGCGTTAAGCAGTTAACACTTCGGCTCTGTTGTCATCGGCATTTCAATCTTTATTATTGGCTCACGTGGATGATGGATCATCCACGCAGCCAGCATCTTGCTTGTGCATGAACGTTGCCATATTATTTGATTACAATCACAGACAAGCACGCAAAAGGAATGTGTGCTAGGGTAAGCCTCCAGCAAGTACCAAAAGATTCGAGTATTTGATTCAATAATAATCAACGTGCCAGTTGTGTGTATGGGTTTATATATATACACTAGAATAATGCCCCTGCGACGCAGGTGTACTTTTTTTAAAAAAAAAATATTTAAAAAAAAATTGAAGAATCAAAAGCAGAAAAAACTGGAAAAAAAAAACAGAACACGTTAAAAAACATTAAAACATTAAATATTCAAAAAAATTAGAGAGTTTAACCCAAAAAATTGAAGAGCTAAAAATAAAAAACTGAAAAAAGGTTAAAAAAATTCAGGTAAAAAATGGTTAGATGAGTAAATTAAAAAGAATAAAAAGTAGAAGAAAAAAAACTGAACCGAAAAAAAAATTGGATTAATCATCATGTGACACATCATGTGACACGTGGAAAACATAGGGGAGATAAATCGAACTGCTCCGATCGGATTGCAGAAGGAAAACCAAAATGGACCAATAACAGTTTGACATATGTCACAAAAATTTGAAAGATCAAACAACACAAAGCGCATAGAAAATATTAAATGGCAAAAAAAAAAACAACCAATTGCATCAAGGCAATTGGCATAAAAATGAACTATAGATTGCACAGTACCAATTTGTAGAGTACTTTATATAATATAAAAAATAGATTAAAAATATAAAAAAACAAATAAAAAAAGTTGAAGAAACAAAAAACAGAAAAATTGAAAAAAAAAAAAAACGTGACACATGGATAGTGAGGAGACAAAATTAGTATTTACTAGATACAAAACCTGCGCGATGCTGCGGGTCTATTTTTATTTTTTAATTTTTAAAGTTAGTAAAATTGATTATTAGATAAGAGTTGTTGGTCACAAAAATATTTATTTCCTTCATATTATATAGTATAAAAGAGAAACATATTTACTAAGGATAGAGCTTATACATCAAACAAATGTCCAAAAATAATTTTTGAGAAATTTGAATTAGCTTGGATTTAAAAAAATACATAATGCTGAAGTTAAATAGTATGATAAATAGATAATTGTGCTAGAAACAAACAAATCAAGATAATGATGCAATAACAATAAAAACTAAAAGCACCAATATATATATATATATATACACACACACACACACACGGTATAGTGGTTACAATTTAACAAAAAAGTAAAAAAAATTAGCTCTGTAAGTATTTTTATTTTAAGAATAACTAATTGAACTATTTATATTTACTTAAAAGTACAATATGCAAAATAAAGGTATTTTTTTCTGCAAGATTTAGAGGTAAAAAAACCCTTTCATATAATAAATTTCATTCGAAAGCAAAATATATGTAAGTAGAAGAAGCAAATAAATAAAAATATAAAGCAATACCATAAAACAATAATAGAGGACTGGATTAAAAAAGTTAAAGAGCCATATAAAAAACATGTTAAAGATTTAACTAAAAAAATTGTTGAAAAAGAAATAAAGGGACCTAAATAAAAAAAAGTTGTTGAGGGCAAAAAAAAAATAAATGGACAAGTGTCACTCAAAGAAAGAGGAGGAGACAAAAATATAATATAGTATATATATATATATATATATATATATATATATATATATATATATATAGAAAGAGATCGATTGGGAGATGAAAGATCTATTTGCTTTTTTATATATGTCTAAAATTAATTGTTTTATATATTTTTTGTAATTTTTATGCAAGATTAATATTTTTGTAAATCAGTGGTTGATTTAACAAATTACTCATATATATCATACATATAAATTTTTGAATCAATCCGATATTTCTATTATTTCAATTGAGAATAGTTTTTTAAATATATATTAATGATTGAAATTTTATTATTATAAAACAAATAATTAGACATTTTCGATTAACTTAAAATTTGGCATACATGATTTACGTAAATAAAACATAAAATTCAATGATTAAATTAAAAAATATAAATCATATAAAAAGATGCGAAAATGTGTAAAACTAAATTTATTTTACCCATGTATAAGTAGATACCTTGATAAAGAACTTTTGTGAAATAGTAAATGTTGATATTTATGACTTTGAAGTCACACGTTCAAGCAAAAACAATCTCTTTGTTAATGCCGGGAAAATGTTACGTACGTATGACCTTCCTTAGACCCTATAATGTGTGAGTTTTACGTATTGAGTTGCTCTTTTTATGTGTAAATGAATATCTCTTTATATATATATATATATATATATATATATATATATATATAGAGAGAGAGAGAGAGAGAGAGAGAGAGAGAGAGAGAGAGAGAGTTAATTTCTACGTAACAAAAGAAACTTAAAATAGTTTAATCCAATTGATTCATGAGATTTTTTAGAAGATAACTTTCAATAAGTTCGGAATTTGAATTTTAGCATTTGTATTTTTTTTGTTATTCTCAAATTTGTAATTTTCTTTGTACTAATAAATAACAAAATGTTTTTTAGAGTTTAATTCAATGCACTAACAATGTATAGATGTTATACATTGTCAGTTAATTACAAAGTGCCATCTCGCTAATGAACAAACATAAAAAAATATGTATACCTTTAAAAAAAAATATCAATGGATAAAACATTAATAAAGTTTTTTAATTTATTTTTAAAGGCATGTGTGTTTTAAACTTTACACGTTAATGAGTTGACACTATAGTTGATTGACAATATATAAATATTATATACTATCAATGCATCAAATATAAATTATTTTTTTAAAAAGTTTGTATTTGACGCAATGACATCTATATATTGTCAATTAATCACAGTGTGTTACCTTGTTAACGAAGAAAGTTTCAAAATACATAAGCTCTTAAAAATAAATTAAAAAAATTTTATTAATATTTATTTTTAAGGACTTGTATATTTTTCTTAACTTTGTTCTTTTATGAGATGACAATTTGTAATTAACTAACAGTATTGAAATACTATATATACATAGTTTTTTTTTTGTTACAACTATATATACATAGTTAATGTTTTTTTATATGGCTTCACACGAACTGTCATTATTTTCAATTATTTAAATTTTAGTAAATTAATTTATACAAAATTAGTAATAAAATATAATCCAAAAGAGAGACAAAAGGTTGTAACAAAAAAAAAAGAGAGGCAAAAGGCCCAACTCAAAGACTCAACAGTTCCAACTTAATCCAAGAAAAATTGGGCTTTGTTTAAACATTAGAAAAGGGTGCATTTTCCAGGGTCAGACCAGATCCATAACAGAGAGAAGTTTCCCAGAACCAACATTTTCTTGAATTAAAAAACCAAACAGAAAGTCAGAAGTTCAGAAGTTCAAGAAATCAGACGTCAAACAACAAGCAGCCAAGGGCTGTTTGACTCAAACTCTGTTCTAGAATCTGATTTTCCCAGGAAAAGAACACCCCACAGCAAAGATCCTAAAATTCTTGAAAAAAAAAAGGCAGACAAGGAAGAAAAACACTTGCAAATTCAAAGAACGACCCCAAAAGAGGAAAGGCCTTCAATTTTGTACGAGAAAAAGATGGGATTCTTCACCTACGCCGTTACCGGCGTTGGTTTCATCATGATCGGATTATGGGAATCCTTCAGTTCCATAAACTCGACCCGAAACCTGAATCCAACTCGATCTTCTTCACTTTCAACTCAGATCAAATTTACCTCCGTTTCAAAAACTAAAGAAAACCCATTTTCCTCTTCATCATCCTTCATCTTTGTATCAATCTTTTCCCTTTTGACATTCTTTAATTCTATGGTTTCAATCTTTGATGCTTTCAGTTCAAAGGATCGGGTGGGGTCGGTGCTCCAATTACAAGTGCTCTCTCTTGCTCTGCTTTTCTTGCTTTACTCTGCTTTGGCTCTTTTAAACTGTAAGAAAAGTTCGTACTTTTGGCCTGATTCTGTGCTTGAATTAGTTCTGCTTTTAGCTTTTGTTGAAGAGTTTTTGTTATATTACTTGCAAAGGAAAGATACAAGTGGGATTGAGAATAGATATTTTGATCTTTTATGTGTTCCAATAGCTATCTGTGTGTTTTCTACAATGCTAGAGTTGAGGTCAGAAAGGTCGGCTTACTCGAAATTGGGACGAGGCATTGGGTTGATTCTACAAGGAACGTGGTTTGTGCAAATGGGATTTTCATTTTTCACTAATTTGATGGTTCATGGATGTAGTTTACAGGAAAAAAGTAGGGGGAATTATACTATTAAATGCAAAGATCACCCTGAGTATCATAGAGGGAGAGCTATCGCGACGCTGCAATTTAATTGCCATCTTGCTTTGCTCGTGGTTTTGGTTGTCGGGATGTTGTCGGTTATGGGTAAAGGAAACGGTGTTGGTGTTTCAGGGGATGCTTTGCAATATAGGCCATTAGGGGCAGAAATGCAGCAGATGGATAATAATGTGGGGAATTTCACTTTGGATTCTGATGATGATCTCGATGATGGGATTAAAGAAGAAGATGGTTTGGGGAAAGAAAAGGCAGCTATTGTGGAATTGGGTGTCAATGGTAATGGTTCACATGCGTGAGGTAAAATATTTAGTGGTTTCCTTTTAGTTGCTGGCTGAGGCATTATGGTTTATTCTTTTGTAATGTTAAGTTAGGAAGTAATGATTGGCTTTGCATAAACAAGTCGAGATCAGTTTGTGTGTTGCAATTTTGTTCAAGGAGATATGAGTTCTTGTTCTATCTGATTCTTATTAGTTATTGTAGTTTTCTAGTGGCCCAAGGAGACATTTGCTAATAATTAGCACTTGAATTGTGGTAATGATTATATGCAAATTTGATCAACCAAATTTTTTTTTCTGGATTTGAACTTAGATTTATCTTTCTTGATTTGATGCATCTGTATTACATTTATTGCAATTGCGAGGTTTCTTCTATCAAATTGTCAGGCTAACTACTGGAAAATAAAGAAATGATCAAGATGTGCAGAGAAGAATCAGTTTTGCCTTTTTTTTTTTTCGGTTTTTAAGAATATTTTAAGTCCAAAATTGTATTGAACATGTGAGAACAGATGTAAAAAATAATTACATTTTATGCATTTGCCAACTTTCATCCTGAAAATCATATGAAAATTCCCTGCTGCTCCATCATTTTGGTCATTTTTTCTAATTCATTCTTTCTGTAATAGAATCCCTAGGATGATAATGCCTCCATTCCGGTTCATATAATATGGTGAGAGACATTCCTTAATTGTTGAGAACAATCAGAACTTTCTGTAAGCAAGTGCCATTGAAGTTACAGCCCTTTGTGAACCTGAATGTTTTCCTGCTGTTTATATCATGATTTGACCACATATCGGTTTTCTTTAGTCAACATAACTACAATTCTTCCATCACAATCATCATTATCATCAGAGCCTTTATTCCAATAGATTGTGATACGCTACATGAACAAATACAATTCTTCCATCACAATATCCTAAAATTTCCTCGGTAACTGTTGCAGGAGCTTGGCTATTCAAGATGAAATGAAGGACTTTACTTAAATAGTAGGATAGCAAAATTATCATCATCATTTAGCTGGTTCACTGGTTTTGAATCTGTTAGCTCTTTTGAGCTTGCATCGTTGGCATCTGCATATGTATAAATTCTTGAATGTTCCCTGTCTAGATACAAGTTACAGGGGTATACTAGCATGATCACTGGAAGTCCAGTGAGCTATCTGATCTTGGTAAATTAATCAAGAGCATAATCATGTATAGACTGTCAAAATGTGCACATCTTGGCAGTGGTTAGTATCAGGAGTGTGTGATTGGCAATCCTATACTTAGGATGCACATAAGGACAGTTCTATAACGATTTATTTGTTGTGAGCCTTCATTAAGTGGAAGATTAGAGTTCAAGACCTCTTATTCAACCGGCTTTTGAATCTGCTGGGCTTTGAATGCTTAGTCTCTTGCCAGGCTGTATCCAACCAATCATAAAGACCTATGGCTAGAAGAGTTGAAGACTTTATGGCTGCCTCTTGTGCATATGAAGATCTCTTGGACTAGTAAAATCAGATGTTAAGATCTGAAATGAAGCTCCGATAGTTTTTAGAAGTTTTATTTCTTGGCCTAAACTTTTTTGACCTCTTGCATCTTGGATGTGTATTGACTCCAACTTCCGAGCAAGTCTTCTGCATGCTACTGTATATCAATACTCTCTTTAAGTTGCATTCTTGTCATGCATATTTGTGGACTAAACAGGCATTTTAATGTTGTCTGGTTTTGCTAAGATGTTAAACTTGTAATTTGTTAAGTCTCTCTCTCCGCAGGTATGCCGCTGTTTATGCCATAAAGTGCTGCCGCTGTTTTTCATAAAACATGTAATGATAGCGTGTGCAACTTAAAATTCTGTGGAGAAGGAAAAAAATCCAGAGGGACTAGTCTTTATACAAGTATCAAGAGTGAAAATCTGAATACATAATTAATCGGTTGTAGTTAAGCCTTCATCACCTTGTGTAAACACCATTCTTTTCTGTTCTTTCTTTTTTGTCAAATCCAAAACTTTGGTGTAGTTGGAATGGTAATTGAAGTGATTTCTTGTAATGTTGATGATTTAGTTGACAACCTTGGCTTGTACCATTGTTTTTCCAGATTGTGAATTCTATGGATGCGCAATTCATCAAAGAACTGCAAGAGCAATTATTACCTCTAATTAATCCTCAAATCTATTTTTTCCAACCTGTTAAATGTTTCTCACAACAGTCCATATGATTTCTTTTTCTGAAAAAAGGATGTCACATTCACATTGGTTCATGCCAGTAAATCAATCGTTCAACGTATTTGGATTCACTAACTAGTATAAAATGTCAGGAAATTTCACAGAAAGAGATAAAATGGCAAAAAAAAGAGGAGTTACTGCTACAGGAAAAACACAGAATGTATTCTACTGTTTTCTTATTTTCCTCGAGGATGTTCAAGTACTTCAGTTCAATCATCGCCATATATAAGTTGTTGTGAGGGGAAGATTACTGGGTAATTTTTCTTAAGTTTGCCTGCTTGTCTTTGAAGAAGAAAACACCCTTCAAGTGTGTGGCTAAGACAGGGTTGATTTGTTTTGGCTTGAGCAATGGATATTGGAAGGTTGAAGTTTTCCAATTCCCTTCAGAATTTTGAAGGGACTGCCATATAACTTGACTTTCCATGCATCACGTTTTCTTCACATTTTAAAATGAACGATTCTAGAATTGCAATCTGCTTCATGCAAGTAAGCAAACAGTCGAGTCTAAGTTTTGTTTCTTTGAAGTCTGGAGTGCCAAATGTCTGTTTTTAATTTCTTTTAAATTTTCATTACAAATGTATGTGCTTATGGTTATGGAGAAGGAAACATCTTCCACAAATGGTTACTTAATTTCTTAGAAAATATCAGTAAACTCCAGTAGTTAAACAAATATATTATAGGTTTAGAATTCGTCAAACTGATTTTTGTTTTATAAAGCGTTTACTCTTTCCAGGGTGAAATTATTGATGCCTTCTTTACACGTTAAAAGTTGTCTTCATCAGCAAGACCTCGTAAAATACTAGTATTACAAACAAAGACCGACTCAAGATCTCTGATCATTAGTTCAGACTATGCATGCTGTAATTGGCTATAAATAGGCAAAAGATATGAGCTAATTTCACAACCACATGAGATTTCTTTGAGGTTATTGTAACGACCCTTTATACAAAAAATACGGAACCAAAATTTTCTTTTTTACTTATTTGGTTGGGCTGTACGTAGTGTTACTAATCAATTCTTAAGCTAATATTATATTAGCTAACTGTACGTAGTGTTACTAATCAATTCTTAAGCTAATATTATATTAGCTAAGTCAATGTCCTTTAGTTACCTTAGATCCCAATCAAATTCTCTCACTAAGCATGCACTTATAATTTCAAATGATTATACTTGATTGAATATATTTCTACCTAAGTTGCATGCATTATTATAAACCATAATTATATCCTGTACTTCCTTTAATTACATTCCTATGCACTTATAAAAGGGAATATTGTACATCACATACCTTCAAGCGTGGTACAAGAGCCTCGAAGGATTTGCTTGAACCCTGCGTACAAGCATTTACTGCAATTAATCTGAAAGGTGGAAAGGGGGTGAGCTTTTTGGAAAACCCAATAAAAAATATATATAAGAAACAGATACCGAATTTCTATATGCAAGTTTCTAAAAATATATATTAAAGCTCGAATACCGTATTTCATACCATTCGGAAATCAAATCATGCTTATGCAATGCATCAGAAAACATTTCATTTAAACCGAAACATAAACAACTGAATTTTGAATATAATTCAAAATATATGTGCTTATCACATTTAGTTTCAATACGAATCGTCAAATCAAATCATTATTTGTTTCAAAATCCAAATATCACACATTCGAAATTCATATATTAAGATAAGCATGAAAAAGTATATACATACTAAGCTGGAGACATAATGACTAAGCAATAATCAAGCAGTTCAAATTGACATATGGCCATAGTCCAAAGGGGTCCACAATGAGCACTGATCAGGTGTCAACTGGGCCTATTGTGGACTGGATCAAGGTCACACAGCAATAGAAACTCTACTGTAGACTAGATCAGGATCATACAGTAGCCCAAAACATTACTTACTATGGACTGGATCAAGGTCACACAGTAATCCAAAACATTATTGTAGTGATTGTTAGTCATGTCTCAAAACATTTCCATACATATAGTTCCTACTGCGGACTGATTCAAGGCCACACACAATAGTCCGAATATAAATACCTACTGCGGACAGAATCAAGGTCACACACACTAGTTTCAAAACCATACTATATTGATTTTAGTTAGTTATATCTCAAAACATATATATATATATATATATATATATATATATATATATATATATATATTCGAAATTCAAAACAGTATTTTCCAAGCTTTAAGAAAGTTTCTAACAGAATTCGTATACATTCCTTTCAAAAGTATATAAATCATACTCATAATATCTTCAAAACAATACTATATGTTGATAATTTCCTTAAGATTAATATCTCGGCTGAAAGTCTTATAAGCAAATCAAAGTCGTAAGATTTAACCGTTTTCAAAATAAACTAGCCGGATAATTTGTCATTTTCAAATGGTTGCTTAAGTTAAGCTTAAATCATAAAACCATTATTTTCATAAAAAATATCCGGCAGCATAACGACTTATATTTTCTTAAAAACTCCCTGCAAAAGAATACAGTTTATATAACCACAAGGCAGTTAATTTTAAAATAGCATCTAGTACCCCTTACGTTTCGATATATATCTCTTACCTTAATGTGTAACACAAGTGTCGATATTGCACGCTTGCACTTCTTGAATTTTTACCACTTTTAATTTCCTTTTTCTTTGGTCTTTAATATTTGGAGTGCTTAATGTTCTCTACTTGTCTCATTTCCTCCTACATAGAAGCATAAAAACAGTAGGATTTATATAATGGATTTTATCTTAAGTAAGTTTACATCACCTTAAGGACATGCATATTTCTTAAGTCTCCTTTAAGTACATTACCTTGTAGCATCTTCCTTGGCTGCCAAAGACTCCTTCATCCACTTAAATTTTCTTTCTTCACTCAAACCTACATTAAAGACAATATTTCACTACTTTAATCCATCCTACATTTATCATTGAAAATTATATTATAGCACAAATTCTTACCCCTTTGTAGTTACCAAAATCGAGAGCCCTATTTTGTAACTTGAATACTTATCATTTTGAGACTGTTTTAGACTTCAAAATATGCAGCATTTCCCTTTTCTTTGTCCCATTCTCGAGCAAAATTGTGATAACTGTAAATTTCGACTCCTAGTAAATAGAAATTAATATATTAGTTTGGAGTAAATGATCACTTTGGAATTCTTTGAAGAGTTAGGTAAATTAATGGACTTAAGATTTTTGTAAATAGGATTTGGATTAAAGTAATTTGATAAATCACATGAGGATTTATTCAATTAAGTGACTACTAAATTCTAAGAGATCAACTATATTATGCGTTAGGGAAATTAAAATTTAAGCAAATAAACATGTACATGTGTGTGTGTGTGTATATATATATATATAATATATATATATATATATCAATTAAGAAAGAAGAAATACATATAAGTGAGTATATATGTAAATTAAGACAAATAAGAAAATATACATTCGTATTGAAGTATATAGAAAAATATATATTTTAATATAGATAGATATATATATATATATATATATATATATGTTTAAAATAAAATAAAATAATAATACAAATATCTATGTACCTAGATAATATAAATAAAATATCTATATATATAGGTACCATTCGGTTGGTGAGAAATTTCCCACCAACCTTGACATAAAATTATTATATATTTTTTGGGTTAGTGACAGAGCACCGTAACCCCATTAATTTTCCTCTTCCTTCTCATATACGTTTTCAATCACTTTCAGCTTCTCCACCGACCCTCATTGCATAGTGCATTCATCTTTCTCTCTCGTTTTTATTTTCCATTTCTGCATATAGCATCTCCCTCATGTCTTATCATCTCTTTCACGCTTTCCTTCTCTTCTCATTCCTTTCATTCTTCAGCACCTTCTGAAATAAAAATAATATATATGAAAATACTAAAAAGAGAGAGAGAGAGAAGAGAGTGAATGAAAACTAAATCGGAAGAAAAGAAAATGCTATAGTAGAAGAGAAATGATCGGGCAAAAGAGAGAAGGAGAGTGAAAATCAAGAGAGGGAGGTAGAACAGAGATAGATCGGAGAAGTTGGGGCTTGAAACAGGAGCCTTCATGTTGAGTTTGAAGGCTGGACATTAGGCGTTGGAACAGGGTCTGAAATAGAGCACAAATAGGGGATTTTAAGGTTGTTTAGTCGAGTTTAAACAGGACTGAAGCAGGCTAGAAAAACGTAGCTGTTAAGGGTTGTAAATGGGGTTGGATAGACACGGAACAGAGGAGTAGCTGAGTGGATTTTCTCAACTAAAAGACAAAAATGCAGCAAGGCATTTTGGAGAAGGAAAGGAAGAAGGTAGCCACCGTGGCTGCCAGAGGAAGAGGGAACCGAAGAAAGAAGAAAGGGAAAGAAAGAAAAGAAAGAAAGAAATGAGGGGAGCTTGGGAAGTATTTTACTAGAATTTTAATGTTGAATATGGGTAAGGAAATTAAAAGATTTTGTTATATTCCATTGAAATTTATAGAATTTGTTGGATTATTTTCTAAGCGAATATATGTGTGAATTGTTAAAATTGTAGCAACATGGTAATGAGGTGAATGGTGGAGTTCGACTAGGCTCGGAAGTCGGAAACACGCCAAGCTTTGGTGAATAGATAAGATACTTTTGTAAAGTAGTAGTATTATATTGTATAGTTTAGAAATAAAATTGTTGATGATGGAAAATTGTTGAAACATTATGAAACGAACAAGATGTTATTGGAGTGTGTGTTGGGCATTTGAGGTTACTGATAGAATAAAATTGAGAATGTGAAAAGCATGAATTTGGTGTTAGAATGGCATGAAACTAAGAGATATGTGTATGTGTGTGTGTGCATGTGTGTATTCGGCCATGGCAAAAAGGGTATATGGAATCATGCCCAATTTGATACAAAATGGGTTCTAAAATAATATATAGAAAAATAGAAGACTGTTAGTGAAGTTGGACTCGGAAACGGAGATGATCTGGTAGCAGTTGTAGTTTTAGCGCTAATTAAGAAATAGATCGAATTAATACTGTATTATGAATTTTGAGAGATCTCTAAGATTCATGATATTATGGGAAAGTAATTTTGGAAAATTAAAATATTTAAATGACAATCTGCAGTTTGGGAATAAGTTGGTGACGGGATTATACAAGCTTGAGTGTTGAAAATCGACTACAAGACTGCTTGACTTGATTACGATTGTGCTTGATTGAGGTAAGGGATATGTATAAGGAACGTAGGAGATACTAAAATGATTTTAAAATCAATTTGCATTGTGTTTTATGAACTCCGTATGCTTTGCAAGAGACTTTAGAAATTTGATACCGTCATGCTATCGAATTTTCGTAAGAATATTGATTTCTGCGATTTCAGCTAAAAAGCTAAGAAACTTTTTAAGAATAAAACTTTTTTAAGGAATTCAATCTTGAAAATATTAAATTGCATGATTTTAGCATATTCATGAATTTTTAAATTGAATTTTATTTTATGGAAATTACCAAACTTTAGTGTTTTAGAAATATTTATGAAAAGTTATGAAGTTTTTGGATTTTTGGAATTCCTTGCATTTTAATTGGTTTTGGAACCTCTATGAGTTTTGAAAATGCTCTTTCGGATTTGGATTTATGAAACTCTACATTAGCATGAATTTTTTAAAGAATTCAGTTTTTGTTGAAAGCTTATTAAATTGTATGATTTTAAAGACTTGTGACTTTTCTATCTTAAATTTTGTTTTATGAATTTATTATAAATCATGGCACTAAAACTTATTTTGTTTATATATATTTTGGAAATTACTAAGTTTTTAAATATTTGAAAAATAATTTTGATTTTATGCGATAATCTGCTTTATGAACTTTTATCAATATCTGTATGATTTGACTTACGGATTTGAACTATGAAACTTTTTTTTTGAGACACTGGCTAATCGTCATCTTGCGGTATTTGGACTGCTGTATATTTTGGATCTAGCAGTATTTGGCTGTAGTGTGACCTTTAGGGCCTACAGTATCTGTATCTGATATGTATTCTGCACGCTATGTTGCTGTGTGATTTGATCTAGTCCGCAGCGGTCACAGATGACACCTGATCAGTGTTCACTATAGACCACTTGGACTATGGCCATACGTCTATCTATTATTATCCTTATGGGATATCTTTGCTGCTTGATGTATACCGAGTTACTACCATGTCTCCACTTTCTGTTATTTTCTGATTTTTGAATGATTTCTGAATATCTGATTTTCGAACTCTGAAATCTGAAAATGATATGATATGGATTGATATGATTGGACTCCGAAATCTGAAAATGATTTGGTATGGATTTTTATGATTTGATTTGAAATACGATATGATTTCTAAAGATGATTGTTTACATATTTGCATAGCATGGCTTTGTTAAGTGATCTGTTACACGGATTTGATTTACATCTGATTTTCAGAATACATGAATTCCTTTCCAGATAAAATTCTCTATTTCAGAAATATCCCTTATGTTTTAGAACTTATTAATCGTTTTCAGATACTTGCATATAGTTTATGGTATATGTCTCTTTATGTGTATTTCTTACTGGGCTTTCCAAAAAGCTCACCCCCTCTCCACCTTCCAGATAGCATGCAGTAAGAGCTTGTACGAGGGGTTTTACACGTCCTCCGAGGTTTTTGTCTTCCCTTGAAGGTATGTGATGTACAGTATTCCCTTTTATATTCAGACTTGTAATTTCGGTACTTTTATAGTATGGGGATGTAATTAAAGGAAGTATATGATATATTTATGGTTTATAACAATGCATGCAACTTGGGTGGAGATATATCTAGTCAAATAGAATGATTTGAAATTGTAAATGCTTGTTTAGTGAGAGAATTTGACTAGGACCTAAGTTAATTAAAAGATATTAACTTAGCTAATATAAAGTTAGCTTAAGAATTGATTTGTGACACTATGTACAGCCCAACCAAGTAAGTGAAAAAGAAAAAATTTGATTCGTATTTTCGATATGAAGGGTCGTTACAAAAATGCAGCAGTCTAAACACAATAATAACCTCTTGTTTAGACAAGTGGGTATCTTGGTTAGCTCCCACGTGATTTTGACAACCCCAAAACTAGTAAATTTGTCACACTTTCAGCTATTTGTTCAAACCAAAACAACCCCTGTTTGAACCCTTGAATATTGAAGGAAGTGCAACTTTTTTTTTTATACAGTGGTAAGGTTGGGAAGTCAGCAACCTGCGGCTGCTAGTTGATGCGAGAAAAATGAAAATACCCTGCAGCTCTTGTCCTTGTTTTGTTGAACTCTATGGGTTCCTTTTCTTTCCTTTATTAGCCCCATTTCACAGCATTTTAGAAGCCATTTTCCTTCTTGCTTTTCCTTTTTTGATCGAGAGCTAACCAAGCAACCACCAAACATAGGCAACGTACTGCTTTTTCCCTCCTCGTTCAGTAACTTCTGCCACTCTCTTCTTCCACAAACTTTGCTGTCGATATCCTCTAGTTTTGATTTGCAGCAAACCCGTGAGGATGATGATGGTTGTGATATTTTCGTGCAGCTGGAGGCTAAGAAAAAAGGTTTAGATGCTGGTGTTTTGTTGATGATAATGATGATGATAGACGGTGATGAATGGGATTATAGTGGCTGGTGAAAACAAATAAGAGATAGTGGGATTGGGATTGCCGAGGCTTCTTCAAGAAACCATTCTCCATGTAATATTTTTTTATTCCCACTACTAGTAATGTATATATATTTTATTCATTTACTATTAGCTCTATTTTAATATTTAGCACAATTATATTTCTAACTAGTTTAATTTATTTCATATATATTTAACCCACTAATATTTCATAATTTCTATTTTCATTAATTTATATTATCTATAATCTCTTTGTAACATCCCAAATCCATAGTATAACATAATATTCACTTATAAATCACACTTACTTACCGGTTGGGCTGTCTGTGATGCTTAACAACTCCTAACACTTTAATAAGAATTAGTACTTTTATTTCTCGTACTAATATGGAAATATGAATTATTAAATTCTTTCCTTAAGATTGTATATACATTCCCTTCTATTTAAAGTAGTACTGTACAACTTTACTGAATATATAAAAGAAAATAATGCACATTCGATATCAAATCTCTGGAAGGTAATTCCCTTAGTCCGAAATCAATAATCTGTGGAGTGGAAAATAAGGAATGAGCGACAACATGCTCAGTAAGGAAAGTGTATGCTGCTTATAAAACTATATCCCTCCAAATACGTTTATTTTTCTTAACAATAAACCCAGTAAGAAAACAATGGATATAGTAAACAATAAATAGGATTCATTAGATCCTTTCAGTAAACAAAAATCAATAAGTTGAGATTAGGCAACAAATAAATCATGCTCTCATTGTTCCCCTTGGAACACAAGACTTCCGCTTTTGGGGTGCACCCGTAGGCCATCGCCCCTCACGGCTATCTCAGCTAGATCTATGGCCATAATCTATAAGTGGTCCTCGGGTCCACTTGCCAAGTGACCTTGAGACCGTTGATGACTTGGCGGGTCAATCAACCTTGTGACGCCCTGGGGTGCACCCGTGGGTCCATCAACCCGAGCCATCACCCCAGGCGGGTCACTCAATTACGTGAATAGTAATGCATGAACTCAAGGCCTAAAGTCTTAAAAATCACTTTTATATCTCATGAAAACCTTTATGGAATTATTTCACCCATTTTATCATTTTCTCAAAATGATTTGATTTCCAAAATCTTCTCTTTGGTTTTCATATGATAAAGCACATTTAAAACCTGTTTGCCTATGGTCAGCTCGCCCATCATGGCTCGCCCATGGCCAGCTCGCCCAACACGGTGAACTAGCATTCGCCTGCCAACCTTAGCTTTTAAAAACAATTTAAATTGGCTCGCCTATATCGGCTCGCCCATGTCAGTTCGCCCATTTTGGCATTGCCACAGTCAGTTTGCCCATTAGGCTGTTCCCATGGTCAACTCGCCCAATGAGGCACTACCATGGTCAACTTGCCCAATGCGGCACTACCATGGTCAACTCGCCCAGTATATTAAAAACATAGTTTTTTTTTTGGCTCGCCCATAATTTTCTCAACAAAAGGGGTCACCCACCCCAAAACATTATAAAAGGGTTCGCCCATCTGTGGCTCGCACGGATTTCTATTAAAACAGGGGTTGCTCGCCTAAAAGAACATAAAAGGGTTCGCCCACTTTGGTTCGCCCGCCTTTTATCAGTTCGCCCAAATCAACGTAGGGGTCTGCTTTATAGCTCGCCTAAGATCAAAACAATTTATCAAATAATGCATGTCATAAACCAAAACAATTTCTCAATAATTTCATAAAATTTAACTCCACAGAACATGCATTCACTTCACACACATCTCCCTTACCTGGTCTTACGTGTCCTTGCTTCCCGATCGCCTTCCCGATCGCCTTTACCACGTCTTTAATTCTTGGCTGCAAAATAATTTATTAAAACTATTAATATTTTCTTTTCGAATATTTCCTAAAACTATTTTCAAATATTTCCAATCACTTTGGTGAGATTTGAGATAATCTACAGCTCGCCCAACAGAGCTCGCCATTCGCCTAACAGAGTTCACCATTCGTTAATTGACTTACACTTGGGAGCTCGCCCAGCATTACTCGCCATTCATTTTGGTTTCTATGTGGGAGCTCGCCTAATCATTCTCGCCATTCATATAATGGCTTATTTGTGGGAGCTCGCCCAATCATTCTCGCCATTCATATAATGGCTTATTTGTGGGAACTCGCCCCAAAATTCTACTCACCATACCAATGTCTGTGAGTTCGCTATTCTCACCTTTTTGGGCGATCATGGGTCCTCGCCCATCTGGCTATCATTCTGGTTATTCATAAATGTTGGCAAACATTGTATTGCCAAGTCATGCATTTCATTAAGCTCGCCTCATCCTTTGGACGAGTACCTAATTTCTTTGCTCGCCTATTTGGCAAGCAGCTGAATAATCATATTCGCCCATCGTGTTCCTTCTACTCACGTTACATATGCATCACACAGCAGCTTATTTTCAGTTATTAACTTCTCCAACTAGTAAGAAATTAGCCATGTTAACTTACTCCATACTTTCATGCCAAGTAATATACTTACACATCTCCTACTTAGCATATCATCACTATAAACCAAGGATTAAATACATATAACGTTGGCTGGAACTTTATTTACCTGGTTTGATTGAGCCAACACAACTCAGAACTTGTTTTATTGTTCCCCACGTCAGTCCTCCTCTCCTTGATTCACTTGGATGGTTTTATGAGTAAAGGAAAATACATGAAAGAAGACAAGATGCTTAGATAGCAAGAGAGGAATTCTTGTCAAGTAAATGAGAAAGAAATGAATTAAGATAAGGCAAGAGAAATCGGTGATGTCGTTCTTGAAGAGAATTGTATTGCATTTTGTTTAGCTTAATCAACTTTTATAGCCGGCTATTAGGTCTCGTATCTTCCAATCTCTTTGCTCATCACTTTCCTTGCTCATTAATGGTTGAAGAAAAAATGGTACTTCAAGTAAATGGCGTGATGAAATTTTCCACAGCTAATTAAATGGTGAAGAATATTCTAGCCCAAAAAGGAACAGCTGACAGCATCTACATTTCATTTTCTTCTCCACGCCAATTCCAGCCACTATTATTGACTTTTTTTTATCTCATTTGTTTCTTCATTTGTCCAACACTTCATTTAATGCTTTCACACCATAATATAAATTATAGTTCTAATAATTTTTGAAATAGAAAGTGGAATTTCACCTTCAATATTTATTTCCACTATCAATCATATACAATTATGGTATATAGTATAATAAAATTCGGGTTTTACACTCTTAAATCCTAAAGTCCTCCATATAATGTAATTTCCTTCATGGTATTCATATTAAATCTTCTAATTATATCTTTTCATAGTTAAATTTTTCATAGTTTCTCATAGTCCAATTTAATGATTCCTTGCCATGCTCATTCTCAATTAACCTTCTTAATCATCATAGCTTCAAGTTAAATTCTCAATATACAAATTTGTCTCCAAATTACATTGTTTAATCCACCAAAATAAATAATTTGCAGTTGTCACAGGTATTGATTAATTATAATTATGGGACCCAAAGCTATTCCTTTCTTCTCATTTATTCTTCTCCTTCTCCTGCCTCTGCTGTTTCATGCTGTTTTAGCAGATTTGAAAGACAACAAGGCATCTCCATTTGAGTTTCTGCAGCATCTGCAAGGATGTCACAAGGGAGACAAGGTTAAAGACATACATAAACTCAAACAGTATCTCGAAAAGTTTGGTTATTTGAGTTATAAGAATAAGACTCATGCCAATGATGATGATTTCGATGATTTGTTGGAGTCTGCCATCAAAACTTACCAGCTCAATTATCATTTGAAGGCAACTGGGACTTTGGATGCCAAAACAGTGTCAAAGATGATGACCCCTCGTTGTGCGGTAGCAGATATCGTCAATGGTACTTCTAGGATGCGCTCTGGCAAGAAAAGGAACCACCCTTCAGGCTCTAAATCTGTCCACACTGTCTCTCACTATTCATTTTTTGAAGGAGAACCCAGATGGCCAGCTTCCCAGTCCCATCTCACTTATGCATTTCTTCCAGGGACACGAGTTGATGCCATTAACCCTGTTTGTAAAGCTTTCCAAACTGGGCTGCAAACACGCACTTTAGCTTTTCAAGGACGAAGGACTATGTCAATGCTGATATCATAATTAGCTTTGAAAGTCGTGACCATGAAGATGGATTCCCTTTTGACGGCCCTGGTGGAACCATAGCTCATGCTTTTCCACCAACGGATGGAGTATTCCACTATGATGCAGATGAACAATGGTCTGTAGCTGTAACCCCTGGTGCATTTCACTTGGAAACTATTGCATTGCATGAAATTGGACAACTTCTTGGTTTGGAGCACAGCTCCATTGAAGGGGCCATCATGTATCCCCATAAGGCGTGGAGAAAGCAAGGGTTTGCATGGGGATGATATACAAGGAATCAGGGCTTTATACAACTATTACGGAAGCTAAAGCAAGTGAAATCTGTGATTCAATATAGAACAACATTTTGCATTTTGGGTATTCTAACATTCATTTTCCAGTTTATTCCACTAGAACAAGTCTTGTCCAACAAAAATAAAAAATATATTGATGAGGAGAAAATTAGTACATTTTCCAGTTTGGTCAAAACAATTTAATTTCTAGTTGCTTCTGCAGGTCTGTATTCTGGTTATTTGTCAGATTGAATTCCTTATTTATCAATTAACCTTGTATAAATTATATAAAAGGAAAGCAGCCACAGACAGCCCACAAGAATCGTGGAATAGACATATATGTTGTCAACAAACTAAAACCTAAAAAAAGACATCTTTGTTGAGATCTACATTTTGAGAAGAATTTATAACTGTAGGAAAGCAATGCCTTATAAACACGTGTACAAGTGTTGGAAATTATATCATAACGTAGAATATCTTGATCACAATCAAAATATAAAAAACAATTCGATGTGCAATTGATCATACAAAATAAAAATAATAAATTATAAAACTTAAATACTTACCGTTTTGAGTGAAATCATCTGTTGGATTCGCATGTTGGGTACAAAGTCACAAGTGAAAATTACACAAATTCTACAATCTAAATTCATAACAATTGCAGAGAAATTTTTGCTTTTTCCCTTTACTGCCTTTGGTTTCTTTTGTATTTCTTTTTATTCGCTTTTTTAAATACGGGCGTTTGCCTAATTTTTGTATATAAGTTTTAACCTGGGCACAACAGGTTTCTTAGATCATTGCTTTAGGGTTACTTTGGTTCTCATTCTTTTATGTTCATACCTTTTTTGCTTATATGTTCTTATTTTGTAGCCGAAGGAAAAGAACTGTAGGGAAAACAAAATATTTACTTGTATAAGTTGCAAGTTTGCGAAAATAATTCTCCAAGAAAATAAGATAGATTTTTATTGGATAGCTGAATTTTAGATAGAGTAATATGATACATTAGCTATAAATTTCCTGTGCTTTGAAGAGTTGGTCCTTTGTATCATATAACTACTTTAATCTCTGATTCTTTGTCTCCAATGCTCAAGAAATTAGAGTACTCTTCTTCTATGACCATCAAACCATCTTCATTGGCTGTGCTAAGATGCTCATATGGGCTCAACTCAAATTCAATATCAGCCCTTTCTCCTGCATTCAGATTAACACTTTGAAATACAACCAATCGTTTCACTGGCCTCCAATTACCAGTATTTGCCTGCCTCACAAATTGCAACAGTGGATTCTTACCTAACATCTCGATCCCCATGGTTTTGAACTGGCATGTATCTGAGAGGATTCGAGTTCTCAACCATTTGAGAACTTGATTGACTGTTTAAATAGACCTTGTTTTGTGTTACAGGGAGAAAATCATATGAATAATTTGAGTAGCTGAGGCCATAACCGAATTCAAAAACCTTTGTTTCCATGGTAGAATCTGTAAGTGCATCCAGGATAGCCTGTAATAACTGCAAATTCTTTATTCTTCGTGAATTAAACAATGTAATTTTGGAGACAAATTAATGTATTGAGAATTTAGCTTGAAGCTAAGAGGATTAAGAAGGTAAATTGAGAATGAGCATTGTATGGATTTATTAATTTTGGACTAGGAGAAATTATAGAGAATTTAAGACTATTGGAAATTATAATTGGAGGATTGAAGATGAGGATCATGAAGGAAAATTTATAATCTATTAGTTGGAATAAAGTGCTAATAAATGAAATATGAATAATTAAATTTGTGGATGAAGGATTTTGGAAATTAAATAATATTAAGGACTTTAAGATTTAAGAGACTATAGACAATATAAATTAATAAAAATAGAAATTATGAAATATTAGTGGGACAAATAATATATATGAAATAAATTAACAATGGCTTCCTCGTTTAGGCCTCCATGATCGTCCCAATACAGCATTAATAGTCCTTGTTTCGCAGCTTGCTGCAACCTTTGTTCCTCAACCCAACTCAGTCTGATTTGTCCCCTTCATACGTCATGCCTATTACAGCTCATTTCCTACTGCTACAGTAGCCTTGTTTAGGCCTGATTGCCACCACACGTTATCAGGGTAAACCTTGGGCGAAGGGTGCCTAGGGGATGCTTGCCGAAGGCCTGGGAACAGGTGGGCTTTGATAATAAAAACGCGTGTTTTTATGTCAAGGCCCCGCTCGTTTCAATAGGCCGTCAGCAAGCATCCCCTAGGCTCCCTCGCCCTAGGTTTACCTTGACACGTGAGGTTAGCGATTGCCCACACTTACCTACGTATTGTCCGCTTTGACGATCGCCCACTTCACGGCTTTATCCCAAGGGGCCTGGAGAACCCAGGACATAATCCCTTGAGCGTGTTTTCTGAGGTTCGAACGTGGTACCTTAGGTACCCAAGCCTTGGTATGATGAGTGTAAGGCTTGGGTACCTAAGGGTACCATGGTTTGAACCTCAGAAAACGCGCTCAAGGGATTATGTCTTGGGTTCTCTAGGCTCCTTGAGATAAATCCGTGAGGTGGGTGACCACCAAAGCGGACAATACGTAAGTGAGTGTGGGCGATCACTAACCTCACGTGTCAAGGTAAACCTAGGGCGAGGGCGCCTGGGGGATGCTCGTCGACGGCCTATTGAAACAAGCAGGGCCTTGACATAAAAACGCGCATTTTTATTGTCAGAGCGCCACCCGTTCTCAGGCTGTCGGCAAGCATCCCCTAGGCGCCCTTCGCCCTAGGTTTACCTTGACAGCGTGTGGTGGGCGATCAGGCTTGAACAAGGCTACTGTAACAGTAAGAAATGAGCTGCAATATGCATGACGTATGAAGGCCATAAATCAGACTGAGTTGGGTTGAAGAAGAAGGTTGCAGCAAGCTGCGAAACAAGGACTATTAATGCTGTGTTGGGACGATCATGGAGGCCTAAATGAGGAAGCCATTGGAAAAGAAGGAAGGTTAAAAAAAAAGGGGACTCACCTTCAGCTTGAGCAACATAGTTGCAAAGGGTTGCACCTCTAATCAAAAAGCAACCTGAACAGGCCCTGTGAAGGCTGAAGTAGAGGCTGGTATTCACCCCTCGGTGTAAATTAGTAGGAGAGGCTTTCATATTTAGACAAACAAAATTCGGGAGCATCTTGGACAGACTTCATTTGGGCTCGGCTTGAAGAATACCCTGCTGAAAAGGAAACAAGGCAGTAAGTAAAAAAGGGCATGAACCGAGAGGGTGAGGTCACTCTACGATTAAATTTTAAGTGATGCATATACTTGTATATTTATATGTATGTTATGTGAGTGTGATGAGGTGATGAGCAATGAAACATGATGCAGACATACTATTTTCGGTGAAGGACAGCAACAAACTTAGCACATGAGCAGGGTGAGGTCTTGGCTTTGAAGGTTTTGGAGGTAAAAAGCTTGCTTTAAAATTTGGACTAAGGTGTTGAGGCCTTATTGCGTGGAGTTATATGTATATGATATACATAAGTATAAATATACATATACCATGAATTTGATGAAGAAGAACAAAATAGGCTTTTATTTAAATAGTTGCACTTTAAAGAAAAATGAATATATTGGGTACTTATCAATATCTAAGTGCTATTAAATACGATATGGAATAGATGTAATCTTGGTATAGGAAATTGTTTTAATGATTTTCTGCGGTCGGGAAGTGAGGTGGCGTTTGGGTGGCATTAGACTTGCAACTGCATTTTGATTTCTTGGACTGATTCCGATAAGCTACATTACTATTATTAGGTAAGAGATATATATCGGAACGTAGGGGAGATACTAAATAAATTGTTAAAATCATCTGCCTTGTGGTTTATAAATTGTATTTTCCTTGCAGGGGGTTTTTAGTAAAATTAAGCCGTTATGCTGCCGAATTTTTGTAAAATATTGGTTTGCGAAATGAGCTAGAGTTAAGAAAACGATTTGAAAATAAACATTCTCTAGCAAGTTTTGTTTTGAAAATGAATACGAAATAGCATGATTTGATTACTTATGGAAACTTTATTCGAAACACCTATTTTCATGGAAATTATTGAAGTTTTGTATTGTTAGAAACTATATATATGAAAATATTTTGAGACATGACTAACAATCACTGCAGTATTGTTTTGGACTACTGTGTGACCTTGATCCAGTCCACAGTAGGTAATTGTTGGCTCTATCGATGTAACGGTCTGAGTGTACATTTTTACACTTTATTTACTCATAATTTATACTCTTTTACCGGTTGGGCTGTCTGTGATGCTTAACGACTCTTAATACTTTAATAGGAATTAGTACTTTTATTCCTCGTACTAATATGGAATTATGAATTATTAAATTCTTTCCTTTTTATGTATATACATTCCCTTCTTTATAAAGTAGTACTGTACCATTTTACTGAATATATAAAAGAATACAACATACCTTCGATATCAATCTCTGGAAGGTAATTCTCTTAGTCCAAAATCAAAATCTGCGGAGTGAAAAAATAAGGAGTGAGCGACAACGTGCTCAGTAAGGAAGGTGTATGCTGCTTATAAAAATAAAAGCTATATCCTCAAACACAATTTATTTATCCTAACAATCAAACCCATTAGAAAAACAATGGATATAGTTAACCTTTAAACAGGATTCATTAAATACTTTCAATAAATGAAAATCAATAAGTTGAGACTAGGCAACAATTAAATCATGCTCTCATTGTTCCCCCAGGAACACAAGTCGTCCGCTTTTAGGGTGCACCCGTAGGCCATTGCCCCTCACGGCTATCTCGGCTAGATCTATGGCCATAATCTATAGGTGGTCCTTGAGTCCACTTGCCAAGTGACCTCGAGACCGCTGATGACTTGGCGGGTCTATCAGCCTTGTGACGCCCTGAGGTCCACCCGTGAGTCTATTGACCCGAGCCACCGCCTCAGGTGGGTCACATAATTATCTGAATAACAAGGCATGAACTCAGTGCCTAAAGTCTCAAAATCACTTTATCAAATAATGCATGTCATAAAACAAAACATTTATCAATATTTTCATAATATTTTTACTCCACAGGACATGCATTTTACTTCATACACATCTCCCTTACCGGTTTTATGCAGACGATCGTCCCGGTAATGCTAACCGAAATCCGTCTACTTGGGCTGAAAAATAATTTTATCGAAAATTATTAATAATTTTCTTCATATTTTTAAAATACTAACATTCATTTAATGCAGCCTCTAATGCCATAAAATAATTACAACCAGTATAATTATACCGGTGTTATAACTCAATTTATTCATTCTAGTTTCTTTCTCGGTTTTAATTTCACCGAAAATTCTCTTTTAATTTCTACAGTTATTTTCTACTACTTTTCCAAATTTTCAACATAATTACTTTACTTTTCAAGCCATGGCCGAACCTCTCATGGCCATTATTGTTGACTTTTCAACATGATTTCTATTTCCTCATTTTGCAATTTATTGCTTCCTTGTCTACGTGAACCTCATTTTCTATTTCCTTGCATGAAGCTTAAATGCTTCTTTGTTTCTACTCTCAACCGATCTCCTCTTAATAGTCAAATTCTCATTTAATCATATTTCAATTTCTAATCTTCTTCTTCCATCTATCTAATTTCCTTTAGTTATTTTACATCATCAAATTTAAATTTCAACTCAGTTTCCTTCTTATTCTTCATCTATCCCAAGACATGAATTCATTCTATTTTCCATGATTCAACAAGAATAAATCAAGAGCAAGGCTATAATCATGCTTTCCACACTTAAAAACATAAGAATATGTCATGTAATATCAAGAAGCCACAAAGGTTATTGAGATTACCTTGATCAAATGAAGTATCCAAAACAGAATTTTATTTTCTGTTTTGTCTCTTGTCCTCGTAAATCCTCTAGCTTGCTTTCTTGGTTGATTGTTCAATCTATTTAAAGGTCAAGTAAGCAAGGAAGGATGAACCTCATAATGCAATAATTTTCTAAACTTTTTCTTAGTTGAACCGAAAAAGAAACAGTATAGAAAATGAAACAGAGGATGGCTCTCGTAGATGACAATTTTTGGTGGTGAAGAAGATTTTTGCTGAGGCTTTCTTACTTCTTTACTCCTTCTTTCTATCTAAGATAACCAATCTCACTTACACACTTAGCATCTTATCAACTTTCTTCATCATTTCGTGCATTTAATTAATTAAATGAACAAAAGAAAACTGCAGCACAATATGGCGTAGAATTCTCCATTCTACACGCCTCATACCACCTTTCTTTTATCTTATCTTCGTTTCACACTCAGCCGAATTCTCTTTTCATTTATTATATATCACTTTCATGTTCTTTTTATAATATTTTCTTTATATTTTATATCATATAATTCATAGTTTATCATTAAAAGAAAAACTGAAGAGAGGCGTACATGACACAAGAGTGGCGTGGATGTGTTCTCTTTTACACATCTTGTATGCTTTTTGTTTGGTCTTTGTTTTATATTCTTTAAAGATAATTATGATAATTGTTTCATCTATTAGTTTTATATATGTATTTTGTCTTCTACTCATTTAAAACCAAATAACTTTTACAGCCAAAAAGGGATGGCTGAAATTTCTAGTTGTTATCCACGGTTTTTGGCCAAGTTTTCTTGTCTTCTTTTCAACATTTCCAGCCAATAATATTTCTTATCTAGTACCTCTTTTATACTATCTTGTTAACTCATGTTTCCTTTAAATTTTTGCTCATAAAAGCCTTGTACTGATAGCCTTTAAAGACTAGATGAAAACGTGTTCAAGAAAAAAAAACTGGCGTGGACTTCTTCTTCTTGGCCATTTCGATTTAACTCCCTTTTTCCCTCTTTCTTTACTTTATTTTGACCAATAAAATTCTAATATCAAGTGTTCTTGAATACTTCATTGTTAAACACTATTTCTACTTATTTTATAGCATAAAACTCATGTTGTTATCATCTTTCTTTCATGCATAAACAATCGGCACAAGAAGAAACAAGGTGGCGTGAATTCTCCTTGTAACCTCTTTTCTTGACTTCTTTACATATCTCTTTCAAGGCTTTCACACATGAGTTTCTTGGTCTTCATATTATATGTAAATTTGACTTTATTTTTTATATATATATTTTATCCATGCTTGAATTCCATTTCCTTGTAATTTTCTTCCAGCCGAATGCAATCCAAGTGCAGATTTTGTTGTTGGTGTGAATGGCAACTTAGTTTCTCCTCTTCTCTTTTACATTCCATCCAATAAAATAGCTTTGCATAAGTACACATTTAATTCATCTTTTCTTCATATCTTTGATTGCTATTAAGCCAATAATTCCAACAATCAAATGTCCATTCTTAAAATTTTAGATTTTCATTCTACTTCACCTGCACCATATTGCAATTAAAAATTTCAATTTCCATAATGTAAAATAAAGTCTCATCTTCAATCTTTATTTAATTCCGTACTTTAATTTATTTCGGTTATCAATCATGTACAATATGTTGTACAATATATACAAAATACCGGGTCTCACATTTCTCCCCTCCTTAAGAAATTTGGTCTTCCAAATTTAACCCGGACCTGTCACTGAAAAAGCTCTGGGTACTTCTCACGCATCAGGCTCTCTAACTCCCATGTAGCCTCCTCTTCGGTGTGATACTGCCAGAGCACCTTAACTAAAGGAATGGTCTTAGATCATAATACCTTATCCTTCCTATCCAAGATCCGTATGGGTCTCTCAACGTAACTCATATCCTCTCTAATCTCCAGTGGTTCGTGTCGAATTACGTGAGAAGGATCCGGATAATACTTCCTCAACATCGAGACATGGAATACGTTATGCACTCCTGACAACTCTGGTGGTAGTGCTAACCGATATGCAACATTCCCACTCGATCTAAGATCTCAAAAGGCCCGATATATCGAGGACTCAACTTTCCTCTCTTCCGGAATCTCATAATACCCTTGGAGGGTGAGACCTTCAAGAATACATAATCACCCGCTGAAAACTCTAGTGGTCGGCGTCTAGTATCTGCGTAACTCTTCTGCCGACTCTGAGCCATTCTCAACCTCTCACAAATCACCTGTACATCACGAGAAGCCTGCTCGACCAAATCGGGAGCTAATAGCTTACGGTCCCCTATTTCTTCCCATGCTATTGGGGATCTACATCGTCTGCCATATAGAGCCTCATAAGGTGCCATACCGATACTCGCATGGTAGCTATTATTATACGCAAACTCTGCTAAGGATAAATGATCATCCCAGGAGCCTCTAAAATCCAGTACACACGCTCTCAACATATCCTCGAGCGTCTGTATCGTACGCTCGGACTGTCCATCAGTCTGAGGGTGGAAAGCGGTGCTAAAATTCAGCTGGGATCCCATAGCTTCCTAAAATCTCTCCTAGAAATGAGATGTGAAGCGGGAGTCCCTATCAGATGTGATGCTCACTGGAACACCATGTAACCTCACAATCTCCCTGACAGACAAATCTGTTAAGGCACTCACTGAATCAGTGGATCTCATGGCCAAGAAATGAGCAGACTTAGTCAACCTGTCTACTATCACCCAAATAGCATCATGTCCCTTCCGGGTCCGTGGTAATCCTATAATAAAATCCATGTAACATGCTCCCATTTCCAAGTAGGAATCGATAATGGTTGAAGCATACCTGCCGGCTTCTGATGCTCAATCTTAATCTGCTGGCATGTCAGACATCTAGCAACAAAATCAGCGATGTCTTTCTTCATCTTAGGCCACCAATATACTCTCTGGAGATTCTGGTACATCTTAGTACTACTCGGATGTAACATATATCTAAAGGTATGGGCCTCTGATAAAATCAGATCTCTAATCTGCTGATCACCGGGAACACATATCCGACCTCTATACCTCAGTATCCCATCGGTGCCAATCTCAAAATCTGACTCAACTCCCATCTGAATCTGACTGGCAATCCCAATACAATAATCATCACTCCTCTGAGTTTCCCTAATCCGATTCATCAAATCCGGCTCTATACGAAAACTAGCCGTAAATCCACACTGGTCAGAGGAAATAACTGTCAAGCTGAGGCTAGAAAACTGCTCTATCAAATCATGCTCCCTGATCATCATGTAAGAAACCATGCCAGCCTGTTTACGGCTCAGTGCATCAGCCACTACATTCGCCTTACCCGGGTGATACAAAATCTCGCAATCGTAGTCCTTTAGCAGCTCCATCCATCGTCGCTGCCTCATGTTCAACTCTTGCTACGAGAATAAATACTTCAGACTCTTATGGTCTGTATACACCTAAAACTTCTCCCCGTACAAATAATGCCGCCAAATCTTCAGTGCAAACACTACTGCGGCTAGCTCTAAATCATGTGTCGGGTAATTCTTCTCATGATCCTTCAACTGTCGAGAACTATAGGCTATAACCCGACCATGCTGCATGAGCACACATCTTAGTCCCTGAGCGGACGTATCTGTATATACCATAAATCCACTCGATCCACTAGGAAATGCTAATACGGGGCAGTAGTCAATCTCCTCTTAAGCTCAATAAAACTACGCTCACACGAATCATTCCACTCAAACTTCACCTCCTTACATGTGAGTCGTGTCAATGGAGCAGCAAGTCTAGAAAATCCCTCCACAAACTTGTGATAATATCCGGCAAGACCTAAGAAACTCCGTATCTCGGTAATCGTACTAGGCCTCTCCTACTGAATAATGACCTCAATCTTGGACGAATCAACCGTCACCCTGTCCTTCGACACTACGTGTCCGAGAAATATAATATGGTCAAGCCAGAACTCGCACTTACTGAGCTTAGCATATAATCTCCGGTCCCTGAGGGTCTGTAAAACAATCTGCAAATGCTGCTCGTGCTCCTTTGGAGTCTTAGAATAAATCAGGATATCATCAATAAACACTATCACAAACCTATCCAAAAACGGATGGAATACCTCATTCATCAGACTCATAAAGGCTGCAGGGGCATTAGTCAACCCAAAAGGCAACACCAAGAACTCATAGTGACCATAACGAGTCCGAAATGCTCTCTTGTGCACATCTAACTCCTTAATCTTCAACTGGTGGTAGCCTGATCGGAGATCTATCTTTGAAAACACCTGTGCACCCCTGAACTGATCAAATAAATCATCAATCCTGGGCAAAGGATACTTATTCTTAATGGTAGCCCGATTCAACATCCGATAATCTATACACAACCGAAGACTACCATCCTTCTTCCGGATAAACAATACTGGAGCTCCCCACGGTGACACATGGGGACGTATAAATCCCTTATCCAATAGCTCTTGGAGCTGCTTTTTAAGCTCCTCTAACTCAGTCAATGCCATCCGATATGGGGGTCTAGAAATCGGCTCTGTACCAGGTACCAAATCAATCGTAAACTCTGTCTCCCTATCCGGTGGTAACCCTGGTAATTCCTCTGGAAATATGTCCGAAAAGTCCCTAACCACAGGAATCTCCTGAATCTCTGGATGTTCTCTCTCTACGTCCTCCACACTAGCAATATAACCTTCATAAACATCCATACACAACCACAATTCAGTATACATCACATTTCATAAACAATATTCACATACTTTTATTAATTTACAAATAATTTTACAATGTACTTTTTAGGTTGAGAGAAGGTAATGAACTTAGTAGTACAATCTAAACTGACATGATTTACAGCTAACCAGTCCATACCCAAAATGACATCAAAGTCGTACATATTCAATACAATTAGGTCAGCTGTCATAACCTTCTCTCCTACTGTTATTTTACAATTTCTATATACAGTATCGGTTAACTGTGATTCTCTAAAAGGAGTGTTTACTTGCAAAGTACACTGTAATAACTTCGGTTCTACTGGGACCCTGTTAGCACATGCAAGTGATAAGAACGAATGTGTAGAACCCAGATCAAATAAGGCAATCACTGGAATATCAAAAAGATAAATTTTACCTTTAATGACATCTGCTGAGGCGTCGGCAGTCTCTTGATCCAATGCGTACACCCTACCCTGAGTCACAACCTTCTTACCCTTCTCTGCGGCTGTCGCCCGCCTAGGCTGTGAGGGTGTCGCTTTCTCTGGCTCACTCTGAGCTGCCGGTGCCACTATCTGAGGTAATGCAGGAGGTCTAGTAGAAGCAGTTGACTCTCTGAGCATCGGGCAATTCTTAATAAAGTGCCCCATCTGTCCACATCTAAAACATGCCCCAGACATTAAAGGATAAGGGCGTGACCCATGTAACCTTCCACAATGTCTACATAAGGGCGCAACACTTCTCTGAGTAATGGTGGGGCCACTAGTAGGAGTGGAAACTGCTGGTCTATCAAATCTGCCCTCTGAAATCTGTATGCCCGTAGGTCTAGTCCTCTTAGGCTACTTTCTACTTGATCTGTCCTCCATAAACCTCTTAGTCTTTCCCTTTACTTTACCCTTACTCTTGCTACTAAAATCGAGCTGGAACTGCTCATAATCCCGCTCACATAGCTGAGCCCGTTTAACTATCTCATCATAAGTCTGTATATCAAATGGGGCTAGCTTCATTCTGATGGATGACCTCAAACCAGCCATAAACTTCGAAATCTTATATCTAGTATTCGCACTAGTCTGTGGATCAAATCGGCTCAACGTAGTAAATTTGGCCTCATACTCGACCACTGACATGCTACTCTGAACTAAATCCATGAATTCCTGCTGTAATTTTTCTTGAGCAGTGTCAGGAATATACTGCCTCCGAAAAGCATCCACAAAGATATCCCATGACAGATCCTGATGCCGAGCAAATAATATGGTCTGAGTGGCCTTCCACCAATGTCTCGCATCATCTGCCAACTGGAATACTGCTAGGCTTACCTTCTCTGTCTCTGAACATCTTATAATCTTAAGTAACCTATCGATCTCAATAACCCACTGTTCTGCTGCCAATGGATCCCTAGTACCTTTAAACTTAGGTGGATCCAACTTCTTAAATGATTTCACCAATGCCACATCACAATATGACTCCACATCTCTAGGCGGCTAAATCAATGGCTGTGGTGGAGCTACCTGTGGCTGTGGGGCCGGTGGTGGAATAGGCTGAGGCTCAAGTACAACTGGTACCGGTTGTGGCGGTACTGGCGCCTCTATTGGGGCTGCGGGAGCAGTAGCTCTCTCCCTCTCCGTCCTATCCGTGGCTCTGTCAGCCTAATACATAGCCATAAAATCGGCTACTAGCCTCTCTACTCGGCTTACACGAGTATCAATGTTCTCTGGCTATATAGGATGTGGAGGTCTTGGGACAGGTTCCGATGTCTATGGTTCCGAAATTTGTGCCGCCCTACCTCGGCCTATACCTCTCACTGAGCGTATCCTCCTCCTCCCACTCATATCTGTACCACAAAAATCGTTTATCACTTATCATTAATATATCAATTATATATTCAGATTATACAGTACTACAGAGAATGTATACTATTTACTTTAAGCATCACTAACATCCGACCAACCCTGCTCTGATACTATTAAATTTGTAACGGTCTGAGTGTACATTTTTACACTTTATTTACTCATAATTTATACTCTTTTACCGGTTGGGCTGTCTGTGATGCTTAACGACTCTTAATACTTTAATAGGAATTAGTACTTTTATTCCTCGTACTAATATGGAAATATGAATTATTAAATTCTTTCCTTTTTATGTATATACATTCCCTTCTTTATAAAGTAGTACTGTACCATTTTACTGAATATATAAAAGAATACAACATACCTTTGATATCAATCTCTGGAAGGTAATTCTCTTAGTCCAAAATCAATAATCTGTGGAGTGGAAAAATAAGGAGTGAGCGACAACGTGCTCAATAAGGAAGGTGTATGCTGCTTATAAAAATAAAAGCTATATCCTCAAACACAATTTATTTATCCTAACAATCAAACCCATTAGGAAAACAATGGATATAGTTAATCTTTAAACAGGATTCATTAGATACTTTCAATAAATGAAAATCAATAAGTTGAGACTAGGTAACAATTAAATCATGCTCTCATTGTTCCCCAGGAACACAAGTCGTCCGCTTTTAGGGTGCACCCGTAGGCCATCGCCCCTCACGGCTATCTCAGCTAGATCTATGGCCATAATCTATAGGTGGTCCTCGAGTCCACTTGCCAAGTAACCTCGAGACTGCTGATGACTTGGCGGGTCTATCAGCCTTGTGACGCCCTGAGGTGCACCCGTGAGTCTATTGACTAGAGCCACCGCCTCAGGTGGGTCACGCAATTATCTGAATAACAAGGCATGAACTCAGGGCCTAAAGTCTCAAAATCACTTTATCAAATAATGCATGTCATAAAACAAAACATTTATCAATATTTTCATAATATTTTTACTCCACAGGACATGCATTTTACTTCACACACATCTCCCTTACCGGTTTTATGCAGACGATCGTCCCGGTAATGCTAACCGAAATCCGTCTACTTGGGCTGCAAAATAATTTTATCGAAAATTATTAATAATTTTCTTCATATTTTTAAACTACTAACATTCATTTAATGCAGCCTCTAATGCCATAAAATAATTACAACCAGTATAATTATACCGGTGTTATAACTCAATTTATGTAATGTAGCCAGATTGATGGTGTTACTTAGGTCTGGAAGGACACCAGCCTCACATGAACAATCAATGCCGTGATCGAGTAGATAAAATGCAAGTGGCTGTGCGAAGACAATCGTGTGGACTTTGCCACGAACAATCTTCACCTAATCTTGGAGAATGAAATGAACAAGGTCTGGCTGCTCATCGTCAAGGGAATGAATTTGGTGGAGTCAAAAGAGATCAAGTTGCCGGAGTTGAGAATATTTGGTCCCGAGTGGGCGAAGATTCCAAGAGATTATGATGTGAAGAAGTCTTGCGAAGACGAGAAGGTCACTCACACGGTCATTGACTATATTAAATTCTAATGGGACTTTGACATTTTCGAACACAAGACCATGCTCCGAAATACGAAAGGCATATGAAAGGGATTGCTTGATGATTTCAACATCTTTGCCCATGACAAAGGATCGAATTCCCACCACCTGGCATTGGTCATTTGGTGACATGATAAGTTCGGCATTTGAAAAGAATGCTCAAATGATGTTGAGAGGAACCAGAGTGTTGATTTTGAGAAAGTGAGTCCAATGAAATGCATCAAATTTGGCCAAGTAGGGAAAGTTAATTGATTCCAAGAGACCGAAATCAATTGGATGACAATGCTTAATGCGCATATTGGCAAATTTTGCATGGTAACGATTTTTCTCTTCCGCATTTCGAAAGCATCGATTGAAGGCTGTTGGAATGGAATCGGAGGAAGAAGAGGGACGAGTTCTTTTCTTTGTGGCACCGTGTTTGATTTTAGGAGCCATTTGGAGTGAAGATTGAGGTCAAGAAATGAACGAAAGTTCGAAGAGGAATTTAGTCAAACAGTTGGTGAGCACAAGTTTGGGTGATGATGATGAGTATATGGGGGAATGTAAGCCTATCCAACAACACAAAACTAGAGATCAATATGCAATCAATAAGTTTGATGAAGAAATGATGCTGAAATATTCAAAGGATTCTAAGTTATGAACACTAGAAGTTAGAAAAAAAATGGGTTTTATGTGAAATGAAAAATAAGATAGAATGAAAATTGATGCAAAAACGTGAAATGGGTTAACAAGATATGATGAAATAAACAAGATATGTAAGAAAAATTGATGAAAATGAGTGAAGAACACTTACAATTGAAATGTTGGGTGAATAGTGATGAACACAAGGGAGATGAGAGGAAGTTAAAATTGATGAAGATTTGGTGTGAAAGGATGATGAGAAGTGAAAGAGAAGGAGAAAAGATGAAGAATGGTGAAGAAATGAAGCGACTTGGTGTAGAAATGGTGTAAATCTTGAAGTTTTGGTGAAGGAGAATGGAGGGGGGAAGGTTTCTATGGATGGGGAAGATGAATAGTAGGAGAAAAGAGAGGAAATCTAGATTTAACAAGGGCCACACGTGGATTCTGGCCCGAGGGGATCGATCCCTTTAAGGAAGGGATCGATTCCTTTTTGGCCGAATACACGTTCTGCCCATTCTGGAGCTATCAGATCGATCCCATGGTGAAAGGGATCGATCCCTCATAGCGAAAACCTAGATTTTTAGGCCTAAATGACCCTGGAATTAATCCGATTTTAAGAAGAATTGACCCCTTAGTCCATTACCTCAGTTTTGATGCAGAAAAATGATTTGAAACTTAAAGAACTTGTGCATTTTCATTATTTAAAAATCAAAATCAGGTTTGTGGTACTTGGAAAACAAGATGTGTGACTTGAACAAGGTTGAAAAATGCAGAAAACCATTGAAAATATGCAAAAAATCTTCAAAAACCCTTTTCGGCATGATTGAGTGGAAGTCTTAAGCATGTCAAGTGAGTTCTAACGGATGAAGATGAATATCAAAGGATTGACATTATCAAACACACATATTTCAGCAATTCATCCTAAAGACTAACAACAATATGGTAAGTTAAGATTATGCACAGCAAGTAGTCAGTACATTTTCTAAATTTCTTACTTGCAATCAGCACAACCAACTTAATCCATTCATTCAAAATCAATTTAATTAAAGGAGCATTCATGAGACCTAGTTCACCTCTAAGTGTGCAAAAACGCTCCCTATCTGAGGATTTTGTAAAGATATCAGCTAATTGGTGCAAGCTATTTACATACTCTAGAACTATATCACCTTTTTGCACATGGTCTCTTATAAAATGATGTCTAATCTCAATGTGCTTAGTTCAGAGTGTTGGATGGGATTTTTGGTGAGATTGATAGCACTAGTGCTGTCACATTTGATAGGAACTTGATTCATTTCTATTCCATAGTCACTCATTTGTTGTTTAATCCACAATACTTGAGCACAACAACTTCCGGAAGCAATATATTCAGCTTCGGTTGTGGATTGATGTAAGACCCGAATTTTATTATACTATATACCATAATTGCACATGATTGATAGTGGAAATAAATATTAAAGGTGAAATTCCACTTTCTATTATGGAAGTTATTAGAACTATAATTTATAATATGGTGTACATGAATTGAAAAGAGAATTGATTAGTGTACATGTGTTATTTTATTGGTAGAGAAATTAAATACAAGTATGAAAATAAGTCAATGGCAGCAGAAAATTTGCTACTGCACCCCACTTCTAATTAGAGAGGAAGTTGGCTGTGTTGGACGAAATGAGAAGGGAAAGTCAATATGAGATGTGCTTTAATTGGACAAGGAATAAGACAAAGGTGCAATAAGTCAAGAAAACGTGAAGAAAAAAAAATGAAAGATATTTGCTGCATGTCATTCCTTTTGGCTGGAAGTTTCTTCACCATTTAATGAAAGTAGAAAAATTGCACCACTCCATTTCTTTAGATTGCCATATTTTCTTCGTCATTTAATGAGCTATAAGACAAGGTAATGATGAAGAAAGGGATAAGAAGTTACGAGACTTTGATGATAGAACATGTATAGATGACTAAGTGAAACAAACTCAAACATAATTCTTCTTCATGATCAACAATACTCAGGTTGTCTTGCTACTCATTTCTGCTGTGTTTCACTCTTATTTCTCCCACGTTTAATTAGCAAAACTACAACCTCTTGCTATCTAATCATCTAACACTCCTCTATACACTTTCCTTCACCCTCAAACCATCCAAGAAACCAAGAAAGGAAGGACTGACGAGGGAGGAAAACAACAACAACTTGGAGTTGTGCTGGTTCGGTTAAACAAAGGTAAAGGAATTTCCAGCCAACGTTGTATGTATTTAATCCTTGGTTTATAGTGATGACATGCTAAGTAGGAGATGTGTAGGTATATTACTGGGCATGAAAGTATATAGTAAGTTAACATGGCTATATTGCTTACTGGTTGGAGACGTTTATGGTTGAACATAAGCTACTGTGTTATGCATATGTAACGTGAGTAGAGGAAACACGATGGGAAAACGTGATTATTCAATTGCTTACCAAATAGGCGAGCAAGGAAATTAGGATACTCGCCCAAAGGATGAGGCGAGCTTAATGAACTGCATGAATCGGAGATATACATGTTCGCCAACATTTTTGGATAATCAGAATGATCGCCCGAATGGGCGAGGGTGTATGATCGCCCAAAATACATGGAAATTGTGACCGCCCAAAATACATGGAAATTGTGACCGCCCAAAAAGGGGAGAATGGCTATTATTATGATAGCCCATGTGAAACTTTAGTCACCGCCAATGAGGCGAGTAGGAAATAAAGAACTCAAATGCATAGTCATGGCGAGTGGAATGTTGGGCGAGCTCCCACGCATAAGCCATTATATGAATGGCGAGCTCTGTTGGGCGAGCTAGTAGGTTAGTCTCAAGTCTCGCCCAAGTGTTGGAAATATATATAAAAAGAAAAATATTAATAGTTTTAATAAATTATTTTGCAGCAGAGAATTGGGAATTGATAAAAGCGAGCAGGAAGCAAGGCTTTGTAATACCAGGTAAAGGAGATGTGTGTGAAGTGAATGCATGTCCTGTGGAGTTAAATTTTATGAAATTATTGAGAAATTGTTTTGGTTTATGACATGCATTAATTTGATAAATCGTTTTGATTTGGGCGAACTGGTAAAGGGCGGGCGGGCGAGCCAATAGAAGACGACCCCTTTTATGATACTTTGGGCGAGTGACCCTGTTTTAATAGAAATCCGGGCGAGCCAATGGAAGGGGACCCCTTTTTTTGATGTTTTGGGCAGGCGACCCTGTTTTAATAGAAATCTGGCAGAGCCACAGGTAGGCGACCTCCTGTTTAACAAAATTGCTGATGAGCCAAAGAAAATAAACCATGTTTTAATAAAAATGGGTGAGTTGACCATGGAAGTGTCGCATTGGGCGAGTTGACTGTGGAAGTGCTGCATTTGGGTGAGTTGACCATGGCAATGCCATAATGGGCGAGCCAGTTTAACTTGTTTTTAAATGCTAAGGTTGGCGGGCAAACACTAGTTCACCACACTGGCGAGTTAACCATGGGCGAGCCGTGATGGGCGAGCTGACCATGGGCAAGCAGGTTTAAATTACATTTTTCTCACACGAAAAATGAGCTATTTTTTAATATCTTTGTAAACAGAAAATATAAAACATTTTTGGAAAATAAATCATTTTGAGAAAATGATGGATTTGGTGAAATAATTCCTTAAAGATGCTTTATGAGATATAATTTGATTTTGAGACTTTAGGCCCCTAGTTTCATGCATTATTATTTACGAGGCTGATGGACCCGCCAAGTCATCAGAGGTCTCGAGGTCACCTAGCAAGTGGACCCGAGGACCACCCATAGATTGTGGCCATAGATCTACTGTATCCCTGTGGAGATGATTATTCCGTTCTCGGAGAGGGAGGGGGAACGATGAGAGCATGATTTATTCATAGGATGATGCCTAGTCTCAACTTACTGATTTCTGTTTACTGAGAGGATTTGTTGAATCCTATTTACTGTTTACTACATTATATTGTAAACTGTTTAGCCAATGATTTGATTATCAAAAACTGTTTACTATATCCATTGTTTTCCCTACTGGGTTTATTTTTGAGAAAAATGAACGTTTTGAGGGATATAGTTTTATTTGTATAAAGCAGCATACACCTTCCTTACTGAGCATGTTGTCGCTCACTCCTTATTTTCCACTCCACAGATTATTGATTTCGGACTAAGGGAATTACCTTCGAGAGATTTGATATCGAAGGTACATTATTTTCTTTTATATATTTAGTAAAGTTGTACAGTACTACTTTAAATAGAAGGGAATGTATATACATCTTAAGGATAGAATTTAATAATTTATATTTCCATATTAGTACGAGGAATAAGAATACTAATTCTTATTAAAGTGTTAAGAGTTGTTAAGCATCACAGATAGCCTAACCGGTAAGTAAGCGTGATTAATAAGTGAATATTATGTTATACTGTGGATTTGGGATGTTACAATTGAGCTACACTATTTTGTTTCTTAGAAAACCATGAAATGAGCCTATTTCCTAAGAACTGACAAGTTCCCGATGTGCTTTTCCTATCAACTTTGCATCCACCAAAATCTGCATCAGAAAAAGCATGGAGAGCAAAAGTAGAATCTTTAGGATACCAAAGTCCTAAGGAAGAGGTGTCTTTAAGGTATCTAAGGATTCTTTTTATAGCTTGTAAGTGTGATTCTCTACGAGATGATTGAAATCTAGCACACAAGCACACACTAAACATTATATCGAGTCTACTAGCAGTGAGCTATAGCAATGAACCAATCATAGACCTATGTAGTTTAGTGTCTACACACTTTCCTCCTTCATCCTTATCAAGCTTGATATTTGTGCTCATTGGAGTGGAGTAAGGTTTAGACTCATCCATTCCAAATCTTTTGAGCAAGTCTTTACTATATTTAGCTTGATTTATAAAAATACCCTCTTTGCATTGTTTAACTTGAAGTCCTAGAAAGAAGGTTAGCTCTCCCATCATACTCATCTCAAATTCACCTTGCATTAGTTTTGAGAAATCTTTGCACAATGACTCATTTGTAGATCCAAAAATGATATCATCCACATAAATTTGAACTACTAATAAGTCACTACCCTTAGATTGGATAAACAAGGTTGTGTCTACTTTGCCTCTTGCAAAACCTTTTTCAATCAAAAACTTTGAAAGTCTTTCATACCAAGCTCTAGGAGCTTGTTTTAAACCATATAAAGCTTTTGATAATTTGAAGACATGGTTAGCAAATTTTGGATTTTCAAAACCCGGAGGTTACTCAACATAAACCTCTTCATTTATAGAACCATTTAAGAAAGCACTTTTAACATCCATTTGATATAGTTTAAAATCCTTATAGCATGCAAAGGCAAGTAGCATCCTAATTGCTTCTAATCTAGCTACCGGAACATATGTTTCATCATAGTCTATCCCTTCTTCTTGCCTATATCCTTGAGCCACTAGTCTAGCTTTGTTTCTAACAATTATGCTGTTCTCATCCATCTTATTCTTGAGTATCCATTTAGTTCCAATAACTGGATAATCCTTAGGTCTTTCCACTAGTGTCCATACTTTGCTTCTTTCAAATTGATTTAATTCCTCTTGCATGGCCATAATCCAATTTTCATCTTTCAAGGCCTCATGCACATTCTTTGGCTCAAATTGTGACACAAAGGCCACATGTTGACATATGTTTCTATAGGTTGACCTAGTTCTAACACCAATATTTGGATCTCCAACTATATCATTATCCTTCACATTTCCAAGTTCTCTAGGACACCTAGATTTTTTCTCAATTATATTTTGTTCCATGGACTCCTCATTCTTATTAATATCAAGTTCTTCTAATTGTTCTCTAACATCCTTATCTTGAGATGGATCAATTATAGGTTCATCAAAAATCTCTACTTCATCATCAATATTGGTTCTACTAGAAGTATTTGACTCATCAAATATCACATGAATTGACTCTTCTACAACAAGTGTTCTTTTATTGAAAATTCTATATGCCTTAGAATTTAAAGAATAACCAAGAAAAATGCCTTCATCACTTTTTGCATTAAATTTTCCTAAGTTATCTTTTCCATTATTCAAAACAAAACATTTACATCCAAATGGATGAAAATAGCTTATGTTAGGCCTTTTTCCTTTATAAAGCTCATAGGGAGTTTTCTTTAAAATAGGCCTAACCATAGCTTTATTTATAACATAACAAGCTGTGTTTATGGCTTCAGCCCAAAAATATTTTGATAAGTTATTTTCATAAAGCATGGTTCTAGCAATTTCTTCTAATATTCTATTTCTCCTTTCAATTACCCCATTTTGTTGAGGAGTTCTAGGAGTTGAAAAGTTATGGCTAATACCATTTTCATTACAATATGTATCAAAACCAAAATTTTCAAATTCTTTTCCATGATCACTCCTAATGCTAGTAATAGAGTAACCTTTTCATTTTGAACAAGTTTTGAAAAGATAATGAATTTATCTAAGGCTTCATTTTTTACACTTAAAAAGAACACCCAAGTAAACCTAGTATAATCATCAACTATGACAAATTCATAGTGTTTCCCTCATAAACTATTGGTTATAGTTGGTCCAAAGAGATCTAAGTGGAGAAGTTGAAGTGACCTAGAGGTTGTAACACACTTCTTAGATTTAAATGATATTCTCTTGTGTTTTCCTCTTACACATGCCTCACAAACTTTATCATTTTCAAATTGAAGTTTAGGCAAACCTACCACTAAGTCTCATTTGACTAATTTTGTGATAACCGTAAATTTTTTATTTATTGGAAATTAGAAATATTGGAAATAAATATTGGAGAAAATAAATCAGAGGAAATAAATAAAATTTTGTAAGAACGGGATATGGGTGAAAATCCCGAAAGGTAAGAAAGTGAAAGAATCGGGAAATTGGTGTAAAGGAAATTAAATTGGAAGTGAAAATAAAAATAATAGAGAGAGGAAAAAAAAAGAATTAAATTAGATAAATTAAAAAATCCAAATTTAAATAAAGAAAATGAGAAATGAAAATAATATATGTTTATATAATTACAAATTTACATAAATGTATTTTATACAAATACATATGTATTTAAAATACTATATAGTATATTTTAATATATGTTGGTATATATATGGAAATATATACTATTTCATAAATTTAAATAATACATATGTATATAAACATAATATTTTACGTGTATATATAATTATATATATATATATATATATAGAAGAAAGGTAAATGTAATTTTATATTAAAGTTTATATGTCTATATATTGTATTACAACATTTATATAATTGTATATATAAATGTTATTTATTTTAAAGTACATAAATATACATATAAATACTAGATATATATTTTGTAATATACAATATATAATGTATATATAATATATATTGTATTTCATTATATATGAAATAATGTATGTATAATATATGGTATATATTATATGTATAAAATATAATTTTATAGTGTATAGTATATAGGGTATTATACACTAAATATGGAAATAAGACAAAATAAAAACAAAAACAAAAGAGGAAAGAAAACGGAAGGAAGGAATCGGGAATTGACCTTTCCAGCCAGAGGGGCCGACGGCGGCGAAGCTGCCACCGCCGGCGAGAGAGAAAGGAGAAGGGAGACATGCCATCGGCTAGAGGAAGAAAGGAGGTCGTCGGCGTCGAAAACAGAAACAGAGGAAGGAAATTCCGACGGAAGCCGAGAAGAAAAAAAAAAGAAAATGGCCGACGGCGGTGCCGGCCAAATTGGTGGCTGCCACTGCAACCGAAGCTTCACCGAAGGAAGAGGAAGACGTGGGAAGCCATCGGAGGCATAATGAACGGCGGAGGAGGGCCGGCGAAGAGGAAGGAGAAACCGAACCTATTCCGCCTCGATTCGTCGCCGTGCCGCCGATCCAGGGCAAATGGAGGGCACCGACAAGTTCGTCGTGTAGTCGGCCAGCTGAGGGACGCCCGAACAGCCGGAGAACCGGTCGCCGGCGAGGAACCGGCAAGGAATGGTCTGAACCGGTCTGACCGGGAAAAGAAGGAAAAAAAAGAAAAGAAAAAGAAAAAGAAAAAGAAAAAGAAAAAAAAAGAAAAAAAAGAAAGAGAAAGAAAAGAAAAAGAAAGAAAGAAAAAAAAAAGAAAAGAGGAAAAAGGAAGAAAAAGAGAAAAAAGGAGAATTTCGGGAATTCGAAAAATTCCCGGAAATTCGACAACCCGAAAATTTACGGAAATTCGGTAAGAAATTTCTCGAAAATTTAATTTCAGAAAAATTTAATAAATTATGAAAAAATTCTAAAATTTAGAATTTTAATTCCAGAAATTATTTTCAGCAATCGAGATAAGGAATCGGGAGAGATGGAGTACGGGCGCGATCGATAAGAGGAAGTCGCCAACCCGGAAAAAGGTAAGGGATGCATGTGCAGCACTATAACGATATTCAGTCTGCATATTTTAAATTGAAATATTTTATGGAAAATATTTTATGAAAATTATTATGATGCATGATTTGCTGAAAATTTTGAGATGAAATACTGGCTGCAAATTTATTACTGTTGTCATAACGTGTCAAGTCCTAAGACCTAACCCGCTAGACTTAATATCAAGGAGTCGCCACCAACCATTCAAACCTAAGATGTGATTGGTCACCTATTCTTGTCTAAAGATAAGGTATGGTCTACGTTCAAAGATTCTTAGACTCGGGAGTACGGTTACGTATGGGGAAGGATTAGCACCCCCACAACGTCCATCCTAAGATGGTACCAACTAGCTTTAGGTTATCTTTATAGTTTGCCTTAAGTTCATATTAATTTCGATATACTTATATATTGGGAAAATTTCTAAGATTTTTCCATCGATTTGGCTCCAACCTTAGAAATTCCCCTCACCTTAAGATATTCAAGGAGTCTCAATTGACTTTCTTGAACTCCATCGTCGGATAAATTTTAATATTTTATGAGATTCCTCTTTTTCCTAATTTTGTCTCTAATTTTCACTCCATATTCATTTTATAAATTTCTTAGATTTTCTAATTTATTTTTATATTTTTATATTCTTATTTATCTTATTTTTTAAGAAGTAAACATGAATTATGTTTTATTGAAAATTCACTTTTAAGCGTTCCATTAATTTGGCTCAGCCCAAAAGGAACCTTCTTACCTAGAAATTTTCAAGGAGTCTCAATTGACTTTCTTGAAATTTCATCATTGGTACAATTCACACTTATTCTATAAAATCTAATTCTCAATCTAATTCTTATTTCTTATTTATTATCCTTTTATTTATCTATTGTTTTTATTTATGCTCATTTAATTTTAGTCTTTACTAATTAATTTTTATCATTTCATTTATTTTATCTCTATTTAATCTTAAAATAAATATGAATTATATTTTATTGAAAATTCTCCCAAAAGTATCCCATCAATTTGGCTCAACTTAAGGAAGAACCCTCTCACCTAGACATTTCTAAGGTGTCTCAATTGACTTCCTCAAAATGTCATCATCGGTATAATCCACATTTATTTATTTGATTTTAAATATATATTTATTGTTCATATATTTTTTATAACCTTAGAATACTCATCTAAATCATACAACATTGTTAAATCAAAATTACACATGCAAACTAAATCAATGTACTATACCATAGTCATGCAACAAATCAAATAACACAAATATACAAATTAATATTTTTACAAGCAGTTATCAACTCGAATAAATTATCACGCAAATTCACATTAAAATATCATACAAGTGATTATTAAATTAAATTGATATGTAACCTATTATCAAATTATCATGCACATTAAAATCACTAAATTATTAAAAACTAATTTAAGTTAGCATATAAATGACAAAATCAATCAATCATGCACGTAATTAATATAGCAAGCTACCTCATATGAACCAAAACTTTAATTGTTATTCTAATACTATTGTTAGCCCCTTTTAAAAAAAATAAAATAAAATAAAACAAAATAAAAACTTGGCAAACGATTGCTTTCTTTCTTGTCTTGTTTCTTTATTTTCCTGCTGCACGTTCCTTCCTTTTGTTTTTCCCAGGTTTCACGTGGCTTTCCTTCCCTTTAGTAACTGCAACCCACGGTTTAATAAGGGTGAGCAAGAACCAGCAGCAATGGTGATGAAACCGAACAGAAATGCAGCGGCAAGGGAGAGTAGCGAGATGATGCAGTCGAACAGAAACGCAGCAGCAAGGGAGCGTGGTGAGATAATGCAGCCGCAGTAGAGCAATTGATGAAGATGATGAGTGGAGCGATAGCAAAGGCGATGGCGTTCTAGTGGTGCAGGACAATGCAAGAGTGGTGCGAAACGATGGAATAAGCATGCAAGGGACACAGCAAACGACGGCTACAGTGAGGGCTGTGACAGTAACGACGGAAGCTGTGCTGGACGATGCAAGAATGGGATGCAGGCAGACGTCGGTTTCCAAATTGTTTAGGAGCAGGGAAGTGCGGCAGTTTTGGCGTTGTTTGGTGCAGGAGTTGCAACACAGCAAGGGTGTGTGGCAGGAATGCAGGTCGGTGATAGTGGGGACTGGTGACGAAGGATACGAGATGGGAGAAGATGATGGTGGTGGTAGGCGGAAACAGGGGCTGTGGTCTTGCTGGTACGATGACAATGAAGCAACAAGTGGGTGAGTGGCTAAGGAACAAGGGACCGTGATGCAATTGGGCTGGAAACACAGTAAGACAGAACCGCAGCAAGCTTGGTGTAGGGCTGTAGAAGATGACGATGTGCCAAGAATTGGTGCAGTAGACTTAGCTTGGAGATGGAGTAGGAACCTGTGACAACAGCTCAAGAAGCAGTCGGCAATGGACAGAAAGGAGATGGTGCGCTGTTGAATGAGTTGGTGCTGGACGGTGGTTGTGAGAGTGACGGGGTAGTGTGTAGCAATAAAGCAAGGATGGGCAATGAAGATCTTTTTTTTTTTAAGGCTCCGTTCTCTCCCTCTTTTATATACACAAGTAGTATCCGTATCCTAACCTAAGTGAATCTCTTTATTTTTATCTTATTTATTTATTTTTATCTTACTTTAATAATTATCTAACTCTAATTCTAATCTATCATAAACTCTAATAATATAAATCATAATAATTATCCTAAAAATCTAATAATCTAATTATCCTATCTAAAATTAATTTTATATTTATTTTTTATTTCATTTTTTTTGTTTTTCTTATTTCTAAATCCTATTTTAATTTTAATTTCCTAATGTTAATTCTAATCTATAAAAATCCTACTTTAATTTTAAATTAATTAATTATCCTAATCTAATGTTAAAAATACCATATTTTCTAACTCAATTAATTAATTTTACAAGCTTGGAGATGGAGTAGGAACCTGTGACAACAGCTCAAGAAGCAGTCGGCAATGGATAGAAAGGAGATGGTGCGCTGTTGAATGAGTTGGTGCTGGACGGTGGTTGTGAGAGTGACGAGGTAGTGTGTAGCAATAAAGCAAGGATGGGCAATGAAGATCTTTTTTTTTTAAGGCTCCGTTCTCTCCCTCTTTTATATACACAAGTAGTATCCGTATCCTAACCTAAGTGAATCTCTTTATTTTTATCTTATTTATTTTTTTTATCTTACTTTAATAATTATCTAACTCTAATTCTAATCTATCATAAACTCTAATAATATAAATCATAATAATTATCCTAAAAATCTAATAATCTAATTATCCTATCTAAAATTAATTTTATATTTATTTTTTATTTCATTTTTTTTGTTTTTCTTATTTCTAAATCCTATTTTAATTTTAATTTCCTAATGTTAATTCTAATCTATAAAAATCCTACTTTAATTTTAAATTAATTAATTATCCTAATCTAATGTTAAAAATACCATATTTTCTAACTCAATTAATTAATTTTACAAGTTAAGACCCCGGACAAAATAGGGTGTCTACAACTGTATTTTCCGTGCAGGAGGTTAGTAAATCGGTAGCCGTTATGCTGCCGAAAATTTTAGAAAACTTTATAAAATCATATTAAATGATTTTATTTCCAAAAATCGATATTAAATCACGAAACACGAAGAAATTACTAAATTTCATAAAACATGAATATAATGAGATGAAATTTTAAAATATTCAGGTATTCGAGAATGGTGATAATGAAACCACCGAAAATTCTCGGAATAAATAAATTATACGTAATTCAAGGTGAAAGATGAAGTGAAATACAGCGAATATTTTTATGAATATTTTTATAAATATTCACTAAAGGATTTTTAATCCTTATGGTTTTAAATTATGGAATTATATATTTATATAAATTCCATAAAGGTTTAGTTTATGATGAAAATTACGGTTTTGAGATTGGTTGGCATTCCTATCATGCTGATGCATGATATGTGATATGTTTAGTCCCGGTCGACACCTGATCCGCGACCCACCGAGGACAATATAGATTATGGTCATAGATTTGACCGGTTTATTTCTTTACCCTTCGAGGTTTATAGTATGATAAGATTGATGTCTATCTTAGACTCCATAAATGATAGGTGACATGTTACAAAAGAAAGTGTTTTACACGATGTGGAATATGTCAAACGAAAAACGTGAAATATGATGCGTGACATGTGAAAAGAATATGTTTATATGATATGAGGAGAAAATTAATTGATTTATAGCATTTTTACAAAATGCTCGTTTCGGTACTGATTATAGTACTGTGGGATGACTTTCCTAAGACATGTAATACGAATATGTAATATGTTTCGAAAAAGGAAGAATTGATAGATTTGACATTCTTACCATGAATTTAAATGGAACATTAGATTATAAGTGTTTCACGAGTTCTGATAAGATAGTGAAAAGTATATGGTATAAAGGCCAAACCGAGCAAAGACTCGAGTTCCGAACCGTGTGAGCCACCTCTAGAGTCCTTCGGGAACTAAGTGCTACACGAGTTTCGATGTGTTAGAAAGAAATTTCTGTACCGTGGGAGCCACCTCTAGAGTCCTTTGGGAACTAAGTGCTACACGAGTTTCGATGTGTTAGAAAGAAATTTCTGTACCGTGGGAGCCACCTCTAGAGTCCTTCGGGAACTAAGTGCTACACGAGTTTCGATGTGTTAAAAAGAAATTTCTGTACCGTGGGAGCCACCACTAGAGTCCTTCGGGAACTAAGTGCTACACGAGTTTCGATGTGTTAGAAAGAAATCTCTGTACCGTGGGAGCCACCTCTAGAGTCCTTCGGGAACTAAGTGCTACATGAGATTCGATGTGTTAGTAAGAAATTTTTGTACCGTGGGAACCACCTCTAGAGTCCTTCGGGAACTAAGTGCTACACGAGTTTCGATGTGTTAGAAAGAAATTTCTATACCGTGGGAGCCACCTCTAGAGTCCTTCGGGAACTAAGTGCTACACGAGTTCCGATGTGTTAGAAAGAAATTTCTGTACCGTGGGAGCCACCTCTAAAGTCCTTCGGGAACTAAGTGCTACACGAGTTCCAATGTGTTAGTAAGAAATTTCTGTACCGTGTGAGCCATCTCTAGAGTCCTTCGGGAACTAAGTGCTACACGAGTTCTTCAATATAACACTTAACTCCATTGTTAGTTAGAATGGATGTCGTAACTGAATCAGTGAATTGGGGCTTACGCCTAAAGTGATTAAGTAATCGGTTATATTGGAATAGATTTTAATAACTTATTTTGCTCTTTAAAGTACGGTACTAATTAAGAGAGTACATTAAAACATGAAATGAGTTTTAAAGAAATAAGATGATGATTTAACTAATATTCTTTTCAAGGAATATACGAATATTAATTATTTTATTTAAATGCTTTATTTCGTAGAAGCATTATTTTGAAAAGAATATGAAAAAGGTTATGAAAGTTTAAAAAGGAAAAAGGATTTATTAATTCAAAAAGAAATGAAAATTTCTCTCTACAGTTGCTTCTAGGTTCCGTAACAAGTATGGTATTCTAAAATACCTACCTTATTCCATTCGGATCCCTAGCCGACTGTAGTATCCTTCCTACATGCGAGCCTAGAGCCCATAGGAAAAATGAAAAAGATTTTTAGCATATAGGAAGCTGACTATCAAGTGAGGCATATAATTCTCTTACTGAGCTGTGGTTTTGCTCACCCTTTAATTTTAAACATTTCAGGTTTTGATGATTGTGAGTTCAGTGATTTGTGGATCCTGGCTGTACACGAAGGACAATATGACAGACCGACTGAGTTAATTGAGGTATGATCATTTATTTTCTGTATTTAGACATGTCAACAGTACTGCTTATCTGATTAATTTCGATAGGGGATATGTATAATATAAATAATGTTATGTAAAATTGTTTAACATTCAGTACAAGTGAAGTATCACAGACAACCCAACCGGTTAAGTTGTGTACAATAAGGTAAGAAATGTGGTCACGGGTAGTGACAAATTTAGATAAAACATGCATGCTAGCATGACCTAGTCTTCTATGCCATAACCAAGGTTCATCTTCTCTAGTGGCCATAAAGCATACATTTTTGCTATTTAGTTCATCTAAATTAACAATATAAATGTTTCCTTGTCTATGTCCAATAAAGAGAATTTGATTAGTTTTAGCATTAACAACATTGCAACATAAAGCATCAAACACAACTTTAAAACCCTTGTCACATAATTGACTAATACTAAGCAAATTATGTTTTAAACCTTTAACATACAAAACATTCTCAATAGTTGAGGAAGAGTTACCAATGGAGCCAATTCCTTCAATTTGTCATTTGGAGTTGTCTCCGAATGTGACTTCTCCACTACTTTTGGGCTTTAAGAACTTGAATTGGCTCTTGTCACCTGTCATATGTCTTGAGCATCCACTATCAAGATACCAATGCTCCTTGGACTTAGCCTTGTAGCAATGCTCTTCCTCCTACACACAAATACATCAAACTTTTATCTTAGGTACCCAAATTTTCTTGGGACCTTGTGTGTTAGTACTAACAATTTTTTATCCTTTAAGGATCCATTTCAATTTCAATGACTCATCATTTGAGTTTAAAACATGTTTTGGCACCCAAATCTTAACAGCCATTTTTCCTCTAATAATGGTCTTCCTAGATGTGCATGCTTGTGAAGAGTGTCCTAGTTTATTATATAAGATGCACAAAACAAATTTTCTATCTTTAACAAAGAAATTTTTAAGATGAGTTTCTTTGTTTGATGCATTGTAACCTACTCCTTCCCTATCAAAAAATGCTCTTTGGGTCTCTAACATATGATCAAGTTTTTGTTGACCCATATAAAATCTAGAAAATGAATTTTGTAAGTTAAGGTTCTTTTTATTTAAATCTTCTATTTCAAGATTTGCATTTTCTAACTTCTTCTCACATTCTAATTTGACATTCATGAGCATCTCATTTTTCTTTTTCAATTTTGAAATCATTTTCTTATATTTCATATTCTTGCATTCAAACTCATTTGCTAACTCATCAAATGCATCTTGCAATTCATCAAATGTATATTCATTGGTGTCTAATGAGTTAGTTTTTACCTTCTCTTCTTCAATGGCCATAAAGCAAAGGTTGGCTACTTCATCTTCAACATTTTCTTCATCAGAGCAATCACTATCACTCCATGTAGCCATCATTGCCTTCTTCTTTGGTTTCTTCTCATTTTGCTTTCTATAAAAAGGACAGTCAAATTTAATATGACTAGGTTTTTTACATTCATAACAAATAATTTGGTCCTTTTCTTTCTTACTTGTTTCACCTTTGTTAAAATCTCTCCTAGGGAGTCTCCTAGAGTTTCCACTAGCTCTCATCCTCATGAATTTATTGAATCTCTTAGCAAACATGGCCATTTCTAAATCCTCATCATCACCACTCTCATCATGATCGTCTTTTGATTCCTCAATCGTGATGGATTTTAAAGCTACTCCAACTTTCTTAGGAGGATCTTGATTTCTCTTGATTTTCATCTCATAAGTGAGTAGAGATCCCATGCGTTCATCTAGTGAAAGAGTATGGGGATCCTTAGATTCCTCAATAGCTGTAACTTTAGCTTCCCATGATTTAGGTAGGCTATTAAGGATCTTTTTTACCATTTCTACATTAGAATATATTTTTCCTAAGGCTTTAAGACCATTTGTAATGTTAGTAAACCTAGTAAACATGTCACTAATAGATTTATCACTCTTCATTTTAAATAATTCATAATCATGAGTGAGCATGCCTACCTTAGTTTCTTTAACTTGTGTAGTTTCTTTAACTTGTGTGATTCCCTCATGTGTAATGGCTAGTTTATCCCAAACTTGTTTAGCATTCTCATATTGTGAAACTCTATTATACTCATTTGGTCCTAATGCACAAAATAGTGTGTGCATTGCCTTAACATTTAGTTGTGCCATTCTAACATCGTTTGTGTCCCACTCATCCTCTTTATTTGGCACATCCTCCCCATCTACTTTCTTAATAGGAATAAGGTGACCTTTAACTATAATCTTCCATACTTCATAATCATTAGCTTGAATGAATAACATCATCCTAGTCTTTCAATAAGCATAATTTTCACCATTGAAGAGTGGTAGTCTAACCGTAGAGTGTTCTTCTCCTACCAAAGGTGTAGATACACTAGTTTGAGCCATCTAGATCATTTTTACTCGAAGGAAATTACTCCTAATCGAGTCTCGAGTCCAAGCTCTGATACCAATTGTTTGCTCTACCGAGAGTGGGGTGAATTGGTTTTTCTATTAATTTTAGATTTTTCTAACACTTAGTGCACAAATGAAACAAATAATGCTACAATAAAATAAATGCAGTAAATAAGTAAGGGAAAGAGAAGCAAACATAGATTTATAGAGGTTCGGCCAATCTCTTGCCTACGTCCTCTCTCTTTGATCCTCTTATCAAGGTATTGATTCCACTCTCCTTTGGAATTCTTACAAACCACTTCAAGGTGTGGTGAGACCTCTTACAATATCTCTTGAAACTTAGAAATAAACTTCTAAGCCTTTCCCCTTGTAATACTACCCACACTCTTACAATAACAATCTTTACAAGGCTAACACACCCCTTGAATATCAAAAGATTGAGTGAATGGGTGATGAACAATGTGAAGGAAACCGAAACAAACACGCAGCGGAATTTAAATCATTTGGCCTCCACTAGGATCGATTCGGAGAGTTGCCTGATTAGGGTTTCTAGATTTTACCTAACGTTTTCTCTGATTTTCTGTCGTTGGTCGAGTCACAAGCAACAACTTTTCGTTCCTGCCTCTATGGTATCCACACGAACGGATCTCACGACTCTTGAACGTCTCACGATCAGAAGCCTTAAAGAGCATTTTTGATTCCTTATAACCGAATTGCTAGCTTCGATTAAAAGAATATTTTTGTTTTCTGTTTAAATTGTGCGGTTATGTTTTAGAAAACACAAAACATCCTTTTATAGGCAGTAAATTTTACCCTAAAATTTACTGTCAAACAGAACTCTAATCCTACTTAGAATAGGATTAGTTATATCCTTAATCCAATTCAGAATAGGATTAGTTATATCCTTAATCCAATTCAGAATAGGATTAATTAAGCTCCTCATTGATCCGTTCTAAGTGTGCGTCCCAATAGGTTCTCAAAACAATGGCAATGACAAAATTGTCATAGGCAATGAGCAGTATCTAGCAATACATCATTGCTACCCATGCAACGAGAATGTCAATGACTCGACATAACCTTACTCGTGATAGATGTTACCGTGTAGTCTAATCCCTTTATCCTTTGATGTTTTGATTAGACACAAGTCATGGAATGTGTCACACTTGTATAGTCTAATCAGCGTTTCTTGATTCCTGAGTAGACTAATTAAACAAATAAAATCAATATCTCATATTGACTTATTTGAGCACGGCCATGCATTTCTTAGTCTCACTCTATCAAAGGGCCCAAGACATCACTCTTGTTATATAAGGGGGATAAATCCTATCTTGATCACTCAACATCCCTCTACATAGATCAAGGCATACCCAATTACTACCTTTATAGTCCATCCTGTTACGAATGACATCTAGCAGCATTAAAGTATGCAATTCTCTATTTTGGGATCTCTGATGATCTCAAGTCAAAGGATCACATACACCATCATCACTATGAGAATCGCTTATGACACTCATATAACGATCCATGTAGCGTTCTCATGGAGGGTCAATCCAGTACATAGTTCTCTAACATGTACCTATGTGATGACTTGATATCCTATATCCATGACAATGGTCATCAGTCAACCACATACTAGTCTTATCGTATCATTGTTATACTTGTTCACAATAATACTTGACTAGGGATATTTTTAAGAATAGTGTGTTATTACTATTCTAAGGACATTATCATATAAGATTACATTACGCAGCTATAAGACAAATATAATAATGAACTATAATAAATAAAATGTCATGATACATAAAAAAAATGCCAAAGTCAATCATCTAATGAATGGTTCTAAGGGCATAATCCAACACAATGAGAATTCACAAATGGAGTCACAAATAATGAATTTTCAGATTTGATTTTGTCTCTTGAAGCTTGGAGAATTTCTGAGTGCTTGTGCTGCCTCCAATCTTCATAAATGCCTCTATTTATAGTTCACCAACTGATTGGAATGATTGGTGAATCATTTAATGTTAATCCTCTTGTTGAAACCCTCAAAAACTAGCCATTGGGCTCAGTTTTCGTTCAAAGGGATCGATCCCTTTACAAACGGATCGGTTCCTTTTCTCCAGAATGCTTTCCAACCTTTTCCTGGACTTCTTCCAACCTTTCTGCCATTTTGGGATCGATCCTTCTACAGTATGGATCGATCCGTTTTCTCCAGAATGCTGTCCTGCACTTCTTTGGTTGCAATTTGAGACAGTTTGTGGCTTTATGTGATTCTAAGTCAGTTTAAAACCTTCTAACACTTTTCTAAGAGTATTTACTGACTTTTCAATTGAAATCACAATCCAAAACTTTGTTTAAAATATTTTCTATCATTGAGTTCATTTAAAGCAAATTTACTTCGTAGAAAAATTATTTTTAAGCTTCCTTGAGTTTTGTCATTTTCAAAATACATGTCAATTTAAAGCTAACAGTAATGTTTTGGGCTACTGTATGACCCTGATCCTGTGAGACCCGATTTTATTACACTGTACACCATATTTGGACATGATTGATAGTGGAAATAAATTCTTTTAGTGAAATTAAATAAATATTGAATGTGAATTTCCACTCTTCATTTTAATTATTGGAAATTATGATTTATAGTATGGTGTATAAAAGAAAGAAAAACAAACATCAAAGTGCAACAAGAAATAGATGGGATTTAATCTTGATAAAAAGGTGGAAGATAGTGTTGATGGTGTGAAAGCATTAAATAAAGCATGAACAAATATGAAGATTTAAGGTTGGAACCGAATGGAAGGTGTGAAAGGGAATAAATGGTTGTTGGCCAAATGAAGAAAAGATGAGATAAAGAGCCAATAATAGTTGGTTGGAAATGGCGTGGAGAGGAAGGAGAAAATAAGAGAAAAATTAGTCAAAAACGGACTACAGCAAGAAGCTTCACCACCGTTCTTTTTGTCACAATTTTCTTCAAGTTTTAATAAATGAAAGACGTGAAATGATGAAAGAAAACGGGATAAGGAACAGGTGGTAGGTTTTGATTGGATTAGCATCGCTATATAAGAAGAAATACATGAGGAAAACCTTCTCGCCCATTTTGTTTATTACAAACTCACACCTCGTTTCTTCCATTCCTCTTATACGTGAGCCATGAAACTTCACCCTTTAGTTAGCTAAACCTTCTCTCCATCGTTGAAAAGCTAAGGAATAAGCAAAGTAAAGCTAAGTGAGGCAGAATGCACTCTGTTTCTGGAAGTGCAACTCAGTCAAGGTGAGTTCCCTATTTTTATGGTTCTTTGGATATTTGCTGATATATTTCTATGTTTTACAACGTAATAAACATAGATATAACCTTGTTGTAGTTAAATATTGTTAGAATATATAAGAAATTAGAACAAAATATGGTATTGGAGACAGACGAGAATGAATAAGAAAAATACTAAAATTGGTGAAAAAATTATGAGAAAGAGGCAAGCTCATCTATTATAGGCGAGCTTCGCTATATGGGCGAGCTAAATAATATGGAGCAGGATATAGTGGGCGAGGTCGCCACATGCCAATTTAATTCATAGGCGAGCCCACCTCTGAATAAAAAGCGGTGTATGACGAACTCACATACATAGGCAGGGCGAGCTGAAGTGTGGGCGAGCTCCCACGTATAAGCCAATATGAGTGGCGAGTTGAAGTGTGGGCGAGTTTCCATGTATAAGCCAATATATGAATGGCGAGTTATATTGGACGAACTAGAAGATTAGCCTCAAGTCTCACCAAAGTATTGGAAAGATGCGAACAGAATATATTGACAAATCTTGATAATTTGTCGGGAATTGAGAATTGACAAAGGCAAGTGGGAAGCTAGGCTTCGTAAGACCAGGTAAGGAGTAATATATGAAGTAAAATGCATGTCCTGTGGAGTAAAATGTTATGAAAATATTGAGAAAATGATTTGGTTTGTGACATGCATTAGTTTGATAAACTGTTTTCACATACCGTGGGTTGGGCGAGCTATAAAGGCGAACCCTTTTTGATGTGTTGGGCAAGCCAAAGTGGGCGACCCCTATTTTAATATACTCCGGAGAAGCCAAAGTGGGCGAACCCTTTTGTGATGTTTTGGGCGAGCGACCCATGTTTTAATAAAATCCGGGCGAGCTACAAAGCTGACCCTTTTATGATGTTTTGGGCAAGCCAATTATAGGCGACCCCTGTTATAATTAAAATCAAGGCGAGCCAAAGATAGGAGACCCTTGTTGTTACATTTCGGGCGAGCCAAAAGTGGGCGACCCCTTGGTTTCGAAAAACTAGTGGTTACGGGCGATCCCTAATAATCTTATGGGCGACCTCGAACCATTGAGTTATGTTTAAGCCTTAATGGGCGAACTGGCCATGGACAAGCCTTAATGGGCAAACTGGCCATGGGTGAGCCATAATGGGCGAACTGATCATGGACATGCCGCATTGGGCGAGTTGACCATAGGCGAACCATAATGGGCGAGCTGACCATGGGCGAGCCTATTTAACTCATATTTTCTCACGCGTAAATTGGTGGAAATTCTGGCTGTTTTATTATGTTTGTAAACAGAAAATATAAAACCTTTTTGGAAAATAAATCATTTTGAGAAAATGATGAAATTTGTGAAATAATTCCTTAAAGGTTCTTTATGAGATATATAGTGATTTTTGAGACTTTAGGCCCCGAGTTTCATGCATTACTATTTCACGAGGCTGATTGACTCGCCAAGTCATCAAAGATCTCGAGGTCACCTAGCAAGTGTACCCGAGGACCACCCATAGATTGTGGCCATAGATCTACTGCATCCTTGGGAAGGATGATTACTATGTTCCTTTGGGGAACGATGATAGCATGATTTAATTATAGGGTGATGCCTAGTCTCAACTTATTGATTTCTGTTTACTGTTTTCTATACTTTATTGTAAACTGTTTTGCCAGTGATTTGAATATTAAAGACTGTTCACTATTTCCATCGTTTTCCTACTGGGTATGTGGTTAGGAAAAATAAACGTTTTGTGGAATAGAGTTTTTGGTTTATAAAGTAGCATACACCTTCCTTACTGAGCATGTTGTCGCTCACACCTTATTTTCCACTCCACAGGTTGTTGATCTTAGATTAAAAGAATTACCTTCCAGAGATTATCGACTGCTAGAGCCAGCAGATTCTCGATATCGAAGGTATATGAATTTCTTTTATATGTTTAGTAAATTTGTTTAATACTACTTTGCGTAGAAGGGAATGTATATATAAATATATATTTTAAGAAAATAATGTAACAATGCATACTTCCATATTGGTACGATGAATGAGAGCACCAATTTTACTAAAGTGACTAACGGATGGTTAAGTATCACAGACAGCCCAACCGGTGAAAATGTGTGATTTTTAAATAAATTTTATGGTATACTGTGGATTCGGGATGTTATGGATCCAGTCTACAGTAGAGTTTTTATTGCCGTGTGACCTTGATCCAGTCCACAGCGGGCCTAGTTGACACCTGATCAGTGCTCACTATAGACCCCTCTGGACTATGGCCATATGTTAACTGCACTTTCCCTCATGGGAATATTTGAACTGCTTGATTATTGTTTAGTAGTAATGTCTCCAGCTTAATATGTATATGTTTTTTTGTGCTTATCTTCGTATATGAATTTCGAATGCATGATACTTGGATTCTAAAATAGATAAGGATTTGATTTGACGATTCGTATTGAAACTAAATGTGATAAGCACGTATATTTTGAATTATGTTCAGAATTCAATTGTTTATGTTTCGATTCAAATGAAATGCTTTTTGATGCATTGCATGAACATGATTTGATTTTCAAATCGAATAAGTACGATATTCGAACTTTAATAAAAATTTTAGAAGCCTGCATATAGAAATTTAGTATCTATCTCTTATAAATATTTCTTACTGGGCTTTCCAAAAAGCTCACCCCCTTCTCCACCTTCAAATAACTTGCAGTAAGAGTTTGTTCGAGGGGTTCTACACGTCCTTCTAGTTTTTTGTCTTCCCTTGAAGGTATGTGATGTACAATATTCCCTTCTATATTCAGACTTGTAATTTCAATAGTTTTATAGTATGAAGATGTAATTAAAGAAAGTATATGATATAAATATGGTTTATAACAATGCATGCAACTTGGGTGGAGATATATTTAGTCAAGTAGAATGATTTGAAATTGTAAATGCATGCTCAGTAAGAAAATTTGACTGGGATGTAACATCCCAAATCCACAGTATAACATAATATTTACTTATAAATTCTACTTACTTACCGGTTGGGCTGTCTATGATGCTTAACCATCCGTTAATCACTTTTCTAAAATTAGTACTCTTATTCATCGTACCAATATGGAAATATGCATTGTTACATTATTTCCTTAAGATATATATATATATACACATTCCCTTCTACTCAAAGTAGTACTGTACAAATTCACTTCACATACTACTCCCTTACCTGGTCTTACGAAGCCTAGCTTCTCGATCGCCTTTATCAATTCTCAATTCCTGGCTGCAAAATAAATTATCAAGACCATCAATATTTTCTGTCCGAATCCTTCCAACACTTTGGCGAGACTTGAGACTAATCCTCTAGCTCGCCCAATATAACTCGCCATTCATATATTGGCTTATACATGGAAGCTTGCCCACAATTCAACTTGCCATTCATATATTGGCTTATAGGTGGGAGCTTGCCCACAATTCAACTCGCCATTCATATTGGCTTATATGTGGGAGCTCGCACAAAATTCAACTCGCCATGCCTATGCATGTGAGTTCGCCATACACGGCTTTTTATTCAGAGGTGGGCTCGCCTATGAATTAAACTAGCATGTGGCGACCTCGCCCACTACACCACGCTCCATATTATTTAGCTCACCCATGATAGCTGAGCTCGCTTATTTTTATCATCACTTTCGCACCATTTCCAGCACTTTCCTTGTTCATTCTCAATTATTTTCCAGACTACATCTTGTTCTAGTTTCTTATATATTCTAACAAGATTTAACTAAAACAAGGCTATATCTATATTTATTACGTTGTAAAACATAGAATTCTACCATTGAATATCAAGAGAACCATAGAAATATGGAACTCACCTTAACTGAGTTGCACTTCCAGAAACAGAGTGCTTTCTGCCTCACTTAGCTTTACTTTGGTTATTCCTTAGCTCTTCAAACGATGGAGAAGAGGTTTAGCTAACTAGAGGATAAAGTTTCATGGTTCACGTATGAAAGGAATGGAAGAAATGAGACTTGAGCTTGTAGTAAACAGAATGGGTGAGAAGCAGTAGTGTGGTTTTTCAAAGAAGATGAAGTTTGCTTAAGTCGGTTTTCCTCATGTATTTCTTCTTATATAGCTATGCTCATCCAATTAGAATCGACCACTTGTTCCTTATCCCGTTTTCTTTCATCATTTCACGTCTTTCATGCATTAAAACTCGAAGAAAACTGCAGCAAAAAGGAACGGTGGTGAAGCTTCTTGCTGCAGTTCGTTTGACTTACTTCTCTTTGCCATTAATTATCTTTCACATTGCATGTAAATTGGTTAAGCCATTTGGAGTCTAAACCGATTTGTACAAGGAGAAGCAAAGTGATGTGAAGTCCACTTATAGCCTCTTTTCTTGACTTTCCTTCATACTTAAATTTCAAAGCTTCCTCTAATAAGCTTCTAGGCATCATGTTATATTTAATTTCCATTCTTATAATTTTTTAGATATTCATTCTACGTCATATACACCATGTAGAATTTAAATCCAATAAAAATGGGAAGTGGAAATCCACATTTAATATTTATTTTCACTATCAATCCTTTACAAATATGGTGTACAGTATAATAAATTCGGGTCTCATAGGGACCTAAGGTAATTAAAGGATATTGACTTAGCTAATATAAAGTTAGCTGAAGAATTGATTTGTGACACTACGTACAGCCCTACCAAGTAAGTGAAAAAAAAATTTTTGATTTGTATTTTCAGTATAAAGGGTCGTTACATAGCCTTTCTGTCATTGGTACTTTAATCTAATGTAACTTTGTGGATACCTAGTAACTGGTAACCTCCTCCTGCATGTAAATATGAAGCATACAAATTTCAAAATACATCTCTTGTACAAGATTGTCTTTTGCCTTCTGTTTATCATGCAAAGAAAGGAAATTAACTTTAGCACAAGCTTTATGAATGAGAATTCCCCCGGGTTGTGATCACCAAATATAATTTCTGCTAATGCAAGACCTCCAGCTTCACCTGGATAACCAGCCCATAGAATGCTCCTGATGTGTTGATCATATCCTCTCTTGGGTTTGATCCAATCCCATTACTAACACCAAATGGTCTGCTGCTTTTGCTATCATCACTGCTTGAGCAGTCAAAGCAGAAGAACAACTGCACTGCAACCTGGGTGATACCTGGTGTCTTTAACTCATTAGTTCAAATCATAACACCACGTCTGTTTTTCATTTCTACTGAAAAGATTTTCTTTTAATTTTTGAATTAAATTATTTTTAAATTTTAAATTCTTATTGATAGTCAATTTAACAATTATGTTTGTAAAATAAATGGTTGTTAATTAACAAACAATTACAACCATTCATTTGTGATTCTGTAGACTCTATAAAAGAAAAACAAAATTTCAATAATATTGAGCACTTAAGGATAGGATGGAGGGAACGGTGGCTTCAAATGTTGATAACATAGGCATCAGGTTGTCTTTAAGGAGAAAGGAAAGAAAGTCTAGGAGTTTGGCAGAGATTGAAGAAGACTTATTATCGAAGATTGAAAAGAAAGGAAAGAGTAGAGGTAGAAAATCAACCAAGATTAAAAAGCCCCAAAAGGAATGTGTAGAAGATTCAAAGATTGTGAATGACTATTTATTGGACGATGATTTTCGTAATTGAAGCAGAATTATTTGTAGGGAGGAGGCTGCATCGACTTGGGAGATAGGAAAATTATTGGGAATGAAAGCTAACTGTGATGATGAATTAGTAATTAGAAAGCTTCAAGAATTGGAACAAAGGGATCAGTGTCTATTTTGAAGGTTGTGTCTTGTTGATGTTCTGTTGGCTAGGTGGTGATCAAGGTGATAGATGCATTATGAGGATTTTGTATTGGAATGTCCGGGGTTGGAAGTATGGCTATACGTGGTGTAGTTAAGAAATTTGGTAGTCAATAATAAGGTTAACATGTCATTATTACAGGAAACGAAGATGGAAGAAATTTCAGAAAGTTTAATTCAAAAATTTGGACTGGCAGTAATTTTGATTGGTGTTTTACTGCTGATGTGGGGAACTCTGGAGGGATGGTGATGGTTTGGGAATAAAAGCAGCTTTTGTAAGTCGCTTTCTGTGTCAAAAACTAATTGGATTTGCCTATGTGAATGTTGGTCCGAAATGGAGTTGAATGTGTGATTGGAAATGTGGTGGGGTTTTAAGAAACGAGAAGGTTTCATAGTTGTTATGTTTTCGGGACAGGTTGGCATCCAGGACTCCAATGTTGCAGAAATGTTGGCAATCAGTTTTGCTTTGGAGTTTTCGAAGACTGTTTGGAAGGTTAGAAGGGGTTTGATTATTGAGTAAGATTCCAGAATTGTTGTTTGATGGTGTGAAAATTGAGTCGCAACCTTGGAGATTATGAGAGATTTTTTTGAAGATTGATTCTTGGAGGGGTGAGTTGCAGCATGTCAAGTTGGTAAACATCTATAGATAATCGAATGGGATGGTGGATTTTCCTGCAAAATCAGGGGTCAATAGGTATGAAATGTTTATGGCATGGTGGTTACTTCTGTCTCCTAAGGATTATGTTGCTGAGGTTTTATCTGGGAATTCATGATGATGACGTTGTTTTGGGCGGTTGCATCTTTTGTTTTTTGTATGTTTCTTGTTTTCAGATTGATACATTTTTACATAGTGTTGCTTTGTTTGTTTCTTGTTGTCTGGGGGGTTAATGTGGGTAACCGGAAAATTGCAGGTTCTGGTGTGCTTTGGGGATTTGTTTGAGGTGGATTCTGGTGTGTTTATGTTTGTGTTGTGACTGTATAGCGGAATTTGGTGTTAAGACTTGCTTCGTTGCAAGTGTCTCCATTCTGTTCTTCTTTTTATCCCTAATAAAATTTCTTTGATTTAGCAAAAAAAAATGTTGATTCACTTTTTTGTGCGAAGGAATATTACATTAAAAAAAAAATGTAATCTTACACATCTCAAAATCATCGTTACCATTTTATTACAACTGTTTCCTATCTATAAACTTTGTTTTCAACAGTGTTTTTTGTACTTTCTATTTGTTTTTGTTTAGATATCATAACATTTGAGGATAACAAATCTGAAAAAACTTAGAAAAGCCCGAAGAAAAAAAAAAACAAAATGAACACCATCGATTAAAAATATCATCGTTAATTAACTAGAAAAAAAAAAAGAAAGAAGATGAACAAAAATTATGCTTCCCAGAAGTGAATTTTTGGGAAGTATTAAAGTATATAATTTTAGTAAGGTCAATAAAATCATTTTAATAAGGATATTTTTATCATAATTTTTTTAAAAAAGGAAACTGATTGATTTATAAATACCTAGTTGTAATAGAATTTGTGAATAGGAAAAATCCAGATGGAACACCTATTTTTTCCAGCAACCTTCTTACATTCGAAGGAATGCCATATAACTAGACTTTCCGTGCATCACTTTTTCTTGATCATATTTTAAAAGAAGCGATTCTAGAAATTGGATGTACTTCGTGTAACTAAGCAAATAAGTCCAGGACTCCAGGCTAATTTGTGTCTTTCAAGTCTGGGGGCCGGCCAATGGTCTGTTCTTTCAATTTTTCATTACAAAATAACAAATGTGTGTGCCTTGGTTGTGGAGAAGGAAACATCTTCCACGATGAAAATATGGATAGCTGTTCTTTAGAAGTTAAAAATTGTCTTCATCTGCAAGATCACCTCGTAAAATCCTAATATTGCAAAGAAAGACAGACTTACGATGCTTTGTTTAAGATGCTTTGTTTTGGTGTGTTTTAGTTGATTGCTGGTAGCAGGGCTTTATTTCCTGGCTGCTTGGATGTAATATTCCCCTCAATTTTAATAAATTTTCTGATTTAGCAAAAAAAAAAAAAAGACAGACTTTAGATCTCTGATCATCTGTTCAGACTATTCATGAATGGCTATAAATAGGCTTAAGGTTTGAGTTAATTTCACAACAACTTGAGAGATAGCTAGTGATTAATTATGATCATGGGATCCAAAACTATTCCTTTCCTCTCATTTCTCCTTCTCCTGTCCCTGCTATTTCAAGCTGTTTTAGCAGACATGAAAGTCAGCAGAAAGCGATCCCCATTTGAGTTTCTCCAGCATCTGCAAGGAAGTCACAAGGGAGACAAGGTTAAAGACATACATAAAATCAAACAGTATCTCGAAAATTTTGGTTACTTGAGCTACGAGAACAAGACTCATGCCAATGATGATGATTTCGATGATTTGTTGGAGTCTGCCATCAAAACTTACCAGCTCAATTATCATTTGAAGGCAACTGGGACTTTGGATGTCGAAACAGTATCAAAGATGATGACCCCGCGTTGTGCGGTAGCAGATGTCATCAATGGTACTTCTAGGATGCGCTCTGGCAAGAAAAGGAACCAGTCTTCAGGCTCTAAATCTGTCCATACTTTCTCTCACTATTCATTTTTTCCAGGAGAACCCAGATGGCCAGCTTCCCAGTCCCATCTCACTTATGCATTTCGTCCAGGGACCCGAGCTGATGCCATTAGTCCCGTTGATAAAGCTTTCCAAACATGGGCTGCAAATTCGCCCTTCAGCTTTTCAAAGACTGAGGACTATGTCAATGCTGATATCAAAGTTAGCTTTGAACGTCTTGATCACGGAGATGGATACCCTTTTGATGGCCCTGGTGGAACCTTGGCTCATGCTTTTGCACCAACTGACGGAAGATTCCACTATGATGCAGATGAACAATGGTCTGCAACTCCAACTCCTCGTACATATCACTTGGAAACTGTTGCGTTGCATGAAATTGGACACCTTCTAGGTTTGATGCACAGCTCCATTGAGGAGGCAGTCATGTATCCCTTCTTCTCGAAGGGAGAAAGCAAGGGTTTGCATAGGGACGATATTCAAGGAATCCAGGCTTTATATCAAAACAATAAAAGTTTCAAAAACCATGCATTTTGGTGCGTCCACGTCATTTTGCCAATTTTTTTCATTTTTTGCCCTTAGTTTCTTCTTTCTTAGTTCATCTTCATCGGTTCAATTGATCATGTAGACACCATATTTGTATGGGTTAATAGGCATATTTAACTTGTTAACTTATTGGATTTGCCAAATTTCTTTTGTGTTTTGAACTTGAGTGAGTTTATGGAATAATATTTTAATGCCCAAACAGGTTTTAGGGAATTAAGTTTACAATTTAGATTAGTTCAAGGCCCAATTATTCAAGTCCAGATTATTTTAGACCAAATTTATGTTATTTTATTTTATTTTTTGTATTATTTGTTTAAATTAAAACAAAAAAGGATAATGAAAAATGCAACAAAAATAGTCGAAATGAAGATAATTAGGCATAGTCTGATTTTTCATAATAATAATATGAAAAAAAATAAAGATAAAAAAGCAACAAATAGAGAATCAAATTTTGATGATTTTTTTGAATGCTAAGAAATTGCTTGTGTTTCGCTATGTGAACTATATTTTTTTTAATTTTTTTGTAACTCTATAATTTTTTGATTGTTTATGATATGTATTTATTTATTTATATATGTGTGTGTGTTTCAAGTTTCATGCAATGCATCAAACACATTGTTGTTAAAATTAAAAAAAAAAGGAAATTATATATTGATTGTAAGAAATCAGAATCTAGTTTATGTTTTTAAACAAAATAAAGAAAAGAGGCCTAAGTTTATATCTTTCCACAAAGGCATAAGCAAGTTAAAAGCCACATGGGTTGGGGTGTTGTTGAAGCAAAAGAGTGACCAGATTGCCAGCAGTTTTATAAAGCTTCTGTACCAAAGGAACAAAACAAAGGACTTAAAGTAGATGTCAACATAATAGAAGTCTGGACTCCATACAGTCATACATCGTGTAACAATGTAATTGTATGGAGAATAAAGGACAAAGAAACAAAGACAAAAATTTGTACAATTCATTCGTTATTAACTAAAGTTTGGCCAATTTTAAGCCTATCTTTTTTTTTTCTTGTATTCTTAATCCCTTCCCTAGCAGCAACACTTTCAACTTCATCTGCAACATCATCATCATATCTAAAGAAGCATAAGGTACAAAGATCGAAAATTATCAAAGCCCCAACTTTTATAATAAATACCATCTTCAGGTACAAATTTTGTTTTCAGTGCCTGTAATTAACTATCAATTCCTATTATGAAGATCACTTAGAGTAATTTAAGGAAAATACAAAAGAAAGAAACTAATGTTATTTATTGCTAGAATTTGTAACCAATTACTAATCGACCACAAGAAGCCTCTCTTCATCTTAAATAATTTCAAGAAGTTATACCATTCTTAATTGTGTTAGATAAAATGCAATAAGAGTATTTGAAAAGAAATTGAGTTCATGTAACGCCCTCGGAAGCCGGATTTTCGGGCTAACTTTTTCTTTCACTTCCTATGTTTGTCTCTCGCTCAGTGCAGCTAAAATCTAATGAGTAGAATCCCACTCCTATAGTTATTTAAGACTAGTTGTCTAAGGTCCCATTATAGTCTTCTCGTAAGACGTATCGAAAACGATATTGAAAAACTTCCGTCCCTATTTCATTTCCATTATCCATTCTCATACTAAGTACATCATCGTTTTAACCTATAGCAATTCCACATCTCAATATAATTTCTAAAATACTTAGCATCCATGTGATTTAATATATAAACATATCAAGATTACGACTTGACTACGAATCACAGTGTGTTTACAGATTCGATATCTCCTAGTACTTACATCCCGAATCCTATACATTGTGTGCACAAAAGAATTTAGTCTGGGATATAAACAAAAGAACAAAGATTATACCTTCTTTCAAAATACAACTTCCAGCTACTCAACAAAAAGACTCTCCGTGCACCACGCTCGTGCCGAGTCTACCTGAAATAATCTGAGGTGGAAGGGGGTGAGCTTTGGGGAAAGCCCAGTAAGAAAGCATACGCTAAACGATGTTAGGTTTCTACTATGTTAAATGCATGTGCATGCGTGAATGAACGTGCCCAAAACTCATGCTCAAAGATGTTTATTTGGAAATAATGCCAAATTGATAAACCATAGTTTATAAGCTATAAAATATTATGCCAAGTAACTTCAAAACAATTTAGTACTCAAGCATTCACCGAATCAAGATATATATATATAGTAGTAGTAGAAATGATATTCGCTCGTCTTTGTAACAGTATCGTAATATACATTTAAAAACATTTACATGAGACGAGCATTAGGAGATTCGGTAACGTAACAGGAATCTTTGGAAATATAACCAAGAAGCTTTCTATGAAAGCATCCACTGTAGCTAGCAGTGGTCGGTGTCCCATACCAGGGCTCTATCCATGATCATGAATCATCCCAGCACCAGTGATCATCTAGTAGCTGAGGTACAAGTCACGACTAGTTGTCGAACAATCATACGTAATTACCGCTACCCATTTGCCACACAGGCGGGATCCATGACGCAATTACGTATACGGCGCCTGAATGCCACACAGGCTTACTGAATGCCACACAGGCATAATAAAACGCCACACAGGCGAGTGCCACATAGGCATTTCCAAGTGCCACAAAGGCATTTCCAAGTGCCACACAGGCATTTCCAAATGCCACACAGGCATTATACATCATCACATGTATCATGAGTCAAAACTCGTTTAGAAATATATCTTACAAAATAGGTTGAGTACTAAAGGCATAAACCGTTCCACATACTTATAGTTTTAAAAATCTAATCGTACGAAGTCTCAATAACAAATAGCAGTGATTAATATGCATGAGGTTTTAAAGGCATTTAATAAATCCAATTTAATATCAAGAAACTTATTTAGACAATTTCTAACGAAATTTCGGCATTATAACGGCATAGGTAGAACACTACCCAGCGTCATAACCACAAATCAGATACCTGTAGAAAATTCACTCAAGCAATATATCTTCAATACATCAATTTCCAATACACATCCAAATCCAAATCCAAGTCCAAATCCAAAACATTATGCATTTAAAATTCAATCCAACATATTTGGACAATTAACCAAAAATGCATTTAAATCCATAAATATTAAATAACATTAATTTAAACATGCATAAGCATAGTAGACTGACAGGCATTTACCGTATATTCCCTTACCTTTCGTTGTATGACACCAAGGTTGTTTTCACCACCCTTATTAATAGTCTTATGGTTCCTCTTCACCCCTACATTCATAATCTTCTCATCATTATTCTTTATTTGTATACTAATGTGTATACACATATATACATATATGTATATGGATTATATTCCACAGTTAGCCCATTTACCTTAAATGTAATTGTCGATCCAAAACTATTACTACACTCGTTTTCGTAATTTGCTGGCCATTGTAGCACTAATAACAATGAGTCCTCGAGCTTCTTTCACCAACAACACCCTACAGAAATTTTAACATAAGTAATTATATTATTAACACTAGGCTCAGTCTACAAAATTAGATTCTTTGCACCAACAAGCCACAAAACCAAAACTCTATTGTTATGGATCTTACCTTTGTTTACTAATTAACTGATGAACCTCTATCTCTTCTTCTCCTTTGTGGCTATTGTTTCATTAAAATACAGCCCCTGTTTCGAGTGTCTTTGGCCTTCCAACAATGGCCTTGTGTGCTGTCGACACCAACCCTACTAATGCCCACACCACCATTTTCTGGCTCAACGCCTCATTCCCCAAAATCCCGTTCGGTTTTGGCTTGGGAAGGAAGGAGTCCAGCAGCGAAATACACTTCCCCTGCTATTGCGTTTACGTTTCCAGCCCTTCTACTCTATAATTTCCTTCTTTTTTTCCTCCCTTTTTCGGTACCAATTTGCTCTTCCAGGCCACCTGAACAGCCTTTCCTTTTCTTTTTTTTTTTTTCCTTTGTTTCCGTTTCGTCGATAGCCCTCGCTTAAATCCCTATCGCCCTCTCTGTTTTTTTTTTCTTTCCCATTCACTTTCCCGTTCTCCCCTTTTTCCTTTCTTTATTCTTTTGTTGTCTTGTTTGACTTTACTTTTGTGTGATCCTAAATCCCACGTGAGTGGGGTAAAAACAAAGGAAGCCGATTGGCTTCTTCAATAAGCCAATCGGTTTCATCAATTTTTTTTTATTAATATAATATCATTATTATATTATGCATATTTTATATTAAGAAAGTACTTTGTTGTAGTATTTTATTTTATTTGTTTTGTTTTATTATATAGATGTATACCATACTTATTATTTTATATATATGACGTATAATATGTAACTACACCCAAGACTCACACTTAGATTAAATAATTCTATTATTTTCGAATTTAACTAATTAAAATACATTAAAATCAACTTTATGAACTTAGTTGATTTACACAAGGTTTAACCAAAATTCATGGGCTTACTGTAGCTTGTCGCTCCCGAGCTCGAAGTAGATAAGATCTCTTATCTTCGGGACTACTTAAGCCGTGCCGAGATGTCCACATGTCTACATGTCCCTATATAATTATTTTTAAATTATTTTTTTTTGTTAGTTATAAAATTGTGCTAAATAATAGACAATTAATTTAATATAGTACGAATTTTTCGGTTATTACATTCTACCCACCTTAAGAAATTTGGTCCTCCAAATTTTCCATGTCGGGTTGGAATAGGTGAGGGTACTTCTCCTTCATTAAGCTCTCAAGTTCCCACGTAGCTTCTTCAGATGAGTGATGCTGCCATAGAACTTTTACCAGAGGAATAGTCTTTGATCTCAACACCTTCTCCTTTTTATCTACAATTCTGATTGGCCTCTCTACATAACTTAAGTCTTCTCGAATCTCAAGTGGTTCATATGCTATCACGTGAGAGGGATCCGGATAGTATTTCCTTAACATGGATATGTGGAAGACATCATGCACACTCGATAGCTGTGGCGGTAAGGCTAATCGATATGCAACATCTCCAACCCTCTCTAAAATCTCGAATGGACCAATAAATCGAGGACTTAACTTTCCTTTCGTGCCAAACCTCATGATACCCTTTGATGGAGAGACCTTCAAGAAGACACTATCCCCTACTTCAAATTCCAATTCTCTCCTCCTAGTGTCCGCGTAACTCTTTTGTCGGCTTTGAGCTGTTCGAAGTCTCTCACATATCAATCTAACATCTTCTGAAGCTCGCTCAACAAGCTCAGGAGTAAACAACTTTCTATCACCCACTTCTTCCCAACCGATTGGAGATCGACATCTCCGTCCATACAAGGCCTCATATGGTGCCATTCCAATACTAGCATGGTAACTATTGTTGTAGGCAAATTCGGCTAAGGGTAAGTGGTCATCCCATGAGCCTCTAAAATCAATAGTACATGCCCTCAACATATCTTCTAGGGTCTGTATAGTTCTCTCAGATTGTCCATCAGTCTGAGGATGGAAGGCAGTACTGAAATTGAGTTGTGACCCCAAAGCTTCTTGAAAGTGTTCCCAAAACCGAGACGTAAATCTTGAGTCTCTATCTGAAGTAATACTTGCTGGGACGCCATGTAATCGAACTATTTCTCTCACATAAAGGTTTGCCAATGCACTTAAGGGATCAGTAGATTTCATGGCAAGAAAATGGGCCGACTTAGTTAATCGATCTACTATCACCCAAATTGCATCATGATTCCTTCTAGTTCTCGGCAATCCCATGATGAAATCCATGGTGACATGTTCCCACTTCCATGTTGGAATTTCCAAAGGCTTAAGTAATCCTGCTGGCCTTTGGTGTTCAACCTTCACTTGCTGACAAACTAAGCACCTTGATACAAACTCAGCTATATCTTTCTTCATCCCTGACCACCAATACACTCGGCATAAATTCCGATACATCTTTGTACTCCCCGGATGCATGGTATACTTAGAACTGTGAGCTTCATCCAAAATCTGCTTCTTCAAGTTATCATCACTAGGGACACATATTCGGCCTCTAAACCTTAGTAGTCCATCTTCGCCTACTTTATACTCCGAATTTTCATTTTGTTCAGCTTGATTTACCATCTCCACTAATCTAGAATCTTCTCTCTGTGCTCGTCTGAGCTGCTCCACTATACCCGGTTCGATTCTTAGACTAGCAATTAGAAAACCTTCGGAAGGCTTTACATTCATACTCAGCTCGGAAAACTGTTTCATCAAATCCCATTCCTTGACCATCATGTAGGCAACCAAACCCATGCTCTTCCGACTCAAAGCATCAGCCACCTTGTTCGCCTTACCGGGATGGTACAAGATCTCACAATCATAGTCTTTCAACAATTCCATCCATCTCCGTTGTCTCATGTTTAACTCCTTTTGAGAGAACAAGTATTTGAGACTCTTATGATCTGTGAATATTTGAAACTTTTCTCCATAAAGATAGTGGCGCCAAATCTTCAATGCAAACACTATGGCTGCCAACTCAAGATCATGAGTAGGGTAATTCTTTTCATGGTCCTTAAGCTGTCTAGAACCATAAGCTACTACTTTGCCATTTTGCATTAGCACACACCCTAGACCCTGAATGGATGCATCACTATACACCGTAAAACCTCCCGATCCACTCGGGATAACTAGGACTGGTGCTGTGGTCAACTTCTGCTTCAACTCCTGAAAACTACGCTCACACACATCAGTCCATTGGAACTTGACTTCCTTGCGTGTAAGGCGTGTTAATGGAGCTGCTATCTTAGAAAATCCTTCAACAAATCTCCTATAGTACCCCGCTAAGCCCAAGAAACTTCGGATCTCTGTGACGGTCTTTGGCCTTTCCCAATTAACCACGGCCTCAACCTTGGACGGATCTACGGATACTCCATCCTTTGTCACAATATGACCCAAGAAGGAAATCTGCTCGAGCCAAAACTCACACTTACTAAACTTGGCATACAACTTCTTTTCTCTAAGTATCTGTAAAACAATCTGTAAGTGTTGAGCATGCTCATCATGAGACTTGGAATACACTAGGATGTCGTCGATGAACACTATCACAAACTTCTCCAAAAATGACTTAAAGACTTCATTCATCAAACTCATAAATGCTGCGGGTGCGTTTGTTAAACCAAACGGCATCACTAAGAATTCATAGTGGCCGTAACGTGTTCTAAAGGCTGTTTTCGGGACATCTTGGCTTTTGATCCTCAACTGATGGTATCCCGATCTCAAGTCAATCTTGGAAAACACCTCTGCACCTCGCAACTGATCAAATAAGTCATCTATTCTAGGTAGCGGGTACTTGTTCTTTATAGTGGCCTTGTTTAATAGCCGGTAATCCACACATAACCTCATACTCCCATCCTTCTTCTTCACAAATAGTACCGGAGCGCCCCACGGAGACACACTGGGGCGTATAAACCCCTTGTCTAAAAGTTCCTGAAGCTGAGTCTTCAACTCCTCTAACTCTACCAACGCCATTCTATACGGAGGCTTGGAGATTGACTGAGTGCCGGGAAAAAGGTCAATGGCGAACTCAGTTTCTCTTTCTGGGGGTAACCCTGGTAGGTCATCCGGAAAGACATCTGGAAAGTCTCTCACAATGGGAATTGCAGACAATGTCGGATGGTCCTTATTTGCATCTTCAACGAATGCTAAATAGCCTTCACAAGAATAACATTTCCACAAGTAAGATTCACAAAAGATATTAATTATATTTCATTTCTTAGCTCCAAAATGTATTACAAGTGGTTCAGGTAGGGAGAAGGTTACAATCTTTTTATAGCAGTCTACATTGGCACGGTTAGCTGTCAACCAATCCATGCCTAAAATAACATCAAAGTCTAACATGTTCAACATGATTAAGTCTGCTATTAAATTCCTACCTCCCACCTTAACTTTACAATTCTTATATACTAGGTCGGTTGTTTGTGACTCTTTCATAGGAGTACTAACACACAATACGTAGTCTAAGTGTTCAGGCTCTATATGTAGTCTCTTAGCAAATGCAGGTGATATGAATGAGTGCGTGGAACCTGAATCAATTAAAACGAATGCTTCTAAGTCATGGATTAGAAGTTTACCCTTGATCACATTGGTGGAAGCGTCAGCTGCTTCCCGATCTAAGGCAAAGACTCGCCCCTGTGTCATTGGTTTCTTCCCCTTCTCCGTGGCTGTCTTTTGTTGACTACCTTGCCCTTCAACTTGTTTTGGAGGAGTCGGAGATGGAGTAGTGAGTGTTGGGCAATCCTTCTTCCAATGCCCATACTTTCCACAGTGAAAACAAGCCTGAGTTGACATGTGACAAGGCTTATTCCCATGAAATTTACCACATATCCCACAAGTCTGAGATTTTAGTGTGGCATGGAATGGTGTGGATTTCGTAGGCTGATGTCGAGTGTCATAAAACCTCTGCCTCTTGAAAGGAGTTTGATTAGGCTTATGTCTCCCCATGTTTGGCCTCTTCCCTTGACTCCTTCCATGGTCCTTACCCTTGGAGCCATACTCATTCTGTGTGAGTTTTATGTCATGCTCCGCTAGTTGGGCCTTTCTAAGGGCTTCAGGGTAAGTAGTGATGTCCAATACTGCCAATCGACTCCGGATGGACGGTCTCAATCCCGTAATAAACTTTAGAGTCTTCTTAGTCTCATTACGGGAGATATCAACATCATACCGAGAGAGGGCCGTGAACTTGGCCTCATATTGGTCCACCGTCATACTCCCTTAAGTCAAGCTCAAAACTCTGTTTGTCTCTTCCTTTGGGCTGTCTCGGGAATATACTGATTTTGGAAGTACTGTAGGAAGACTTCCCATGTAATCTCCGAGTGTTGCGCACTCAATATTTTCTCAGTGGATGTCCACCAATGTTCAGCATCCGATTGCAACATAAAAGTGGCTAAGAACACCCTTTCTGTACTACTACAGCCCATAAACTTGAATGACTTCTCCATTTGTAGGACCCATTCCTCTGCTTGCACTGGATCCCTTACTCCCTTAAATACCGGGGGATTCATTTTCTGAAACTGTTTGAGGAGTTCCATATTCTTCTTAACTGCGTCCCCAGTAGAAGAAGATGATGCTGGTGGTTGTGGAGGCTCAGATTGTGGTTGTGGGGTACCCACTTGTGGTGGCGGTGGTACTTGAGTGCTCGGTGGTGGTGGCGGAGGTGCTTGAGGAGGTACAGTTGATGGAGGAGGTGGCGATACTATTGGGGCCAAGGGTGGCACCACCTGATCCTGATTAAACCTCGCCATGAACTGAGTGAACATGGTAGACATGGCATCCATGTTTCGGGACATGGTGTCTAAGTTCCTCTCAACTCGAGCAATACGGTCTCCTTCATTTTCTGGCTGAGGAGGAGGAGGTGGCGGTGGCTCGGGAATCGGTGTTTCGGGAGCCTGCTCCTCTCGTCTCCTCCCAACTTTCCTCACGCTTCTATACCGTCCTTTCATTTCAGGTATACCTAAATATGATAAACATGTTTAGTACTCTATTCGAAAAACACACGATAACATCGTGTCAAAGCATCATTCACAGTTTATATCCAGACACACACAGTTATATGGGATGTAAGACTAGTTCTAGCCTATCTACACTGACACGAGGCTAGACAAACTCTGCTCTGATACCATTTTGTAACGCCCTCAGAAGCCGGATTTTCGGGCTAACTTTTTCTTTCACTTCCTATGTTTGTCTCTCGCTCAGTGCAGCTAAAATCTAATGAGTAGAATCCCACTCCTATAGTTATTTAAGACTAGTTGTCTAAGGTCCCATTATAGTCTTCTCGTAAGACGTATCGAAAACGATATTGAAAAACTTCCGTCCCTATTTCATTTCCATTATCCATTCTCATACTAAGTACATCATCGTTTTAACCTATAGCAATTCCACATCTCAATATAATTTCTAAAATACTTAGCATCCATGTGATTTAATATATAAACATATCAAGATTACGACTTGACTACGAATCACAGTGTGTTTACAGATTCGATATCTCCTAGTATTTACATCCCGAATCCTATACATTGTGTGCACAAAAGAATTTAGTCTGGGATATAAACAAAAGAACAAAGATTATACCTTCTTTCAAAATACAACTTCCAGCTACTCAACAAAAAGACTCTCCGTGCACCACGCTCGTGCCGAGTCTACCTGAAATAATCTGAGGTGGAAGGGGGTGAGCTTTGGGGAAAGCCCAGTAAGAAAGCATACGCTAAACGATGTTAGGTTTCTACTATGTTAAATGCATGTGCATGCGTGAATGAACGTGCCCAAAACTCATGCTCAAAGATGTTTATTTGGAAATAATGCCAAATTGATAAACCATAGTTTATAAGCTATAAAATATTATGCCAAGTAACTTCAAAACAATTTAGTACTCAAGCATTCACCGAATCAAGATATATATATAGTAGTAGTAGAAATGATACATTCGCTCGTCTTTGTAACAGTATCGTAATATACATTTAAAAACATTTACATGAGACGAGCATTAGGAGATTCGGTAACGTAACAGGAATCTTTGGAAATATAACCAAGAAGCTTTCTATGAAAGCATCCACTGTAGCTAGCAGTGGTCGGTGTCCCATACCAGGGCTCTATCCATGATCATGAATCATCCCAGCACCAGTGATCATCTAGTAGCTGAGGTACAAGTCACGACTAGTTGTCGGACAATCATACGTAATTACCGCTACCCATTTGCCACACAGGCGGGATCCATGACGCAATTACGTATACGGCGCCTGAATGCCACACAGGCTTACTGAATGCCACACAGGCATAATAAAACGCCACACAGGCGAGTGCCACATAGGCATTTCCAAGTGCCACAAAGGCATTTCCAAGTGCCACACAGGCATTTCCAAATGCCACACAGGCATTATACATCATCACATGTATCATGAGTCAAAACTCGTTTAGAAATATATCTTACAAAATAGGTTGAGTACTAAAGGCATAAACCGTTCCACATACTTATAGTTTTAAAAATCTAATCGTACGAAGTCTCAATAACAAATAGCAGTGATTAATATGCATGAGGTTTTAAAGGCATTTAATAAATCCAATTTAATATCAAGAAACTTATTTAGACAATTTCTAACGAAATTTCGGCATTATAACGGCATAGGTAGAACACTACCCGCGTCATAACCACAAATCAGATACCTGTAGAAAATTCACTCAAGCAATATATCTTCAATACATCAATTTCCAATACACATCCAAATCCAAATCCAAGTCCAAATCCAAAACATTATGCATTTAAAATTCAATCCAACGTATTTGGACAATTAACCAAAAATGCATTTAAATCCATAAATATTAAATAACATTAATTTAAACATGCATAAGCATAGTAGACTGACAGGCATTTACCGTATATTCCCTTACCTTTCGTTGTACGACACCAAGGTTGTTTTCACCACCCTTATTAATAGTCTTATGGTTCCTCTTCACCCCTACATTCATAATCTTCTCATCATTATTCTTTATTTGTATACTAATGTGTATACACATATACATATATGTATATGGATTATATTCCACAGTTAGCCCATTTACCTTAAATGTAATTGTCGATCCAAAACTATTACTACACTCGTTTTCGTAATTTGCTGGCCATTGTAGCACTAATAACAATGAGTCCTCGAGCTTCTTTCACCAACAACACCCTACAGAAATTTTAACATAAGTAATTATATTATTAACACTAGGCTCAGTCTACAAAATTAGATTCTTTGCACCAACAAGCCACAAAACCAAAACTCTATTGTTATGGGTCTTACCTTTGTTTACTAATTAACTGATGAACCTCTATCTCTTCTTCTCCTTTGTGGCTATTGTTTCATTAAAATACAGCCCCTGTTTCGAGTGTCTTTGGCCTTCCAACAATGGCCTTGTGTGCTGTCGACACCAACCCTACTAATGCCCACACCACCATTTTCTGGCTCAACGCCTCATTCCCCAAAATCCCGTTCGGTTTTGGCTTGGGAAGGAAGGAGTCCAGCAGCGAAATACACTTCCCCTGCTATTGCGTTTACGTTTCCAGCCCTTCTACTCTATAATTTCCTTCTTTTTTCCCTCCCTTTTTCGGTACCAATTTGCTCTTCCAGGCCACCTGAACAGCCTTTCCTTTTCTTTTTTTTTTTCCTTTGTTTCCGTTTCGTCGATAGCCCTCGCTTAAATCCCTATCGCCCTCTCTGTTTTTTTTTCTTTCCCATTCACTTTCCCGTTCTCCCCTTTTTCCTTTCTTTATTCTTTTGTTGTCTTGTTTGACTTTACTTTTGTGTGATCCTAAATCCCACGTGAGTGGGGTAAAAACAAAGGAAGCCGATTGGCTTCTTCAATAAGCCAATCGGTTTCATCAATTTTTTTTATTAATATAATATCATTATTATATTATGCATATTTTATATTAAGAAAGTACTTTGTTGTAGTATTTTATTTTATTTGTTTTGTTTTATTATATAGATGTATACCATATTTTATTTTATATATATGACGTATAATATGTAACTACACCCAAGACTCACACTTAGATTAAATAATTCTATTATTTTCGAATTTAACTAATTAAAATACATTAAAATCAACTTTATGAACTTAGTTGATTTACACAAGGTTTAACCAAAATTCATGGGCTTACTGTAGCTTGTCGCTCCCGAGCTCGAAGTAGATAAGATCTCTTATCTTCGGGACTACTTAAGCCGTGCCGAGATGTCCACACGTCTACATGTCCCTATATAATTATTTTTAAATTATTTTTTTGTTAGTTATAAAATTGTGCTAAATAATAGACAATTAATTTAATATAGTACGAATTTTTCGGTTATTACAGTTCATAATTGTGATAACCGGGATTTTTGACACCGATTAGTAAACAAATATAACTTAGATAAGTATAAGTTATATTAAGTATTCAAAAGTTATGAGAATAAATTAATTAAGTAATGATTTAATTTTAGGAACTTAAATTAAAATGATATTTTATGACTTAAATTAGGGAAATAAATATATATGTACATTAAATAAAATAATATATATATGTATATTAAAGGGATAAAAGGAATATATACATATATATTAAGGAGATGAAAGAAATATAATATAATATAATTACAAAATATATATAATAAAATAATAAAATAAATAATAATATATATAAAAGCAATTGCTCCTACGTTAGTGGGAGCAGTTGCCATTTCTTTTGTTGAAAAGAAGCAGAGGACGTGAGGTCCTCTGCAAACCAAATGAAGGAGTGCAAACCAAATGAAGGAGTGATTTATGAGAGAAAGGAAATAAAATCGGGGAAAGGAAAAAGAAAGGATGAGGTCGAGAGAGAAGGAATAGAGAAAGATAAGAGAACCCGAGGGAGAGAGCAGAGGAAGCCAGATTTTAGGGCACTAAACAGTGACGTACTGGGCTGGGTTGAGTGCTGGAAACTTGGAGATTAAAGTGCTGTCATGAAGCTAAAGAAGGGAGGCCAAAACAACATAGGTGCAGGAGTAAATTGGTGGTCGAAATTGAGTGTTTCGGTGACCAGATTTAGATGTTTTGGTGGTCAGAAGAGATAGAGTGAAGCTTATGCGTGAGGAACGATCAAAGTTGAAGGGGAAAACAGCAAGGAAATTTGCAAGGAAAGGAGAAGGATCGGAGGGGCTGTCAAGCCCACAATCCCCTGCATGTGATTCATCTCTAAGTTGCTGTTCTAGGTGTGCCATTCGGCTAGAACAACAGCAAATAGGGGAAAATGATGCTAAATCTTGAAATGAGGGGGCTGCTTTGAGAGTGAACGGTGGCAGTCTTTGAGGGGCTATTGAAAGGCAAAGGAGCTGAGGTTTTGGACAGGAAACAGGGGAAGTTTAGGCACCGGGTTTGAGCAGTGCATAAAGGCCGTTTGAAGGCTGGAATGGCAACATTTAGGCGTGAAGAAGGGTAAAGGAAATTTGATTGTTAATTTGGTTTATTTAATAAATTGTTAAATAGCTTGTAAAATTTTCTAAGTGTGGTTATGGATTTAAAATTGTAAAGGCTACGCAAGTGGTGATTTCAACTTGACCAAGCTTGAGAGAACATTAAATTGCAAGCTTTGATGTTAGGTAAGTTACTTGTATAAAATAGTCTATGCTAAGATTTTGATTTGTTGGATATGCGAAATTCCTAGAAAATGATTTGGTGATTATGTGAGACTGTTGAAAAGAAATGATTTGGCTATAGTTAAATAATTGATATTTTGGAATGATGAGTTAATACATATTGTTAGAGTATTGATTGAGTGCTATTAGAATATGGCATAATGTTGATGGAATATAAAGGGAATGTTATTTATAACATTAGAGTAGTAGACATAAAATTTATTGATTTCGCGAATTTTGAATGAAATAAATAGCTATGTGAAATTTTGAGATTAGCTTTAAGTAAGAAATCTTTTTAATTTTAATTTTATTAAGTAAGACATTTCTATAAGTCGAAATTAGACTTATGTTGTACATTAACGAATTGGTTTGCATTATTATGATATATCGTTAGAAATGTCTAAATTTTTGAGACAATACGAAATTATAGTTGTTAGGTGATGAGAAAATTATTGGATATAGATTTAATATTTTGGTAGATAATGAGATAATTATAGAATGTATGGAATAATAGAAGACTGGGGGTGAAGTCGAATTTGAAAAACGGAAATGATTTGGTAACGGATGCAATTTTAGCGCTAGTTAGGGAATAGATCGAATTACTGTTGTATTAGGAATTTTGAGATATCAACAAGATGTATAATATTATGTAAAGGTAATTTTGGATATTAAAGATATTTAAATGATTTTTCTGCAGTTCAAGAGTGAGTTGGTGACTGGATTTTACGAGCCTGATTTTAAATATTGATTGTCGGATTTCTTAGCTTTGCTACGACTGTGCTCGATTGAGGTAAGAGATATATATAGGAACGTAGGGGATACTGAAGTCAATTTAAAATCAACTGCCTTGAGTTTATAAACTATGTTTTCTTGCAGGAGGTTTTAAGAAAATATGAGCCGTTACGTTGTCCGATTTTTATGAAAATAATGGTTTTATGATTTAAGCTTAACTTAAGCAATCATTTGAAAATAACCATTTATCCAGTAGACTTATTTTGAAAACGGTTAAATCTTATGACTTTGAATTGTTTATAAGGCTTTCAACCGAGATATTTATCTCAAGGAATTATCAACCTATGTTATTGTTTTGAAGATATTATGAGTATGTATAGTTTATATGTTTTGAAAGAAATGTATGACTTTTGTTATGAACTTTCTTAAAGCACGAAAATACTGTTTTGAATTTTGAAAATATATGGTATTATTTTGAAACTACTGTGCGTGACCTTAATTCTGCCGGCAGTAGGTATTTATATTCAGACTACTGTGTGTGGCCTTGAATCAGTCCACAGTAGGAACTATATGTATGGAAATGTTTTGAGACATGACTAACAATCACTGCAGTAATGTTTTGGACTTCTGTGTGACCCTGATCCAGTCCACAGTAGGTAATGTTTTGGGCTACTGTATGATCCTGATCCAGTCTACAGTCGAGTTTCTATTGTTGTGACCTTGATCCAGTCCACAGCGGGCCTAGTTGACACCTGATCAGTGCTCACTGTGGACCCCCTCTAGACTATGGCCATATGTCAATTTGAGCTGCATGATTAATTATTAGTCGCTAACATGTCTCCAACTTAGTATATCTATACTTTTCCGTGCTTATCTTCGTATATGATTTCCGAATGTATGATATTTGGATTCTGAAACCGATATGAATTTGATTTGACAATCTGTATTGAAAATGAATGTGATAAGTGTAACATCCCGTTACCACCTTTTTCACGAATTTCTATACAACTTTACCGGTTGGGCTGTCTGCGATGCCATTAACATTCAACAGTGACAATAATAAATGATAAACATTTATTAACAATTACGAAGTATAAAATTTTTTTTCTTTATTTCTTTACATCTAACATCCCCTACTGACTTTGTTTCACTAAAGTAGTACTGTATACTCATGTCTGAAATGTAGAAGAGAAGGGACTGTACCTGTAATGTTAATCATCCCTCTTGGAGCTACTTCTCTAACTCCGTGTCTTTTATCTGTGGAGTTAAAACAAAGGGATGAGCAATTCATTTGCTCAGTAAAGGAGACATATGCTGCTTTACAAAATCAAAGCCATATACCACAATCAATTTGTTTTCCACAAATCACTTTAAATAGGAAAACAGTGGTTATATCAACCAGTACTCTCAATGCGTCATTCAAATCATTTTCTCAACAGTTTACAATAAATTAAACAGCAAATAGGATTTTAACAAATCCTTTCAGTAAATAGAAATCAACAAGTTGAGACTAGGCATCACCCTATGAATAATTCATGCTATCATCGTTCCCCCTCCCCCTTGCGAGAACGGAATCTACCGCTATTAGGGTGCACCCGTAGACCATCGCCCCTCACGGCTATCTCTACTAGATCTATGGCCATAATCTATAGGTGGTCCTTAGGTCCACTTGCCAGGTGACCTCGAGACCGCTGATGACTTGGCGGGTCCATCAGCCTCATAACTCATAACAATGCATGAAACTAGGGGCCTAAAGTCTCAAAATCAAACTATATCTCATGAAAACCTTTAAGGAATTATTTCATAAATTCATCATTTTCTCAGAATGATTTTCTTTCCAAAAAGGTTTTAAAAACATCCCGCAATCTCACTGAATTCCGTGTGAGAAAGGCCCGGGTTAACTCCATGGTCAACTCGCCCATTAGTCAACTCGCCCGAATATGGTTTCATATTTTCTATTTTCAAAGCTATTCAAATAGTTCATTTTCTATTGAAAAACATTTAGAAAAGAGAACCCTGTTTGCCATGGTCAGCTCGCCCATTTGGCTCGCCCATGGTCAACTTATCAATGCGGCGAATCAGTGTTCGCTCGCCGACCTTAGCCTTTAAAAACAACAGGTAAACTGGCTCGCCCACAGTGGCTCGACCACAACTTTCTTAACAAATGGGGTCGCTGCCCCAAAGCATTATAAAAGGATTTGCCCATTTGTGGCTAACCCGGATTTTTACTTTTAAAAAGGGTCGCTCGCCCAAAAGAAAATATAAAAGGGTTCGCCACTTTGGCTCGCCTGCCTTTTATCAAAAGAGGGGTTGTTCATCTGAAAACAACACAAAAAGTTCGCCATCCATTGACTCGCCCGGATTTCAATAAAATATAGTTACTCGCCCAAAAGAAAATAAAAGGGTTTTTTGCCCAAAACACTAAAAGTTTAATTCGCCCGCCTTAACAGTTCGCCCAACATAATATAAGAGTCGGCCTTTAGCTCGCCCAAATCAAAACAATCATCAAAACAATGCATGTCATAAAACCAAAACAATTTCTCAATAATTTCTATGAAATTTACTCCACAGGACATGCATTCACTTCACACACATCTCCCTTACCTGGTTCAACGAAACCTTATTTTGCCTTGCTTCCTGCTCGCCAATAGCCATTTCCAATTCCCGGCTGCAAAATAATTTATTAAATTCTATTAATATTTTCTTTAAATAACTTTCATTCACTTGGGCGAGACTTGAGATAAATAAACCAGCTCGCCCAACTGATATCCTACTAGCTCACCCAACAGAGCATTTAGTAGCTCGCCCATTTGAGCTCGCCATTCACCAAATGGCTTACACGTGGGAGCTCGCCCAATATTTCCTCATTCATTTATTGGTCAATTATTGGGAGCTCGCCCAAAATCAACACGCACGGTTACATTTCCTTAAACGTGGGAGTTCGCCCACCATCAACTTGCCATTACCTCGGTTTTAACTAGCATGTGGCGACCTCGCCACTACCACATTCCAGCTCGCCCATGATCACTGAGCTCGCCCATGAATTAAACTAGCGTTGGGCGACCTCGCCCATTTGACCAAAACTTTATGCTTGGCGAGTTCTTATTTCCTACTCGCCTAATTGGCGATTACTAACTTTCAACATGGGCGATTACTAACTTTCAACATGGGCGATCACCATAGTCGCCATTCTCGTCACTTGTTCCATTATTTTCCTTGTTTTCATATTCTCTAAGGATCTAACTAAAACAAGGCTGCATTCTATGTTTATTATGTTGTAAACATATAAATCTACCATTGAATATCAAGAACAGCTCAGAAATATGAAACTCAGCTCAACCAACTGCACTTCCAGAACAGATTGCTTTCCATCTCACGTTGGCCTTCCTTTGCTTATTCCTTTAACTCATCAAACTAAGGAGGAAAGATTTGCAAGTAGGTTTATGTGTTTAGCCAACTTAAGAGTGAAGCTCAGTAAATCAAGCATGACAGGAATGGAAGGAATAACATAAACTTACAGTTGTGTAGTTCTCTCGTGAAGAAGACGAATTTGGCTAAATCAATTTTCCTCAAATGTTTCTTCTTATATAGCCATGCTATCCAATCAGAACCTATCACTTGGTCTTATCCCATTCTTCTTTCATTAATTTCACGTCTTTCATGCATTAAAAACAGAAGAAAAACTGCAGCAGAAGGAACGGCTATGAGAAGTTATTCTATGCATATTTTGACTTACTTCACTTGCCATTAATTGTCTAAATCGAGAAGCCAATGGCGTGAAGTCCACAGCCTCTTTTCTTGACTTATTACACCTTTTGTCTTATTCCTCAACCAATAAGGTTATTTCTTTTATTGACTTTATTCTTTCTCAATTTATTGTCTTCAACCGTATGACTTACAAAGTCAATTTTGGCTGCAAAATGGTTTGAATCTATTTTCATTTTGTCCATACTGATTTCGGTTCGCCTCCTCATTCTGGAGACCTTCAGCTCACCCACTCGATTTCAATTCGCCAACTCAATATCTGAAATTTACGAAATGATTTCCTTTGCTAGGCTATCATTTGTGCTTCTATATGGGCGACCACATTACTCGCCAAAAACATTCTTTGGGCGATCACAGTCCTCACCACACACGGGCCATCATCTAATCACAGCCTTGGCGAACTCACCTATTCGCCAATGAGGCCATTGAATCCTACTCGCCCTCACACTCATTGGGCGATCAATTCTACCAATTAACTTGGCGAACTTACCATTCGCCCTCGCCATAATCCATTGGCGACCACACCATTACCTTGCTCGCCCATTGGCGAGCCGTTTCTTCATGGTACTCGCCCGTCGAGTATTTCAAAGAAATTGCTCCCTTTTCATCCTAAGTTAAGGAGCTTTTCACTTAAGTGAAATCAATATTCATTATTTACTTAATTTCCGTTATCCATTTTATGAAATTAGAGTCTACAGTAGTGTAGAATCGGGTCTTACAATAAGCACGTATATCTCGAATTATATTCAGAATTTGGTTACTTATGTTTCTGTTTAAATGAAATGTTTTCCAATGCATTACATATGCATGATTTGATTTCTGAATAGTATGAAATATAGTATTTGAGCTTTAATAAATATTTTCGAAACTTGCATATAGAAATTCGGTATTTGTTTCTTATATATATATTTCTTATTGGGCTTTCCAAAAAGCTCACCCCCCTCTCCACCTTCCAGATAAATTGCAGTAGGTGCTTTGTACACGAGGTTTAAGCAAGTCCTTCGAAGCTTTTGTATCACTCTTGAAAGTATGTGATGTACAGTATTCTCTTTTATATTCAAACTTCTACATTCAGTACTTTTATAGTATGAGGATGTAATTAAAGGAAGTATAGAATATCGTTACGGTCTATAACAATGCATGCAACTTGGGTAGAGATATATTTAGTCAAGTAGAATGATTCGAAATTATAAATGTATGCTTAATGAGAGAATTTGACTGGGACCTATGCTTAGTGAGAGAATTTGAATGGGAGCTAAGGTAACTAAAGGACATTGACATAGCTAATATAATATTAACTTAGAAATTGATTAGTGACACTACGTACAGCCCAACCAAGTAAGTGAAAAAGAAAAAAAATTGGGTCGTATTTTTAGTATAAAGGGTCGTTACAAAAGTTGGTATCAGAGCAAGGTTGGTCTGATGTACGTTTGTGTCGGAAGGTCAAGAACTATTTACATCCCCTAAGTACTGTACATGTCTGAATATATATTGTACATTTCTGTTTAAAATGACATTGAATGTGTTTATTCTATATGAACAAATTATAGCTTTTTCTTACCTAAACCGTATATGATATGACTTGATAAGCAATGAAGTGGTAAATATTATTTGTTCGATTTTGAACATATTGAAGTGATATTAGTAGAAGCACAACGGCCTATATGATTTAAGGATTGATGTGGTGTGCTTATTAAGACTCATGAATGATGAACAGAGTTGTGTTTAGTGGAGATAATAATGGTATAACCTAGCATAATTGGCCTAAGATAGGTCATGCAATGATCTGAAATGATCGGTTAGAATATGTTTTGCTTTGAAAGAGATAGAATTATTGTATCTTATGTGATTGATGTAGAAATAGGTAATGATTGAAAGATGCAAGAGAAATTCGTTAATATGGAATTATAGGAATGTATGTTAAGGATAAGAGGCTATGAAATTTTGGAATGAATCTTGGTTACATGGAAATTGTGTTGGAATACAAATTTGAGTTCTGATAGTGCATCTGAGAATGGCATGTGATGAATATCCTTAATTGCATATTGAATTCATTTACACGGCTGCAAACCTTAAGTATTTCAACACGTACCTCGATGTAACGTATGGACATATTTAGCATAAGCTTTGAGCTTTTGGAATCGTTTGGTTTTGATTATGCATGGATTTATGAGGTAATGTATTTGGAAATCTTAAATATGTGGGCTATTTTCAATGACTAGAAAGAAATCGAACTGTGCATTGAGCTTTTGTTTATAGAGCCATTCGAACCTAAAGTCTTATGATGACATTATTTTCCTATGAAGAGAGTATAAGATTTGATCGAATACGTGATCTGGCTTTTATTTTGAGAACTAGCTGCAAAATAATTTATTAAAACTATTAATATTTTCTTTTTATATATTTCCATCATTTTGGCGAGACTTGAGATAAATCAACTAGCTCGCCCACAAAGATCCTACTAGCTCACCCAATAGAGCTCTTACTAGCTCGCCCAACATTACTCGCCATTAATATATTGGCTTATTCGTGGGAGCTTGCCCACAATTCAACTCGCCATGCCTATGCATTTGAGCTCGCCCCAACAGAGCTCTTACTAGCTCGCCCAACATTCCTCGCCATTAATATATTGGCTTATTCGTGGGAGCTTGCCCACAATTCAACTCGCCATGCCTATGCATTTGAGTTCGCCATATGTGGCTTTCTATTCAGAGGTGGGCTCGCATATGAATTAAACTAGCGTTGGGCGACCTCGCCCACTTGAACAAGAATTTCTAACTTGGCGAGTTCTTTATTTCCTACTCGCCTCATTGGCAATCACTAACATTCAACATAAGCGATCACAATAGTCGCCACTCTCGTCACTTTTTCAGTATTTTCCTTGTTTATTTTTGTCTATTTCCATGACCACATCTTGTTTCTAGTTTTCATATTCTTTAAGGATTTAACTAAAAACAAGGCTGCATCTATGTTTATTACTTTGTAAAACATAGAAATCTACCATTGAATATCAAGAGAATCATAGAAATATGGAACTCACCTTAACTAACTGCACTTCTAGAACAGATCACTTTCGGTCTTACGTTGGCCTCCTTTTGCTTATTCCTTTAGCTCATCAAACGATGGAGGAAAGGTCTTGCAAGCAGGTTTACTTGTTTAGCCAACTTAAGAACAAAGTTTAGTAGATCAAGCATGGCAGAAATGGAAGGAACAGAACATAAACTTGCAGTAGGATAGTTTTTGTGAAGAAGATGGAGTTTGCTAAGTCGGTTTTCCTCAAGTGTTTCTTCTTATATAGCCATGCTAATCCAATCAGAACCTATCACTTGGCCTTATCCCATTTTCTTTTATTATTTCACGTCTTTCATGCATTAATTAGATGAAAGAGGCAGCTAGGGTAAATTTTCAACCCTCATTAATAGATGAAGACACCTGTGGCCAAAGAACAGCGTGCTAATCTTTTTTGTACTGTTTCCTGACTTATTTGCCTTCTTTGTTTTATTCCTCAACCAATAAGGATAATTCCTTTATTGACTTTAACCTTCCTCAGCCGCAATTCCCTCATACGGCAGCCAATAAGATTTATCATGTGTCAGATTTTTGTATCCTCCCTTGATTTTCTTCAGCCGTGTGTCGTACAAAGTCAATTTTTGCTGCAATGGTTTGAATTTATTTCCCCATATCGTCAGCTTTTATTTCCATTTTGTCCACACGTGCTGATTCTAGTTTGCCTACTCAACTTGAGACTTCAGCTCGCCCACTTTATTTCAATTCGCCAACTTTCTTAGGCTCGTCTATGCTTGCACCTGGGCATCGCCACTTTGTCTTGATGCCAACTTAGGATTTGGCAATTACGAGTTGATTTCTTTTCCTTATAATTTACTCAATCATATGGGCGATCACAAGCCATCGCCCCATTCGGGCGATCATCTTAATCCAATAACCTGGCGAACTTACCTATTCGCCGAACAGGCAATTAAACCAACTCGCCATCATGCATTGGCGATCATCCCCTTGCTCGCCCATTAGCGAGCCGTTCCATTATAGTACTTGCCCATAGAGTGTTTCACAGAAATTGCTCCATTCACATCCTAAATTAAGGAGCTTTTCACCCAAGTGGAAATCAACATTCATTATTTATTTAATTTTCATTATCAAATTTTATGAAATTAGGGTCTACAGTAGTGTAGAATCAGGTCTTACATTTTCTCACCACCTTAAGAAATTTGGTCCTCTAAATTTTATATAGACCTATCACTGAAAGAGCTCTGGATGCTTCTCACGTATAAGGCTATCTAACTCTCAAGTAGCCTCCTACTACCAGAGCATCCAATCAAAGGATTAATCTTAGATCACAACACTTTATCCTTCCTATCCATAATCAATACCGGTTTTTCAACGTAACTCATGTCCTCTCTGATCTCCAGTGGCTCATGTCGAATCACGTGAGAAGGATCTGGATGATGAGCTCGAGATGTGGAATACATTATGCACTCCTGGCAAATCTGTAGGTAGTGCTAACCGATATGCCACATCTCTCACTCGATCTAAGATCTCCAAAGATCCAATGCATCGAGGACTCAATTTTCCTCTCATTATACCTCTAAATGGTGAGACCTTTAAATTACATAACCTCCCATATATCTCCGGAATCTGCTCAACCATATTAGGAGTTAAGGACTTATGGTCTCCCACTTTTTCCTATGCTATCGTAGATCGATATCGTCTGCCATATATAATTTCGTAAGATGCCATGCCAATAGTCACCTGTTAGCTATTATTATAAGCAACTCTGTCAGGGGAATTGAGTGTTCTAGGAGCCTTTAACATCAAATGCACACGCTCACACTATATCCTCGAGCGTTCATATCATACGCTCAGACTGTCAATCAGTCTGCGGATGAACTACGGTGCAAAACTCAATCGGGATCTCATAGCTTCCTGTAATCTCTCTCAACACTGAGATGCGAAGCGGGACTCCCTGTCAGATATAATGCTCACTGGAACACTGTATACCCTCACCATTTTCCTGACCCATAACTCAGCCAAGACACTAATTAAATCAATAACTCCAAGAGATAAGCAGACTCAATCAATTTATCCACAATTATCCAGATAGCACTATACCTTTTTGTGGGTAATTCAATTGTTCACTTGCTTTAGGAAGTACCATCAATATAGGTATTTTTATTCCTTATCAATTTTCTAACTTTCAGTTACTCTCGTTTCTAAGATGAGAGTGCTAGTATCTCTTTATACTCCAAATTTTCTTTAAAAGTCCTGCCCGTCTCTTCAGGCCCTCGACAGTCATCCGTTTGGCGCTCTCCCACGCCCCAAGTTTACTCTTTAAAGTGAGTCGGTGACCACATAGTTCGCCCACACCTCACAACATAATATCTGCTGTTGGGCGATCGCCCAACTCGTGGGTCGCCGATCCCGGATTTTGATCAAGGGTCGTGAAGAACTCGGGCTTCTTCTCTCAAAATCAATTTATACTCCCTGAAATCTTTTATCATCCTTGGGAGTTAGCACATTTTCACTTCTTTTTACACAGTAACTCATTCATACTATTTATCACTTATCATCTCATTTGGTGCTAAGTCGATAATAATTTGGTGACTATCATTTAGATAGTTTTAATCAATCGTATGTAATTGTCCCAGTAGTCTCTTAAATACAACGCACTCGCTCTCAATATATACCGGAGTGTCCACACAATGCGGTCGAATATCTATATCAATCTGAGGTGGTGCTGACAGTAAATTTGGGATCCCAAAGCTTATTGCTATTTACTCAAAGCATGTGGCAAATCAGAGATCCCTATCACATGTACTCACTCACTGGAACTTCACATATGTTCTCAGTGTTTCACCGATATATATCGACTAAGGCACTCAAAACATCCTGAAACCTGATGATGAAGAAGTGAATTAATTTGGTCACTCAATCCATAGTCACTTCTATAACCTCATGGTTCTTTTAGATTCTTTACCATCCCACTATGATTATTTCATGGTTAAAGTATAACTGCCCTTCTTTTGCAGACCTTAATACTAACCATCGATTACGTCTCAGGTAATCATTTTTCTCGATAACTTCTTTTCATATCGGGTTATCATTTTATCTCTTATTCTCCTAGTACATGTAATATCACTTACTTGGAGAACGTAATTGAGAGTATAATTTCTTCACAATCCATTTCTGAAATTGAATTTATCATCATTCAAATTTCGTCACCACTTTACTTATACAATTTCACGGTTCTAATGTGTATATATATATACACACACATATATATATATCCTTTTTCAGGATGAGCAATACTTCTTTTATCTGCTCTTCTGAGTATAACAAAATTTCATCTGTCAAAATCTGGCTTGTTATTAATTTCAACTATAACCACATGATGATCATATGAAATCACCTTTATTCTTATATTTGGGAACTACCTCATGACTCATGTTCTCTAGTCATCATATGACTTGTATCTTAAGATATTTTCATTCTTTCACATTCATCACCACAGTCGTTTTCCTACTTAATATAGTATTTTACCGTTACAATCTTGTAACCATTTCGAATACTATACTCATACATACCCATTCACTTTCACTTTCACTTTCTCACAAGTATGTATCTCATCAGTAAGGTAGCGAATTCCACAAACTCCTCAACAATTCATTTATGCCATACGGGTAAACCTCATAAATTTTATACCTTAATAACCACACTTTAATCTCACTTAAATAGTAAGATCCTTTACTCAGACAATTTCAATGTCCACTTAATTATTTGAGACCTCACGTCTCTAATGTACATAGTTCAATTAGAACTCATGTTCACTGACTTAACAATAAGGTTTTTCCATTCCTAAAAGTTTGTGGCATTATTCAACGGTATTGCTTATATCAACACACATATTCATTCTCTTTAAAATCTTCCTAGCTGGCTCTAGGCTCACATGTAGGAAGGATACTACAGTCGGCTAGGGATCCAGATAGAATAAGGTAGGTATTTTAGAATACTATACTTGTTCCGAAACCTAGAAGCAACTGTAGAGAGTACTAATCCCGTTGTTTTCAAAACGATATAATTTTCATTTTCACCAGTTATACCAAAACAGTTGATTTCTCTACTTATCAATCTCTTAAGTAATTTCTCAAGTTCTTCTAATTCTCTGGTAAGGGCTTACAAAATTTTTCATGTTGTGAATCGAGTCAACAATCTCTCAAATCCACATTACTCCAAAAATTTACTTAGAATATCATCCCGTAAATTCTAATTCACAAACTCATATCATCTTGGATGTCTCGTTATTTACATCCAACAAATCCACTATGTATCCTCCAAACACATATGTATAAATTTTCAAGTCACTTCACATGTATTTCACAATATTTCGATTCTATGAATATCGTATTTATTCTCCTAAAAACATAAGGAGTATATAGAATCAGTATTAACATCATCGATTTTAAATCATTGATCACACAATTCACCTTTTTGGTTCACTCTATAAGTATACCACTTTTCATAATATTCAATAATCTTTAACCAATATAACCCATATTTTTACTTTAATTCAGACCCTAAAATCAACAACAGGGCTGACTATCTCGCGACCTCTAATATTATATACTCCGGGTCGCATTACTCATCAAAATATCAGTGGGGCTTACAGTAGGGATCACCAAACATGTAATATGTCCTTTACACCATCACATACTATTTCACCATTGATTTTATTCTAGATCAATTTAGTCATTAATGACTCAGAGAAATTATTTTAATATAGGGGTATGTTCATAAATTCCCTTTTAATTCTTTCTCTTCGATATACCTCCAAACATGCGATCTTAGTGCCTATACACTAATATTATCCCCTTTCATTTCAATATCATCATTTCAGGATCCTAGTTCGATATGAATAGAGAAGTCCTGGTAGGACCCTCACCGAGTTCCTCACTGTACCTTACCGAATAGACCTGACATTGCGATGATAAGATCGCCTATCTCATGTAGAATTCTCGAATTACAATCTCTATTTGTAACCCTTAATTTATCAACTTTCACCACATTTAAACACTTAACTTAATTTACAGTCACTTGACTTCTCTATACATTTAGACTATATAGTACTACAGGGGATGATAACCTTTTTCAACACTTTCCATTCTAAAGGCATCAACAGACATTAGGCCAACCAAAACTCTGATACCATTAAATCTGTAACGACTCGTTGCCACATTTTTCACGTATTTCTATACAACTTTTTCAGTTGGGCTGTCTGTTATGGCATTATCATTTAATAGTGACAGTAATAAATGATAAACATTTATTTAACAAATACGAAATATGAATTTTTTTCATATTTCCTTACATCTGACATCCCTTATTGTTTTTATTTCAATAAAGTAGTACTGTATACATATGTCTGAAATGTAAAAGAGAAATGGCTGTACCTGTCATATTTGACATAAGTTGCCCCAGCGTTTTATATGTAGCTATATCCATTTGGGATAAAATTCTCTAACTCCTTGTCTTTTTATCTGTGGAGTTAAAACAAAGGGGTGAGCGAACCACGCGCTAACTAAAGGAGACGTATGCTGCTGTAAAGAAAGCAAAACTATATGCCACAAGTATTTATTTTTCCTAAAATCATACTAAGTAGTAAAACAGTGGATATAGTAAACAATACTCTCAATACACCATTCCAATCATTGGTTAAACAATTTACATTAAAATGTAGTAAACAGTAAATAGGATTCAGTAAATCCCCTCAGTAAACAGAAATCAATAAGTTAAGACTAGGCATCACCCTATAAATAAATCATGCTCTCATCGTTCCCTACCCCTTTCCAGGAACACAAGTCGTCCTCTTTTAGGGTGCACCCGTAGGCCATCGCCCCTCACGACTATCTCGGCTAGATCTATGGACATAATTTATAGGTGGTCCTCGAGTCCACTTGCCAAGTGACCTCGAGACCGTTGATGACTTGGTGGGTCCATGAGCCTCGCAAATCATAATGCATGAAACTAGGGGCCTAAAGTCTCAAAAATCAAATTATATCTCATAAAGCACTTTTAAGGAATTATTTCACCAAATTCATCATTTTCTCAAAATGATTTATTTTCCAAAAAGGTCTTATATAAAATAGTAAAAACAGCCCGCAATCTCACCATTTTTCATGTGAGAAAGGCACGGGTTAAACTGGCTCGCCTATGGCTAGTTCGCCCATAGTCAACTTGACTATAGTCAACTTGCCCATAGTCAATTCACCCCGAAAAGGTTTTATATTTTCTGTTTACAAAGATATTAAAAACAGCACATTTTTTTCGTGTGAGAAATATGCAATTTAAACCTGTTCGCCCATGGCCAGCTCGCCCATTACGGCTCGCCCATGGTCAACTCGTCAGTGCGGTCAACTAGTATTCGCCTGCCAACCTTAGCATCTAAAAACAAATTAAACTGGCTCGCCCATAGCGGCTCGCCCATGGTCAGTTCGCTCATACTGGCATTGCCCATGGTTAGTTCGCCCATTACGTCTTTGCCCATGGTCAACTCGCCCAATGTGGCACTAAAATGGTCAACTCGCCCAATGCGGCACTTCCATGGTCAACTCGCCCAATGCCGCACTTCCATGGTCAGCTCACCTATCTGTGGCTCGCCTGGATTTCTATTAAAACAGGGGTCGTTCACCCCAAAACAACATAAAAAGAGTTCGCCTACTTTGGCTCGCCCGCATTTTATTAAAACAGGGGACGTTCGCCCCAGAACAACATAAAAAGAGTTTGCCCACTTTGGCTTGCCCGCATTTTATTAAAATAGGGGATGTTCGCCCCAAAACAACATAAAAGGGTTCGCCCACATTGGCTCACCCGCCCTTTTACCAGTTCGTCCAGACAACAACATAGGGATCGACTATCTTTGTAGCTCGCCCAAGTCAAAATAATTTATCAAATAAATGCATGTCATAAACCAAAATAGTTTCTCAATATTTTCATAATATTTTTTTCTCCACAGGACATGCATTTTACTTCACATACAACTCCCTTACCTGGTATTACGAAGCCTAGCTTCCTGCTCGCCTTCCCGATCGCTTTTATCGAATCCTTAATTCCCGGCTGCAAAATAATTTATTAAAACTATTAATATTTTCTTTTTATATATTTCCATCACTTTGGCGAGACTTGATATAAATCAATTAGCTCGCCCACAGAGATCCTACTAGCTCGCCCAACAGAGCTCTTACTAGCTCGCCCAACTGAGCTCGCCATTCATCAAATGGCTTACACATGGGAGCTCGCCCAACATTACTTGCCATTAATATATTGGCTTATTCATGGGAGCTTGCCCACAATTCAACTAGTCATGCCTATGCATTTGAGTTTGCCATATGTGGCTTTCTATTCAGAGGTGGGCTCGCCTATGAATTAAACTAGCGTTGGGCGACCTCGCCCACTTGAACAAGAATTTTTAACTTGGCGAGTTCTTTATTTCATACTCGCCTCATTGGCGATCACTAACATTCAACATGGGCGATCACAATAGTCGCCATTCTCGTCACTTTTTTAGTATTTTCCTTGTTTATTTTTGTCTATTTCTAAGACCACATCTTATTTCTAGTTTTCATATTCTCTAAGGATTTAACTAAAAACAAGGCTGCATCTATGTTTATTACTTTGTAAAACATAGAAATCTACCATTGAATATCAAGAGAACCATAGAAATATGGAACTCACCTTAACCAACTGCACTTCCAGAACAGATCACTTTCGGTCTTACGTTGGCCTCCTTTTGCTTATTCCTTTAGCTCATCAAACGATGGAGGAAAGGTTTTGCAAGCAAGTTTACTTGTTTAGCCAACTTAAGGACAAAGTTTAGTAGATCAAGCATGGCAGAAATGGAAGGAACAGAACATAAACTTGCAATAGGATAGTTTTCGTGAAGAAGATGGAGTTTGCTAAGTCGATTTTCCTCAAGTGTTTCTTCTTATATAGCCATGCTACTCCAATCAGAACCTATCACTTGGCCTTATCCCATTTTCTTTTATTATTTCACGTCTTTCATGCATTAATTAGATGAAAGAGGCAGCTAGGGTAAACGTTCAACCCTTATTAATAAATGAAGACACCTGTGGCCAAAGAACAGCGTGCTAATCTTTTTTGTACTGTTTCCTGACTTATTTGCCTTCTTTGTTTTATTCCTCAACCAATAAGTATAATTCCTTTATTGACTTTAACCTTCCTCAGCCGCAATTCCCTCATACGGCAGCCAATAAGATTTATCATGTGTCAGATTTTAGTATCCTCTCTTGATTTTCTTCAGCCATGTGGTGTACAAAGTAAATTTTTGCTGCAATGGTTTGAATTTATTTCCCCATATCGTCAGCTTTTATTTCCATTTTGTCAACACGTGCTGATTCCAGTTTGCCTACTCAACTTGAGACCTCATGTAACATCCCGTTACCACATTTTTCACGTATTTCCATACAACTTTACCGGTTGGGCTGTCTGCGATGCCATTAACATTCAACAGTAATAGTGATAAATGATAAACATTTATCTATTAATTATGGAATATGAAATTTCTTTTCATATTTCCTTACATCTGACATCCCCTATTAACCTTTATTGCACTAAGGTAGTACTGTATACACATGTCTGAAATGTAAAAGAGGAAAGACCGTACCTGTCACGTTTAACGTGCCATGCCTCAGTGCTTTAAGCATAGTTATACCCATCTGAGAACTAATTCTCTCGACTCCGTGTACTTCTTATCTGTGGAGTTAAAACAAAGGGGTGAGCGATTCATACGCTCAGTAAAGGAAACATATGCTGCTTTAAATAAAGCAAAACTATATATCACAACTCATTTGTTCTTTTCTTAACAATAACCCAGTAGAAAAGACAGTGGATATATAGTAAACAACTCTCTTAAAACACCATTAAATCACCGACTAACAGTTTACTTTAAAATGTAGTAAACACTATCGAGGATTTCAACAAATCCTCACAGTAAATAGAAACTGATAAGTTGAGACTAGGCAACAAATAAATCATGCTATCATCGTTCCTCCTCCACCTTGGGAGAACGAAACCTGCCGCTTTTGGGGTGCACCCGTAGGCCATCGCCCCTCACGGCTATCTCAGATCTATGGCCATAATCTAAAGGGGTTCTCGGGTCCACTTGCCAAGTGACCTCGAGACCGCTGATGACTTGGCGGGTCCATCAGCCCTGTGACGCCCTGGGGTGCACTCGTAGGCCTATATGACCCGAGCCATCGCCCCAGATGGGTCACGCAAAGTAACGCATGAACTCAGGGCCTAAAGTCTCAAAAATCAAGTTTTATCTCATGAAAACCTTTAAGGGATTATTTCACCCACATTATCATTAACTCAAATGATCTAATCCCCTAAAAGGTTTAGGTTTTCAGTTTACAAAACCCTTGAAAACATTTCCAAAATCTCAACCTTTAAAACCTGCTCGCCCATGGTCAGCTCGCCCGACATGGCTTGCCCATGGAAGCAGCTCGCTATAGCGGAGAACATGTGTTCGCCCGCCCTCTTTGCTTTTAAAATCTGAAGCAAAACTGGCTTGCCCTCTGTGGCTCGCCCAGAAATCAACTCGATAAGACGGTGAATAAGTATTCGCCCGCCACTTAGCTTGCCAAAACAGACGTATGGCTGGCTGATAAAAGTTCGCCCGCCTTTTATTTAAAAGAAGGTTCGCCCGCCTCGACACATTAAAAAGGGTTCGCCCGACTATGGCTTTACCCGGATTTCTCTTTAAAACAAGGGCACTCGCCCATTTCTCATAAAAGAGAGCTCGCCACATGGCTTAACTTATAGTTTTCTATTAAGAAAGTTCGCCCGCCCTTTAAAAATAGAAATGAGTTTAAAACGTATAAAAGGGATTGGTTCGCCCGCCAATACTAATTCATCAACATAAAACACACAAGGCTTGCCCAACATAAAACATACAAAGCGCTCGCCCGCCCTGTATCATTTCACCCAACAAAACAGCAAAAGGCGGCTATCAGCTCGCCCGCGATCAAACAATTATCAATTAACTTCTTAAAATCATGCATGTCAGAAAACAAAACATTTAACTTAATGTTTTCATAAAATTTACTCCACAGGACATGCATCACTTCACACACACTTCCCTTACCTGGGTCAACGAAGCCTTGCTTCACCCTGCTCTGTGTTCGGCCATAGTCTTTGCCATTTATCGCTGCAAATTACATATAAATTTCATTAATATTTTCTTTATATATAATTCTTCCATTACTTGGGCGAAATTGAAATTAATCAAATGACTACTCGCCAACAGAGCTTTACTAGTTCGCCCAGACGAGCTCGCCATTCACCATATGGCTACCACGTGTCAGTTCGCCCGCCATTTCTCATGAAGCCTTCATTGGCTAACTGTGGGAGTTCACCCACAATCCTTTTCGCCCAATGCCTCATTTGAGCTCGCCCGTCATTCACTTCACTAGAATTGGGCGTTCTCGCCCATAAATTACCTTGGCGAGTACTTAATATCTATTCGCCTCATTGGCGATTACTATTTTCAACATGGGCGATCACTGTAGTCGCCCTTGTCGTCACCTGTTCCATAATTTTCCTTGTTTTCCTATTTTCCAAGGATCTAACTAAAACAATGTTGTATTCTATCATTAACAACAGCCCAGAAAGTATGAAACTCACCTCAACCAACTGTACTTCCAGAACACGTTGTTTTTCTGTCTCATGTTGGCCTCTATTTGCTTATTCCTTCAGCTCACCAGGCTAAGAAAGAAAGGTTTTATAAGCATGTTTACTGGTTTAGCCAACTGAAGAGTGAAACTCAGTAGATCAAACATGGCAGAGAAATGGAAGAAACAGAGAAATAGCTCTCGTGAAGAAACTGAAATTGGCTAACTCGTTTTTCATCAATTGTCTCTGCTTATATAAACATTCTCAGCCAATCAATAGCCACCGCCTGGCCCTTATCCTGTTTCCTTCATCATTGTTCACGTCCTTCATGCCTTTAATGCATGTAGAAATCTGAAGCACAAATGGCGTGAAAGTCTCCCTTTCACACGCCTTTTTCTTCTGCTGCAGCCTTTGTTTACTACCTCAACCAATCAGGTAAATTCCTTACTGACTTCAACCTCTTCACCATTAATTGTCTTCAACCGTATCACTTACAAGTCAATTTTGGCTGTTAATTGTTTTGAAGCCATTTTCCTTTGTCCACCTAAGCTGATTCCCGGTCTCCACCTCGTCTGCTCGCCACACTACACCAGTTCGCCAGCCATTCAGTTGCCAGCTTTATCTTGGCAATTAAAAGAAATTCTCTTTTTTTTTTTTTTTTCTTTACAATTACCTTGAGACTTAGCGAATGGCAGTTGCCTTCTCGCCAAATAGGCTATTCTTTGCCTCTCAATATGGCGATTACAAGTTCTCGCCCAATTAGGCGATCACCGGGAAAGATCAACTCGCCAACCTTGTTTTGATTCACCTAGCACGTTGGCGAAAACACCTATTCGCACACTCCATCGCCCAACTCGCCGTCATCATTGGCGATCACTCCATTAACTTGCTTGCCCATTGGCGAGCCGTTTCATCATGGTACTCGCCCGTCGAGTATTTCACCTAATTGGCTCTGTTCTCATCTCAAATAAAAGAGCTTTTCACTCTTTTTGGAATTTAACATTCATTATTTATTTAATTTCCATTTCTAATTTTATGAGATTAAGGTCTACTGTAGGGTAAAAATCAGATCTTACATTTCTCCCCACCTTAAGAAATTTGGTCCTCCAAATTTCAACCATACCTATCAGTGAAGAAACTCTGGATAGTTCTCATGCATAAGGCTTTTAAATTTTCAAGTTGCCTTATTCTTAATATGATACCATCAAAGCACTTTAGCCATAACATGATCTTAGATCACAGCACTTTATCACTGCAATTTATCTTTCCTATCCAGAATCCGTATCAATTTCTCAACGTCATTCATGTCCTCTCTAATCTCTAGGACTCATTTCGAATCACGTGAGAAGGATATGGATAATACTTTCTCATTATTGAAACATGGAACACATTGTGCACTCCTGGCAACTCGAGAGGTAGTGCACGTCTTTCATATGATCTAAGATCTCCGACGATCCAATACATCGGAAACTCGATTTCCCTCTTACTATGCATCTCAATGATGAGACCTTAATATACATAACCATAACCTCTTGTATATCTCAAGAAGTCTGTTCGATCAAGTCGAAAATAGTTTTCGGTCTCCCATTTCGCATGCTATCGTGGATTATATCGTCTGCTAAATAACCTCTTTCAAGTGCTATGCCTATACTCTCTTGTGGCCATTATTATCAACAAACTCTGCCAGGGTAGAGGATTATCCCAAGAGCCTATAAAATCAATCGCATACGCTCACACCATATCCTCGAGCGTCCATCTCATACGCTCGGACTGTCTCACAGTCTGCGGATAATCTGCGGTGTTAAACTCAATCGGGATCCCATAGCTTCCTGTAATCTCTCTCATTACAGAGATACGAAGCCGGACTCCCTATCAACTATAATGCTCACTGGAATACTATAAAACCTCACCATTTCCCTGACACATGATCCGGCCAAGGCATTAATTAGCTCAACAAATTCCAAAATCAAGGAATGAGCAGACTTACTAATATATCCACAACTATCCAGATAGCATTTTACTCTTTTCAATTTTTCACTGAGTATAGGAAGTACCTCTAATATAGGTATTTTTCTTCCTTATCACCTTCTCAACTCTTATTTAATCTCGTCTCCAATATGAGACCATGAATATCTCTTTATACTCCTCATTGTCTCTAAGAGTACTGCCCGTCTCTTCAGGTCATCAATAATCATCCCTTTGGCGCTCTCCCGCGCTCTAGGATTATTCTCTCAAGTGTGTTGACGACCACCTTGTTCGTCCACATCTCACAACATGTTATCCGGTGTTGAGCAATCAACCCACTCGTGGGTCGCTCATCCCGAATTTTCTCAAGGTCCTGAAGAATCTCGGGTGTCTTCTTTCAAACCAATTTACACTCCCTCAAGTCTTTTATCATTCTTGAGAGTTAGTAACTGATCTATACTATTTATCACTTATCATCTCATTTAGAGCTGGTCGATTAAAATTTTAATCATTCGTATGTAATTGTCCCAGTAGTCGCTAAAATACCACGCACTCGCTCTCAATATATCCCTGAGCGTCCACACAATGCGCTCGGATATCTATATCAATCTGAGGCAGTGCTAACAGTAAAATTTTGGAATCTCAAAGCCTCTTAATATTCTCTCAAGGCATATGGCAAATCAGGAATCCCTATCACAAGTATCCACTAACTGGAACTTCACATACTCCCTCTCTGTTTCACCAATATAAATATCGACTAAAGCACTCATTACATCCCGAAATCTGATGATGCAGAAGTGAAATAATTTGGTTACTTAATCCATAATCACTGATATAACATCATGGTTCTTTCGGACTCTTCACCACCTCACAATGATTGTTTCATGATTAATCTAGGACGGCTTTTCTTTTGCAGACCTTAATATTAGTCACCGATTACGTCTCGGTAATCATCTTCCCCTCGATCACTTCTCTTATCTCTAGTGATCATTTTCAAGATTAGCAGTACTTCTTGTATCTGCTCCTCTGAGTATGACACTTTCATGGCTTGTCATTAATTCCAGCCATAACTACATAATGATCAGAGGAAATCACATTTATTCATATACTTGGGAACTGTCTCATAACTTGTGTTCCCTAGTCATCATATGATTTGTCTTCTCAAGACAATTTCATTCTTTTACATTCATCACCCCAATTGTTTTCCCACTTAATATAGTATTTCACTGTTACTATCTTGTAACCATTTCGAATACTATATTCATACATACCCATTTACTTCTACTTTCTCCCAATTAAGTATTGAATCAATAAGGTAGCAAATTCCACAAACTCTTCAACAATTAATTTGTGCTATACGGTTGAAACTCATAAATTTTATACGCCAATAAGCACACTTTAACCTCACTTAAGTAGTAAAATCTTTTATTCAGATAATTTTCAATGTCCACTTAATCTTTCGAGACCTCACGTCTCTAATATACATATTTACTCTTTTTAAAATCATCCTAGTTGGCTCTAGGCACACAAATAGGAAGGATAATACAGTCGGCTAGGGATCCAGATAGAATATGATAGGTATTTTAGAATACCATACTTGTTCCGGAACCTAGAAGCAACTGTAGAGAATATTAATCTCATTGTTTTCAAAACGATAAAATTTTCGTTTTTCATCAGTTATAACAAACCAGTTTTATTCTTTACTCATCAATTTCTCGAGTAATTTCTCAAGCTATACTGCTTCATTGGTAAGAGCTTACAACAATTTCTATTTCACTTTACCAACCTCTAAGCTTGTCAACTAAATCTCGATACCAACTTTATAATTTTTGGCAACTACGAGACCTTTCATTTTCTTGGCGATTACAGCTTTTGTTCTGTTCGCCACCTTGCTTTAATTCATATCATTGGTGATCGCTCTTCTCGCCACTTTGCTATGATTTACACCAAAATTTGTTGATCAGCTTACTCACCATACTCTTTGGGCGATCATCATTAAAATTATTTGGGTGATCAGTATCCTTGCCCCTTTTTAGCAATTCATGTTATATTGGCGGACTAGTGTTAGTTCTCGCCATCATCTAACTCGCCCACACTGTTGGCGATCATACATTTGCACGCCCATTGGCGAGCTATCCCAATGTAGTTCTTGCCCATCGAGTATTTCTCATAAATCTCATAATACCACGGTTCTATGGATATCGTAACGGACCAGCCCAACCGGCCATGGCAACCCCCCTTTTTGGGCCCATCGACAACGATTGCTGTGACATCGCTACTCATCCATACTATCCTCTTTGGCGATCACCTCGATGCCCGGTTCTTCCAACCGTGCTCGAGTTCGCCTACCTCAAAGTTTTCTTTCTCATCCACAGACTCAAACACTTGACTTCCTCAAATGTCAAGTCACTACTAATATCCATTCTCCTAAAACATAAGGAGTATATATAACCAGTTTACATCATTTCTCACCCAATTCACTTTAAATTCAAACCCCAAAATCCACAACAAGTATGACTATCTCACGACCTCTCATAACTTATACTCTGGGTCGCCTTACGTATCAATATATCAGTGGGGTCCACAGTAAAATTCATCCTTTATACCATCAAATACTCATACTATTTCACCATCAATTTGTATTTTAAATCCATTCAATCCCTTATAACTTCGAAAGAAAACCTGTCAATATAGGAGTATATTCATAAATTCCCCTTTAATTCTCTCTCTCATCAGTATAACTCCAAACACGCGATCTTAGAACTTATATGCTAATATTACCCCTTTTCATCTCAATATCATCATTTTCAGAATCTTAATTCGATATGGACAGCGAAGTCCTGGTGGGGCCCTCACCGAGTTCCTCACTGTACCTTATCGAATAGACCCGACATAATGATGATAAGATCGCCTATCTCATGCAAAATTTCCGGATTACTATCTCTATTAGTAACCCCTAATTAGTCAACTTTCATCATATTTCACCACTTAATTCATTTCACAGTCATTCGACTCCTCTATACATTCAGACTATACAGTACTACAGGGGATGTTAAGCTTTCTCAACACTTTCTATGCTAAAGGCATCAACAAACATCAGACCAACCCAAGCTCTGATACCATTAAATCTGTAACATCCCGTTACCACATTTTTCACGTATTTCCATACAACTTTACCGGTTGGGCTGTCTGCGATGCCATTAACATTCAACAGTAATAGTGATAAATGATAAACATTTATCTATTAATTATGGAATATGAAATTTCTTTTCATATTTCCTTACATCTGACATCCCCTATTAACCTTTATTGCACTAAGGTAGTACTGTATACACATGTCTGAAATGTAAAAGAGGAAAGACCGTACCTGTCACGTTTAACGTGCCATGCCTCAGTGCTTTAAGCATAGTTATACCCATCTGAGAACTAATTCTCTCGACTCCGTGTACTTCTTATCTGTGGAGTTAAAACAAAGGGGTGAGCGATTCATACGCTCAGTAAAGGAAACATATGCTGCTTTAAATAAAGCAAAACTATATATCACAACTCATTTGTTCTTTTCTTAACAATAACCCAGTAGAAAAGACAGTGGATATATAGTAAACAACTCTCTTAAAACACCATTAAATCACCGACTAACAGTTTACTTTAAAATGTAGTAAACACTATCGAGGATTTCAACAAATCCTCACAGTAAATAGAAACTGATAAGTTGAGACTAGGCAACAAATAAATCATGCTATCATCGTTCCTCCTCCACCTTGGGAGAACGAAACCTGCCGCTTTTGGGGTGCACCCGTAGGCCATCGCCCCTCACGGCTATCTCAGATCTATGGCCATAATCTAAAGGGGTTCTCGGGTCCACTTGCCAAGTGACCTCGAGACCGCTGATGACTTGGCGGGTCCATCAGCCCTGTGACGCCCTGGGGTGCACTCGTAGGCCTATATGACCCGAGCCATCGCCCCAGATGGGTCACGCAAAGTAACGCATGAACTCAGGGCCTAAAGTCTCAAAAATCAAGTTTTATCTCATGAAAACCTTTAAGGGATTATTTCACCCACATTATCATTAACTCAAATGATCTAATCCCCTAAAAGGTTTAGGTTTTCAGTTTACAAAACCCTTGAAAACATTTCCAAAATCTCAACCTTTAAAACCTGCTCGCCCATGGTCAGCTCGCCCGACATGGCTTGCCCATGGAAGCAGCTCGCTATAGCGGAGAACATGTGTTCGCCCGCCCTCTTTGCTTTTAAAATCTGAAGCAAAACTGGCTTGCCCTCTGTGGCTCGCCCAGAAATCAACTCGATAAGACGGTGAATAAGTATTCGCCCGCCACTTAGCTTGCCAAAACAGACGTATGGCTGGCTGATAAAAGTTCGCCCGCCTTTTATTTAAAAGAAGGTTCGCCCGCCTCGACACATTAAAAAGGGTTCGCCCGACTATGGCTTTACCCGGATTTCTCTTTAAAACAAGGGCACTCGCCCATTTCTCATAAAAGAGAGCTCGCCACATGGCTTAACTTATAGTTTTCTATTAAGAAAGTTCGCCCGCCCTTTAAAAATAGAAATGAGTTTAAAACGTATAAAAGGGATTGGTTCGCCCGCCAATACTAATTCATCAACATAAAACACACAAGGCTTGCCCAACATAAAACATACAAAGCGCTCGCCCGCCCTGTATCATTTCACCCAACAAAACAGCAAAAGGCGGCTATCAGCTCGCCCGCGATCAAACAATTATCAATTAACTTCTTAAAATCATGCATGTCAGAAAACAAAACATTTAACTTAATGTTTTCATAAAATTTACTCCACAGGACATGCATCACTTCACACACACTTCCCTTACCTGGGTCAACGAAGCCTTGCTTCACCCTGCTCTGTGTTCGGCCATAGTCTTTGCCATTTATCGCTGCAAATTACATATAAATTTCATTAATATTTTCTTTATATATAATTCTTCCATTACTTGGGCGAAATTGAAATTAATCAAATGACTACTCGCCAACAGAGCTTTACTAGTTCGCCCAGACGAGCTCGCCATTCACCATATGGCTACCACGTGTCAGTTCGCCCGCCATTTCTCATGAAGCCTTCATTGGCTAACTGTGGGAGTTCACCCACAATCCTTTTCGCCCAATGCCTCATTTGAGCTCGCCCGTCATTCACTTCACTAGAATTGGGCGTTCTCGCCCATAAATTACCTTGGCGAGTACTTAATATCTATTCGCCTCATTGGCGATTACTATTTTCAACATGGGCGATCACTGTAGTCGCCCTTGTCGTCACCTGTTCCATAATTTTCCTTGTTTTCCTATTTTCCAAGGATCTAACTAAAACAATGTTGTATTCTATCATTAACAACAGCCCAGAAAGTATGAAACTCACCTCAACCAACTGTACTTCCAGAACACGTTGTTTTTCTGTCTCATGTTGGCCTCTATTTGCTTATTCCTTCAGCTCACCAGGCTAAGAAAGAAAGGTTTTATAAGCATGTTTACTGGTTTAGCCAACTGAAGAGTGAAACTCAGTAGATCAAACATGGCAGAGAAATGGAAGAAACAGAGAAATAGCTCTCGTGAAGAAACTGAAATTGGCTAACTCGTTTTTCATCAATTGTCTCTGCTTATATAAACATTCTCAGCCAATCAATAGCCACCGCCTGGCCCTTATCCTGTTTCCTTCATCATTGTTCACGTCCTTCATGCCTTTAATGCATGTAGAAATCTGAAGCACAAATGGCGTGAAAGTCTCCCTTTCACACGCCTTTTTCTTCTGCTGCAGCCTTTGTTTACTACCTCAACCAATCAGGTAAATTCCTTACTGACTTCAACCTCTTCACCATTAATTGTCTTCAACCGTATCACTTACAAGTCAATTTTGGCTGTTAATTGTTTTGAAGCCATTTTCCTTTGTCCACCTAAGCTGATTCCCGGTCTCCACCTCGTCTGCTCGCCACACTACACCAGTTCGCCAGCCATTCAGTTGCCAGCTTTATCTTGGCAATTAAAAGAAATTCTCTTTTTTTTTTTTTTTTTCTTTACAATTACCTTGAGACTTAGCGAATGGCAGTTGCCTTCTCGCCAAATAGGCTATTCTTTGCCTCTCAATATGGCGATTACAAGTTCTCGCCCAATTAGGCGATCACCGGGAAAGATCAACTCGCCAACCTTGTTTTGATTCACCTAGCACGTTGGCGAAAACACCTATTCGCACACTCCATCGCCCAACTCGCCGTCATCATTGGCGATCACTCCATTAACTTGCTTGCCCATTGGCGAGCCGTTTCATCATGGTACTCGCCCGTCGAGTATTTCACCTAATTGGCTCTGTTCTCATCTCAAATAAAAGAGCTTTTCACTCTTTTTGGAATTTAACATTCATTATTTATTTAATTTCCATTTCTAATTTTATGAGATTAAGGTCTACTGTAGGGTAAAAATCAGATCTTACACCTCAGCTCGCCCACTTTATTTCAATTCGCCAACTTTCTTAGGCTCGTCTATACTTGCACCTGGGCATCGCCACTTTGTCTTGATGCCAACTTAGGATTTGGCGATTACGAGCTGATTTCTTTTCCTTATAATTTACTCAATCATATGGGCGATCACAAGCTCTCGCCCCATTCGGGTGATCATCTTAATCCAATAACTTGGCGAACTTACCTATTCGCCGAACAGGCAATTAAACCAACTCGCCATCATCAACTCGCCATCATGCATTGGCGATCATCTGAGTTGTTCCATTATAGTACTCGCCCATAGACTGTTTCACAGAAATTGCTCCATTCACATCCCAAATTAAGGAGCTTTTCACCCAACTGGAAATCAACATTCATTATTTATTTAATTTTCATTACCAAATTTGATGAAATTAGGGTCTACAGTAGTGTAGAATCAGTTCTTACATATGCTTAGTGAGAGAATTTGACTGAGACCTAAGGTAACTAAAGGACATTGACATAGCTAATATAATATTAACTTAGAAATTTATTAGTGACATTACGTACAGCCCAACCAAGTAAGTGAAAAAGAAAAAGAAATTGGGTCGTATTTTTAGTATAAAGGGTCATTAGAATAATGGAAATAGGATTGTCACCTTGCCAGCATGAATTGACAAACTCAAGTCTTGGAAAATTTGAATATCCGGCTTTAATGGATACCTAAAACTAACATGACGAAACTCAGTATCTCCCTTCACATTTTCTAGTATCATCCCTGACTTCTCGCTTGGGTCTATCTTGGAATCACATTCAATAATTGCAAATATGGAAGCAGCAACACTCTTGACTTTGCTGGAATCAGGGAGCTTGATTGAGAAATTCGAGGAGAGTCAATCTCTGAATACATAGTTAACTGGTTTTAGTAAAGCCTTAATCACCTTGTGTAGACACCATTCTTTTCTGTTCTTTCTTTTTTCCGTCTAATCCAAAACTTTGGTGGAGTTGGAATGGTTACCGGACTGATTTCTTGTTAATGTTTATGATTTAGTTGATAACCTTGGCTTGTACCATTGTTTTTCCAGATTGTGAATTGTATAGATTGACACTTCATCAAAGACCTGCAAGAGCTATTATTACCTCTACTTAATCCTCAAATCTACTTTTTCCAACCCGTTAAATGTTTCTCAAAACAGTCCATATGATTTTTTTCCCGTAAAAAAGGATATCACGTTCACATTGATTCATGCCGGTAAATCAATCGTTCAACGTATTTGGATTCACTATCACTACTGCTCCAAGAAAAACACAGAATCTGTTCTACTGTTTTCTTATTTTCCTCAAGTATCCCCATATATAAGTTGGTGTAGTGGGAGGAAAGATTACTGGGTAATTTGTCTTAGTTTGCCTGCTTGGTTTTGAAGAAGAAAATACCCTTCAAGTGTGTGGCTAACGCGGGTTTGATTTGTTTTGGCTTGTGCAATGGATATTGGAAGTTTCAGGTAGACACTTTGCCCCGAAGTTCAAGTTTTCCAATTCCCTTCAGACTTTCGAGGGATGCCAAAAGGGAGCAGACAGCCATATAACTTGACTTTCCATGCATCACGTTTATTTCACATTTTAAAATAAACGATTCTAGAATTGCAATGCAAAAACGCAAACAGTAAAGTCGTTTTGTTCCTTTCAAGCGTGGGGGGCCAAATTTCTTTTTTTTTCATTACAAATGTATGTGCCTATGGTCATGGAGAAGGAAACATCTTCCATCAATGGTTTCTTTCTTTGAAAATGTCAATAAAGTCAAGTAATTAAACAAATATATATATTATAGGTTTCGAATTCGTCAAACTGATGTTTTCTGTATAAACCGTTTATTCTTTCCGGATGAAAATATTGATAGCCTTCTTTACACGTTAAATATTGTCTTCATCTGCAAGACCTCGTAAAATGCTAGTATTCAAAAACAAAGACTGACTCAAGATCTTCGAAGTCTGATCATCTGTTCAGACTGCTGTAAATGGCTATAAATAGGCAAAAGATATGAGCTAATTTCACAACCACTTGAGAGATTTCTCTATAGTTATTGTTTAAGTATAATCATGGGATCCAAAGCTGTTCCATTCTTCTCATTTACCCTTCTTCTTCTCCTGCCCCTGCTGTTTCAGGCTGCTTTAGCAGAGTTGAAAAACAAAAAGCCATCCCCATTTGAGTTTCTCCAGCATCTGCAAGGATGTCACAAGGGAGAAAATGTTAAAGACATACACAAACTCAAACAGTATCTCGAAACTTTTGGTTACTTGAGTTATAAGAACAAAACCCATGCCGATGATGATGATTTCGATAATTTGTTGGAATCTGCCATCAAAACTTACCAGCTCAATTATCATTTGAAGGCAACTGGGAGTTTGGATGCCAAAACCGTATCAAAGATGATGACCCCTCGTTGTGCGGTAGCAGATATCGTCAATGGTACTTCTAGGATGCGCTCTGGCAAGAAAAGGAACCACCCTTCAGGCTCTAAATCTGTCCACACTGTCTCTCACTATTCATTTTTTGAAGGAGAACCCAGATGGCCAGCTTCCCAGTCCCATCTCACTTATGCATTTCTTCCAGGGACCCGAGCTGATGCCATGAGCCCTGTTGATAAAGCTTTCCAAACATGGGCTGCAAACACGCTCTTTAGCTTTTCACGGACGGAGGACTATGTCAATGCTGATATCAAAGTCAGCTTTGAAAGTCGGGATCATGGAGATGGATCCCCTTTTGATGGCCCCGGAGGAACCTTAGCTCATGCTTATGCACCAACGGATGGAAGATTCCACTATGATGCAGATGAACAATGGTCCGTAACTGCAACCCCGGGTACATATCACTTGGAAACTCTTGCATTGCATGAAATCGGACACCTTCTTGGTTTGGGGCACAGCTCCATTGAAGGGGCCATCATGTATCCCACCTTCATGGAGGGAGAAAGCAAGGGTTTGCATGGGGATGATATTCAAGGAATCAGGGCTTTATACAACTATTAAGGAAGCTAGAGCAAGTGAAATCTGTGATTCAATTAATATAGAACAACATTTTGCATTCTGGGTATTCCACCATTCATTTTCCAGTTTATTCCACTAGAATATGTCTTGTCCAACAAAAATAAAATATATAATATTGATGAAGGGAAAATTAGTTTACATTTTCCAGTTTGGTCATATTAATTTAATTGCTAGTTGCTTCCGCAGGACTTATCCTGGTTAATTGTCAGATTGAATTGCTGATCTTATCAATCAACCTTGTATAAAGTATGTAAACTAAAGGAAAATGTTTCAGAACAAGACAACCAAAGCAGCCGCAGACAGCCCCACAAGAATGAAGGAATAATCATATATGCTTTTACTTGTCAACAAACTAAAAACTAGAAGTCTTTGTTTAAGGTAGGACACATGATAAGCATTTGTTTTTTATTTATAAAAGGATTTAAATCCCATTCTTAATTTAAATTGTATTTTAACTTTGTTTCAAATTCTGGTCACCAATTTATAAATTGAATATTATAAGGCTGAAAGAGATCTTATCAAGCCAAAGAAAATGTGGAGAACTATTAATAACACTGCGGCCACGGATCTGGTGGACCGGAATCAGTAGCTGTTTATGAAATAGGCCACCTTCTCGCGCTTGCACATTGCCAGGATAGAAAACCTCAGATAACTCCATAGTTTCTAGCATTTGACTTGCTTATTTTTATATCAACTTCAATCTATTCCTGTAAGAAATCAAACTGAGAATGAGTATTTCAATGTCCAATTTAAGTAGTTCAAGGGTGAACCTGGTGGAAAATTTAAGTGAGCCATTTAATTGCAATTTAGAATTTACAATTGAGTAGAAATTCAGTTTGTGTTAGTAAAAAATTTATACACTCAAAAAAATATATAGGTGAATAAAAATTGATACCCAGTTTAACTCTTATTGGATTTGTAAATACCAATAGGATTTGAAACTACCATTCCGTTAAATTGTTTGACTTAAATTTCAGATTTGTAATTCTAATTGGTTTGAATTTAAAAAATGATTAAATTCATGGGGATGGTGAACCTTTTGATGGCCCTCTCGGAAACGTACTCGCTCATGCTTTTGCACCAGAAGATGGGAGGTTTCACTATGATGCAGACGAGAATTGGAGCTCTAATCCTGGACCTAACCAAATAGACCTGGAATCGGTAGCTGTGCATGCAATAGGACATAATCTCAGCCTTGATCGTAGTTTGGATCAGAATTCCGTGATGTATCCAGAATTTCCTATTGGAATTTCCAAAAGGAACCTTGGTCAGGATGATATTGATGGTATAAGAGCTTTGTACGGCTACTAGCAAGACCTTAATTGCTTCAGTGAACTGAAACCTATGCAAGTTGCATGATATTAGAAGCTTAACTATAAAGCTTATTAAATAAGTGATTAGCACAGTTAAAAGTCTGGAATAACAGAGTGACATGTAAGAAAATATGGAAGCTTTTGGGAGTTTATTCCCGCAATGTCATATTTTAGAATATTTAATTCTTATTAAAAATAGTTTTAAACTTATTTTTTAAAATAAGATATTTTAAGCCATGTTATTATCTCCTTCCTTCAAGCTTTTTTTTTAATAATTTTTAATTCGTAGTTTTAACACTGGTGACTTGTACATTGCCGATGCAAATTTGGGGTTGTTAAAGTTGGGTCCTGTAAGACCTGATTCTACATTACTGTAGACCCTAATTTCATAAAATATGATATGGAAATTAAATAAATAACGAATGTTGATTTCTACTTGGGTGAAAAGCTCCTTAACTTAGGATGTGAATGGAGCAATTTCTGTGAAACACTCTATGGGCGAGTACTATAGTGGAACAGCTCGCCAATGGGCGAGTAAGATAAGGTTGATCGCCAATGGATGAGGGCGAGTATGATTTAACGGCCTTATTGGCGAATAGGTGAGTTCGCCAAGTTAGTTGATTAAGATGATCGCCCGAATGAGGTGAGGGCTCTGATCGCCCAAAGAATGAATATGGTGAGTAACGTGATTTCCCATATAGAAGCACAGATGATAACCTAGTAGGCAAGTAAGGCAATAAGGTACTCGCCAAATTTAAAATGCTAAATGTGATCGCAAACTTGTGGCATGAATCATAGCAAAGTAGGCGAGTAGAACAATAACCAGTGATCGCCAACAATGTAACTATGCCTGTAATCTCCAAATCTTAAGTTGGCGAACTGAAATTGAGTTGGCGAGCTGAGGTCTCAAGATGAGGAGGCGAACTGGAATCAGCATGTGTGCACAAAATGAAAATAAAAGCTGGCAATCTGGGGAAATAAATTCAAAACCATTGCAGTAAAAATTGACTTTGTACGCCACACTGCTGAAGAAAATTAAGAGAGGATATTAAAGTCTAACACATGATAAATCTTACTGGCTGCTGTGTCTGGGAATTGCGGCTGAGAAAGGTTAAAGTCAATAAAGAACTTATCCTTATTGGTTGAGGAATAAAACATAGAAGGCAAATAAGTCAAGAAACGGTATAGAAAAGATTGGCAGGCTGTTTCTTTGGCTACAGGTGTCTTCATCCATTAATGAGGGTTGAAAAGTTACCTAGCTGCCTCTTTCATCTAATTAATGCATGAAAGACGTGAAATAATGAAAGAAGCGGAATAAAGGATGAGTGGTAGGTTCTGAGTGGATTAGCATGGCTATATAAGAAGAAACACTTGAGGAAAACCGACTTAGCAAACTCCATCTTCTTCACGAAAACTATCCTACTGCAAGTTTATGTTCTGTTCCTTCCATTTTTGCCATGCTTAATCTACTAAACTTTATCTTTAAGTTGGCTAAACAACCTGCTTGCAAAACCTTTTTCATCCATTGTTTGATGAGCTAAAGGAATAAGCAAAGTAAGGCCAACGTGAGACAGAAAGTGTTCTGTTCTGGAAGTGCAGTTGATTAAGATGAGATTTAATGGTTTCTTGAGATTGAATGATATATTTCTATGATTTCAAGCATGAGAAGCATGATTATAGTCTTGCTTTTGATTTATTCTTGTTAGATCATAGAAATAGAATATAGTCATATCTTGAAGTAGATGAAGAATAAAATGAAACTGGGTTGAAATTGTAGTAGGATGATGGAAAATTATTAAAGGAAACTAGAACAAGATGTAGTCTGGAAAATAATCGAGAATGAATAAGGAAAATACTGGAAAAGTGACGAGAATGGCGACTATTGTGATCGCCCATATTGAATGTTAGTGATCGCCAATGAGGTGAGTAGGAAATAAAGAACTCACCAAGTTGAAATTCTTGTTCAAGTGGGTGAGGTCGCCCAACGCTAGTTTAATTCATAGGCGAGCCCACCTCTGAATAGAAAGCCACATATGGCGAACTCAAATGCATAGGCATGGCGAGTTGAATTGTGGGCGAGCTCCCACGAATAAGCCAATATATTAATGGCAAGTAATGTTGGGCGAGCTCCCATGTGTAAACCATTTGATGAGTGGCGAGCTCGGTTGGGCGAGCTAGTAAGAAATCTGATGGGCGAGCTAGTAGGATATCTGTGGGCGAGCTAGTTGATTTGTCTCAAGTCTCACCCAAGTGATGGAAATATATAAAAAGAAAATATTAATAGTTTTAATAAATTATTTTGCAGCCAAGAATTAAGGATTCGGTAAAAGCGATCGGGAAGGCGAGCAGAAAGCTATGCTTCGTAAGACCAGGTAAGGGAGTTGTATGTGAAGTAAAATGCATGTCCTGTGAAGAAAAAATATTATGAAAATATTGAGAAATTGGTTTGGTTTATGACATGCATTTATTTGATAAATTATCTTTGATTTTGGCCGAACTGGTAAAAGGGCAGGCGAACCAATGGAAGGCGACCCCTTTTATGTTGTTTTGGGGCGAACAACCCCTGTTTTAATAAAATGCGAGCGAGCCAAAGTGGGCGAACTCTTTTATAATATTTTGGACGAGCGACCCTATTTTAATAGAAATCCAGGCGAGCCACAGATAGGCGACCCCTGTTTAACAAAATTGCTGGCGAGCTAAAGAAAATAATCCATGTTTTAATAAAATTGGGCGAGTTGACCATGGAAGTGCCGCATTGGGCGAGTTGGCCATGGAAGTACACCATTGGGTGAGTTGACCATGGTACTGCCGCATTAGGCGAGTTGACCATGGGCAATGCCAGAAGGGGCGAACTGACTATGGGCAATGCCATAATGGGCGAACTGACTATGGGCGAGCCGCTATAGGCGAGCCAGTTTAACTTGTTTTTAAATGCTAAGGTTGGCGGGCGAATACTAGTTCACCGCACTGAAGAGTTGACCATGGGCGAGCCGTAATAGGCGAGCTGACCATGGGCGAACAGGTTTAATTTGCATATTTCTCACACGAAAAATGGGCTATTTTTAATATCTTTGTAAACAGAAAATATAAAACCTTTTTGGGGCGAGTTGACTATGGGCGAGTTGACCATGGGCGAACTAGCCATGGGCGAGCCAGTTTAACCCGTGCCTTTCTCACACGAATGGTGAGATTGCGGACTGTTTTTACTATTTTATATAAGATCCTTTTGGAAAATAAATCATTTTGAGAAAATGATGAATTTGGTGAAATAATTCCTTAAAGGTGCTTTATGAGATATAATTTGATTTTGAGACTTTATGTAAGATCCGATTCTACACTACTGTAGAGTCTAATTTCATAAAAGTGATTAAGGAAATTAAATAAATAGAGAGCATTGATTTCCATTTAGTTGAAAAGCTCCTTAAATTGAGTAGTGAATGGAACAACTATGGTGAAATAATGATGGGCGAGTATACAGAATAGCTCACCAACGAGTGAGCCAAAAGGATGTTCGCCAATGGGCGAGCAGATTGCTTATAGTGATGGCGAGTTGAATGGAAGCAAGGGTGAATAGGTGAGTTCGCCATGTCTCTTGAGTAAATGATCGCCCGAGGCGAGGACATGTAATCGCCCAAGAAATGAGTGTTGGCGAGCTGAGCCCTCAAGTTGACTAGGCGAGCTGAAATTAGCACGGAACAGAATGAAATAATAAATCAGAACCGTGCAGCAAAAATTGACTTTGGACGCCCCACAGTTGAAGACAATAAATGAAGAAAAGTTAAAGTCAATAAGGGAGTTAGCCTTATTGGTTGAGGAATTAAGCAAAGTCTGCAGCAGAAGAAAAAGGTGTGTGAAAGGGAGACTTTCACGCCACTTTGAGCTGCAGTTTTCTTCATGCCTTAAATGCATGAAAGACGTGAATAATGATGAAAGAAACAGGATAAGGGACAGGCGGTAGCTATTGATTGGTTGAGCATGGTTATATAAGAAGAAACAATTGAGGATAACAAGGTTAGCCAACTCCAGTTTTTTTTACGAGAGCCATTTCTCTGTTTCTTCCATTTCTCTGCCATGTTCGATCTATAAAACTCCAACCTTAAGTAGGTTAAATACATAAACCAGCTTGCAAACCTTTCCTTCTTAACTTGATGAGCTAAAAGAATAAGCAAAGGAAGGCCAACATGAGATGGAAAGCAATCTGTTCTGGAAGTGCAGTTGATTGAGGTGAGTTTCATATTTCTGAGGTGTTCTTGATATTCAATGGTAGACTTATAAGTTTACAACATAGAACACAACCTTGTTTTAGTTAGATCGTTAGAGAATATGGAAACAAGGAAAGTAATGGAATAAGTGACGACAATGGCGACTACAGTGATCGCCCATGTTGGAAAGTAGTAATCGCCAATGAGGCGAGTAGATAATAAGGAACTCGCCAAGGTAAAGTCTGTGTTCAAAGGGCGAGAACGCCCAATTCTAGTGAAGTGAATTAATGGGCGAGCTCAAATGCAGAGGCTTTGGGCGAATAGAATTGTGGGCGAACTCCCACAATTAAGCCTATGAAGGCTTCGTGAATTGATTGGCGTGTAAGCTCCCACGTGTAAGCCATATGATGAATGGCGAGCTTGGTTAAGAAGTTAGTAAAATGTCTGTGGGCGAGCTGGTAGATTTACCTGAAGTCTCGCCCAAGTAATGGAAAAATATATAAAGAAAATATATTAATGGAATTTATATATAATTTGCAGCCGATAATTGGGAATGGCTATGGGCGAACAGAGAGCAGGGCGAAGCAAGGCTTCGTTGAACCAGGTAAGGGAGATGTGTGTGAAGTGATGCATGTCCTGTGGAGTAAATTTTATGAAAACATTAAGTTAAATGTTTTGTTTTCTGACATGCATTGTTTGAGGAAGTTAATTGATAATTATTTTGATTCGGGCGAGCTAAAAGGCGACCCCTATGCTGTCTTCTGGATGAACTGATACAGGCCGGGCGAGCTCTTGTGTTTTTATATTGGGCGAGCCCTTGTATTTTTATGTTGGGCGAATTGGTATTAGCGGGCGAGCCACACCCTTTTTATAGTTTTTATACACCCGTTTCTTGTTTTAAGGGCAGGCGAACCGTTTTTATAGAAAGCTATAGGGCGAGCCAAGTGGCGAGCTCTCTTTTATGAGAACTAGGCAAGTGCCCTTGTTTTAAAGGGAAATCCGGGTAAGCCATAGTTGGGCGAACCCTTTTTAATGTGTTTGGGCGGGCGGCCCTTGTTTTAAATTTAAGGCGGGCGAACCGCTATCAACGAGACATCTATTTTGAAAGCTAAGTGGCGGGCGAATACTAATTCACCGTCTTGTTGAGTTAGTCAGGGGCGAGCCGTGAAGGGTGAGCTGACTCTGGCGAACAGTTTTAAAGTGTAATTTCTTATACGAAAAATAAGACGTTTTAATATTTTCAAAATAGAAATATGAAATGTTTGGGCGAGTTGCCTAATGGGCGAGCCACTGAGGGCGAGCCAATTTTGCTTGTCGATTTAAAGGGCAAAGTTGGGCGGGCGAACACATGTTCTCCGCCATGGGCGAGCTGCCATGGGCAAGCCATATCGGGCGAGCTGACCATGGGCGAGCAGGTTTTAAAAGTTGAGATTACGGGCTGTTTTTGGTGTTTTATTGCTTTATAAGAAATCAAATCATTTTGTGGAAATGATACATAAGATATAACTTGATTTTGAGACATTAGGCATTGAGTTCATGCGTTATTAATCATATACTTTGCGTGACCCATCTGGGGCGATGGCTCGGGTCATATAGACCAACGAGTGCACCCTAGGGCATCACAGGGCTGATGGACCCGCCAAGTCATCAGCGGTCTCGAGGTCACTTGGCAAGTGGACCCGAGGACCACTATAGATTATGGCCATAGATCTGAGATAGCCGTGAGGGGCGATGGCCTACGGGTGCACCCTAAAAGCGGCAGATTCCGTTCTCGCAAGGGGGAGGGGGAACGATGATAGCATGATTTATTTGTTGCCTAGTCTCAACTTATCAATTTCTGTTTACTGTGAGGATTTGTTGAAATCCTAGATAGTGTTTACTACATTTTAAAGTAAACTGTTAGTCCGTGTTTTGAATGGTGTTTTAAGAGAGTTGTTTACTATATATCCACTATCTTTTCTACTGGGTTATTATTAAGAAAAGAATAAATGCGTTATGATATATAGTTTTGCTTTATTTAAAGCAGCATATGTTTCCTTTACTGAGCGTATGAATCGCTCACCCCTTTGTTTTAACTCCACAGATAAGAAGTACACGGAGTTAAGAGAATTTAACTCTCAGATGGATATAGCTATGCTTAAAGCACTGAGGCATGGCACGTTAAATGTGACAGGTACAGTCTCTTCTCTTTTACATATCAGACACATGTATACAGTACTACCTTAGTGAAATAAAGGTAAATAGGGGATATCAGAGGTAAGGAATAATGAAAAGAAATTTCATATTCCATAATTAATAGATAAATGTTTATCATTTATCACTATACTGTTGAATATTAATGGCATCACAGACAGCCCAACCGGCAAAGTTGTATGGAAATACGTGAAAAATGTGGTAACGGGATGTTACACTTTAGGCCCCTAGTTTCATGTATTATGATTTACGAGGCTGATGGACCCGCCAAGTCATCAGCGGTCTCGAGGTCACCTGGCAAGTGGACCCGAGGACCACCTATAGATTATAGCCATTGATCTAGCCGAGATAGCCGTGAGGGGCGATGGCCTACGGGTGCACCCCAAAAACAGACGACTTGTGTTCCTGGAAAGAGGTAGGGAACGATGAGAGCATGATTTATTTATAAGGTGATGCCTAGTCTCAACTTATTGATTTCTGTTTACTGAGAGGATTTACTGAATCCTATTTACTGTCTACTACATTTTTATGTAAATTGTTTAACCAATGACTGGAATGATGAATTGAGAGTATTGTTTACTATAACCATTGTTTTCCTACTTGGTATGATTTTAGGAAAAATAAATACTTTGTGGCATATAGTTTTGCTTTCTTTAAAGCAGCATACGTCTCCTTTACTGAGCGCGTGAGTCTCTCACCCCTTTATTTTAACTCCACAGATAAAAAGACACGAAGTTAGAGAACTATATCCCAAATGGATATAGCTACGTGTAAAGCACTGGGGCAAATTATGTTAAATATGACAGGTACAGTCACTTCTCTTTTACATTTCAGACATAAGTATACAGTACTACTTTATTGAAATAAGGACAATAGGGGATGTCAGATGTAAGGAAAAGTGAAAAACTTTCATATTTCGTATTTGTTAAATAAATGTTTATCATTTATTACTATCACGGTAGAATGTTAATGGCATCACAGACAGCCTAACTGGAAAAGTTGTATAGAAATACGTGAAAAATGTGGTAACGGGTCGTTACAGGTCTAGAAAGCGGATTAGCAACATAACTCTTAATTAAGGCAGAAGGGTTGCATTGAGGTTTGCCAATGCTTTTTTTTTTTGGGTTTCTTTAAGGTTATTTGTTTCAATTTATCATGTCATACACAAAGAGCAGCAGTAGATTATAAATGCAATGAAACCAAAATCATTAATATCATGCAACAAAATTGCTTTTAAGATAGAATCTTACCTTTTTCGGTGTTGCTTGTGTAGGGAGGTTCAAGTCTAAAATTTGACAGCCCACGAACAACAATTAGTTTATCGTTAACTCGAGATTTCTAGTTCAGAGAAACTCTTTAACAGTATCTACATGAGTAAGATGCAAATTAGGACCTTTGCTTGGGACAAGGTATGGTCGGCGGCAAAGGGAAGAGGGAAGGGATTGTTTCATGAGTGTTAGCTCCAAGAGGTAGAGTGGATATAAAGTGTGTTCCAACTAATTTTTCAGACTTAACGTTGCTTATAAAAAGAATTAATATCTAATATACCGTCAGTATAATTTTTTGACTCCAAAAGTCGGGTTAGAATGATAACACGTGTCTTTTAAAAATATTAAAAAATAAAATAAGACATATGTCATCATCTTAACTCTACTTGTGGAGTCATAAAACTTAAAATCATAACCAATCCAACCTAATTAGTGGCGACTCCCTTTGTATTTTCAAAATCGTCTAGCAATTAAGCCCACAAATGAAATCATTATAACAATTTTTTTTTCTCAGCCATCGTTATAACAATTGTATTTATAAATATCAATTAAAGGTAATTAAAATATTATTATAATTTATATATTAATTAATCTTCAGTTTTCACTAAATTTAAGAAAAAATAATATATTAATTACATATTTCTTTCTTTAAAAATATCATCTTATTAATACTTTTCCTTTATATATGTACAAAATCGATCATGAAGAATTTAGACTTCACAAGAGAAATTATTTATTTTGATGATTATAATGTAAACAAGCAAGAATTATAAGTAAGATCAACAATTTTTTTTTGTTCATGGGAAGGGAAAATCAATTCTTAAATCTAATCCCTTTTAGAAAATGTAACATTTAAATAATTTAAAACTCTTTCAATAAAAAAAAATAAGCATGAATAATATGAATTTACTCGTAATGCCAACGCATTCATAGAGTAAATATCAAACCTTTAATATGTATTTTAAAAATAAGATAAATAATAATGCTTAAAAATATATATGTCCAATTAAATGAATCCATGTACACTGAAAAATTATCCAAACTTATATCTAGAACTGGCCATTAAATTTTCTTTTGATTTTCTTGCATGGAAAAGTGAAATTCAAGCCAAACATAATTAATTCTATGCTCAATTCGGGTATAATAACGTTGTTAACGCACCCAAACATTTAATATGAAGAGTTGCTCTATAGCAAAGACTCGCACCAAATTTTGAGTATAAATAATTGAATTTACTTCTGCTAATTCTAGCTAAAGCAATGGCCCCAAGCTTTCTCATCATCTAATTTTAAAAGCTTTCTTCCTTCTTCTTCTAGTTCAAGTTTTAGTGGTCGAGTCTGAATCCCATTCCGAATCCCTCCAATTTCTACATGGAGCTCGAAAAGGGTACACATTCAAAGGGATTAATCAGGGCAAGCAGTACTTCAAAGTCTTTGGCTATTATCCCTCTAGCGTCAATCTCACTGACGACTTAGATGATTTGCTAGAATCTGCCCTTAAAACTTTTCAAAAACATTATCGTCTCGAGGTAACAAGTAGAACCGACTATGATACCATCGAAAGGATGTTGGTCCCTAGATGTGGCGTCCAAGATATTTTGATAGCAACTAAGAAAGTTTTTAGGAAAAACAATACAATTCGAGAATGCTTTCAACTCCAGAAATTTGAGAGAGAGAAGAGATGTTTGTTTTTGGCGCAATTTATCTCCCTTTTTCCCTCCAATTCATCAACCTTTTAAAGGTTGTTTGTACAGTCACCTATAACACATGTCAATCCCATATGCGTGTACTTTAATGACATACACACCTACTTACAAAACAATGAAAGCACTATACAAAAATTAACAACTGTATTATGCTCGCCAACTTAAGATCGCCTGCTCTTGGTTTGTCGCCAATTCAAGCTCACCTACTCTTGGTTGTTGGCACCATCACATAGTCCTATTGCCATTGTGGAACTTGACAATTACAAGCCGAGCTAATGACATACCCACTTACAAAACAACAAAACACTATTTTTATCGTTTACAAAAATTAACAAAACACTATACTCTGCTAGCCAACTAAAGCTCACCCATTGTTTCAAATTGCAGTCACGGTCACGTTTTCGTCGCGTTGCGTTTATTGCGGTTGCGGATATAATGGAGATAATTGCGGTTATCGCGGTCGTGAATTTTTTTAATTTTGCACATCTTGCTCTAAAATGTAATAATTAAAATTCTAATAATAATAAGTCTTATTTTATGATTTTTAAAGTAATTTATGACCCTTTAATGTTTTTTATTTACTTGAAAAGAATATTTATGGCTCTTTTATATTAAATAAAATATTTATATTTAAGAAATTATTCATGATTATTAAAAAATAACAAATATTGAAATAAATAATACTTACACGGAGGAAGATAACAAAATTAATATACTAATTATTAAACATCTCATGTCTTTTAATGATTTTTCAAATAGTTTAAGTTTTTATAATATTTTATGACTTTATTTAATTGATTTAATATTTTTATAATAAATTATTTTTAAATTATTATATAATAAATGCATTTTTAATTGTGGCTTTTTTTTCTGATGAGGAACGATGATATTTATTTAATAGATATTAGATACCCCACAACAGAGGTCATCTTGTTACAGGGCATCAGTCTCGTTTTCTTCTCTGCTCAATTTTCCTTCTCTGCCTCTCGCCCTCCCCCAGGTTTCTTGCAAATCTCTCCATGATTTCTGCCCTCCCTTCAATCCATCCATGGCCATGCCTCTAGTGTCTCTCTTCAACCCACCCAGCCACCCAACCCAATAGCACCTGGCCGTTGGCAGTAGCAAAGCGACGCAACAAGAGTCAACAGTTAAGTCTCTGCAGGTGGTTCTTGTGAATTGATGTCGGGTAGTAACAATCTGAGGTTGGTTATTTTGTTTTGTGCTTTTTGGGATGATTTGATCTTTGACAGAATCAATAGCTAAGACACTGAATGATTTTTGGGTGAAAAACGGAATTTTATCTCTCACATCCGTTTTTTCCTCAATAGCGGTGGCAGCCACCGTCGCTACCGCGAGATAGCGGCCGCTATTTCATTTTGCGGCTGCTATTTGAAACACTGAGCTCACCTACTGTGCTCGCCAATTCATGCTAACCAATTCAAGCTCGCCTGCTCTTGGTTGTTGGCACCATCACATAGTCCTGTTGCCATCGTAGGACTTGGCAGTTACGAGCTTAGCTTCTTCTCTCTTGGAGATCCCCTGGAGGTGCTGTATCATATTTTCAACGACTCAAATGATCATGGCAAGTTTGACATGGTTGCTAACTATACTTTTTTTAACGGGATGCCTCGATGGATCAAGCATCAATTGACCTACACGTTCCGTTCTAGTGCACAGGTGATTAGTGTTCAACAATTAAGGCCTGTCATCGCCGGGGCACTCCAGAAATGGGCAGATGTTTCAAAATTCACATTCGACAGGCATCAATATTCACTCGAGCCGATATTGTCATGGGGTTTCACCGTCGTTCTCACTGGGGCGGCTATCCTTTTGATGGCCCTGGAAATGTTTTGGCTCATGCTTTTGCACCAGAATATGGAAGGCTTCATTACGATGCAGATGAGAATTTGGGTACTACTAATCCTACCAGAAACCAGACCGATTGGCATCCATTGCTGTTCATGAAATAGGACATATTCTAGGCCTTGGACATAGTCGGGATCCGAATGCAATTATGTTCGCATATTATATGCCTGGAACCATCAAAAGGAATCTAACCCAAGATGACATTGATGGCATACGAGTTTTGCACTCTGGCTAGTAACAAATTTAGATCATCTTCTTTACTCTTTATCCATTACGTATTTTCTAATATTATCATAATTACCTTAATTGTCGAGTTTACATTTAATAATTGTCAGTGATTGAAAAGTAATGTAGAGGAGCCGATTGAACCTAAGAATTATACTTTCAATTAGTTAAGGCGATGTATTGTTTTTGCTACTATTTACAAGTCTTTCTATTTTTAGAACCTATGATATTTTTAACTTCTTAATTAATTACATGGTTGCCAACAATCTCTTGATTAATAGATTAAAAAAGAATTCTCACATATTACATTGTTATAGTTCAAGTTTAAATAATCTCAACTTCCATCTCTCAATTATCAAAAAATGAAAAGAGAGATCTTATAGCTTTCTTTTGAGGAAAGAAAACAAAAGGATGAGGCTTACCTTAGAAAGGGATTAGCACTGAAGAATATTGAAATTATAAGAAAAATGATTCTGAATTAAACTCCGATAATATATTAGAACCCACTAAAACATATTAGAAGTGAAGAAACTGTCATATATGAATCAGCTGAGATAAGATTAATTCAACCATGGAGGTGGCTCGATGAATTGATCACTCACTCGCAAGCATCTACTCCATCTCATAATTCCATCGCTAAAACTGTATTTTCTTATAGTGTGAGAATAATTTTGATTTCTCATTTTTTAAAATAAAAAAATAGAAATATATAGTTGTAACAGTTTTGAAACTGCAATAATGCATGATTGCATTAAAATTAATTTGTTTCAATTTTGTTTAAATAATTAGATTGTTCAATTAGTTCGGTTCTATTTTTGTGAGACCCGATTTTATTACACTGTACATCATATTTGTAAAGGATTGATAGTGAAAATAAATATTGAATGTGGATTTCCACTTCCCATTTTTATTGGATTTAAATTCTATATGGTGTATGTGAAGTAGAATGAATATCTAAGAAATTATAAGAATGGAAATTAAATATAACATGATGCCTAGAAGCTTATTGGAGGAAGCTTTGAAATTTAAGCATGAAGAGAAGTCAAGAAAAGAGGCTATAAGTGGACTTCAAGCCACTTTGCTTCTCCTAGTACCAATTGGTTTAGACACCAAATGGCTTAACCGATTTACATGCAATGTGAAAGATAATTAATGGCAAAGAGAAGTAAGTCAAACGGACTGCAGCAAGAAGCTTCACCACCGTTCCTTTTTGCTGCAGTTTTTGTCAAGTTTTAATGCATGAAAGACGTGAAATGATGAAAGAAAACGGGATAAGGAACAGGTGGTAGGTTCTGATTGGATTAGCATGGCTATATAAGAAGAAATACATGAGGAAAACCGACTTAAGCAAAATTCATCTTCTTCGAAAAACCACACTACTGCTTCTCGCCCATTCTGTGTTACTACAAACTCACATCTCGTTTCTTCCGTTCCTTTCATACGTGAGCTATGAAACTTCATCCTCTAGTTAGCTAAACCTCTTCTCCATCGTTTGAAGAGCTAAGGAATAAGCAAAGTAAAGCTAAGTGAGACAGAAAGCACTCTATTTCTGGAATTACAACTCAGTCAAGGTGAGTTCCATATTTCTATGGTTCTCTTGATATTCAGTGGTAGATTTCTACGTTTTATACCGTAAGAAACATAGATATAGCCTTGTTTTAGTTAAATCTTATTAGAATATATAAGAAACTAGAACAAGATGTGGTTTGGAAATTAATCAAGAATAAATAAGGAAAGTGCTGGAACCGGTGCGAAAGTGATGATAAAAATAGGCGAGCTCAGCTATCATGGGCAAGCTAAATAATATGGAGCATGGTATAGTGGGCGATGTCGCCACATGCTAGTTTAACTCATAGGCGAGCCCACCTTTGAATAAAAAGCCATGTATGGCGAACTCACATGTATAGGCATGGCGAGTTGAATTTTAGGCGAGCTCCCACATATAAGCCACTATGAATCGCGAGTTGAATTCTGGGCAAGCTCCCACATAAAAGCCACTATGAATGGCGAGTTGAATTGTGGGCGAGCTCCCACATTTAAGCTAATATGAATGGCGAGTTGAATTGTGGGCGAGCTCCCACATATAAGCCAATATATGAACGGCGAATTGAATTGTGGGCGAGCTCCCACGTATAAGGCAATATATGAATGACGAGTTATATTGGGCGAGCTAGAGGATTAGCCTCAAGTCTCACCAAAGTGTTGGAAGGATTCGGACAGAATATATTGATGGTCTTGATAATTTATTTTGCAGCCAGGAATTGAGAATTGATAAAGGTGAGCAGGAAGCTAGGCTTCGTAAGACCAAGTAAGGGAGATGTGTGTGAAGTAAATGCATGTTCTGTGGAGTTAAATTTTATAGAAATATTGAGAAAATGATTTGAATTGAAACATGCATTAGTTTAATAAACTGTTTCACAGACTGTGATTTGGGCGAGCTATAAAACCGACCCCTATGTTGTTTCTGGACGAGCCAAAGATTGGCGATCCCTTTGTGATATTTTGGGCGAGCCAAATATAGGCGACCCTGTTTTAAGTAATCCGGGCGAGCCAAAGATAGGCAACCCCTTTGTGATATTTTGGGCGAGCCAGAGAAAGGTGAACCCTGTTTTAATAAAATCCGAGCGAGCCAAAGATAGGCGACCCCTTTGATATAATTCTGGGCGAGCCAATAGTGGGCGACCGCTTGTTTTTAAAGAGAAAGATTTCGTGGGTGACCCTAGTTCAGCTCGGTGTGAGAACCACAGTGGGCGAAGTTAGTTCGCCACAGTGGGCGAACGAAAACGGGCGAGCTCAATCCATTACGATGGGCGAGCTGTAATGGGCGAACTGATAAGGGCGAGCCAGTTTAACTTGTTTTCTCACGCGTAAAATGGTGAGATTTCGGGCTGTTTTTACTATGTTTTGTAAACAGAAAATATAATGCCTTTTTGGAAAAAAATCATTTTGAGAAAATGATGAAATATGTGAAATAATTCCTTAAAGGTTCTTTATGAGATATAAAGTGATTTTTGAGACTTTAGGCCCCGAGTTTCATGCATTACTATTCATGAGGCTGATTGACCTGCCAGGTCATCAGAGGTCTCGAGGTCACCTGGTAAGTGTACTCAAGGACCACCTATAGATTGTGGCCATAGATCTAGTTATGTTCCAATGGGAACGCGAATTGGAGTTTCGGCCTAAAGGCACACTCCGAGAAAGCCATGAGGGGTGATGGCCTACAGGTGCACCCCAAAAGTGGACGACTTGTGTTCCTGGGGGAACGATGTGTAAGATCTGATTCTACACTACTGTAGAGTCTAATTTCATAAATTGAAAATGGAAATTAAACGAATAATGAATATTGATTTCACTTAAGTGAAAAGCTCCTTAACTTGAGATGAGAACTGTAAGATCCGATTCTACACTACTGTAGACTCTAATTTCATAAAATTGAAAATGGAAATTAAATAAATAACGAATGTTGATTTCCAAAAAGGGTGAAAAGCTCCATAACTTGAGATGAGAACGGAGCAAATCATATGAAAAACACTAGGGTCGAGTATGAACAGCTCGCCAGTGGGCGAATAAGAAGTGATCGCCAATGGATGATGGCGAGTGTGCTGTTGGCGAGTTGATTTAATTGTTTGATTGGGCGAATAGGTGAGTTCGCCAGCTAGTGTGTAAGAAGTGATCGCCCGAATGGGCGAGGAACAGTTATCGCCCAAGAGATGAGTGTGGCGAGTAACATATAGAGGAGCAAAGGACAGTCTTGCAGAAAAGTAAGGCAATAAGTACTCGCCAAGGCAATGTGATCGCCAAAAGAAAGGAAAATCAGCTCATAAATCACCAAATATTGCTGGCGAACGGAAATTGAAATGGAGTGAGTGAGCTAAGGTCTCAGGCTGAATAAGCGAACTGGAACTGGAATCAGCATGTGACCATCGCAGCCAAAATTGACTTTGTAAGTGATACGGTTGAAGACAATAAATTGAGAAAGAATAAAGTCAATAAAAGAAATAGCCTCATTGGTTGAGGAATAAGACAAAAGGTGTAATAAGTCAAGAAAAGAGGCTGTGGACTTCACGCCATTGGCTTCTTGGTTTAGACAATTAATGGTAATGTAAAGTAAGTCAAAATGTGCAGAGAACAGCTTCTCATAGCCGTTCCTTTTGCTGTAGTTTTTCTTCATGCATTAAATGCATGAAAGACGTGAAAAATGATGAAAGAAACAAGATAAGGGACAGGCGGTAGCTTTGGATTGGTTTAACATGGCTATATAAGAAGAAACACTGGAGGAAGACCGGCTTAGCAAACTTCATCTTTCTCCCGAGAGCTATGCAACTGCAATGTTTATGTTCTGAGTTTCTCTCATTTCTACCATGCCCGATTTACAAAACTTCACCCTCAAGTTGGCTAAACAAGAAAACCTGCTTACAAAACCTTCCCTTCATCGTTGATGAGCTAAAAGAATAAGCAAAGTGAGGCTAACAAAAGACATAAAGAATTCTGTTCTGGAAGTGCAGTTGATTAAGGTGAGATTTAATGGTTCTTGAGATTTAACGATATATTTCTATGATTTCAAGTATGAGAAGCATGAGTATAGTCTTGCTTTTGATTTATTCTTGTTAGATCATAGAAATATAATAAATTCATATCTTGAATGTAGATGAAGAATAAAATGAAACTGGGTTAAAATGGTAGCAGAATGATGGGAAAATAATCGAGAATGAATAAGGAAAGTAATGGAAATGGTGTAAGAGTGATGAAAATGGCGACTATGGTGATCGCCCATGATAGAGTGTTAGTAATCGCCAATGAGGCGAGTAGAAAATAAAGAACTTCCCAAAGTTGTTGTTCAAGTGGGCGAGGTCGCCCAACGCTTGTTTAATTCATGGGCGAGCTCATTTCTGAATAGAAATCAGTGTTGGGTGAACTCAAACGGAGGTTCAATTGGGCGAGTTGAATTGTGGGCGAACTCCCACATTTAAGCCAAATTAGGCCTGGCAAGTTGGACGTTGGGCGAGCTCTCAGTTGTAAGCCATTTGATGAATGGCGAACTCATTTGGGTGAGCTTGTAAGAGTTTTGTTGGGCGAGCTAGTTGGTTCTCGCCCAAATCTAAGAAATATATAAAAGAAGATAGTAATTGTTTTAATAATTATTTTGCAGCCGGGAATTATGAACTCAGTAAATGCGATCAGGAAGGCGAGCAGGAAGCAAGGCTTCATTTAACCAGGTAAGGGAGATGTGTGTAAAGTGAATGCATGTCCTGTGGAGTAAATTTCTTAGAAATTATTGAGAAATTGTTTTGTTTTATGACATGCATTGTTTTGATAATTGTTTTGATTTGGGCAAGCTAAAGGCCGACCCTTATATTATGATTGGGCGAACTGGTACAGAGCAGGCGAGCCCTTGTGTCTTTATGTTGGGCGAACTGGTATTGGCGGGCAACCCAATCCCCTATATAAATTTTTTATAAACCCGTTTATAATTGTTAAGGGCGGGCGACCCGTTTTGTTAAGAAAGCTATGGGCGAGCCGAAATGGGCGAGCCAGTGTTTTTGTTTTAAATATAGAGGGTGGCGGGCGAATACTTGTTCACCCAATTTTTGAGTGACCATGGGTGAGCCATGCTGGGCGAGCTGACCATGGCGATCAGATTTCAATGGTATTTTCTTAAGGAAAAATGAGCCATTTTAATATTTTGAAAATAAAAAATATAAACCCTTTTGGGCGAATTGACTAATGGGCGAGCCAGTTTTGCTTTCTGATTTTAAAAGCAAAGTTGGGCGGGCGAACACAAGTTCTCCACGCTGGGCGAACTGCCATGGGCGAGCCATGTTGGGCGAGCATATTTTAAAGGTTAAGATTTTGGAATGTTTTCAAAGTGTTTTGTAAACAGAAAGCCTAAACGTTTTTGGAAATCAAATCATTTTGAGAAAATGATAATATGGGTGTGATAATTCCATAAAGGTTTTTATGAGATATAAAAGTGATTTTTGAGACTTTAGGCCCCGAGTTCATGCATTTCTACTGCGTGACCCGCCTGGGGCGGTGGCTTGGTCAATGGACCAACGAGTGCACCTCAGGGCGTCACAGGGCTGATGGACCTGCCAAGTCATCAGCGGTCTCGAGGTCACTTGGCAAGTGGACCTGATGACCACCTAGAGATTGTGGCCATAGATCTATTGTATCCCTTTTTGGGATGATTATTCCGTTCTCGCAAGGGGGAGGGGGAACGGTGATAGTATGATTTATTTATAGGGTGATGCCTAGTCTCAACTTATTGATTTCTATTTACTGAAAGGATTTATTGAATCCTGTTTACTGTTTACTACATGTTAAAGTAAACTGGTTACCATGTGATTTTGAATGGTGTGTTGAGAGACGGTTTACTATAACCACTGTTTTCCTATCGATGTGATTTTTGGGAAACAAATAAATTGTGAAATATGGTTTTGGTTTCATAAAACAGCATATGTCTCCTTTACTGAGCGTATGAATAACTCACCCCTTTGTTTTAACTCTACAGATAAAAGACACGGAGTTAGAGAATTAGCCCGGATGGGTACAGCTACGTTTAAAGCGCTGAGGCATGTCATGTTAAACGTGACAGGTACAGTCTCTTCTCTTTTACATTCCAGACATATGTATACAGTACTACTTTATTGAAATAAAGACAATAGGGGATGTTAGATGTAAGGAATAATGAAAAGAATTTCATATTCCGTATTTGATAAATAAATGTTATTATTTATCACTATCATTGTAGAATGTTATTGGCATCGCAGACAGCCCAACCGGTAAAATTGTATGAAAATACGTGAAAAATGTGGTAACGGGATGTTACAGACTTAATGGTATCAGAGCTTGGGTTGGTCTGATGTCTGTTGATGCCTTTAACACGGTAAGTGTTGAGAAAGGTTAACATCCCTTGTAGTACTGTATAGTCTGAATGTATAGAGAAGTCAAGTGACTGTGAATTGAGTTATGTGTGTAAATGCGATGAAAGTTGATGAATTATGAATTATAAATAGAGATTGTAATCGGGAAATTAGCATGAGATAGGCGATCTTATCATCATAATGTCAGGTCCATTCGGTAAGGTACACTAAGGAACTCGGTGAGGGCCCCACCAGGACTTCTCTGTCCATATCGAATTAAGATCCTGAAATGATGATATTGAAATGTTTTATTTAAGTCATGAATGACTAAATCGATTTAAAATAGTATTTGATGGTGAAATGGTATGTGGTGGTGTAAAAGATGATGCCTACCGTGGACCCCACTGATATATTGACGAGTAAGGCGACACAGAGTATATGCTATGAGAGGTCGCGAGATAGTCAACCTGTTGTGGATTTTAGGGTCTGAATATAAAGTGAAAATATGGGTTATATTGGTGAGAAATGATTGAATATTATGAAAAGTGATGTACTTATAGAGTACTAACTAAAAGGTGAATTATGTGAGAAATGATGTAAAAATCGATTATGTTAATACTGGTTCTAGACTCTCCTTATGATTTAGGAGAATAAATTAGTAGTAACTTGACATTTGAGGAAGTCAAGTGTCCGAGTCATTACAGATGAGGAAGAAAACCTTGAGATGGGCGAACTCGAGCACGGTTAGAAGGACCGGGCGTCGAGGCATTCGCCAAAGAGAATAGTATGGATAAGTAGCGATGTCACAGCAATCGTTGTCGATGGGCCTAAAAAGGGGTTGCCATGACCGGTTGGGCTGGTCCGTTACTATATCCATAAAACTGGAATATTGTGAAATACTTGTAAAGTGACTTGAAATTTTATATATGTGTTTGGAGGATACATAGTGATTTGGCTAGATGTAAATAATGAGATATCCAAGGTGATATGAGTTTGTGAATTTGAGATTACATGATGAAATTCTAAGCAAACTTTTGGAATAATGTGGATTCGAGAGATTGTTGGCTCGATTCACAACATAGAAATCTGTTTGTAAGCTTTTGCCAGTGAATCAGAAGAGCTTGAGAAATTACTTAAGAGATTGATGAGTAGAGAACTAAATTGTTTTGAGATAATTGGTGACAACGAAAATTATATCGTTATGAAGAACAATGAGACTTGTACTCTCTATAGTTGCTTCTAGGTTCCGGAACAAGTATGGTATTCCAAAATACCTATCATATTCTATCTGGATCCCTAGCCGACTGTAGTATCCTTCCTATTTATGTGCCTAAAGCCAACTAGGATGATTTTAAAGAGAATAAATATGTATATTCATATAGGCAATAATATTGAATAAGGTATGGAAAACCTTATTGTTAAGTCAGTGACCATTGGTTGCTAATTGAACTATATATATATATATTAAGAGACGTGAAGTCTCGACTGATTAAGTGGACATCAAAATTGTCTGAGTAAAAGATTTTACTACTTAAGTGAGGTTACAGTGTGCTTATTGGGGTATAAAATTTATGAGTTTTACCCGTATAGCACAAATGAATTGTTGAAGAGTTTGTGAAATTTGCTACCCTATTGGTGGAAAAAAGTCAAAGTGAATGAGTATGTATGAATAAAGTATTCGAAGAGGTTACGAGATGGTAACAGTAAAGTACTATATTAAGTGGGAAAACAACTATGGTGATGAATGTAAAAGAATGAAATTGTCTTGAGAGACAAGTCATATGATGACTAGGGAAGACAAGTTATGATGTAGTTCCCAAGTATAAGAATAAATGTGATTTCCTCTGATCATTATATAATTATGGATGGAATTAATGACAAGCCAGAATTGGACAGATGAAATTGTTATACTCAGGGGAACGGATACAAGAAGTATTGACAATCCTAAGGGATATACATGAGTGTGTATATATATATATATATATATATATTAGAAATGTGAAATTGTAAAAGTAAAGTGGTGATGAAATCTGAATGGTAATAAATTTAAATTTTAGAAATTGATGTGAGGAAATTATACTCTCAAGTATATTCTCCAAGTAATGACATTACATGTACTAAGAGAATAAGAGATAGAATGATCACTTGATGTAAGAGAAGTGATCGAGGGGAAAATGATTACCTGAGACGTAATCGATGCTTAGCATTAAAGTATGCAAAAGAAAAGCAATCTTAGATTAATCATGAAATAATCACTGTGAGATGGTGGAGAATCCGAAAGAACCATGAGATTATAGTAGTGAATATGAATTAAGTAACCAAATAATTTCACTTCTTCATCATCAGGTTTCGGGATGTAATGAGTGCCTTAGTCGATATATATTGGTGAAACAGAGAGAACGTATGTGAAGTTCCAGTGAGTGGGTACTTGTGATAGGGATCCCTGATTTCGCCATATGCTTTGAGAGAATAGCAAGAGGCTTGGGATTCCCAATTTTGCTATTAGCACCGCCTCTGATTGATATAGATATTCGAGTGCATTGCGTGAACGCTCCGGGATATATTAAGAGCGAGTGCGTTGTATTTAAGAAACTACTGGGACAATTACATACGATTGATTAAAACTATTTAAATGATAGTCACCAAAATTATTATCGACTAAGCACTAAATGAGATGATAAATGATAAATAGACTGAATGAGTTACTGTGTAAAGGAAGTGAAAATTGCTAACTCCCAAGGATGATAAAAGACTTTAGGGAGTGTAAATTTGTTTTGAGAGAAGAAGCCGAGATTCTTCAGAACCTTGAATAAAATCCGAGATGGCGACCCATGAGATGGGATAATAGCTCAACATTGGATAACCTGATGAGAGATGTGGGCGAACTAGGTGGTCGCCAACTCACTTGAAAGAGTAATCCTAGAGAGCGGGAAAGCGCCAAAAGGATGACTATTGATGGCCTGAAGAGATGGGCAGGACTTTTAAAGACAATATAGAGTATAAAGAGATATTTGTGGTCTCATGTTAGAGACGAGATTTAATAAAAGTTAAAAATGTGATAAGGAAGAAAGATACCTATGTTGGTGGTACTTCCTATACTAAGTGAAAAAAAATTGTAAAGAGTATAATGCTATCGGGATAATTATGGATATATAGACTGTGTCTGCTTATTCCTTGATGATGGAATTTATTGAGTTAATTAATGCCTTGGCCAAGTTATATGTCAGGGAAATGGTGAGGTTTTACAGTGTTCTAGTGAGCATTACATTTGATAGGGAGTCCCGCTTCGTATCTCAGTGTAAAGAGAGATTACAGGAAGCTATGGGATCCCGATTGAGTTTTCACTGCAGATTATCTGCAGACTGAGAGACGGTCCGAGCGTATGACATGAATGCTTGAGGATATGAAGTGAGCTAGTGCAGTTGATTTTATAGGCTCCTGGGATAATCCTCTACCCTGGCAGAGTTGCTTATGATAATGGCCCAAGGAGAGTATAGGCATAACATTTGAAAGGGTTTATTTAGCAGATGATATAATCCACGATAGCATGAGAAAATGGGAAACCGGAGATTAGTTTCCACTTGGTTGAACAAACTTCTTGAGATATATAAAAGATTATATATATTAAGGTCTCACCATTGGGATGCATAATGAGAGGGAAATTGAGTTTCCGACGTATCTTATCTTTGGATATCTTAGATCGTGTGAAATATGTGCACTACCTCCCGAGTTGTCAGGAGTGCATAACGTATTCCATGTCTCAATGATGAGAAAGTACTATCCATATCCTTCTCACATAATTCGACATGAGTCCTAGAGATTAGAGAGGACATGAGTTACGTTGAGAAATTGGTGCGGATTTTGGATAGGAAGGATAAAGTATTGTGATTAAGTGTTGTGATCTAAGATTCTTTTCATGGTTAAACTACCCTGGCAATAAAATGCCAAGGATAAGGCTACTTGGGAATTAGAAAGCTTCAGGCATAAGAAATATCCCAAAGCTTTATCACTGATAGGTCTGGTTGAAATTTGGAAGGCCAAATTTCTTAAGGTAGGGAGAAAATGTAAGATCCGATTCTACACTACTGTAGACTCTAATTTCATAAAATTGAAAATGGAAATTAAATAAATAACGAATGTTGATTTCCAAAAAGGGTGAAAAGCTCCATAACTTGAGATGAGAACGGAGCAAATTATGTGAAAAACACTAGGGTCGAGTATGAACAGCTCGCCAGTGGGCGAGTAAGAAGTGATCGCCAATGGATGATGGCGAGTGTGCTGTTGGCGAGTTGATTTAATTGTTTGATTGGGCGAATAGGTGAGTTCGCCAGCTAGTGTGTAAGAAGTGATCGCCCGAATGGGCGAAGAATAGTTATCGCCCAAGAGATGAGTGTGGCGAGTAACATATAGAGGAGAAAAGGACAGTCTTGCAGAAAAGTAAGGCAATAAGTACTCGCCAAGGCAATGTGATCGCCAAAAGAAAGGAAAATCAGCTCATAAATCACCAAATATTGCTGGCGAACGGAAATTGAAATGGAGTGGGTGAGCTAAGGTCTCAGGCTGAATAAGCGAACTGGAACTGGAATCAGCATGTGACCATCGCAGCCAAAATTGACTTTGTAAGTGATACGGTTGAAGACAATAAATTGAGAAAGAATAAAGTCAATAAAAGAAATAGCCTCATTGGTTGAGGAATAAGACAAAAGGTGTAATAAGTCATGAAAAGAGGCTGTGGACTTCACGCCATTGGCTTCTTGGTTTAGACAATTAATGGCAATGTAAAGTAAGTCAAAATGTGCAGAGAACAGCTTCTCATAGCCGTTCCTTTTGTTGTAGTTTTTCTTCATGCATTAAATGCATGAAAGACGTGAAAAATGATGAAAGAAACAGGATAAGGGACAGGCGGTAGCTTTGGATTGGTTTAACATGGCTATATAAGAAGAAACACTGGAGGAAGACCGGCTTAGCAAACTTCATCTTTCTCCCGAGAGCTATGCAACTGCAATGTTTATGTTCTGAGTTTCTCTCATTTCTACCATGCCCGATTTACAAAACTTCACCCTCAAGTTGGCTAAACAAGAAAACCTGCTTACAAAACCTTCCCTTCATCGTTAATGAGCTAAAGGAATAAGCAAAGTGAGGCTAACAAGAGACATAAAGAATTCTATTCTGGAAGTGCAGTTGATTAAGGTGAGATTTAATGGTTCTTGAGATTTAAGGATATATTTCTATGATTTCAAGTATGAGAAGCATGAGTATAGTCTTGCTTTTGATTTATTCTTGTTAGATCATAGAAATATAATAAATTCATATCTTGAATATAGATGAAGAATAAAATGAAACTGGGTTAAAATGGTAGTAGAATGATGGGAAAATAATCGAGAATGAATAAGGAAAGTAATGGAAATGGTGTAAGAGTGATGAAAATGGCGACTATGGTGATCGCCCATGATAGAGTGTTAGTAATCGTTAATGAGGCGAGTAGAAAATAAAGAACTTCCCAAAGTTGTTGTTCAAGTGGGCGAGGTCGCCCAACGCTTGTTTAATTCATGGGCGAGCTCATTTATGAATAGAAATCAGTGTTGGGCGAACTCAAACGGAGGTTCAATTGGGCGAGTTGAATTGTGGGCGAACTCCCACATTTAAGCCAAATTAGGCCTGGCAAGTTGGATGTTGGGCGAGCTCTCAGTTGTAAGCCATTTGATGAATGGCGAACTCATTTGGGTGAGCTTGTAAGAGTTTTGTTGGGCGAGCTAGTTGGTTCTCGCCCAAATCTAAGAAATATATAAAAAAAGATAGTAATTGTTTTAATAATTATTTTGCAGCCGAGAATTATGAACTCGGTAAATGCAATCAGGAAGGCGAGCAGGAAGCAAGGCTTCATTTAACCAGGTAAGGGAGATGTGTGTGAATAAATTTCTTAGAAATTATTGAGAAATTGTTTTGTTTTATGACATGCATTGTTTTGATAATTGTTTTGATTTGGGCAAGCTAAAGGTCGACCCTTATATTATGATTGGGCGAACTGGTACAGAGCGGGCGAGCCCTTGTGTCTTTATGTTGGGCGAACTGGTATTAGCGGGCGACCCAATCCCATATATAAATTTTTTATAAACCCGTTTATAATTGTTAAGGGCGGGCGACCCGTTTTGTTAAGAAAGCTATGGGCGAGCCGAAATGGGCGAGCCAGTGTTTTTGTTTTAAATATAGAGGGTGGCGGGAGAATACTTGTTCACCCCATTTTCGAGTGACCATGGGTGAGCCATGCTGGCCGAGCTGACCATGGCGAACATATTTCAATGGTATTTTCTTAAGGAAAAATGAGCCATTTTAATATCTTTGAAAATAGAAAATATAAACCCTTTTGGGCGAATTGACTAATGGGCGAGCCATTAAGGGCGAGCCAGTTTTGCTTTCTGATTTTAAAAGCAAAGTTGGGCGGGCGAACACAAGTTCTCCACGCTGGGCGAACTGCCATGGGCGAGCCATGTTGGGCGAGCAGATTTTAAAGGTTGAGATTTTGGAATGTTTTCAAAGTGTTTTGTAAACAGAAAGCCTAAACCTTTTTGGAAATCAAATCATTTTGAGAAAATGATAACATGGTTTGATAATTCCATAAAGGTTTTTATGAGATATAAAGGTGATTTTTGAGACTTTAGGCCCCGAGTTCATGCATTTCTACTGCGTGACCCGCCTGGGGCGGTGGCTCGGTCGATGGACCAACGAGTGCACCTCAGGGCGTCACAGGGCTGATGGACCCGCCAAGTCATCAGCGGTCTCGAGGTCACTGGGCAAGTGGACCCGATGACCACCTAGAGATTGTGGCCATAGATCTATTGTATCCCTTTGTGGGATGATTATTCCGTTCTAGCAAGGGGGAGGGGGAACGATGATAGCATGATTTATTTATAGGGTGATGCCTAGTCTCAACTTATTGATTTCTGTTTACTAAAAGGATTTATTGAATCCTGTTTACTGTTTACTACATTTTAAAGTAAACTGGTTACCATGTGATTTTGAATGGTGTATTGAGAGACGGTTTACTATAACCATGTTTTCCTATCGATGTGATTTTTGGGAAACAAATAAATTGTGAAATATGGTTTTGGTTTCATAAAACAGCATATGTCTCCTTTACTGAGCGTATGAATCGCTCACCCCTTTGTTTTAACTCCACAGATAAAAGACACGGAGTTAGAGAATTAGCTCGGATGGGTACAGCTACGTTTAAAGCGCTGAGGCATATTATGTTAAACGTGACAGGTACAGTCTCTTCTCTTTTACATTCCAGACATATGTATACAGCACTACTTTATTGAAATAAAGACAATAGGGGATGTTAGATGTAAGGAATAATGAAAAGAATTTCATATTCCGTATTTGATAAATAAATGTTATTATTTATCACTATCATTGTAGAATGTTATTGGCATCGCAGACAGCCCAACCGGTAAAATTGTATGGAAATACGTGAAAAATGTGGTAATGAGATGTTACAAGAACGGAGCGAATTAAGTGAAATACTCTACGGGCGAGTAAGAGGACAGCTCGCCAATGGCGAGCAAGAGGACAATTGCCAATGATGATGGCGAGTTAATTTAATGGCCTTTTGTGAATAGTTGAGTTCGCCATAAAGTTGATTGGGATGGTCACCCGATTGTGGAGAGGGCTTGTGATCGCCCATATTTATTGAGTAAATTGAGATGCTGAATGTGATCGCCAACTGTATGCCTGAATCATAGCAAAGAAGGCTGTTCGCCAATGGGCGAGCAGAATTGGAGAGCAGAACGCCAATTATGATGGCGAGGGCGAATAGGGAGTTCACCCGAATAGGGCGAGGGTGAGTAGGTGAGTTTGCCCAAATGCTGCCGGGCTCCTGATCGCCCATACAGATTGAGGAAATTAAAATGTTAAATAAGAGTGAAAATTTGTGGGAAATCATAGCAATGTGGCGAGTAGAATAATACAAGTTTATCGCCAACAATATGACAATTTCCGTACATATATGTAATAGCCAAGAAAAGGAAATTATCTTTTAATTTCCAGATGAGTTGGCAAATTGAAATATCTTTGGCGAACTCAAATTGTGTTAGCGAGCTGATATCTCACAATAAGGAGGCGAACGGGAATTAGCACAGACAAAATGAAAATAGATTCAAACAATTGGCAGCCAAAATTGACTTATAAGTCACACGGTTGAAGAGAATTAATGGAGAAGATGTTGAAGTCAGTAAGGAACTTATCCTTATTGGTTGAGGAACAAAAACAAAGTCAATAGCAGAAGAAAAGGCGTGTGGAAGGGAGACTTTCATGCCATTGTAAGTGCAGTTTTTCTTCATGCATTAAATGCATGAAAGACGTGAAATAAATGAAGGAAAAAGGGATAAGGCCAAGTGATGAGTTCTGATTGGATAGCATGGCTATAAAAGAAGAAACAATTGAGGATAACAGAGTTAGCCAACTCCAGCTTCTTCACGAAAGCCATTCTACTGCAAGTTATGTTCTGTTTCTTCCATTTCTCTGTCATATTTGATCTACTAAACTCCAACCTTAAGTTGGCTAAACACATAAACCTGCTTGCAAAACCATTCCTCCATCGTTGATGAGCTAAAAGAATAAGCAAAGTGAGGCTAACAGGAGACAGGAAGAATTCTGTTTTGGAAGTGTAGTTGATTAAGGTGAGATTTAATGGTTCTTGAGATTTAATGATATATTTCTATGATTTCAAGTATGAGAAGCATGAGTATAGTCTTGCTTTTGATTTATTCTTGATAGATCATAGAAATAGAATAAATTCATATCTTAAAGTAGATGAAGTATAAAATGAAACTGGGTTGATATTGTAGTAAAATGATGGGAAAATACTGGAAAAGTGATGAGTATGGCGACTATGGTGGTCGCCCATGTTGAGTGGTAGTAATCGCCAATGTGGCGAGTAAGAAATAAAGAACTCGCCAAAGTTGTTGTCAAGTGGGCGAGGTCGCCCAAGGCTAGTTTAATGCCCGGGCGAGCCCATTTCTGAATAGAAAGACGTGTTAGGCGAGCTCACAATTGAGGGTGAACTAAATCACGTGGAGTGGTAAGTGGCAGGCCGCCAAAAGTTAGCTAAGTCATAGGCGAGCTCCTTTCTGTTAGAAAACTTGGCGAAAAGAAATTGTGGGCGAGCTCCCTCTAATTAGCCAAGATATGAATGGCGAGAATGGTGGGCGAGCTCCCACGTGTAAGCCATTTGATACATCATGAGCTCTGTTGGCGAGCTAGTAAGATGTCTGTGGGCGAGCTGATTGATATATCTTAAGTCTCGCCCAAGTAATGGAAAAATATATATATAAGGAAAATATTAATAGAATTTAATAAATTATTTTGCAGCCGGAAATTGGAAATGGCTATTGGCGAGCAGGAAGCAAGGCAAAACAAGGTTTCATTGAACTAGGTAAGGGAGATGTGTGTGAAGTGAATGCATGTCCTGTGGAGTTAAGTTTTAGGAAAATATTGTGAAATTTGTTTTGGTTTATGACATGCATTGTTTGAGAAATCTATTTGATATTGGGCGAGCTACTAAGCCGACCCTTGTATTTCTGGGCGAAATGGTATTGGCGGGCGATCCAAGCTTTTATGATTTTTGGGCGAAGAACCCTTTTATGAGAGCTTGGGCGAGTAACATTGTTTTAAAAAAAAAGGCGGGCAAGCCAGGTTGGCGAACCCTTCGTATTCTTTTTGGCGAGCTGCTAAGGGCGAGCCAGGTTGCTTTGTGTTGAAAAGCTAAGTGGTGGGCGAATACTATTCCTCGCACTGATGATTGACCATGAGCGAGCCAAATGGGCGAGCTGACCATGGCAAACAGGTTTCACGTTTCCAAAGTTTCTTAATCGAAAAATAAACTGATGTTAATATCTTTGAAAATAGAAATTATAAACCCTTTTGGGCGATTTGACTATTGGGCGAGCCACTGAGGGCCAGCCAGTTTTGCTTATTGTTTTAAAAGCAAGGTTGGCAGGCAAACACAAGTTCCCCGCACTGGGCGAGCTGCCATGGGCGAGCAGATTTTAAACGTTGAGATTTTGGAATGTTTTCAAGGTGTTTTGTAAACAGAAAGCCTAAACCTTTTTGGGAATTAAATCATTTGAGTAAATGATAATGTGGATGAGAAAAACCCTTAAAGGTTTTCATGAGATATAAAAGTTATTTTTGAGACTTTAGGCCCTGAGTTCATGCGTTACTATTACGTGACCCACCTGGGGCGGTGGCTCGGGTCGATGGACCACGGGTGCACCTCAGGGCGTCACAGGGCTGATGGACCCGCCAAGTCATCAGCGGTCTCGAGGTCACTTGGCAAGTGGACCCGAGGACCACCTATAGATTATGGCCATAGATCTAGCAGAAATAACCGTGAGGGGCGATGGCCTACGGGTGCACCCCAATATCGGTAGATTCTGTTCTCGCCAAGGGGGAGGGGGAACGATGATAGCATGACTTATTTATAGGGTGATGCCTAGTCTCAACTTGTTGATTTCTGTTTACTAAGAGGATTTGTTAAATCCTATTTACTGTTTACTACATTTTAAAGTAAACTGATTAGCCAGTGATTTGAATGATGTTTTGAGAGTACTGTTTTCCTACTTGATATGATGTTAGGAAAAACAAATACTTGGTGGTATATAGTTTTGGTTTTATAAAGTAGCATATGTTTCCTTTACTGAGCGTATGAATCGCTCACCCCTTTGTTTTGACTCCACAGATAAAAGACACGAAGTTGAGAGAATTAGCTCCCATATGGATAGCTACTTATCAAGCGTGGGGGCAACTTATGTCAAATATGACAGGTATAGTAACTTCTCTTTTACATTTCAGACATATGTCTACAGTACTACTTTATTGAGACAAAGACAATAGGGGATGTCAGATGTAAGGAGTAATGAAAAGAAATTTCATATTCCGTATTTGATAAATAAATATTATTATCACTATCATTGTAGAATGTTATTGGCATCGCAGACAGCCCAACCGGTAAAGTTGGATGGAAATACGTGAAAAATGTGGTAACGGACTGTTACACGATGATAGCATGATTTATTTGTAGGGTGACGCTTAGTATCAACTTGCTGATTTCTATTTACTGAAAGGATTTATTGAATCCTGTTTACTATTTACTATATCCACTGTTTTCCTACTGGGTATGTTGTTAGGAAAAATAAATATTTTGTGGGATATAGTTTTATTTTGATTTATATAGCAGCATACACCTTCCTCACTGAGCACGTTGTCGCTTACCCCCTTATTTTCCACTCCATAGATTGTTTTTCTTGGATTAAGAGAATTACCTTCCTGAGATTATCGACTGCTAGAGTCAGCAGATTTTCGATATCGAAGGTACTTTATATTCTTTTATATATTCAATAAATTTGTACAATACTACTTTGAGTAGAAGAGAATGTGTGTGTGTGTATATATTATATATCTCTTAAGGAAATAATGTAACAATGCATACTTCCATATTGGTACGATGAATGAGAGTACTAATTTTACAAAAATGATTAACGGATGGTTAAGCATCACAGACAGCCCAACCGGTAAGTAAGTGTGATTTATAAGTAAATATTATGTTATACTGTGAATTTGGGATGTTGCAATTTTATAAGTCTAACTTTGCTTGAAAAATATAAACTTAACTTTGTATTCTTGGATTGATGTGAGTATGAATCATTAAAAATTTAAATCAAGTTCAAATTAAAGTTTTAAGTTTGGATTTTGAGTTTTAATTAATTCAACCTTACAATCATGGGATGACTAAGAGTACTCAAGTTACTTTTTCTCTTCAGTATTGTTAGATAGACTTAAGATTAAAGGTGTTTATGGGTAGAGTCTGCCAGGGTTAGGTAAGACATTAAATAGATTGGCAGTAAATCAAACTCCATTTTTATATAAAATAAATAAGTTCAAACTCATCCCAATTTATTATTAATTTTTTTAAAAGTATAAAAAAAAGTGAAACATATAATAAATAATAAGTATAACATAATAAATTAAAATAGATTCTTACAAAAAGAATACAAAAACATGAAATGTTCCAATTAAAGTCTAAAAATTATACAAATTCAAATTAAATTACACAAACAAATCAAAACTAATTAGAAAATACAATAGTATAAAAATAGTTTAAAAAACTATAATTATCAGGTCGGGTCAAGCTTGAACTTAAAATGGTGAATTCAAGCCTGACCTATTTTCTCTCGAGCCTTATTTTTACACCCAAGCCCATTTAACAGGTAACCCCACTCTTGAACAGATCTACTTGAGATATAATTTGATCTTAATTTATAATGGAATAATTTACCCTCATATACATGTCCTTTAATTCTTGATTTTGGTTCATGAATGATAGTTAGGACACACCACGATACATGCAAGATGAAACATTGTACAAAAGCAAAAACAAATGTATAAGAACTCCTACAATGAACTTCTTAAGATGGCGTTTGATTCATAGAATGGAATGAAATAGAAAGAGAATGGAATAAATTTTTTGTGGAAATAAAAAATGGGAGGAATTGTAACGCCCTCGGAAGCTGGGATTTTCGGGCTAACTTTTTCCTTTACTTACTATGTTTGTCACTCGCTCAGTGTAGCTAACATCTAACAAGTAGAATTCTACTCGTTTAATTGTTTAAGATTAGTTGTCTAAAGTCCCATTAAAGTCTCCTCGTAATGCGTGCCAAAAAACGACATTGAAAAATTCCACCTCTACTGTGGGCTATTATCCATCCCTATACATAATACATCATCATGTCAACCTGTGAAAATTCCAATCTCAATATAACATCTGAAACATTTAATATCCAATGATTATATATATATATATATATATATATATATATACAACTCAATCACATGACACAGTTTGTTTACAGACTCGATATTCTCCTCGTACTTACATCCCAAATCCTATACACTGTGTACACAAAAGAATTTAGTTTGGGATATAAACAAAAGAACAAAAGGATTTTACCTTGATCTAAAAATATAACTTTTTGCAAGTCAACAAGACAACTCTTGGTGCACCACACTCTCGCCGAGTCTACTTGAAGTAATCTGTGAGGTGGAAGAGGGAGGGTAAGCTAATACCCAGTAAGAAAATATACGCTCAATGATGTTAGGCTCCTACTATGCTTAATGCATGTGTATGCGTAAACAATTACACAAAATTCATGCTTAAATATGTTTTATTGAAAATAATGCAAAGTCGATATGCCATTGTTTATAAGCTATAAAATGCTTCTGCTCACGCATTTATAAAATCAAGATATACATTCAAGGTATTTTCAAGAGACAGACATCCATTAGTAAGATTTGGTAATATAATTGGGATCTTTGGAAATAACCGATAAGCTTTCTACGAAAGCATCCATTGTAGCTAGCAGTGGTCACAGTCTCATACCAAAGCTCTATCCATGATCATGAATGATCCTAGCACCAATGATCATCTAGTAGCTAAGGTACAATCACGACTAGTTGTCGGACGCTTGGAAGTTCACAAAGCATCCAGGATATTTCACAATTCATATATATACACAGATATCCATCAACACACAAGAGGAATCTGAATTATATATATATAGGTGCCTCAATGCCACACAGGCATAAAGTGCCACACAAGCAACTTGAGTGCCACACAAGCAAGGTAATAGCCACACAAGCAAGATAATGCCACACAGGCATTTCATAGCGCCCCCTGTCTCATACATCAAAATTCGTACAAGGATAACTTTTACAACATAACTTGAGTATTGAAGGCATGAATCGTGTTAAACACTTTAGTTTTGATAACCTCATCATACGAAAACATGTTTGAAAAATCATTATTTCGATGACAAGTAACGGTGCTTAATGTATATAAGGTTTTAAATGTGTTATAGAAATCTAAACAATATGAAAAATCCACTTAATAATTTCTAATGAAATTTCGGCATTATGACGGTATAGGTAGGACACTACCCAGTGTCACAATCACAACCAAATAAACTGCAGAAAACTCCAACAAGCAATATATTTCATTCACCAATCCAACACAATTCAAATCTCAAACATTTTGCCCTTTAAGTTCAATCCAATATATTCTGAAATTTAACCAAGAATACATTTAAATCCATTAGTATTAAATAACATTAGTTTAAACATACATAAACATAGCAGACTAACAAACATTTACCGTATATTCCCTTACCTGGTGCATACCACACAACGATTATGGATTGCCGCTCATACACCTTACCACTTAAGCACTTTAGTTTAGGATATTAAACATCCACTATCTCAAAAATTTCCTCCTACATTAAGGCACCAAAATTTTTTTTTATTTATCCACCTTGAAAATTTTCATATTTTTAAGGCCTTCCATAAAAAAATCATTACCTTCTAAATTTCTATCTTGGCTGCCAAATTTTCCTTTTGCCTTTATCCTTCTTGATTTTTTCGGTTATCACTTAAACCTACATCCAAAAATATTTTCCCTTTACTCACCACTCTACATCTATTATTTAAAAGCATAAATTAACATTAGCTCTTACCCCTTACCAGTAGTCAAAGCCGAGATTCCTCTTTCCTCCTGTTTACTACCTCTTTCCTAGCTATCGTTTCTTCATTAGTGGTTGACTCAATTCAATCCTTTAAACCTCCCTCTTCACCATGTTTCTTGTTGTCCGAGGAAGAAGTTTCTGATCAGCCGAGAACGAAGCTAACCAGTAGCTTCCAGTCACTGCAACAGCACCGTTTCCCCCTATTGTTTCAGCCTTGTACCCCAAGAAGCAACCCTTGTTTTTTTAACATCTGAAAGCCCTTCTACACAGCCCTTGTTTTCCTCTGTTTCAGCACCAAAACAACAGCCCAACACTCTTTAAATTTCAGACCATGCAACGCCTTTACTGCTCTAATTTTTTTTTTTACTGAGAGTGAAGCTTACTCTGTTGGAATTAGTTAAATCTCACCAAGTCACTAACACGAAATTGAATCGCAGTAAAACTGACCTAAATGCGGGCGAGAGTTCAATCCCGCTATACCACATTACCGCGTTGTCGAAGCCCTCTCCGATAGCGTTCCATTGACTGTCTTCAGACCTGAAACGGAGATAAAATGAAAGAGTGAGAGAGAGAGGTAGAGAGAGAGAGGGAGAAACTACTCTCATCCCTCTTCAACGAAAGTTATGAAACTTAATGGGCCAGCCTCATATATATAGAGGTTGAGAGTAGGGACCTCCCTCCATGGGATACATGTACAAACCCATCCCATTATAGGTTTATACACATATATTATATATTTAATATAATTAATTATGAATCACACTTTATACAAAATTATACTACTAACAAAATATTATATGAAATTAATTACACTTAATTAGTCCACACAAATGGGGATATTACAACATTCTCCCACTTGGACAATTAAGTTAATTAATGAAATCATCATATAATATCATCATGTATTCATAAGCCCTCTAAATACATTATACCGAAAGGGTACAAATGTGTAGACTCATACATACTTTAACAACAAGAAACCTTTTATAAGCTTCAAAATGCATCATACCGACAGGGTACAAATGCGTAAACTTATAAAGACTACAACAAAAAATAGTAGTATTAGTGTGAAATGGAAATGATATGAAAACAGAATCAATATCCATCTCCATTAGGTCCATGCATCCAAACTGAATGATGCCTTGCTTCAACAGAAGCATATGAGACCAATATCGAATGTCTCATCCAACAGAATGCCATATTCATCAAAATGCGCGCAAACAAAATATGCATATATGACAAATAGGAATCCATTCACACAGTTGCAACTGATTTTATTGCAGAGCTCCCACTAACTTAATACAGCAAAGGCTCCATATGCCTCATACAAGTGCTATGTCGTCAAAGCACTTAAGCAGCCAAACTTTTAGTTAGACAGAATGAGCTCTTTAAAACATGTGCTCAATAATCCAATCAAGTAATGGATTCCATTATTTTCTCTCTAACCAATCGAATGATGATATCTAAATGTTCGGAGTGTGAGGAACTCCAAGCATTTTGAGAGAGAAAATACTTGCTGCAGCATTACCACAATACATCTCCAGGACCTCGAAATGGCAACCACACAAAACCAACCCTGAGATGAAATTCTGCAGCCCAAATGGCCCATCATGTAGCTTTACAACATGCTACATATTTAGCCTCCACAATCAAGGATGCTGTAAGTGTTTGCTTTACACTTTCCAAAATACAGCTCTTTTATATCCACAAATATATAATCAAAATAATTTTCAATATCTGGAAAGCTTGCAAAATTAACATCAGAATATTTGACCAAACTCAAAATGTCAGATTTATCAATATCCAAATAGTCTCTTTATAGCTTCCAGTTCTCTATTACAGGATCGCTCAAGTATCTCCGAAATACACCTATAACATACACAATGTCCAAATGTGTATAAGCTTGAGCATATAGTAATTACCCACAATAAGGCATACACAACACTCGATATGAGCTCTTTCATTTTTATCTTGAGGACTTTGAGATTTTCACAATATGTCACCTTTTACTAAATGACGTCTCATTAGAAGAAGAACAACCAATAAACCTACTCGACACTTAATATAGGTTCCATGAGACCAATAATGTATGCCTATTGATATGTCACGAAGAATCTCAATCCTTAAAACGAAATGGAGCCTCACTTAGATTCTTCATCCTGAAGTGACATGACGACATGAAGTGTCTCATACAATAGGTCAGTGCTATAGGCTGCTATTTGACATCATCACTTAGAGCACAATAAGCACATAACTCCCACTGACCTCGCAATGGATCCAATTATCAAACGATAATGTTCTCCTCAAAGTAACAATCTCATTCTTTATGTATATATTACAATCTGGATGCCTTTTAATGTTCATAAATGAACTCCTTGAGTTCACATACTGCATGTTCCATCTTAGGAATCACAAACTTTTAGGTTGCTTTATTTAAAGCCTTGGCCAAATTTGGCTTTAAATCATCTACCTAATTCTTAGAGTCTCCCTTTTGTCTAAAATGATGTGACAACTGAAATAGATCCCATGTATCCTTATACAATATAGATGCTTACTCATCCTGCGTGACTAATATCTAATTTTAAGAGTTCGAATCAATATAGTCTCCTGACAAATATCAGAATCAGAAGACACATGAATCTTACATTCATGTTCTTCTGTAAAGTCAGGTGCAGGTTCTAAATATGGTATTGGGATCAATCATTGATTCCTTTGGTTGTGGCTTTCATCATCAAAAGATAACGCATATATGGGAATGACACAACAAAATGTATCTTAATAATGACTTTGTGGAGTTCACAACTCCCACTCTTTAAGTCATCCACTAAATAGATTGCATTGTCAGACTCAATGATTCTACTATCACATAACGATAAATGAAATCTAGAATCTTTCTAGTCGATATAATAATCAACAGAATTGCCGCTGATAGTTTTCTTGTCAAGCTCTCTTGACTATGAGTTATAGCTCTTTTGCCTTACCTTATAACCCTAAACACAGAAAGCGGCATAAAATCGGCTTAATGTCTGACTATAACTTGGGATGCATTTAGGAACTGGTCTTGCTTGGAGATCAACTTTGAATGTGAATTGCAGTTTTAATTTCACTCCACCCGAATTTTAAAGATTTGGAGTGATTAACATAAATCGTATTAGATCAGAATGTACGATTGACTGCAACTGTAATCTCATTCTGTTTCAATATTCCAAGCACTATACACTAGGCGTCAATATATAATCCTAGAGTGCACTTAACCGAAAACCGGTATATGATTTCGCCTAGCTTCATTATACCGAACATGATATTCATCACTACTGTCTGATCATTGCCTTAAGCAGCGCAGCGGAATTAATCAGAATGCCTAAGGCCTCTATAAGATCAGATCTTTCACTCTATATGACCTAAATCAAAATGGTCTTTAGTGAAGGTGATGAAACACTTATATCCACTGAATACAGGATGTGGAAATGATCTACAATTGTCAGTATATATCAGCTCCTAATCATTTCAATATCTGCTAATCATGTCCTTAATATTAGCAGCAAGATATCCCTTAATACAATCTCTTCATGTGCCTCGAAATGTCCCTAACTCTTACGCCACTATACGACAGATTTCCTATTTATTCTATCATAATCAAAATCTACAGTCACATCATTCACTATTGAAGAAAATTTGTTCGATATTGGGCTGCAAATCCACTGTGTACAATCCATCACGCAGAATGCCAGAATCAGTACACATGTTACTAATTAGAGATACTTTTCTGTATCGAAATGAAAAGTATAAACTGACAGTAGTTCCAAAATTGTCTTCAAAATGTAACAACAATCTGGCTATATTTTCAATAAGGATTCTAACTCTATAACCCCAATTTACAACAATTTTCCCTTATTCTATCTCCGGTTGCTTATGGCTTTATCAATAATAGCACCGGTATTCAAACACCAATAGTTAGAAGGCATATCTCCTAGATTGGATCAAAATAAAAGCTAACAAAATGCCTTTTGCACATCTCAATCTAGAGGACTCTTGTAATCTACCTCTTGTGCCCAGGATTATTATAGAAGTGGCACACTTTGATATTCACAAGTGTTGGTGAAACCAGAATGGGAATTGAATTTGGCAAATATCTTCTTCTAAAATGACCTTTCATTGAGACCTCTTAATAATATTTCCTTTTGGCAGTGATATTGGCATATGTCATCATTATGGCTGAATGAGATCTGTTAAACTGAAAGATCTCCCACTCTTGAATGACAATATCAATTTTGATATTAAAATGCCATACTTCCTTCTGCATCAAATGAGATCTGTAAAACTGGAAGATCTCCAATTCTCCATCCCAGAAGGAAGTAGTACTGAATCTGCCATATTTGTAATCAAACTCCTATTGCAACCTTTATTCATCTTATGCGAACTATTTTCTAATGGCATCCATAAATACTTCTTGGTTTTCATTAATTGGAACACTTTCTCTGATGTGCTCATTAATGACATGTCCTTATAATCAGAGGATTCTCACTTAAGTGTTCCCGAAATTCCAAATATATAGTCCTCAAAGAGCTCACATTATTGGGTATAATAGATAGATTGACTCTCAAGACTACTTCCTAGTTCAATATATATCCCTAACCGTAGAGAATAATTCGTACTATCTATCTAATTTGATCCTGCTAGAAATTCGATATGTGATAGTTGCACAATATGGAGGCTAGTGGAATGACTCGATAAATTCCACAATACACTATCGAGGATAAGACAAAATTAGTTGAATGCAACCTGAATGATCGCCCACCGACAGGGTAGGAAGACCGTGTCATATCCCAACTAGAATCCTCTCAATCCCAAGCATCTCTAAAAGCAACTAACAATCCGACAGGGAGAGACTAGCCACTTCTAGAAATCTTAGTAAATTATGCAACTGCAACTATCACTATGCATTGCCTTATTATCATTATATCTTTAAAATTATCAGAATAAATCGTCAAAAAATCTTCATGACTATTCCTGCGACAGGCAAGTACTAGCCAATCCAATTAATGATTTATAATTTTAAGAATATTCACAAATTTATTGACCAAAATTAACTACATCCAAAATATGCAATTTCTGAAGCATATGTAGTAATTTCAAATCAAATATCAATTAATTAAATTAATTTCACATAAATGTGAATATTCAAATAATAAGGCAATATTATTTTTAGAGAGTTTATTTATTTAAATAAATTATTAACTGAATGGATAAACCATAATCCAAAATGGCTCAAACAAAATACCCAAATAATTTATCTAAACTTATTTAATTAGGCCAAATATAGGTAATTTATGGGCATAAATATATATTTCAAAATTTAAGTGAATTAAGAATTAAATGAGTAATTAAATTTCTAGAAATTACTCCAAAATTAATTCCTCCAAAATTCACTTATATTACATTAATTTTGGGCTTAACAACTAATTATGGCTATTAAATAAAATATGGCTTATGGCCAAAATTGTCCAAAATAATTAACCAAATGGCCCATAATTAATTAATCACATTGGCCCTTAAAATCATAATCCAAAAATGACCTATTAATTAATTATGCAAAATAGTCACTAATTAATTCAAATTTAATAGCCAAATAAAATTAATCAACCAAAATGGCCCCTAAATTAATTAAGCAAAAATGGCCTATAAATTAATTAATTAAATTGCCCAAAATTAATGTTATACCAAATGGCCAATCATTAAAATAATTAAATAATTATGCCCATAATAAAACAAAATTAATTTTGGTCAAAATTAATTAAAAACATTAATGCCTAATTAAATAAATTTCAAGACTTAATTAAATAAAACAATATGGCCCAAAGAATAAATAAATAAATAAACAATAATACCCTAAATAACAAAAATTGGCCCAAACTTATGAATGAAAAAGCCCAACCGGATGGCCCAATAAATGATGACCTAACCCCAAGATTTGCCCAAAATCGGGCCCAAAAATTGGCCCTAAAACAAGTGGGCCCGTACGAAAAAAGGCCAAAAAAATAAATAATTTTATTTTTTTTTTTATTTATTTTTTTTTTTTAAATTTGCAGATGCGGGCACGTGTACCACACGCGCCCGCCTCATCATTCACTGGCGCCCGCGGGCGCCACTTTGCATGTGTCGGGCGCGTGCGTTGCACGCGCCCGTCATCTTCCTCGCCCAACCGGGCAGAAACGCAGAAAACGGGTATTTTTGACCCGACCCGGCTATTTCTCTCCCCATTTCAACCATTTTCGGTCCGGAAAAAAGGGGTTTTTCATCCTAAAACCCTCTACAACAATAAATCTATAATTTTTAAGCCAAAAACACATGAAAATCGGATGGGTTTCCATAAAATCCGAAAATACAAAAGCTTAAATGTAAGCTTTTATGGCTTCTCAGCTTCAAACAAAAATGGTTAGTGACCTTAGGGTGAGTCTGGCTCTGATGCCAATTGTTGGAATTAGTTAAATCTCACCAAGTCACTAACACGAAATTGAATCGCAGTAAAACTGACCTAAATGCGGGCGAGAGTTCAATCCCGCTATACCACATTACCGCGTTGTCGAAGCCCTCTCCGATAGCGTTCCATTGACTGTCTTCAGACCTGAAACGGAGATAAAATGAAAGAGTGAGAGAGAGAGGTAGAGAGAGAGAGGGAGAAACTACTCTCATCCCTCTTCAACGAAAGTTATGAAACTTAATGGGCCAGCCTCATATATATAGAGGTTGAGAGTAGGGACCTCCCTCCATGGGATACATGTACAAACTCATCCCATTATAGGTTTATACACATATATTATATATTTAATATAATTAATTATGAATCACACTTTATACAAAATTATACTACTAACAAAATATTATATGAAATTAATTACACTTAATTAGTCCACACAAATGGGGATATTACAACATACTCTTCTACAACCATCTTCAGCCTTTGATCATCAAAAGTTTCCACTACTATTTCCTCTTTATTGATCTCGGCTCCAACCTTAGAATGGTGATCAATGGCTGCGAAATGGAGCTTCTACGTCCCCTGTTCTGCCTTTAGGTGCTGATTCTCTCTCTATCTCTCTCTTTTTTTTGTTGCTCAGAAAAGAAAACTCCTCAACAGTCAATTTGGTGCCTCACACTCTCCCTTTCACACCCTCTTCATAGCTTTCCTTCTCATCTCGATATAAGCCTGGCATTCCTTAAAATTTTCCAGATTATGGTCACGCTACTGCTGCTCTAAATTGTCGCGACAGGGGGGACTCTATGGTCTGAATGCTTCAGCCGAGAGGGGCACTTGCTGTCTCCATGCTTTGGGCTGTAGTGTGACCTTCCTTTCTGCTTCAGCTCTCTCGATCTTCGCCTGTCCTGCTCGTTGCCGTGGCTGAAGCTCTCCTTTCCTTCTCAATTTTCTTCAGCCGAGAGATGGAATGTGAGTTGAGGTAGGTGAGGGTTTTGGCTTCTCTGAGAAGCCACTAACAAATACTATTATTTTATCCTTTAGTCACATTTTTTTGCATGTATATATATTATATGGTTTTGCTGCACTTCTTCTATCAACTCTAACAAATACTATTAATTTATGCTATCAATTCCAAAATATCTATGTATATTCATTTGTTAGTTAGTTTTATATATATATATATATATATAGATAGTTGGGATTCACTTACATATGTGTAAAACAAATTTATTTTATACAGTTTTATATCTTCATCTAGGATTAATATTTTTACAAACCAACCATTTGATTTAACAACGTACTCATATTTATTATGTATGTAAATTTTTGAATCAATCTGCTATTTCTATCATTTTAATCGAGAGTAGTATTTTTTTTCAATATATAAACGGTCAAAATTTTATTTTATAAAATAAATAATTAGACGTATTCAATTAATTTGAAATTTGGCATACATGATCTATATGAATAGAACATAAAATCCAACAGTCGGATTAAAAAATTATAAATCATATAAAAAGATATGAAAGTGTGTAAAACTAAATTTGTTTTACTCATGTGTAAGTGGATCCCTTCTCTCTCTCTCTCTCTCTCTCTCTCTCTCTCTCTCTCTCTCTATATATATATATATATATATATATATATATATATATACACATACAATTAAGTGTTTTTTTTGGTCGAAAATTCCCGGTATTCGGATGTCACTTTGGACTCTGACTAATCCGGAGTCGAGCTACAGTCGGACTCGGTATGAAGGAGCTCTCCCAATGCTGTTTTCTCCATTCACAAGGCTCGAATCCGAGATTTTACTTAAGGGACACCAACCTCCTTCAACTCAACCCAACAAACATTGGTGTTAAGTGTTAATAATATATTTATACTAGATATAAGCCCGCGCGATGCTGCGGGTCTATCTTTATTTTGCAATTTTTAAAGTTAGTTAAGTTGATTATTAAATAAGAGTTATTGGACATAAGAAATATTTATTTCCTTCATAATGTTTAGTACAAAAAAGAAACATGTTTACTAAAGAAAGATTTATAAAAGAAACGTGTTTACTAATGATAGAGATTATATATCAAACAACATATCCAAAAATAATTTTTTGAAAAATTTAGATTAACTTGGATTAAAAAAATACACAATACTTAACTTAAATAGTATGACAAACAGATAATTTGTGGTAGAAACAAACAAATTAAGATAATAATACAACAACAATAAAAACTAAAGCACTAATATATCTATCTTTATATACAGCATATTTAAAAAAGAAGTAAGAAAAAATTAGCTAAGAATGTTTTGTTTATATTATTAATTATGTGTAAAGTTTTAAACCCATCTGTAAACATTTTTATTTTAAGAATAACTAATTGAATTATTTATATTTACTCCAAAGTACAATATGTAAAGTAAATGTATTTTTCCTAGAAAAGTTAGAGAAAAAAAAACCCTTTCATATAATAATTTTTATTAGAAAGCAAAATTTGGAAAATACATAATTTATATGTATTTGAAATATTATTTATTTTTAAATATTTGCCATGTGTCGGTTAAATAATATATTTGAATATTGTTTTTAGATTTTTAAAATTATTATCATTATTAATAAATATAAAAAATGTTTTAAAAAATTTATTATGAGGCGAGAGAAGAACATATTTTTGTGATTTGAGATTGATTTTATATAGCTAGTATATTTTTCGTGTTTAGTAAGTTTACATCTGCTAGTGGAGATATAATTTTAAAAAATAGATTTAGAGAAATTAGATCTAAACTTTTTTAATTAAAAATATATAAATCAATTACCTTTTGTGTTGTTTGATTTTTTTTCCTTGATTAAAAGTCAACTCAAAGATAAATGAATTTTTTTATTTTATTTTTTATTAATTTTTTATATTTAGAATGCATCATTTGTTAAACCCTCTATCATATTTTTATTTTGAATTTTTTTAATTTATGCGCCGAATCATATTATTGCTGGAGAAAAAAATTGAAGATTTAAAAATAAATTAAAAGGCATAACAAAAAAATTCAAAAATAAAATAAAATTAAAGAACTTAACTAAAAAATGAAAACCTAAAAATAAATTAGAGGGCATAATAAAAAAAATATTAAAAAAAAAGAAATAAAATGCTAAATCAATTGAGACATGACACATGGCTTGTATGGGAGATAAAACATTGAATGGTATGGGTTGGAAAGGTGAAAGAAAATGAGTGAAAGACAGAACCAATTTGAAGCTGGACATGAAGCAAAAAAAAAGGTGATTTTTATATAATTTAAATAATATTAAAAATTATTAACTTAAGTAATTTTTAAAATGTTTTAACATATATATTTAATATTAAAATATTTTTATTTTATTAATTATCAACATTAAATATATAGAAATTAATGATTTACAAAATATATACTATAAATGCATTTGCAAATGTAATCTATCCGTACTGTATATGCATTTGAAGAATTATTTAATTATTGAGTATTTGTTAATTGTTATGTGTTAGTTAAACAATATTTTTGAAGAATGATTTTATATTTTTAAAATTTATTATCATTATTGAGAAATATTAAAATAAATATATCAAATTTTATTATTTGAACGAATAATTTTTTATGAAAATAAATATATAAAATTTAAAGATCAATTTTTTATGTTGTTTATTTTTTTCTCTATTAAAAATAAAATTCACATATAAATGACTTTTTTTTTGTTCTTTAAATTTATGAAAAAAAAACAAATAATTAAAAATAAAATTCACATATAAATGACTTTTTTTTTTGTTCTTTAAATTTATGAAAAAAAAACAAATAAAAAAGGTTGAAAAACCAAAAAAGGGAAAAACTGAAAAAAAAAAAAAAACCAAAAGCTGACACATGGAGGGTTTAGAGACAAAAATATATATATGTATAGATATCTATAAATATAAATATTATTATTTGTTATGTGTAAATATACACACACATATATTGTTTACTTGAATTTAGCTAACTCAAATAGCTAATAATTGTACAAAATATCATCTAATTGTGTTTGTCAATTAAATGTTACCTAAATTAGCATTATATTATACATGGTGATTACCTTAGTCCTTATTTCCTATATAATTCAAGCCTCAATGCTATTTAAATTATAACATAATGCTATTCAATATATATATATATTGAATATTAAATAGTAAACAACTAATTTAAGATTAGAGAAAATTTCTAGTTATTACAAGAATAGAATAGAATAAGTATTATGGTGTTTGGTTGAGTGGAATGAAATATTGTAGGAATATGTTTATAATAAGTTCAAAAGACATTTTTACCCTTTTAATAAATTAATTATAAAATATTATAATACTTAAGTATGAATTAATTATTAATTATCACCTATTTATTGAATTAAAATTTTTTAATTATCAGTAAAGTATTAATTATTATTTAATTATTACGTACATTAATAAAAATTAATTATTATTCATAATTAATTGATAAAAAAATTTATATTTAATTAATAAAAATGAAAAGTAACCTAAAATTAATTTAAAATAATTTTTTATTCTTTTTTTATTCTCTTTCTTGTCTGTTTCACCCATTTCTTCTTCATTCTTCTTCCCTTCTTCCTCTCTCTATCAGAGCATCTATCTCTACACTGCCAATTTTGTCTGCCGCCGTTGACTGACATCGGTTTCAACTCGACACACACATTTTCGATTTTCTTAAACATATTCATTCCATTTTGTATGTTAGATTTTTCAAAAACCACATAAAAAAACCTAGATCTAGACTTAAAAATTAAAACTTTGGTCACTACGTACATTTCTTGATTCGATTGCATCACCTTTTGCTGTTCTATATTTTTTTTTGTTGTTTTTTGTGTTGCTTCCTCATTATAAGTTGATGTATTTGGCAAGGACTTCAAGGAGAAAAGGAGAAGAAAACGCTGAGAGCAGCTTTTGTGTATCTATAATTTTTACAAATTGATAAGGGCATGTTTGTCCAAAAAAAATTTACTCAGCCAAGAATATGTATTCTGGCCTCACAGCCCATAATACAGTTTTATCTTATGTCAAAAATAGGGATAGCACCAACAACCTGTTTTTTTTTTGTCTAAACCATCCGGTATCCCCATACATTTGGTATAGGATTAATTCGGATTTGAGCCGGACAGGACCCAAAGGACGGCAAAGCTCTCCCTCAAGAGTTTTAACACCAACAACCTGTTGATTTAGTAATTAAGAATGAGTTGTGATATATTGTAAATTTTGAATTCAAATCTAAGCCCCCAACCAAACTGCTTGTAAAAGTTTCCTTAATTAGGCTATAGTCGTATGTAGATATTCTTTTTCTGTTTTGGCAACTGAACTCCAAATTATAACAGTCTTATACGGATATGGTAAATATTCACATATAAAAGAATTATTATGTGAAATTATATTTTTGTAACAAAATATTCTTTAAATCAGGTTTTAAATCACAATTATGATACAGTGAATTTGAATATCGCTTAGATGTCTTTTGAATTAGAGACTCGATTTTAATGCATCGATGTGAAAACCTAACCCGATTCATGCATGCAGATTACAGTTTTGTACAAATCACATTGAGAGAGGATTTGACTTCCTCCTAATGTTGGGTTTGCAGAGGCAGTAAATATGTGTTATAAATGTGTGGGCATACAGCCTAAACGGCAGCGGTCCACGTACTACGTGAACTTACACAAAATTACTGGCATATTCATTTAGAGATAATTATTTCATATATTGACTATAAAGTTTTTTTTATTTTATAAGGAGATTTAGGATTGTAACAATTGTTTTATTTTATTTATTATTTATATTTTAAAAAATTTTATAAGATATGTGTTACGATCTTAATACCATTTGTGAAGTAAAAAAAATTCACCAACGATATATGTAATAATTATCATTCATTTAATTATTACTAGGATTATTATCTAGTAAATTAACAGCAAAATTTTTAGACTTCACAATCGGGATTATGATGATAACACATACACATTAAGGAATATTTAAAAAATAAAAAATAATTAAAGTGGGGTATGTATTGTCATCCTAAGCTTACTTATGGAGTTTAAAAACCCCACTAACAGAGTATTTGATAATAATCCTTATAACTAAATTTAATATGGGTTTATATATGATGTACTGATAGTGTATAATCTCTATATACTGTTAATGTACCAGAGGTTGACAACTCATTAATAAGCAAATTAAAAAAAAATCAAGCCTTTCTTTGAATAGAGAAGCTAAAGAGGGTGGGGTAGGAATTTTAATCAGAAACGGAAAAGGAGAGGTTAGGGGGGCTTTGGTTGCAAATGTGAAATGGGTGACAGATCCAAAGGTTGTAGAGGTGAATTTGCGAAAGAAATTGGGATGGAAGATATTGAGTTGGAAGGAGATGCTTCAGCTGTAACAACGTTTCTACAAGGAAATATCCAGGATCTTTCTCCCATAGGAAACATACTGGAGGAAGCCAAAAGTATTCTCTCCAATTTTCATTTCTACCGAATCATGCACACATTCATAGAAGGAAATATGGCTGCTCATCACCTAGCTAGGAAAGGCTTAGAATCTAGAGAAGATTTAATTTGGATTGAGGAATGCCCAGATTTTATATTTGATATTGACATATTGTATCGGACGAAGCAAATTTTTTGATGAATGAAGTAGCAGTTTTATCTAAAAAAAATAGGCTTAATAGCCAAAGAAGCCTTCAACCTTTAGCCCAAAATAGAATTCAGCCATCAACATTTTATTGCATAAAATTCAGTCCATAAATTTTTTATTTCGGTGGAAATAAACCCTTAACCTTTTAAAATTATGCAATTAAATCTAAATCTGTTAAATGACACTAACTATCGTTAGTATATCTAACGTGAAAGCTGACGTGGATAGTTTAGTTGGCTGCCACGTGGCATGCCACGTATGCAATACTAACGATAGTTAGTGTTACTTAACAGATTTGGATTTAATTGCAATTTTAAAAAGTTGAGAGTTTATTTCCACCGAAATAAAAGTTTATGAACTGAATTTCATGCGATAAAACGCTGAGGGCTGAATTCTATTTTGGGTTAAAGGTTGAGGACTTATTTGGCTATGAAGCCAAAAAAATATATCAAGCTCTTAAAAATAAATACAATTAATTTTTTCAATTTATTCATAGAAGTTTATTGATGAAGTGTCAACCTGTTGTGCATCAATAGTGTATAAAAATTGTATATTGTCAATGCATCATATATAAATCCATCTAATATTAATAGCATAATATTACTTATGCACTTAGCATATGGTTTAATACTACATATATCTCATTTAAAGAGTAAAGTTTAAATATTTCTTTCTCGAACGTTATATTAGCTAATGAAAACGTGACAAACATGTAAACTTCTTAGGATTATTTATTTAATTTCAACATCGTATAGGATACTAATGCAATTGCAATCCTATAATCACATTAAAAGAAAATCTTCATGAAGATTTTTAGTTGCTTATTTTTTTTGTTCACAGAAAGATAGAAAAGAGAAAGGGGATTCAAACCATAGACTTTCTCTTATAAGAAAGGACAACAACTGTTAGGTTAAATATTGATTGTTAATTTAATTGTTAGCCTAATTTGCCTAATTTCCATGTAACAAGCTGTAGCTCGTTATTATATTAACTGAACTGCCAAGAATTAAAGCTAGGTAAAGGCGAACACGTAATTCTCTACAAATTATTAACGAGTTTTCTTTAGGCTTTGGCTTGAACTAGTTTCTGTTAACAAACAAATTGAATCAATGTATTACTAATATAAGGCGTTTTGAGCATGGACATGTTTCATTTGCAGGCATAGCTAGCAGCTCAAGGACAAGGAGGCTTTTTGCTTGTAATTAATTTGCCAAGTTCGAGATAATATCAGTTTTTTTATTTTTTAGCTTGAAATATGAATTCACCTTTGATACCTATATATATATTCGGTATAATGGAAACTTACGGTTTTGGAAAAAGAGAATATAGATGTTGAGACTTGAATATCAAATTTATAGCGAACTTTCATATTTTAGAAATTTGAATAAGACATTTTGAACCAATATTCAAAATCATTGATACCTAGAATATCAAATTTGTAGTGAACTTTCATATTTTAGAAATTTGAATAAGACATTTTGAACCAATTTTCAAAATCATTGATACCTATATATGTATGGATTATTTTTCAGTACAGTGACAATGGAGATTGATAAATAATAATACATCAAAAATCAAAATGATCCATGATTTTTTAGAAAAAAATAATCGAAGTTAATTAGAAACTCACAAGTTACAAATCAAATCTAGTGACCTAATTAATGGCCAACTGAAGTCTCTTCTCTTATTCTTGCATGTCTTAAATTTTTATGGACAAGCCAAAAAAAAAAAAACCTAAATTTCTATGCTCCATTTGCTATAAATAGGCATGAAAGCAAGCACCAAAACACACACCTCAAACACCAAAGCAATAGTTCACCTAACCACTACCATAGCGTACAATGGCAGCTAAACTTTCTCATCATGTTTTTGGAGCATTCCTTTTATTCCTTGCAATGCAGACTTTTGTGGTTGAGTCCAGACCTGTAAAACTCGAATCTCAACAGAATCTTGAACGAGCCCAAAAAGGAGACATTGTCAATGGGCTTAATCAAGTCAAGCAATACCTCAAGGCCTTCGGCTACTATCCCCATGACGTAAATCTTCCAATTGATGATCGTTTTGATGATGATTTAGAGTCGGCCCTTAAAGCATATCAGGAAATGTTTCATCTCAAAAGAACAGGCAAGATTGACCCTGATACATTCAAAGCAATGATGACCCCTCGATGTGGTGTCCCTGATATCATCCCTAACCGAACTTTTAATGGCACCAAGGGAACTATGCACAACCATAGTCATGGCATATTTCACTTGGTTGCTAACTATTCATTTTTCCCAGGGTCTCCCAGATGGACCAGGTACGAACTTACGTATAATTTCCTATCCGGTGTCCAGTTGTTTAGCGTACAACAAATGAGTCCCATCATTGCTCAGGCATTCCAGAAATGGGCAGCTGTTTCTCCATTCAGGTTCCAGCAGGTTGCGCAAGGCACCAGAGCCGATATTACGGTCGGGTTTTTCCGACGTGATCATGGGGATGGTCGTCCTTTTGATGGCCCTCAAAACGTACTCGCTCATGCTTTTGCACCAGAAGATGGGAGGTTTCACTATGATGCAGACGAGAATTGGAGCTTTAATCCTGGACCTAACCAAATGGACTTGGAATCAATAGCTGTGCATGAAATAGGACATCTTCTCGGCCTTGGCCATAGTTCGGATCAGAATGCCATCATGTTTCCAACAATTTCAAGTGGAACCACCAAAAGGAACCTTGGGCAGGATGATATTAATGGCATACGAGCTTTGTACGGCTAGTAGCAAAGCCTTAGTTGCTTCAGTGAACTGAAACCTATGCAAGTTTCATGATATCAGAAGCTCAACTATATAGCATATTACATAAGTGATTAGCCCAGTTAAAAGACTGGAATAAGAAAGTGATATGTAACCAAATATGGAAGCTTTAGTTTCCATGCAAGGTATGCATAATTTCTGAAATAAAGTTGCTTTGTCCTACCTGTACTCATACATGTATATTTAAATCTTAGAAACTTACCTTGCATTACCTGGTCAGAAAACACAGGCAGAGAATGATATAGGAGTTTAATTTGGTTGCAAACTAGCCGCATAAGGCTGAGTAATTTGATTTTTACAACTCAAAAAATAATGTTTAGATTTCGCTTAGCATACATAATCGAACTTACATTGGTGTATACCAGCAAGCATTTATTTTAATTTTCTTAGACTTAAAAAAAAAAAACTTGATTATATTTATTTAAAGGGGCTTTATAAAATGTTGAGTATATTCATTAAAGAGGTGTCAGTCTAGCATGTACTAATAGCTTATAAAAACTATACACCGTTAATGTATTATATATAGATTCTTTAAGTAAAGAATTTACATATGATACCCCAACAGTGTATAATCCCTATACACTGTCAATGTATCGAAAATTGATATCTCATTGATAAATCCTATTAAGCAAATTGAAAAAAAAATTATTTGTATTTATTATTAAAAGCTTGGTATTTTTTTAGTTTGATTATTGATGAAGTGTCAACTTTATGTATTGACATTATATAGAGACTATATATTTTCAATGTATCATATACAAACCCTTAATTAAACCAACTAGAATTTATTCAAACGCAGGTATTGTGCCCCTGTTTCCTATCCTGAATCCAATGTTTCCTTCTATTCTGCAAAAAGAGAAAATTCAGAGTCCTAAATTAAGAATATCCGTACCATAGGATGCAAAATATTTAAAACCCAAGTAAATGTCATTAATATTTACATCAACAGAAATTATTGCAATCAAACTGACAAAATGGAAAGAGCTTATTTACAGTTTCCATTTTCCAGTTCACTCCTACTTTTATAAAACTTGCACAAAATTGTATACACCAGAAAGCTCAATGCACTTGCCAAGACCAAAAGCCAGTAGTATTTGTCAAGTCCATCTTCCCTCATGTCATCCGAGAACCAGCTTTGTCTTCCTTCCGAGCTTGTGAAGGCTTCAATGACAGAAATCATCAAGGCACTCAGGAAACTTCCCACCCCGAAAACACTGGTGTATAGCGCAAACCCCATTGTTCGCATCCTCACAGGGACTTCATTGTAAAAGAACTCTTGCATCCCAACGACAGTGAAGATGTCTGAAATTCCCAGAAGAACATACTGAGGAAGCAACCAGAAGATGCTTAGTGGCACTGTTTCGGATTCCAGGACACCTATTGTTCTGCTCAGCTTAAGCCTCTTTGTTTCAACAACTGCAGCTATGATCATGGCAATGATGGAAAGAAACATGCCAACTCCCATCCTCTGCATCACGCTAATGCCTTTTTCATTGCGAGTAACCATCTGGGTGATTGGGATCAGAACTTTGCCGTATAAGGGCATCAGGAGGATTATAGACAATGTAATGGCACTTTGTAGTGTCGCAGGTGGGATCTTGAAGTTCCGACCAATGTTCCTCTTCATTGTCATGCCTTGTTTGGTGAAAAATGTAGCAGGCTGTTGGAAAATTACTGCAAACATTAGAAGCATTGTCCATATTGGCAGAAGTCTGAGTACTATTTTTGCATTTTCAAGCAGGTAAATATCATTCTTTGGTTTCCCATCCGAGCCATCATTGCTGCCTGGCTTTTGATCACAAAGAGGTTTCTCTTGAAGCCTAAAAACAAGTAAGAATTACTATCAGAACTCATGGATTTCACAATTTGAAGCATCCTCAAAATCCAATAAGAAAACTTACTCTAGCTCCACCTCATCAGACTCGTCATTTGGCAAGGTGATTCTGCCACTGATTAACTTTGATGCTGTCACTTTGATGACTTGAAGTATGTTCGGAAAGGGTTTTCTATCAATGGTTTTGTCTGGTTTATATGCATAAATCTGGCTACCACACGTGAAAAATGCAACTGATATAACCATGGCAAACATGGGGATGGCAAATCCTAGTACCCAACCGATGGTGTCTTGGATGTAGGACATAAGTATGACACCTAGAAGGCTGCCACTACAGACGCCAAAGTACCAACATTGGAAAAATAAACTTCTTTTCTTAGAGCTTTTGTCATCTTTGCTACAAGGCAATTCCTCATCAAGGTCCAGTTGGTCAGCTCCAAAGGCTTGCAAAGATGGGTTATAGGCACCTTGGCCTAATGAAATCAAACAGAGGGACCAAAACAGGAATGCAGAGGAACTTGTGTTGCTTGGAGGAGTCCATGTCCACAGCAAAGCTGTTGATGCCACTGCTCCAAGACCCTTAAATTATTAAAAATAAAAATTTAGAAAAAATCAAAATACACAAATTTACAATCAACATATATATGATTTATCTGACAATCAGCAATCACTTTTTTTTTTGTTTATAATTGGCAATGACTTCAAATCCTCAATATGGGTTCAAATACTATTCTATAAAAGATGAGAAGTAAAGCCAACAATTTCTTTGCCGAATGGTTAAAAAGAATTGTGGCGTCAAGATTGAGTTCGAGTCGAAACAATCTCAACCCACTCGCAATCATCAAAGAAAAAAAGGATGAAAATTAAAGAGAGAAAATTCCACTGAAAAAAGTTACTTGGCAAGAAGATTGGTTAGACATGAGATAAAGGAAAAAAGTTGGTACTGATTGATATTCACGATAGCATAGTCCCATCAACATAAAAGCTATCTTTAACTCCGAAAGAATGTATGACTTGACCACCAAATTCTGTGCAGAATGTCGACGTTACTAGTAAACAGGAATTGACACACTGGGCATGCCCTTGGGCTTATTGGCTTGGCTTTGATCCGGATTCACCAATTCGATCACTTTAGATTTACACAGAAATGAGATTCTTATGCAATTTCAAATTTAAAGGAAAAAATGAAAGTTGATAATGACTCAGGGTCCAACATCTTTGGTGCTTAGTGGTAACCACTTTGCCACAAATTTATAATAAACAAATATGATTTTGAAAAAAAACTGTACAAGGATCATAAAAATGCGATTTCATGACATGCAAAACCTCAACTGAGAACAAAGAGGAGTGACTCACCAAAACATAGAGGAAAGAGGAGGTCAAAATGGTTGAATACCTATCCCAAAATGAGTCAGCCAGGGGTGCAACCAGCAGTGGTAACATTGAAGTGAATCCACACCAACTATTAACTGTCTTCGCTGCAGAAGAATTGCTCATCTTTACAACATCTGTGAGATAAGTAACTAAATTGGATGCCACCCCCTTGAAAGCAAACCTCTCCATGCCAGCAATCACTATCAAATACAACAAAGAAATGAAAATTTTAATCTACTCAACTTTGGTCATTCAAAAACTAAAAGGAAATTATTATTGATTCACAATGAAGTTTCAAAATTTTGCTGATAATTGGGTCCCCTCAAGCCCTGAAAAGAAACAGGTTTTCATGCAGAAATGCATGGTAGCTAGCTCAGGTTACCAGATAGCAAAAGAAGACGAAAGAATAGTTACCTATAAGAAGAACACATGACCTGCTAAGTCCTTGAGCACTTCCTCCTCCAGCCATGTTAAAGAGAAAACAATCCGCCGAGTGAAATAAGAATGGTTCTGAGATTACAAGAAGTGACCAAAACAAACTCAATAAGCTGTCCAACTTGAGTCAGAGACTGCTGTGTTTCACTCTAAATAACTTTCATTCCATCTCAACAGGACACTGATTCTTCTTCATTGATTGCAGTCGTGTAGTTGTTGTTGCTCCTCTTTTCCTTAAAGAAAGCTAGACAAAGACATTTATTTGTGTTGAGTAATGGGATTCTAACACAGTAGATAGTCACTCACTAAAGCAAGCACCCCAACATCATCGCTTGCGTTAATAAACAAGCAAGGGCAAAAAGGCTCCACCTTCAGTTTTTGTGATATCAAGAAAGTATTACGTCGACATGTACAGAAACTTTTTCTAGCTGTTACACGTCTGCATCTTTGACACATGGTATTCCACAGCTGAGCCAGGCAATCCAGAAGATATGAGGTTCCCAAAGCTGTAAGCGAGTGAAAAGCAGAAAATCGTGATAACTGTGAAATCACATGCTTGAAACAAACCAAAACAAGAGTTAGGAGGAATTCACATGAATTTTCCAGTTTTCCTCCAAAACCTCTTCGATTTCTAGTATTTTATTTCAGAGTGTTTAACATATGTTAACTTGATTATTATAGCAGGTAAATCATCAGTTACTTTAAAAGATAATGTTATCAAAGAAAAACAACTAGAATAATACTTGTTAACTGATGTTGATTCCCACCGGGAATTATTAGAAATTAAAATTGTTGACATGGAAATCAACTGATGAAGTGATACTTTGTTTTGACAAGTGGTTATGCTTCATTGTATGCCTTTCTTTATTATCATCACTAAGAAGTCGGTTTCTTTGTTCTCATACTGTCTTTTTCGAAATAATGTTGTCATAATGTGATAGTCGTAACCTTTTAGACTGTTACTTTATCAAGCCATTAGAAAGAAACCATTAACCAAAATTTCTTTGCGTTTCTAACATTCTAATCTGCAGTATGCGTTACGTTCAGAAGTAATATTGCAAGATACATCAAATACCAAAAAGAAGTTCATCAAAAGTAGTGCATTTGCGGCTATCTAATCTGAATGACACAAGATATTCGATAAATAAAAGTATCCAGTTTGTCTACAGTAAGATCGCAATGATATTTGTGAAAAATTCATTACCTTAACCCCAAGCATGCATGCCACAGGCCCGCAGACAACCCCCACACGATAACAACAGCCAATATGAACAGAGGCACAGACTCTTAAAGAAGACATAAACAATGGGTGCTAGCTGACGAGACTCCACTGGAAGCAGTTGCATATCAGACTATCTTCAAAAAATCATGCAGATATGTATAAAAATGATGACCAATCTGATTTTTTTTTTGGCTGGTTTTCTAGAGACAAGTAACATAAAAGGAACCACTTCACTTTGGAAAATTTCAGTGGTTTAATGAGATGGATATCACTTTGCTTTATGCCACAAAGACAAAAGCAAATGGTCGATGAAAGATATTGCAGAAACCTCCATTAATCTCTCCACTTGCTGTTGTAAATATTTTGTTGCTGTACTTTTCCATTTGTGCTAGCTTTTTGTGGTCTAGACCCGATTTGGTTTTGTCATTTCAAAAATCGGATAAATTCAATGCTTTTAGGATGTCTTTGGATTCAATCACAAGTTCAACACAATCGAATTTGAAGAAAAGCGAATGGGATTAAATAAGCAAGAGTCGTACTCTTTTATTTTTTGTGTAAACCACAATATGTTTTCATATCATATTGGATATGAAATTAATTATCACTCGCACTACGTGGTTGATGCTGGCACAAGAGAATTTGACCTAGTAAGGTGCTCATGTTAATTAGTATGTTACATTTTTTAATATATAAATATATAATTATGTGACTTTAATGCATTTAAGTAAGAGCTATGAATTGCCAATGAGGCCTTGGCTTAATGGCAAGAAGGACTTTGAGGTTTCAGGTTCGAGTCTCACCAAGTATGAGTTTGAATTAGTCTAGTTATTTACTAGTTTGTTATAGTTATTTATTAGTTTACCTAGTTTGAGTAATTTGATTTTCATAGTTACCCGTTCATGGAATGTAATATGCTGATTGTGATTGTAACTTCTAATGAAAATATATTACTCAAAAAAAAAAGTAAGAGCTATGAATTAAGCATAATTCTAGATGCTCAAGAATCATAATTTTAATTTAATAATGCTAAGTGCTTATTGGTAAGTTTAAAAGTAAATAATAAGTAATTTTAAATAATTGAAAATTCTGATGATAAAGGAAATCAAAGATGAATTATAAACTCATAAACAAAATGGGTCATATATTTTCCATTAACTTAAATATTCTTCTATCAATAAATGTTTTATCAAATAAAAAGTAAAGAGAAAAAATGAAGTTTTTTCAAGATTATCAATTTTACAACTTGATTGCTTCAAGAAGCACATAATGAATTTAGGAACATTTCTTTTAACAATGAAATTGGGAAAATCATTTGGTTTTAAATTCTGAAATTAAAGTTTATGTAATTAAGGTAACTTCAAAAAAGAAAAGTTTATGTAATTAAGATTGTTTTGCTTGGTTTGCTAGTCACCAAAGTTGGACCTGAAAGTTTTTTCCAACAAATTATATAATATTATTTTCAATTACCCATGGCTCCATGAATATGTGATGATTGATGCTTATAAATTGGATAACATTATTCTATGTAATTTTCATAAGTTATTGACATTCATTGATTATAAAATTATAAAAATCACCCAAAGTTGAAATAGCTAGTTTTATAAGTAATAAATATGAGTGTGGTCAATGAATAAACTTAATTTGATATATTTAGTATATCCAAAGATAACAAGCATGTTTAACAAAGGTATATGTAATTTTCAATTAGGTGAAATTAAAATTAAGTATCAATTAAGTTGTATTTTTGTATCACCTAAAGAAGAGCCCTAATGTGCATTTAATGTTTATGTGTATGTGGTTTGAATTTATGTTGTGGGATTAAATTTATCAGTCAAAGCATCTTATTTATTTGCAGCATCTATCTATGTTTCTCTTTGTTCACATGCAAGTTTCAACTTGTCTGCTGTTAAGTTTAATGGAAAAAGTTTTTTATTGGTGTGAAAAAATCCAATTTCACTTAGATGATTTAGATCTGAAATTCTTTGTGATGATTTATATAAATTCAAATTTGATAAGTTTTTCAATGAAAGCTGACTAACTTTTCATCGTAATGTTGAAACTAGACGTAGTATAGTAAATGAAAGTTGAACTCACTCGTGGCATAAATATTTAGGTCACATATCCAAGGAAAGATTATAGAAATTAGTAAAGAATGAAACCTGTCTAAAACCCAAGGAAAGATTATAGAAATTAGTAAAGAATGAAACCTTTCTAGTTTTAGACTTACTGATGTTGGAATTTATGTGGATTGTATTAAGGTAAAAAGAAAGCAACTATAACAAGTTTACAAATTCTTGAGATTATACACACACACACACATATATATATATATATATATATATATATATATATATATATATATATGTATGTATGTAAACCTTTAATGTTTCTTCTTTTGTGGAGAAAATACATATTTTGTCACTTTTATTTATGACTTTTCTTGTTATGTTTATATTTATTTGTTATATTCGATATCTCCTCTAGTAGATGACTTGTAAGAGTTTATTAATAAGGTTGAAATAGAAAGGTGAAAATTGTTAGCTCTAACAAGGGTGGAGAATATTATGAAAAGTGTGATGAAATTAGATAATATTCTGATGCATTTCCTAAATTCTTTTAAAGACTCAACATATGTGCTTAATACATAATGTCAGGTACACTACTGCAACAAAATGTGTTGCATAAAGGTATAATCATACACTAATATATATGATTGAGTTTTTTCTTACAAGAGGGTCCTTTTAAATCTTTTTTACTGAATGAGGGTACTCATCATCTTTTTTTCATAAATTAGGCATTTAAAGCCACATCAATGACACATCACATTTTTAATTAATTATTTAAATTTAAAAAAATAAATTTTCTGAACTTTTTTGATCATTCAAAATTTTTAAAACTTAAAACACTAATGTTCAACAGTTTTACTAAATCATAATCTCTTATAAATCCTAAACACTATTTACTCCCGAAATTTTTTATCTCATTCTCACTCTTATCTCTATAACTATTACTTGATCTCTATTATTTGATTGGAATAAACTCTCTTATTGTTAAGGAAATCCCTCACTCCTTTCTTTGTTTTTTGTTTTATAATCGAAAGGGTATTGTCTTGTTGTAGTGGAATGATTATTTGCCCACAGAATAAATATGATTGGAGCAAAGAAGTTTGCAAAGGCCAGCATTCTGTGTATTCAATAACAAGAAGAAAATTAACAAATTCAGTGGAAAGGAAAGAAAAAAATACCACGACTGTGTCATTTTTAAAGCCAGGAAAAGAGAAAATCTAGAAAGATATATTTATAAAGTAAAAAAGAATTCTGAATAAAAGACAAATAAAACTAAGGAGTAAAATTTAGATAGTGACTTAACGGAGCAAAGCAAAAGCAAAAACAAAACCCCAGTAACAAAGAGACAAGAGAGATCCAAAGAATAAAATGGGTTTTTCTTAGTTTTTTAAATCTTTTCTTTAATATTTATTTTGGAAATTGAGGTTAAAGGCAGGGGTTTGGATATGTAAGAGTCCGGCTTTAGTCTTTCTTTTAATGGTGTTTGCGAGGAGTTTTGGGAAGAAGAAAGAGTTTTTGGAGAAGTTTGGGTATTCATGTTATTGGCGTGACCCTAAGTACTTGCTTTCAAGGAAAAAAGTTTAAAAGCACCTCATTTGATAAAAAAAAAAATAGAAGGGTTTGTATATGATGCACTATCAATATATCAGAGGTTGACACTTTATAAAAATGCCTTCTTATGGAAAAAAACTCATATGATTAGGAGTATGTTGAACAATATTTTCTTAGCTTTATCGTTGTGGATGTGTGCTTTACTAACCACCATGTATTTGTTAAACAAGGTTCCTAATAAAGCAATTCTAAAGATCCCTTTTGAACTATGGATATAAAGGAATTCCAATTTAAAGTTGATTACTTTTGATGACCAACCCTCCTCATCAAAATTGATTGATGTATTTCGATTTTTTTACAGGATTTTTATACATTGTCATTTCTTGAATATTTAATAATTTGCTTCTATTGAAGCAAAAAAATATCAAGTATAAGATTTTCGAATTCATCATACAATGGTATTTCCTTTTACTGCCTATAGCCTAACTGTACAATATTGTTTAATATTAAACAGGAAACGATCAAAGAACAATAAAAGAATCACAAATGGGAAAAAGGCAAGCAAGAGAAATTCTCATATACATACGGATTATACAAACAAACATGGAAACTCTCATTCAGAAAAAAAAAAAAAAGGATACTCAGTGCTTGAAGAAAGAAAAAAAAATGTGGGAATTGTCTTACCTTGTGTTCTGCTCGGAAATTCCCGAGAATATTTGCTGCTTCTACAGGATGTTATGAAACCAATTCTGCTGCTCTAAAGCTTGATTTCTTCGTTCATTGCCATGGAAGATCAATCTTTCTGAGACAGATAGCTGTTGCAGATGCAAAGTAAGAGAGAAGAGAGAGGTTTGGCTGGTTTGTTGAGCATGTTTAGGATGAGGAAATCGATCCCCGTTGGAAACTTTTAAACATCACTAAAATTTTGGGCGGCCAAAAGAGCGGAAGTTCATTCCATGTGTATGATAAAGAGAAGTTCCTTATTTATCTATGTAAATTGAAATTTGAAAAGGACTTGTAATCTAATTGGGACTCATGGCAATAATATTGTATGTGTTAGAAGAAAATATTGGCAAACACCCCACAAGATTTCTTGACAAACTGTGTTGTTTTAATTTGATGTTTACTTGCCCAATGTGTTAGGATTTTCTTGTCATGTCTTAGTGTATGGTAACTATGATTGTTATGTTTATCAAACATTTTTTTGGCTAATGATTTAGATCATTCAGATGCATATTTGCTGTTAATTTTGTGCATGAATAATGATTGTGAAGTAGTGATTTCATTTATCCCATGGATTTGGCATCAATTGCAATGGGAGCTCTCTTCTAACGATATATGAATAAGAATCTAAAACCTTGGTATATTAATCTTTAAGAAAATTAAAATCTATATATTTTCTTAGAATTAAGACTGTTAGATATTAAATTCTTATCACTGAAATTAAAAATTCATCATTTTATCGATAAATCACATGACTCTTGACAATTATTTTGACTACGCAAAATTGCCATGCTATTATTTTGTCCTTGGGTACTTTTTCAATCTTGATATATATATATATATTTAACTCCAACTGTAGACTTTGTAACTTTGATTTAGTTTACTACATATAATCAAATCTAAAACCTAAAAGAGTATATATATAACTATAAACTATGATCTAAATGCACTATGTGCATACTTTATTTTTTTTTTTTTAGATTTGTTCAATTTTCAATGAGTCTAGTCATAAAATGTAACTATAGATAGAGTGAAGAGAGTTTCACAAATTGCAATCCAGATGAAGCTTGCATGGATGAATCTACTATCTTGGTGGGGACAATTGCCATAAATTCAAACTCCTAGTTCTTTGCATTCCTCTGAATTTGGAAAAAAAAAATATGTAGATATTCTAATATATTTTAGAACAATGAGAGTTTATATATTTATACAAAATAATATCTTCATTGTCAAAACCACAAAGATTTTGTTTAAACTTTTTATTAGAAATGTGTTGATCGAAAAGATAGTAAGAAGCAGCTGTTGAATATTTGATTCAATTTAAAACACTTGTATCCCCATACTCCAAATCAAATAGTTAAATTCAAATTACTTTTTTTTTCTCAAAATGGTATCTTATAAATAAATAAATAAATAAATCCCTATGGGTTAGTTCAATTCAAAAAATATCATTTCTTTTTTTACTTATCACAAAGAATATTTCAAATAAAATGCACTAAATTGTTTTAATATATTATGCATTTAAAATCGATTCGAGTCTTACCAAATATGATATTTAGTTACCTATTCATCAAATGTATTATATTTAATATAATTATAACTTTAAATAAGAATGTACCTTTAAAAAATCGGTTTAGAAAAATAAATTTAAAAAATTGAAATATTCTGATTGTTTTAAAAAATAGAAAGAAAATACAGAAATTATATTGATTTATTGTTCTTGTGTTGCCTCAAATTTATAGCCCAAAATCAACCAACCCATCTCTCCAAACTGCATCAACCAAACCCATCCAACTTGACTGACTCAAACCCTACCAAACGCCTCTCAACAGTTAGTATAAGTTATGACCCAACCCAATTACCAAGTCATATTCTCAACATCAGCGGATGCACTTGCGCCTCACCCAAAATCACCCCAGAATGGCTGATCACCACCACCATCACCACCGTCCCAGCCGCCTCTCCCTCCCTCAACGCGCCACCACTTTTGCCAACCCCACCACAGCAACCACCCCAAGATCTTACCCACTGTATTCCTATCCTTCCATCGCAACGCCAACTCCGACTCCTTCAAAACACCGCCTTTCCCTCGGATCTTCCTCCCACTCCCGGAAAAGATCATCCTTTTCTTTCCTCCTCCTCCTCCTCCTTTCCCTCCGCTCTCTTTACTCTCTCCTTCCTTTCCTCCGCTCTTCCGCTCCTTCTTTCTCTCTCTTCCCTTTCTCTTTTCTCGTTTCCTTCCTCTCTTTCCTCCTCTCTCTCTCCTTTTCCCTCTTCTCCAAAAAACGCCTAAGAAGCCAACCAATTTTTTCCCTTTCCTCTCTCTCCAACTCTCAGCTCAAACTTTTACTCTCAAAGTCCTTCCTTTTATCAATTATCATCCTTTTGAAGTTCCAAGCTCTTAGATACTGCGGCACTGCTGCTATGATCTTAGCTGAACTATCCGGAAACCTTGTTGGCAGGCTATTTTCCGACACAATAACCCCGGGAAAAAAGTCCTTTTTTTCGTCTCGGTTCATAGGTTTTTGCTTTTTATTTGTTGGGTTAATGTTATTGTCTTTGGGTTGGGATAGAGCATATTGTTTTCCTTTGAATAAGACCGGGTCTTCGATGTATCCTAGAGAAGGTTGTGTTAAAATCTGGCCTATGTTATTGCCGTTTTTATCAGGTTTTTTAGGCTGTTATGAGAAGGTTTCCATGAATTGGGGCAGCATTTTGCAGCTTGGTCGAAAAAGGGTTCGGTTGATTTCTTTGTTTTTCACTACTGTTATGCTTTTTGTTCCTGCTGTTGTTAGTTTCTTTGTTTATGTATATGGAAGTGCAGGAGGAGAAAATGTTTCTATTGAGGATTTAGGTTGGCCATTGGTGAATACTGTTGTTTTTGGAGTGCTAATGAGTGAGAATTATAGTGATCACGAGGATAAGTTGGTGAGTTCTAAAGATTTTCAAAGGGAGTTTGTGGTTACCTTCATTTGTACTATTGTTTTGGAGTTGTTTTATTTAGATGAGTTATCTCTTTCTGGACTGTTGTTATGTGGTTTATTGTTGTATTTTGCTGTTCGAGAACTGGATCCTGTTTCTTTGAGTTATGTTGAATTGGGGATAGAATCTTCGGAGTCTTTGAGTATGTCGATAATGAAACCTATTCGACATATTTTGAGTGAGCGAAAGTCTAGGAAGATTGCATTGTTCCTATTGATTAATACTGTATATATGGTTGTGGAATTTGCTGCTGGCTTCTTGAGTAATAGTCTTGGGTTGATATCGGATGCATGTCACATGTTGTTTGATTGTGCTGCATTAGCTATTGGGCTTTATGCTTCATATATTTCACGGTTGCCTGCTAATAATCAGTTCAACTATGGCAGAGGCAGATTTGAGATTCTATCAGGTTACGCTAATGCTGTTTTCCTGGTTCTAGTTGGGGTATTAATCGTGTTGGAATCCTTTGAGAGGATTTTGGATCCTCAAGAAATATCAACTAACAGTCTGTTAACTGTCTCAATTGGAGGGCTCATTGTCAATGTGGTGGGTTTGATATTCTTTCATGAGGAGCACCATCATGCACATGGCGGATCATGTTCGCATTCACATCCTCATTCCAACTCTGACCACCACCATCATCAGCATTCACATGGTCATGGAAGTCATGTTCAACACCATGAGTTTATAAATGTTTCTGATGGATGCCACAAATCATGCTCTGGCCATGAACAGCATCGCAGTAACCAACATGGCAGCAACAATTGTCATGCTGAAGATCACAAAAAACACACCGAGTGTCATGACCACCATGACCATGACCATGCTCACGATCATGGGCCCCCTGATGGTACCCTTCATCATGATCTCCATGATCATGGACATCAACATGATCATGCTCATAGTCAGGACCACCATGATTGTGCCCATGATCATGATCACCATGACCATGGACACCAACATTATCACAAGGATTATCATCATGCTCACGGAGAAGGCTTGCACTCCCATACTCACTATTCAGAATCTAAAGGTCATTCATCCTTGGCATATAGTGGATCCAAACAGAGTCAGCTTCAATCTGATGGGAAGGAACCACAGAAGCACCAGCATCATCACATTGACCACAATATGGAAGGAATCTTTTTGCATGTTCTCGCAGACACCATGGGAAGTGTTGGAGTGGTTGTATCTACGCTCTTAATTAAGTACAAAGGATGGCTTGTTGCTGATCCTGCCTGTTCAATATTCATTTCGGCTTTAATTATATCATCAGTTATCCCATTACTTAGAAACTCTGCAGAAATTTTACTTCAAAGGTTTCCTAGGGCTCAGGAGCAGGGTTTGAAGAAGGCCATAAGTGATGTTATGAAGATGAAAGGGGTATGTCGAGTTCAGAACCTGCATGTATGGAGCTTCACAAACTCCGATATTGTGGGAACAATCTACCTTCATATATCAGCAGAAACTGACAAGGCTGCTATTAAAGCACAGGTTTCACACGTCTTACATGATGCTGGAATCAAGGATTTGACATTGCAAGTGGAATATGTGGAGCAATAGAAACTTGTCTTGGATTACATTGTTGAGAGTAGATAATAGCTCATTCATCTTTAGGACTGAATCTCATTACATGATCAAAGGCAACAGAGAGCTCCAATTGATTCGTTGTTAAGGAGTTTGGATTTCTCAATGCTATCCTGTTAGAGTTGTTCAACGTTGATGGATTTCATCCAGCAATGGATAAGAAAAAGGTAAATGTTCATGTTCAATACAGGCAGTGTCTTCAAAATTACAGGAAAGTCATAATTCTCTATTAGTTTTAGGCGAATAAAATCCAAACAAGAGGAATTAACTGGTCATGTAAAGAAACAAACAGTGTCGCAGTATTTTCTTATGTAACCTTTTTATAAGCAAAGAGGAAAACTTTTGTTTATGGTCGGATTCAACTGTTGTATGTGAGATTTTTTTTTCGCATGTTTATTGAAACTTGAAAGTATGGTTTAAGCAAAGGCAAAAAGAATGTTGAACTACATGTTTTGGAAGCATTTAGATATGTCTAAATGTTTACTATATCATTAATGGAACTAAGCCTGTTTCCAGTAGTCATGTAGTCCAAGCCAGTATCTTTTGAGGTTTGATTCAAAGAGTTCAAAGGGGACATCAGGGAAGGTCTCAAAGAGACCAGGTCTTTACTGAGACATTTCAATGTTCTACTTTGGTCATCTTTGGCAGGAGGCAGCCCTACGTTTTTCATCTAGCTATGCTTCAAGAGATTGGTCCATAACTGAGAAATCATATTTAAGACAATTAATGCTGCTTGACTTCTTAAATTATCATTTGAATTTTCAAGCATAACCATGTTATTTGTTCACATATGGAACATTCCTTAAATGACAAATCAACTTAGCATATTGTATCGATAGAATCAAGGAATCCCATTCCTCTCAAAGTTGCATCCAAGTTAGAGATATTATCAAAAGATGGTAATTAAAGGACAAATAAACAAAAGGAAATTAACAGTCTGCATTAATATTATTCTCAAAATAGCAAGCATGAAAAGCCCTTTCTCTGCAACTCTATATGCTGGAACTAACTGCACTAATGCTAGCACATGCTTGACTCTTAAACTCTCACCGCTGAGAACCAATCTTCATAAAAGAAAACCATACAGGCAAAATTTGAAGTTGATTATGGTCCAACCAACCACAGAGCTGGGAGAGTTAACACAAATCTCACTTCCGGAGAAGAATTCAGAAAAATGAATTTCTCAGTGTTCTATTAATACTAATTGTACACAACAAAGCCTATCATGATATCTTTCTATTGCAATTCAACGAAGGTGATCTCTGACCATTCTACTAAATCACTCATTCCTAAGCCACAAACTTCCACCAAAAGTCTTAACTTTCTGCTAGTCTTTGAGTTTCTTGACCTGTCAGATATCTCATGAGATAGCAGCACACAGTTAATTATCACTAACCATAATTTTGTTGACAGTAGGGTACAAGATCTGCTCTCCTTTGCTACTAACTCCATTCAATCAGCAACAGTAGGAAAGAAGTAGATAAAATCAGCCCTCTCATTTACTGTTGTGGCCTCAATTCCAACTTGTATGTTTGTATTTCCATGGGAGGAATAATTATACGTCCTTCTTGAGCAACATTACCCAACTGCTCTGTGTACCCTAGCATCTCTGTGTCCTCGTGGAGAAGATTTAAAGAAGTTGCTCTTGCATTCAACACCTCAAGACCCTTGAACATGTTGAATAGATTTACAGGCTCCTCAGCCACACTTGTACATTGAGATCTGGCCTTCCGGCAGTAAGAAGAATCCCAACTGCGCCTATGCAACATTAAAACAAACCTAGGGTCTCCAAGCTGCTGCTGAGAATATTTTGATGGTCGGGGGACTTTGAAACTCACAATATGCAGATCACACGGTAAGGGAGCAGCTAATGGAGAAAAGGATCTCAAGTGTGTCTGCACAGAAAGTTCTTCTGGCTTCTTGGCGATGAATGCGTGTAATGGATAATTCAAGTGTGCACTAATACAATGAGAGAGAAGAGATGGACTCAGAGGAAGAGACTTGGAAACAGGATTTGAAGGTGAAGAAATGTTGAATTCCATCAGGATGTGGAAAACAACATTCATGACACGATTGTCCATCACTCCTTGCCCAAGACCACGCCCATCATCTCTCACCAAACGACGATCAAGCATAATCTCTAGCCACCCCTCTTTAAGGCTTGCTGCACCCAATGACTGTCGAGAATGAACAGAAAACCGTTGGCCATTTGACCCTTGCATGAATGCAAGAGAGGGCATGGGGTAGTAATTTCCCTGCAATGGAATTTTATCATATGTTTCTCTCCGACTCATTTGAAAGCCATTCAAGTCAGAGTAGAAAATTCTTTTGTTATCGATGTCTGTCTTGTATCTAACAATTAATTCTCTGTCATTAAAATCCTTGCCAAGAAGCTCAACATGATATTCCTTCTCAATCAGAAATTCCTGTATCGTATTGCCTCCACTGTAAATACGAGTACTATGGGAGATAGGAGTTTTCTCCCATGCGGTCATTGGATAAGAGTACACCTCCTGCATCAACTGACCCTCAGAGATAACCAGATGCCCAGCAGACTGAACTATAGGCTGAGCATCACCATCGGGTAAGAATAGGTATGCACCTCCCGAACTTGAGTAAAGGCCTATCTCTTCAGCCACAACATTTTGGGGACCATTTTTGTGGATTACCTTTTGCAGCAAACCATAGTTGACATCAAAGGTGAGAGTTTGATGCCGATTCTCAATTTCAATCACATCTCCTTCTATTTTTGAGCAAGCATATGGTGTAGGGCACTGAATTGAACTCAAATTCGAGAAGAATTTGAGTTTTGCCGGTTTAGCTTTTTCACATCCAACAAAGCCATTGGCAACATAATATGTCTGCAAACCCAGGGCAGGAACGGAAGCTTTCCAGTGGACGCGATGCCTGCCTGTAAATACCTTGCTTTTGTCATGCTGCAATTCAGGAGAAACCTGGCTTTGAACACACGTCCAGTTTGAGTCCAAAACGGTAACGTCTGGTCTGTTAACAACTACCATTACAACCTCTTCTCTTGTTTGCTCCAGAGGATTAAAGAGTACAACTGATTGTACAGTTCCTTCTCGAGCACTGATTGCTCTATGCACAGGCAGAGCATCATATTTAGATCTCATCTGTTCAGGATCAAACTGGGCAGGGGTCTGATCTGACTTCTCTTGGCGAATTCCGAGCAGTACTTCAATTGCTTTAGACATGAAAATCTGCAGGTCCAATAAAGAAGTGTGCATCCGAGTTCCATAATCCAGAACAACATGATCCTTAGCAGTTCCAGTCACCCCGTCATGATGCTGGAAAAGAGCTAAATTTCTCCTTGCAGCTGTCAACTTATAAGCATACCCCGTTGGCAACTTTTCACATTGTGCTCTCTGGCAATAACCAAATAAGAATGCCATCAACATTTCTGATGCACGAAGAGTGTGCTCTAGTACCCGATCAACAGCTTTGAAGAAAGGTCTTGACACATAATAGCCACTCCAATAGTCTTGCTGCCTGTCAGCATAAGTAAAGAAATCACCTGATAAAGAAGGAAAACCTCCAATCTGAGCTGAGCCGATTTCTCTAGGAAGGGAATAGTTTATTCTGTCAGCCTCCTCCCTAAGGGTCTGGAAATAATCATCCAAAGTACCAAAATTTGCTTCTGCATTTAAACTGGGGTTAGAGTTGATGTAATCAAATATCATTTGATAATTTCTAAACTGAGCTTCTGCTTCCTCAACGCTGACATAGCGGAAATCATCTCCAAGAGGTACAAGAAGTGTATTGGTCCGGTAGAGGGTTGACTTCTTCCTATATTGATCTAGTAGTTTTAGTGCCCTCTCCTGCACATTTTCCTGGTTAGTCTCTACAGGATGTTTTCCCCACGGGCAGAGTTCATAAAAAAAGCCATGCATACGAGCAAAATCAAACTGACAACAAATAGCAGGCTCTGGTCCACAAGTATGTGGAATATCATATGAATAGAATGGCATCATATGCACAAAAATGTCAGTAGTTTCCTCAGCATCCCAGCTCTGACGCCAGACGTATTCCAAATTTTTATTCCAAGCAAGTTCCTTCTTCAGCTCATAATGGGTCCTTTGAATAAGCATATTCTCAAAGCCCATTCGACGGAGGAGATAAGCCATGGTAGGTGAGTAACCAAATGGATCTATTGCCCAAGAATTTTTGGGAACAAACCCAATAGTGTCATTCAGCCACATATTGCCCTCGGTTATCTGCTTACACAAATATAAAAAATTCCAATTAAAAACACAAGGCATTAAAGAATTTTTGAGAATAGAAAACTATGAAAAATAGACACCATATTGATCATTGATGCAAATGCAAGGAAGACAATGAAGCAAGACATAAAGTCACGTATTAGATTTCAGAAATGCATGAGTAAATCCTGATTTTTGAGGATGCATACTCCAACAAGTCCAGCTTCTTTTCAAGTAAGGATCCAAAATATATGACAAGTAGATATTTTTGCACATGACTTCATGGATCACAATTAATCACAACGCACACAAATCACAAGACATCAACATACTAAAACCTTCTGAAAAGACAGTTATAAAGCCAAATACAGTCACCAAGAAACACGGCTTAAGGCATACCTGCTCAATTATGGCAAAATAATGCGAATTTGCCTGCATCATGAAAAAAAAATTGTTTAGCCAAAACCAAAACATCATGATCTGAGGCAAATAGCTATATTGGAGTCTAACCCTAAGCACATGGCTAAAATGACCAAAAAGAAAATAAGAGAGAGAGAATGAAAAAAAAATGTGAAAAGAAAACAATGTTCTAAACCCCCACCCCATATGCATGAATCTCTAAGATTATATAAGCTTATAAGCATACCTCATCATTCATCACCCAGCCACCTCCTACTATTTCTAACTGCCCACTCTTCACCAAATTTGAGAAAGACTCCCTTTTATCCTCAGAGGCATCTCTCCACCACCTTTCCAAATATGACATCTCTTCCCATATGAACTTCCGCCTACCATCCTGCAAATTCAATTCAAACAACCTTAAGAAAATTTAACAGGCTGACATTATTTTTTAACCAGAAAAAAAAAGGTTAAGAATTTCTTGTTTCTCCTCAACTTAATAGAAATAGTCAAGTCTAAGTGTGCAAAAATCACCTTTGTGCAACGTATATTAGTCCAAGAAGTAAAACAGGAATTAAAAATCTCAAAAACCAAGTGCCGATCAAAATTCTCACTAAATTTAACCATTTCAGCACAATCCAAAGAACTTCCAAAAATGAAAAACCAAACCACCAATCTCCTTCAGTAATTACCCCCCAAAGGAATCAGTAGGATAACTGAAATTACATTTCTATGCAATGGAAAGATAAACAATTCACACTATTTCGTTCAGTACACCTGACTTCAGCACCATCGATCAAAAAAATACTATGAAGCTCAAAAACCAAAACCTAAACACAAATCTAACTTCATTCAACACTAAATATCAAAAGAAAAAAAATTTGATAGCTAGCTAGCTCAAACGGCAAATCTCAGTGAAAATTTAGACATTATTCAACACTAAATATCAACAAAAAATAAAAATCAAGCTCAAAAATCAAATCCCAATACAGATTCTAATTTTATTCAATCATTTCACCCCATCACAACAAAAACCCATCACGAATTAACCTCCCAAAAATCCCAAAATGAAATCACCTTTGATAAAGTGTCAATAATAGTATCAAGTATACGCCTTGACTGCCTCTCATAATACTCTTCCACAGTGAACTTCCACCCTGGATCGTTATGAGAATGAGGTACCACAAAAATCTTCAACTTTTCACTATCCCATTCATCTCCTCTATAACTAACTTTCCACCCTTGCTTCCAAGCCCCTCCATCTTTATCCAAAAACTCAATTTTATCATACAATTCTTTAGTCGTTATATCTACCACGGCACCGGTCTGGTTTGGATTCAAGCTGGGTTGTTTACGGGTTACTGGTTTCCGGTTCGTGAGCCTTTTGGTCATGGATCGGGGCTTGAAATGTGACGAAATGGGTTTTGGGATTCCGAAGAGATAGAGAGTTAGGAGGAAGAAGAGAAGGGAAAGAGCAAGAGCTATGGTGAAGAAGTTGTTGAAGAAGAAGTTGATCAAAGCCAGTCGTTTGCGTGACTTTCGTGTTGGATGGGCTTTAGGAGTTGATTTGAGGGTGGCTGATGAAGACGGAAGTAGAGACTGAGCCCATCCTCCGCCACGGCGGGTGTTGCCAAGGTTGGCGAATAAGGGCATGCTTGGATTGTCTTCTTCTCACTCTGTTCTTCTTTCCTTCCTCGGAAACACAGAGCTTCGTTCGTATTTCTGTCTGTTTGGTGGTCAGATCTAACTTCTAATCTAAGGATTTTATCAGAAATTGTGTTTTGGTGAAGACTTTAAGATCAACGGAGAAAATTTGGACATTTCTGAGTCCTTTTCTTACGAACTGGCATAGTGCGCAACACGCGCTTCGCTGAGTTGCTAAGTCAAAACTAAAAATCTAGAGAAAGACAATGATATTTTTTTTTTATTTTATGAAAACAATGTTTTTTTTTTTGATGAAAAAAAAAAACAATGATTTTCAGTTATTGCAAACTAACCCAGTAATCTACTACATTTTTCACAGTTAACCTAAATAATAGCAAGGCTTAACACTAAATATGTCCCTTTTTTTTTGCAAAATGAGTATAAATTTTTATCCTTTTATAAACAAATGTATAAATTATACTTTATTGTATAAAAAATTAAAAATGTTTAAAATCATATAAATAAATTTAAATTGTTAAATAACATTAAGAGTTGTTCAATATGGAAAATATTGTCGGCTATTACATAGGATATCACGTGTGAATACAAATGACAATTAATATCATTTAACAATGTACTATAAAATAAAAGTTTGTTAATCTTTTCGCATACAACAAAAAAGTAAAGAGCTTATATTTACTTTGTATTAAAAGTTGAATGTAAATTTAAATATTAAACCTAAGAATAATAATTGTTAATTTTATCTTATAAATTTTATTGTCCTCATTTCATATAAATATTTAAAATAATAAATAAATAAATTTATTATTAAATAAACTATAGGTAAATGAACGAAAGTAAATATTTTATAATCATGTAATTAATTAAAATAAATAATTATATAAATAATAAAGTAAATAAATATTGATAATTTTTTATTTTGAGATGTGTAATACATTATGTTTGCGTCTGTTTGTTTTTTGGTAGGCATGCTTCTATGTCTCTGTACATTCTAAATTGTAGTACGGTTTATATGTTTTTTTCACAATGTTTTAGAATATTTAAACTCATTTTAGTTATTTAATTGTGAGTTGATGTTGATTCTTGTTACGTTTTATAGCACCACGTTTTGCAATTTAAGCTACAAGGAAGGAGCTTTAAATGAAGAGAAATGATATAAAAATTAAAAGGAAAATGATTGAGGGGTATTTGTTATGCCTAGGAAAGAAGATGAAAATTTATGAATAAATTGATTATTGAGTCTTAATATTACTCTTCTAGATTTTGATCAAACAAATATCTCATGATTTTGATTGTTTTGGAACGTGGGGTTGTAATTTATTTTGGAAATCATGATTTCATAGGAGAATGATAAGATTTTCATTTTATAAATGAAGAATTAATTGCTTTCAAAATTTCTTAAATTACTATTATCTTTTAATTATAGTCTATAGATTATGAATTTGTTTAGGCTGCAGATTATATTAATTTTGATGGAGGTCTTATGTATGTTCTACACATTTTAAAGTTATTAGTATGTTCTATACATTTGATGTCACTTTAAAGCGTCGTTTGGTTCACTTAAAATGACTTTCAAAAATGATTTTTATAAAATAATTTCTAAAAATTTGATTTTTTAGAAAAACTAATATTTTCTGTTATTTGGTTGATATACTGAAAAATATTTTTTTTATTTGTTGTTTTAACTTAATATAGATTAAGTTGAGTTTCCGTGGGGTTTTTTCTTAAGAATGACATAAGTTTAAAAATTATATTTCCCTTTTGAAAAAAAGAACAATTTCTCAAAATCTTTAAAGATTTTTCATTGATTGAATTTCATTTTTCATTAACCGAAAATGTTTTACATGTAACAAACACTAAAAAATGTAAAAATATTTTCGAAAAAAATAAAATACGTGAACTAAACAAACCCTAAATAACTAAAATGAGTTTAAGTATTATAAAAATTCTTAAAAGTCCTTTATTGTCATTTTCACACTTCAGACTATCATTATACAAACTCTTAACTTATCCCATATTTAATATCAACGATGTTAGTTTTTTTTTTTTTTATTTGTCATAATACACATTTTGTTATTTTTGAAAATATTTATTATAAAAAAATTGTTACATACATCACTTTTGACTTTAAGGATCATTGAATAGAACATTTGCAAATGTGAGTACAATTCACCTTAATAATGACTGTCATCTTATTTTAAGATCTGAGAGCAACAACTTGGCTACTGCGAGCTGCAATTGCCCAATCGCACCCTTACACCCATCTGAGTGCAATGGCTATGGCCCGCCGGTTAGTGTGTCACAGCTAGGGATGTAAACGGGTTGAGTACTCGCTAGATTTGGAATATTCGAATCCTAACCCGATTAATTTTAATAATACCTTAACCCGATTAACTACCCGATTATTTTTATTTATGCTACCCGAACCCTAACCCTATAAAATATAAATACTCGTTTAACTACCCGAACCCGTTTAACTACTCGTTTATTAAGTCAAAGTTTGATTTTTAAATTTAAAATTAAAATTAATTTTAGAATAACTTAATTAAAACATTATATTAATAAATTTAATTTAACTCATAAAAATAAATTAAAGTTAAAAATCATAATTATAATATATAATGATTTAATTTAATTAAATAAAACATTAATAATAAATAATTGATATATAAAAAATATAAGTATTATATTAATTAATTATTATTTATAATCGGGTTCGGGTAGCGGGTACCCTTAAGTAACTACCCGAATCTTACCCTAACCCGTGACGGGTAGTAATTTCACTACCCGAACATTACCCGAACCCGATTATACACTACCCTAATCCTACTTAAACGGGTCGGATAGCATCGGGTACCCGTTTATAGCCTCGTTTGTTCTGTTGACTCTTTTGGGGATCTAGTGACAGGACTATTTTACCCTTCTCTTTTTTTTTATTTCTGTTTTCTTTTATTTTTAGTTTTTCTTTTTCCATTTTGTCCTTTTATATTTTGAGTTTTTAAACTTGTTTTTTTTATTTACGTTAATATTTTTAATAATGTAAATTTATAAATAAATTATTAATGTAAATATAAAAGTGAACTATTATTTTATATTTATGATATACGATTATTAAAATCTTTATTTAACAGATTATTTAAATATAAAAAAATATGTCATTATTTATTAAATAATTTTTTAAAAAAATTAAACATGAAATAATATTAAAATATACATAAAATAATTTTAAATATTTAATAACAAAAATATTATTTGATATAAAAAATAATTTTAATAATTTTCAATTTACAAACAAAAATATTATTTTATAACAATCAAAATTTGCTTAGCAATTGTTGCCATATTCAAATCCCCTCCTTCTAACCTTCCAATGAATAAAAAAATTACTGTTTTAAATAAGAAAATTGGAAACATTAAATTATTTATTAATTTATAGATTTTATTTTTAAAAAAATGTAATTTAATGTCTTTAATTAATAGACATTTTTTCTTCTCACTATACTCACACACAATCACCTTATTTGCTTCAAATCAACCAAATACATATTTCATTACTGATTTTAATTTAATCCCTACAATAATTGGTATTACCACAACTATTATTTTCAATCACATCAATTTCACTTCCATTCCAAATAGACTCTTGATCAGTATTATTGTTTATTGTTTAAATACGAAAAGAGAAAAATCTATGACTTATCACGCTTAACTTTGTCAAGTTTTTTCTTTATTCAGATGCATGTAAAGAGAACCTCTCTTTTGGGTGGGTTTGCTGTTTTGAGCTGTCTATTTGTCCTGTGCGGTGAAGATCTGAAATCTTTTATGCAGGCTGAGGTGATAACAATTCAACTGCTATGAGAAGTAAGTGAACAGACTATTATTTCTTTCAATCACGTAAACTTTTCTCTGGTATTTGTTTTGCAGGAAAACTTAGACGATTGTATGACATTGGCAATGTGTTTTCTTCCATGAGTTTAATCCAGAAGGCATGATAATGTCGCAACAAGCACATCCAAAATCCAGCAAAGAAAGTCCTTTTTCCCACCATATCGTGATTTCTGCACAAGGATCTTAAAAAATAAGGGGCCTCAAGCTCAAAGAAACCTAAACATTGTCCAGTGCTTCTCACTAGTTCTTTATTTGGTTGATCCGAGAGTAGGAAACCGGCATGGCCGATGGCGAACCAAACTCCATATGAGTCAACCAGTGCTTTGTTTAGAAACTTGCACATGCAATAAATTCAAGCAAAGAAAGTCATGAATACTTTGTTTCCATTTGCAATAACCAGCTGACATTGATCTTGTCACCTGGTTTCTTACATTGATTTCCTTATCCTTGTTTGAATCACCAGTTAAATCATCTGAACTTCAACATAATCACAGGGTTTCCCATTAAAAGCTATCCAATCATTGTTTCTGTGAACATCATGGTGAATTTGACCCAACTTGAAAGAAGAATCTTTATCTTTTCTAACCGCAACCAATTCCAGAGCTTTATCAAGATTCATTTTCAAGCCTTCATCGTCATATATCTAATGGATAAAGTAGAATCTTTAAACAGATTCCAAGGTTTCGAAATCAAAGGGTTTTGCGTGGTTCTAAGCCTTTGCTGAGAAATCATATGAGAGCCACATGCACCACTCCCTTTGTTTACGGTCCTACTTTTAAGAACTGTGATTCACTGAAAGAAGAAGAATGGACCTACCATTGTTTAGTGACTTCCTTCAACCATCAATTTTTTTCTGTGATGGAATGACTCTTGGTCTTGGGTAAAGCTTAGTCCTTTATGGTGAATCCCTACATTGCTCATGTTAAACCTAAATCATTAGTCAGAAGATGGACAAAATCACCAACCTTTTTTTTTGCTTTGAATTGAAAATCTTTTGGTGATCTTCATTGCTTTTTATCTTTTAATTCATATTAAGATAAATATTTCTCTTAGAGTATTTAATTTTTAATCTAATTAAATATTGATTTAATTATCATTTATCATTTCTCATTTTTAAAATAAGAGAGTTTTGTCTATTTAAAATGGCTAATTATCAAGGAAAGCTTGAAACTTCACAAACATGATTAAGATAGTAATACATATATCATTTAATTTATTTTTATTTTTATTTTTATTTTTGTAATCCTTTAAAAGTATATTTCATCCTCCTAATCCCATTTTTAATTTTGTATTTTCTCATTTTTTAAATAAAAAATTGCATTAAGTAAAAAGATGCTCAATTTTTATTTTAAAAAATCTAAACTCCATTAATTAAGCAAGATTGCATGTATTTATTACTAAATGTTTAAATTGTAATGTAGTAAATTTTTTCCAAAATGCCAATAATTAAGTCATGTGTAATTCATACTAAGATAATTTTGGTTCCCAAATTAACCATGCAAAACCAAATTTTTCTCTCATACTTCATAGCAAAATTATATAATAGACTAATTCCCATTACTTTTCTTTTACATATTCATTCACTAAAGAGTCTTTGGTTAACGTTTTAAATAGTGCAAAATTTATATAATTAAAAATATATAATCATTATATATGTAATTAATGCAAAACAAGGGGTTTTTCTCAATCTGTTGTAGATTAAATAAAAAAATCTAAAAATATTTTTTAAATGAAAATTTATTTTATATAAATATAAAATTTTAGAAATTTTGCTGATGAAATTAAAATAATATATTTATTAAAATTATTATCACATTAAAAAACCATTAATCAAAAAAATCGAGAAATGTGGTTATGTATAAAATAAAAAAATTCATTAACAACGATTTTTTTCAATAATAATAAAAAATGAAAGGCTTAGCTGTCCCAAAATACGGGTAAGAAAACAGAGAAAAGAGCGAAGCGCTCAACGCTCTCTGATGGCATCTATAGCCACGGCTCGAGCCGTCACCGTCTCCCGCATCACCGTCCTGTCTGCGAAACCTCTCCTATCTTCTCTCCCTCGCTTTCTTCCTAACCGCCGCAACCGCCCTTCTTCCTCTGTAACTTTGAGCTGCTTAAACGGTGACGGAGTCTACGACGACTACTTCGTATCAACGCAGAAATCGAATTTAGATCGTGGATTCTTAGTAATAGCTAATATGTTAAAACACATCGAACCTCTCGACACTTCCGTTATTTCCAAGGGGGTTTCTGATTCCGCCAAGGAATCGATGAAGCGGACTATCTCGACCGTGCTAGGATTCTCCCATCTGATCAGTTCTCCGTTCTGGTTTCCCTCTCGAAACCTCCTCTTCATCGCCTCCTCTTCTCTTCTATCATCACAGGGTAATTATCTTCATTTCAACCTCAAAAGAAATAAAATTTTTACAATTTATTGCATTTAAAAAATAATGTTTTTCTTTAGGTATACGTTGTGGAACGCGGAGTATAGGGTTTCGTTGATGAGGAATCTAGAGAGAGTGGCGCCGGTGGAGGATGTGGCGGAGGAGGCTGTGAGACGGCGGCGGCAGAGAGAGGAGGTTGAGGAGAAGAGGGAGGAGAGAGAGAGTCGAAGTGGTGGATTTGAAGAGTTGGATAAGATAAGGCCGATGGTTTTTGGGGACTTGTCGCCCAGGGTTTTGAAGTATATTGAGAGGCTGCAGGCTGAGTTATCTGATGTGGAGGAGGTGAGGATTTTAGATTAGAAAGATTCAGAACTTGAAGGTTTTTTTTTAGAAAACATGATTGTATTTAGTTATGCTTGCTTAATATGTAGTAATGAATCAGTGAATTGATGTTTGACGATTATATGGACAATTTGGAGGTCTTTATTCCTTTGAGAAAATTAACTGTGGATTGGCATTTCTGGTTTCCTTATTGAATTTGTAGTGATTTTTCTTCTTCCTGACGGTATCTGTTGAACTTTGTCATGCCGCTTTTCTGAAGTTTTGACATATGCAGGCAGTTATTTAATGGTGATTTACATGAATGATGAATCCATCATTGCTTCATTTGGTGGATCATAGTATCCAATGCGTTGGCAATAGTTTGGTGTCTATATAAACACATATGTTTGAGAAAAAGTTATTAATTCTTTATTTGGCTATGTGTTGTAGTTGATAATGTGTTTTCCCACATTCCCTCCCTGTAAGCTAATTTTTGTATGTTGTTTCAGGAACTAACTACCCAAAAGAAGGAAAATGTGCGGATAGAGTGTGGCAGGGAAAACGGGAATGATTTGTTAGATTATTTACGCTCCTTGGATGCAAACATGGTAATGACCAACAGGTGCTTCTTTATTAGATTATCTTGCTCTAAAACTGTATTATCTTATAGTTTGTTCCTACAGTTATATGTAATTTTTGTTGCCAGGTGATAGAATTATCCCAACCATCATCAGTACAAGTGGAAGAAATAATCCACCAGCTTGTTCATATAATATTGAGAAAATTCTTTAAGAATGAGCTTACTTCTGACTTTATGAGCAATTCAGAGATAATGAACACAGGAGATCGTCCAGAAGCTGCTGAGGAAAATTATGGCACCGTTGGCACATCCCGTGATTACCTTGCAAAGCTGCTTTTCTGGTACGATGTTCTCCCTGTTATTAATGCTCTTGCTTTTTATGAGTTAGTTCTGAATTTTGCTGAAGGTCGGTGCGTAAGGCTTTTCTTGCACTCAAGACTTTGCTAATGAACAATCAATCATGCCTGTATCCACATCATGCATATTGGTAGTTGTTGAGACAGTGTGTGAATAAGAAAATCTATAGAGCCCTTTTATTTTAAAGAGATTTCTGGTTCTCTCATAACATAGCTGAAAACTCAGCAATTTTTTTTGTTTCAAAGAAAAGAGATAAATAACGGTCCTCTTTTGTGGGTGCGTTAGGCTTTTCCTGCACTCAACACTTTGCTAATGCATAATCATACCTGTATTCACATCATGCATATTGGTAGTTGTTGAGACAAAGTCTGAATAAGAATTGGAGTAATAAAATCTATAGAGCCCTTTGATTTGAAAGAGATTTCTGGTTTTTGCTCATAACATAGCTGAAAACTCGGCAATTTTTTTGTTCCAAATAAAAGATTGATAACCGCACCTCTTTTGTAATGTATTTGTGTTCGGAATTGCAACACTAGGGTTCTCTTTTCTTCTGGCAGGTGTATGTTATTGGGGCATTATTTGAGAGGCTTGGAAAACAGATTGCATCTAAGTTGTGCTGTTGGATTATTGTAAAGAAAGTGGTATGAGAAATGTATATTCTTTTTCTTTTTAGCCCTTCTATTTATTTTTTTTTATAGTTTTGGTTAATATGATAATATACATTCTTTACCATTAAAGCACTTAATGATTATAACATCAATTTTCTTCAGCCTGCTTTCACAAAAGTATTGATTTATTGTGAAAACTTTTTGAAAAATCTTTGATGAACTAACCATCCTATTTGCAGCGCTGTCCCTAAAATCAAAACCTTGTTCATTTCAAACTGTATCTCCCCTAATTATTTACCTAAATCGAATTGTGAAGGTGAGTATGAAATTTGCATATTTGTCTCAGATTCTTTGCCCATCTGAGGTATGCAGCAATGGATGGTTAATGACCCGGAGAAAACACTAAGTTTGCTTGAGTTGTTTGATCCATAGTTATTAGAATCAAACCGGACTGTCGGTCAGACTGAACAAATCGGTGACTCGGTGCTGGAACAGACGGAACCGGATCGTTGTCGGATTGATGTCCTCGTGTTGGAACTCGTGTAAGCAAACTAAGGCTCCGTTTGGTTGATGAATTTCATTTTCCGGAAATTATTTTCTCATTTTCTCATGTTTGGTAGACCGAAAATAATTTCGTTCAATGAAGAATGTTTTCCGATCAACCCAAAAAAGGCTCTATAATCTTGGAAAATGTCTTTCCCTTTTGAAAAAGGGGAGACAACATACAAACCCACTGTCTCTCCGTGAAGTATCTTAATCTCACCCTCAAACCTTGCCGGCACCACCTTCATCTCACCAATACCGGCACCGTCAAAACTCTTTCCGGCATCGACACTGTTGATCTACAGCAGCAGCAAATGCTGTTGCTGCTGCTGCTCTGTGTTGCTGCTGTCGAGCAGCAGCAGCAAATGGTCAAAAAAAATAAAAAAGAAAAAAACTCAAATCATTAGGCATTTTCCTTTAATAATTTTGTTGGGTTGGATATTAATTTTTAAAGCCTATTTCTCTGTTGATTTTTATTATTTTTATATATTTTATTATTATTGTTATTATTGATTTAAAAACATTATTAGTAGTTAAATATACATATTATACTTTTTTAACAAAATATAGATTTTCCAAAAAATAACCAAACAATATAAAATATTTTTCAGTATATCAACCAAACAACAGAAAATATCAATTTTTTCAGAAAATCAATTTTTCAAAAATCGTTTTTCAGAAATTATTTTCTGAAAGTTATTTTATGCTAACCAAACGGAGCTTAAATTGAAATGATCTAATATTGGATTTGAATTCGATTTAATTTGAAAATTCGAAACTCGAAATTTGATTTGAGTTCGATTAAGATTGGTTGTTGAAGCTCGATCAAGTTTGAGATTGAGTTTGATTTTTGAAGTTTAAGCTAGATTTAACAAAATATTCGAATTGTTCAAATTTGACTTGATAGATTTGAACTCAATTCAATATGTTTGATTTATCAATTTTCATCTGTATAATAATAATAATAATAATAATAATAATAATAATAATAAGTTTAATTAAACTTGCAAGTCGTCGTCGTTTGAATCAGATACTAAAATATTCGAATTCGGTTTAACTTGTTATTCAGATAATTCGAGCTTAATTTTAAAATAAATTATTCACACTTGAATAATTATCAGGTCAAATTCAAATAATTCATAAATAACTTGATTCTTTTATATTCCTAATCGTAACGGATCTGATTTCGTTATTAGATGGCTGATGCATTGTGAACCAATGGTTTTATTATTAAATAGTTGAATCAAGCTAATTTAGTTTTTTTAATTAAATTTATGAGTAGTTATGTCATTTAATTAAAATAACATGTTTTAAATAATGTTAATTAGTAAAATTTTAAAGTAACCTACAAACAGAGTGCAATGTACAAGCTTACAATTGACAAGGGTTTTTTATATAAAATAAAATAAAACTAAAAAAGAGTAAAAGATTTTTCAGTTATTTCACTAATAGTTTTAGTTAAGACTTTAAATTTAATTTTATGTTGAACTTATTTTATATATTTTTTAATTATATGAAAATTTTTCACTTATATTATGTTGTAAATTTTAAATTTTTTAAGTATAAAATATCTAAAATAAAAATTTATTATTTATCATGTAATTGATTAATTTTCTGAATATATTTAAATTTTGTAAATACTTTTTAAATACAACAATTAATTAATCTAGTGTTTGGAACTATCGACTTGATCAGTCTCTCAGATATTTTATTTTGATCAATTTATTGTTTAATTCGACACTTGAAATGATTCATTGGACAATCCGACACTAATTATTCATTGTCCAATCCATTTATGATGTGGAATTAGCTTTGAAATCAAAGTGCAATGCAACAATTCCATCCAATTCCTTTTCTAAGGGTATTATAAAAGTAATGCTGCGTTTCTCAACAGCCGATAACAGTCCTTGGCTCTTCAACAGGTTAGTTTAACAGAACTGTCTGAGGATGAATGTAAAATATAACAGGCAAGAAACAAGTCTGTAAAATATATCTAGCTTGTGGAATTGATGACTCCACCGGATTAAAAAGAAAAGACTCGAAAGCATGGATCTTTTAAATGTCTTGGAAGAAGCAGTAAGTAAAAAGATACGCTGAAACTCGAATTTCAAATTTACAAGACTTCTATGTCTTAAATTCAAAGACATATCATTTGATTAGGTTTTTAAGGTTTTCATTACTCGAAGTTGCAAAAATGCACACTTCCGCAGCTTTTTTTGTGTCTATTTACACAAAATAATCTCTAAATGTTGGCTAAAAAGAATAGAAAGGAACTGAAAATAGGAGATCAAAGATATACAAATAAATCACAAAGAATCAAATGTAAATCTGGGCAATTCTCTTTTGTTGTTCCTGCTGCTGAGGATATCCGTGGTGTTTATACAGATCATAAGGTGCCCAAAGGAAATCAACCGAGCAGGGTCTCTGAGCATCTAGCCTTACCCATGGTTTCCCTTTACCACTCCAATGCAGCAAACTTACAGGACCTGGGTGCAAAGGTCTGCAACTATTCACCAAATTGTCTCCACCAAGCCCATGTTGGTTCCATCTGTGATCAATGGCCTCAACATCTCCACCAAAAACCAACAAAAATGAAGGAAGAGAACCCAACTCATAAATCCTTTTCTCTTTCTGAATTCTCATCCAATTCTCAATCTTCCTTGTGTACCCACCTTCTCTCCACCTCGCCAAATCCATCACCATCACACCTGTGTTGAAATAACAAGGTCTTTTCCCTTCAAAAACCCTGGATAACTCAGGGTCTGACCAGAACTCACTGGTGAAATACTTGGCAAAGTTTGCATGACAGTACTCTGGAGCTCCAATGGTTCTTGATCCAGTCAAAGTTGTACTCCATAGCTTTTTGATGTCATCCACAACAATGGTATCAGAATCTAGGTAGATCACACGTTCAATGCAGGCCTCAAGAATATCAGCTAAGTAACTTCTTGCATAATTTAAGGGGCTGTCGAGAGCTTGGCGGATAGAAGATGAGATGAGATACCTGACAAGATTTTCCTGGAAGATGTAAACCTTGAAATTCAAAGATGGAAATGCAGACTTCACAATCCGGGTAAGCTCATTTGCATTAACCAAGCTTGAATCCGAAGCAATGAAGTGAAAGAACACATTTTCTGGACAAGAACCATGCTTGAGGACTGAATGGATTGCTGCCATGGTACCTCTAAGGTATTCAGGATCTATTGTCATTGCAATATGAACGATGGAAGGCTCACATAACAAACTTTCTTTAGCCAAAACAGGACATTCAGGACCATTCTGATACGCTGGTGCCTCCAAGAACTTCATGAACAAATCTGATTCCATTTCTGTTTCATCCCCACCACTACTTGTAACCTTCTCGGTAAACAACCTGATTGCTTTTGCAGGGAAAAGAAGCAAAAAAACCAAGCAAATAACCACCAAAACTGATCTAGATAGAAGCATGATAGCCATATATGAAAGCAAAATGAAAACTGGGTTTTTGTTCTAGTTTCTTATGATGTAAATCTTGGAGAAAATTACTCCAAATGAAACTGAAATTAAAGAAGGAAACGTAACTTTAATTTATATGAAGACAGGAAATTGAAAGAGTCAACCAAGATTTTGACGAGTCCAAAAACGTCTGCTTTTCCAAAGAGGGACGCGGCTATGAATGTGAATGAGAAGGTTTACTGGTTTGAATCAATGGTTTTTTGGAAGTTATGGAATTTTTTTCTTTTTTCATATCTTGGTTTTTCCATGAGTATATTTGTTTGTTAATTGTTGGCTTCTAGGAACCTGCCTGCCTGCCTTTCGGTCTGTTCACCCGCCATTGAAAAACATGTGACCACGTGCTTTGAACGTATTTTTACTAATTTTTGGTGTCTGAAAATATGGGTGAGTTCATATCATGAAAGACCACGTACCATGAACCAATTCATTTGCTTTGCATTTCCAATGATGGGTTTGAGTGTTGGTTCATGGTTCATGGTAAATATTTCCAATTTTCATCTTAAATGAACGCGGTTTATATGAGTCTTTGTCCTATTTTTCAATCCTAGGAAAAATTTCTTGGAAAACGCTTAAACTTACAGTAAAAGCATGTTAAAAAGTAAATGATGTCATTTTCAACCAAAAAAAAAAATCACAACCCAGTCTTTACTCTAAAGACAGTAAGGCAATGGGTTCCTTTTTTTTTTTGCGTGTGTTCTTTTTAATTTCCAACAAAGAGAGGGAAGACATTGGTAGATTTAAGCATTAAATTATTCGTAGAAAGTTTTCCTGAGTTTCCACAGTCACGTGGACAGCTGTGAATGGCTGCAGGCTTCATCTTCTCCTTTTCCTTGTATGTTCTGCTTTGAAAATTCCCACAGCACAAGAACAAATTACTTTGACCAATAGAAGAAAGATGCCTTTTTCTTCTATATTTTATTTTCTTTTTCTTTCCAAAGAAAACTCTCAATCCTTCTGGAATCTAAACTGAGCCGTCTGGAAACTATGCTGATGGCTATCTACAGCTGGAAGAGTCTAAAGAAAGCAGAGCAGACGACAAGAGGAGTATAAAGAGAAGGCAAATTCAACTTGTAATTCCTTGGCTCCATTTGGTGTAGACGTGTAGTAGTGATGAACACTATGCCTGCCAACTGGCCAAATGGAGACTTAACCATTGTTGCTCTTTGTCTAGAAGGCTTGTGTCATCCAAAAATGTTGCGTTGAGTTTCCAATGTGATAACCCAACAATCTGGTTTCGCCAACAGAGCTAGAATTGTTCATATGATTAAATTGTAGTTCCCACCCAAGATGCAAGTGATAAAGTTATTCAATGTTATCAATAAAATCTGCAGAAAGCAGACTGAAATGGTGAGATTACAGCTAAGTTTTGAAACTTCTTTTAGAGTTTGGAGGCAAATGTGCGATGGATTCTCGTTTATCTTCAATGTTTTCCAGCCTTTCCCACATTTGTGTGGGTAAACAAAGGAAAGAAAGAAACTGTGGTCATTAAAAATTGTGAGAGATGATACTTTTCATCATAACCAAGCCATTAAAAACAGTGAGCAGCACGTTAGCGAACACAAGTCCCATGTCATTACCCTTCATTTGATTAGTAAATTTAATAATATTCATTTTTAATAATTTTCATTTTAATGTTTTTAAAAATGTTCATTTTAATATTTCTGAATAAATAATGTTATAATTCACAAATAATATATAAATTTATACACTAAATACATCAAATATAAATCCTTAAATATAACTTAACCATTAGATTGTTGGATAAATCAGCCATTCAGCTTTATCAAACATAAATCTGTTATTAAACTTTTTTATCAACTTTGGTTTTAGGATCACCTTTATATTTCATTAAAATAAAACAATAAAAAATCTACAATTTTCAGAAGGTAAAATTTTAAAGAGTTTTTACTACTTATAACGTGTTTAATCACATGCAACACATGAATTTTTTTTTACATAAAAACAGCTTCCTGCTTTAAACTACACAAACTCTGGATCTTTTTTTTTTTTGGTTACAAAACTACACAAACTCTGGATCTACCTACACATAAAATCATCCTTAACAAATTATTAAAACCAGTAGATGATAGCAAAGCTCCAATGTATCAACCGTGTTAGCATGCGCGAAGCTCGCTTTGCCTCCCTGTAAACATGATGTATCAACACAGCTCCAATCACGTTTCATCAATTTTTGACATTCCTGTGCACAAGGAAAAGAGGATCCTGGTTTCAACAATCTTTTCCTTTTTTGTGTGCGTGTGTTAGCTTCATTATGAACCAAGATGTGCAAATTGGAAGAAGAAGCTGGGAAAACCATGGGGAAAAGAAAACATGTGGCCCCTGTCAGTAAGTGAACTAATAAACAGGATAACAATAACATCCTCCTCTTTTTCATCATCTTTTTTACAGGAATATCATGCAACCCTATTTACACAATAATGGCTCACATTCTGCTCATATTATCTTTCAAATATGTTACATTTTCTTCCTTTCTTCACTACCATCAGCTATGAATGAACACATAAAGGAAACATATTTCCGTGTGGGAAGCACCGAGGGCTTCTGCAGGAAAAGCATGAAGGTTGAGACAACTTAGAAAATTCTTAGAAAAAGTAATTTAAACGGTTGTGTAGATATAAAGATTGCGATGTTGTATTTACCTTTCCTGCTGCCAGTCCGAGAGAAAGAATGCGCAATTATTGTGAAGCAGATAAAAATCTGTGGAACCGTTCTACACTTGCCCGATTATTGTATGAAGATCTGTGTTGTGACTTTCTTCTACGGAAGAAGAAATCTTCGGTGTCCAACACATACGAAATCTACCAAGATAATACACAGATCATAAATGTAAAATGACCCGAACTAATGTTACATGCATACAAACATGCTGCGACTCCATGGTCCAGGCAATGAAAGAAAGAGAGGTTAAAGATTAAAAATAGATACTGACAACACAAAGATACCTTGTATGAGTTGCAACCTATCTTGTTCTCTAAACCATTAGCCAGTTCAACACCTTCCATGGCCATGCAAATCGCAGCACATTCATCAAGATTTGCATACTTGCTCTTGTTTCTGCAAATATCAGTAAAGAAAAGTAGATTAAATGCTAGTTATTTAACGGCATTTTCCAAATCTTTGCTTAAAACAAAAAATATCCTACATAAATATATAAAAGTCAGAACTTTAGCTTAACTATTTGATATCTTTGCTAGCAGAATCTTATATAAGATATATAAATATATAAAAGTAAAAAATTTTCACTAAAAAAAATCCTATGTGAATAGCTTAACTATGTAAGACAAAAAATTAATTTTAATTTTTTATAAAATAATTCTATTCAATTAATTATTTAATTTTAAAATATTTGAATTTTTAAAAAAATTAAATTTCAACCATTTTATCTTCATTTAAATCAAATAAAATTTATCTCATAATTTTGATTAACTTTTATCACTTATTATATCATTTTTAAATTTAAAAAAATTATCTAATTATCTAATCAAGATTTTAAAAGATTTCGCACTTAACAAAATTACCATGGTTTTATTAAGTTGCGCATTGCTTCTTTGAACAAAAAAAAAATCTAATATTTTAATCAAAATATCCTAAAGTTTTAAACATTTTCTCAAAAAATTTATCCTAAAGTTTATATCTATTAACACTAATTTTACCATTATTTTTCTGTGTTTCAAATAATTCTGACATGAAAATAGTCATAAACTTCAATAAGTATAAAATAGGTTAACCTTATAGTAAGGTTGACCTTGACCTTACCTTACAGTAAAGTCAACCTTACTGTATAATTTTCCAAAAGAATTCTATAATAAAGTCAACCTTATTATAAAATTAACCTATTTGATGCCTATAGACGAAATTTACAATTATTTTAACGTGTTTATGCTTATTATCATATGTTTACGTCTATTCGTACTAAGTTTAAGTTCACTTTTATGTGTTTAACCTTATTTTTATGTATTTATACTTATTATCATATATTTAAGCTTACTGACTGATTTTAAAATATATAATTGAATTTTATTTCAAGATTAAAAAAAGTATTATGCGAATTGATTTTAAAATGAGAAAATTTTCTTTTTTTTTTTTTCAAATCACAGACAAAATTGAATCTTGTTTATAGATTACTTTAATTCAATGACTTACCATTTAAATCTGATTAAAATTGTATAATTACATCCTATATAATTTTTTTATTTTATTATATTAAAATATACAAAATATAAAAAAAAAATAATTAAAGGTAGAAATCTTGGGTAGTTCATAAACTTAATAACTTATATTTATCAAATTTCAAATAATATTAGTCTACAATAACACTAGAGGCTGGCAGAACCTAATGTTATCAGTTAATACCTCTTTAGTGTAATGCCATGGGGCTCCTTTTTCCCAGGAAAGACCGACAGAAAATCATTGTGCAAAAAAGCTGAAAAATTAGGTTCCATGGAAACAGCAAATGCCTCAGGCTTTTCAATGACATTGTCCATCAGCTGAATAGACATACGAGATGGTGAAGATGACTGCAAAAAAGGAACCAAAGTAAAAAACATACACATGCAGAAATAGAAACAGTAAAAGCATTCTTGTGCCTTATTCTGTTCCATTTTTTTTTTCAAAAGAGCTTGCAGTAGAGGAACATGCAAAACTTACGCATTTCAATCGATAGATATTCTCCTCATGAAGAAGGACACGTGCATTCTCATAATACACTGAATCCATTGTCTTCCCGTGTTTCCGGGATTTTTCGTACTCAAACAATTGAAGAAGCTTATTATCCATCTCATCTGCTGCAACAGCTTGAAGCTGTGATGAAAACTATAATTCAGAACAGTTCCAGGAAAAATGAGGAAGAAATAATGAAAGACTGTCAAAAGAAAGCAACCTGCTTAATCAATTTATATATTAACTTGTCCAATGTGAATAACACATATGACTGGTTTCCTATTATAGCTCGACATTCATCCTCAAACTTCGCATTATCGGCAGATCCATCAAGCAGACTGTACAGTGCACTCATAAATCTGTGAAGCACAGAGATGAACTTTTCCAAATTAGAATGCATCACACCCTTTTCAGCACTAAATTTGACATGTAAATCACCTGGCATATAAATCTGAAGAGCTAGCATCTTTTGAATTTTTCCACTTTATTTCAGCACCTGTTGAATTTGTTTTCGCTGAAAGTATTCTTTCATATAGGGTCTAGATGAAAACCAAAGATTGAACAACACTTATTAAAATGTAGAAAGAAAAATTAGAAGAAATAACTAAAAAGCTTTAAAAATCTTACGTACTTGATGAAGTCTGAAAAGAACATAGAAATCATCATTTGCATAAAAAACACAAGAACTGTTTCTATCTTCGTCAGGTAAAACTGCAGGTACATACTTTGCAAGAGGCTTCACTGTAAAAAGAAAACGTTCTGAAAATGACAAGGATGTGCCATCTCCTCCCACATGTGTATCAGTCATCCCTTCAGCTTCACCTTCACTCTCAGCCTTACCATCAACTTCATCACGTTCTACCTCTTCTTCCTCTTCATGCTCTTCACGGGAGCATTCATCACCTGCAGACTCACTGCCTGATGCATCATCACCAGCCTCCGAGGCATTTTCACTATCCTCATCATCAGCATCTGCATCATTTTCTCCTCCAGCATCCTCAGAATGCAACTCTTTCCCATTTCCAGACCGATACTGTCTGCTTTCAACACCATGCTTTGCCTTTGGCACAGCCTTTAAACCAGTTTCACCATAGGCAACAAAATTGTCCTCCTCAAAATCACCATTAGGTGATAATTCACCTTCTTCTTTTTCAATTTTGGAGGGACCAGCAGACTCTTCATGATATCTACCAGCAGTAGAGCCATCTGTAGGCACTCCATTTACTGATAAAGCATGTTTTGTTACATCACCAACCTGAAGTACCAAGCAAATTTACATAAGCATATTCTCATAGAAGAAAATAAATTTACATAAGCATATTACAACTAAAAATCAAAGAAAGAACCTGGACCGAGTGTTAGAACGGTATACCATAATCGAAGAATGTTTTCTCTCAAGACTACTCACACAACCCAACATGCAACGTCTGAACTTAATCCTACAGCGAATGACGAGAAACTATAGTGCATGAAGAAAAATTCAAACATGGGAGATCATCCAAAGGTGATTCTAGCCAAGACGAATTAGTCGAAGGGGAATTTTGTCCAACGCAGGATGGTGGAAAGACAGCACAGCATCACCCCAAGTTCTCATATAAAGAAATGCTTACAGGGACAAGATCCAGCATTGCTGAAGGATGGAATGATTGGAAAGATTCATTAGACGGTGAAAATATGAATTTTGATGATCCAATATCACACGATGAGGGCTAATCTGATTGCCAGATACCTAGAGTTGTTTATACCAGTGATGAGAAAGCAGATCTGTGTAAATTATGGAGGAGAACAATCATTGTTAAACTGTTGGGGAAGGCTCTTGGTTTCCAAACTCTCACTGCAGGGATCAAACAGCTTTGGCAGCTTTCAGGTTGCTATAAGGTGGTTGACTTAGGTTTTGATTACTTCTTATTCAAGTTCGAAAAACATTAAGGACCATGTTCATATTCTGGAAGGGGGCCATGGATCATTAGTGGCCATTATTTAACTGTCAGACAGTGGAAACCTAATTTCAATCCTCAAACGGATACAATCTCTAAGGTGATAACATGGATTAGACTTCCAGGGCTGCCCATGGACTACTTAATTCAATGGCTCTTTATCATATGGAGGACTGTGTGGGCAGGGTTGTTAAAATTGACAGCAAGATGAAAGGGGCCATTCAATGAAAGTTTGCGAGAATCTGCGTATAAGTTGATATTACAAAGCCATTGGTGTCCAAGTTTTACGTGGGTAAGCTTCTCCAACTAGTTGAATTGGAGGGGTTCCATATAATATGCTTCCATTGCAGAAGTGTTGACCCCAAGGTGGATATGAGCCTTAGGATAGTACATACAACAAATTCCAATCATGAGGATGTATCAAAGCCCTCAGAACAACAGAGAAATCAGCAAGAGGAGGCAAAAATTGGTCCATGGATGCTAGCACAAAGGAGAAACAAAAAAACACAAGTCAAGGACAAAGCTAGCAAAGGAAAGCAACCTACTCATCATGCTTCTCGCATGAATCAACAGAATCATTTAATTAATTTGAAAACTGCATCTCAGGATGATGTGGATGGAGTTACTGCTACTCATAAAGTCTTGGCTCCATTCAAGGGTGGGGCTTGGTCATCTAAACTTGGCAAGGACAAGGCAGTGATTAAGGCAGCTTCTAAGATAATCTCCCATGATTCTCGGAAGGAAAAGGATCAAGTAAGGATTTGTTCTTGGGTGGCAATAATTTTGGTCCTTTACCAAACTTTAAGGAAATTAACATGGGAGGGAAGTCAAACTTCATCTTCCAAGCAGGGTCCTCGTCAACTACTGTGGGGTTTCTTTAGGCCATCATGATGGGCATCCAAAAACCTTAGAGGGTTGCAAGAGTGATGTTGATCTGGGCCCGCTAGATTTGAATACAAGTCCAAGGATTTTACCCCAACCAAAGCCTCCTACATTACTTATATCTTGTACAAATAGGGGTCGATGTAATGATAACAATAGTAATGCAAATAAGTCATGCACGGTTGAAGACGAGTTGGGTAGTGAGCAATATGCTCCCACCTCCATGGAGGCCTAGGTGGTCCAAGGATGCAATTCCTTACCCTTTCTCAGTTTATTTGTTCATGTCTATACTTTATTGGAACTGTAGGTAAGCTGGAAATAAAGACTTTATGAGACATCTTCACAAGGTTTAAGTGTTTAGTCATAGCTGAACCAAGAGTGAGTGGTGTCACAACAGATAAGGTAATCAATCGTCTTCGTTTTGATTATGCTACTAAGCTGGATGCTATCGGGTTCTTGGGTGGTATTGGGTTCTATTAAAGAATTTTGTTTGTAATCTTTTGAAAGTTGAGGAGCCTCCTACTGGTTTAGGTTGTTTGCTGCAGTTTGACATGTTGGGTATCGTTAACCTAGAAACTGTGTAATTTTAAGCAGTTTTTCATCTCCTATTTACCAACAAAGAAAGAATCCTTTGCTTTTTCACCTCAACGAGGAGGAGGTGAGCAGAATAAGCAAGGGAAGCAAGGCCAAAAGATGCCAAATATTGCTGTATTTTACCAAAACGTAATAGCAGTGTCAGCCATGCCAGGTAGGATAAAGCAGTCAATATGCATAAGCTCATACCTCTGATGAGTGAACAAGATCAGCATTAGCTTCAGATTCATGAGCTTCACCGGCACCAACGCTACTAGGTCTAGATGCTGCAGCACCACACCCTTGAAATTTAAACTAATCTCAGTATTGCAACATGATTTTCAAAAGGAAGGAATTATAAGAATAAAAGTAATAACAAAAAGAACTAGGTCAATGAAGAACAAAACCAGGGAAATGATTGTCATGTAGCTTTTCTGGCATACACACCTGATGCACCTTCAACATTGTTTCTGCTGTGAATATTTTCTGCTTCAATTGCAAGGGCTCCAATTCCAATTGCAAGCACATTAATTCCAGGCCTTTTATCAGCTATAAATTTAATATCTTTCTCTAGCTTTGAATCATTTCTAGAGACCCGACCTGACTGTTCTTCTTTTGCTAAAGTTTCACCATTTGTCAAACCATTTCTGCAAGAATTAGTTAGTTCTGGTGAACTGTTCTCATCTCCATCACTAGCAGCCTTTTGTTGCCCAGAATTAACAGTAGCATCAGCTCCAGGACTTCCATCACTTTCAGCAATGCTTGATGCAGTGCAGTTTACAGCAGGATTCTGAGCTTTACCAGCGTCATCAGTCCCCTCTCCTCCACTAGGTCGAGGAGGAACACCCAACATCGGCTCCAAGAAAGTAGTCCAGAGCCTCATGACTTTATTTAACTGTTCTTTGGTTGAGCACATCTCTTCACAAGAATATTCTATAAGTTTATATAGGTCTTCATGAATGTCAACATCCAAATATTCATATTCAAGGTGTGGAGCTAGGGGTTGTCTGTGACCAGCAACGCTAGCCACAAGAACATCATCCTCTTTCTGGTTCTTCTCTTTCAAATCATTGATTTCAGCCACTAAAGCTGCAATTAGAAATAAAGATCAATGAGACTGAACAACCAAAGTAATAAGAATATAGAAGAGCATAAATGAAGAAGCTATATTAGAATAAATTGTTGAAAATCATCCATAAATTTTTCAATCAGATTTTGCAACATAGGAAATTGCAGCATTTTGTATCTTTGGTATAGAAATTCCACTTACATTTTGCACTCAAGTTCTTTGAATCCTGCTGCTTGAAATAGAAGCTGCGGTGGTCAAGTGATTTGTAATGGTTTTTCAAATAAATTTCGGCCCACACCTTGTTAAAATCTAAACGGCACTTTGTCCACTCTTCTTGCTTCTGCTTCAGACGAGTTAAGATGACAGGCAATGCAAGAGCAGGATTTTTACGCAATATTTCCATTACATCAAGACCATGGTCACCATATAAACGCTCAATGCACCTTAAATTTAGAACTGCAGCAAGTGGTCCAGAAGTGGCCAAAAGTAAAAAAGATGAAAAATGTTCACATAGCAGAGAGTCGCATATAATTTGATGACCTAGTAAAAAATACAAACCAGAAAAGTGGTCTTCTACACGAACTGGAGAATCCATATTAATTTTATTTTCATTAATACTGTTCAGCAAGTCCTCAGCACGCTTGGCAGTTGAGCTCACAGATTCTAACAACATATCCAGCTCAAATCTAAGACCATCAAACAAGAAGTCAATCATGTCTAGAAGGAGACAATAACAGAATTTCCAAGGGCATAAAGATATTAATCAGTGTACATCAATTTTTCTTCTGAAAGCTCACTCACCTTCACATACAGTGAATAAAGTTGTAACGAGAATAACAGAATAATCAAATTACAAAAGTGAGATAAAATAATCCCTATAGTAATTGCATGCTAGTACGGGGATAAATAGAGGAAGACCAGCAAATTTTACCTATCATCCTCACATCTGAACAAACTCTCTTCATACTGATTTCTGCGCATGTGCTTAAAAGAATAATCCTCACTTCCAGAAGTCACAGATACCCAATGATCATTCAGCACTTGAGCACCAAGCTCTGATCTCTGACTTGCTGATGGTATTGGATACTGAGAGACACAAACACCAAAGAACATCAAAATAGTGCCAAACCATGCACAGTTTGCAAATTAAAAAAAAAATCAAAAGTTTATACATCATCAGGCAGAAGCCGATAGCTTGGCGTACAACGTTGGCAGTTAGAAAGGTCAAGCTCCTGTATGGATTTTGCCAAATACTTCTCCCTGTGTCTCTCCTTTTCCTTAGCTCCCTCCATTTCACGTTTCTGCTCCCTATCTTTTTCATCTAACTTCAACGGCCTGGATGAATGTCCATCACCACTAAGTGATTCTGCAATCAGGAGGTAAACATCATTGCAATTTACAGATATACTTTTATATATAAGAAAATAATTTGCATCATATAAGACTAAACTATGTACAAACAAGGATATGACAAATGAGAAAACAGCCAAGACAAATAAGAAAATGTATAACAAAATTACAGAGAAAAGGAGGCTATCAGTTACATACTTTTACTAATAACACCAGCAAGAAGCCCATCTGTAGGAGAAAATTAGATTAGAAACAGCCATAAGAATAAATAATCAAAATAAAACAACTTAAAATTACATTTCAACAGTTACCAGTATTCTCACAACGCTCCAAGAACTGATTGAACTCATTCATAAGATCTGGATACTTGCCAAGTAAATCAGTCACCTGAAATAGGCAGAAAGCAATGTAACATATAATTAAACTACCAGAAAAGGTAGAAGTGAAACATGTGCTTCTTGATGATTCCACAAAGATAAGTAGATTAAATTATTTGAAAACCCAAAGATAACTGCTAGAGATGGTGCAGAACATACCAAATTTTGCAAATCATTTCTTTTGATTATTCCATTGCTATAAATATTAAGGCACTTTAAGAATGCCTGATAGTCATCTGAGCTGCATAGTCTCTCCTTAACTTTCTCACAGAATACAAGCCCTTGGTTGCACATGCCTGAGATTTGAACAGGAAAACCCAAATCTTAAAATGTTGATATATAAAGTACAAGAAAATGTGCATTAACCTAATCTCTTTCACATATGCAGGGAAAAATATTTGAAAACTTCAAAAGATAGGTTGAAAAGGCTCACTAACAGTAATTTGGGAAACAAATTAAAAGACTAACATTTTTTTTCCCTCGGGCTATAAAATAAAAGGCACTTCCCAGCAGAGCACCTAAAAAAAAAAATTAAGTGCTGAGTTTGCTAAAAACATGAAGATGCAAACTCATGATGGACTAACTAACCTAGTATTGCTTTTCCCGGCCGTAGGTAGTTTCAAACTCACAGAAAACATATATCATATGCCTATACAGCTTCCTTACAGTCAAAAACATCATTGAACCAGCATCATGTAAACATATCTCACATATGCATCTATGCATAAATGAAACTACAAGCTCATTCTCACCAGCAAATCACACTAATGATTGATGGAGAGAAGCATCATGAGGAACAATAATACTACTTTATTAGCAATATATAGCAAAAGAACAACAAAATTGTCACCCTAAACACCATAAAGAAAACTATATAACTACGATATGTTAAAGAAAATAAAAGTGATACCTTGCATAATTTAAACAAATAAAAGCTTGTCAATGGCTGACAGACTCACTTTTTAAAGTATCCCTGTCATCATAAGAAGCAAATCCTTCAATCTTCCTCCCAGATCTCTTTTTGTCAGGAAAACGCTGCAAGTTAAAATCCCTATTGTTGTCATGCTCGGTATCATCCTGATCACGAGTTCTCCGATCCCTGTTGTCTTTTTCCACCCGCTTTCTTTGATCTTTTTGCATTTTCATCATAGCTTTGTCGTCATCCAGTTCAGGACGATCAACACTAAGATCCCGATCAGCATGGGAAGTAATAATCCTATCCCTCCGACGTTGCTGAAAAAAAGATACTTGCTATCTCATCATCACAAACAGATCAAAATATAACAAGTAATAAGAAAATAAATATTTAAAAAAATGAGAGAGAGAAAGAGAGAACAGTTACCTTGTCCATTTGTACATTCCGCAATGTGGGTGTAGCAGAGCTTCGCTCATTATAACGCTGAGCTGAATTTCGACCATATGGAACTTGTTGTGTCAAAGGTGCTGCAGAAGAATCTGGTAAAAATCTTGTGAACTCCTCAAGTAGATCTGGATGGTCCTCAAAAAGAGAAGCAACCTGAAAGCAATGAAACAAAAAACAAATAATGTTTTCTGAAAAAATAAAATCAAGAGATTAAGATTCAGCAAGTAGCAAAGAGCCAACGAACACAGAAAACAACCAAAATAAGACATATTACCTCACTATAGACCTCATTTATGTCCTTGTGCTCCTTCCGGTACATATTCAAGATATCCAGGAATGATTTATAAACATGCTCATCATTTTGGAAACGTTTCTGCATCATAAAATGGATAAATTAGATGGCTAAACACGGACATTGGTGAGGCAAAAGATTATGGCACAACGATTTCACCTTTATTTTGTTTACAAAACTGATAGCTTCTTCAAATTCAACAGTCTTTTTTGGGGGAGCCTCATCCTCATCGAGGGTTATTTCATATCCCTTTGGCAGGAAGGTATTAAATCCATAAATCAGGTTGTTATGCCCTTTGAATAATTCTTTTACTCGAGCAATGACACCAACTGTGTCAGTCCTGCAGAAAACGAGAGATGTATTGAACATTTAGTAGTTTAAAGCAACAATTCATTATCCACTGACAAACCCAGGCATTTCAAAAAAGGATACCTTTGAGCCTTGAAATCCTTCATGACCTCAAGAAACATGTCATACTTCTCTTTCTGATCCTGAAACATCTCCTTGACTTCCTTTAGATACGTTAAGGCATCATTTGTAGTCAGTTTCTGTGACATACCTCCCCCTCCCCCCCCCCTCCCCCTCCCCCTCCTACACTTACTGCTCCTATTCCTCCACCTCCGCCTCCACCTCCCCCGCCTCCACCTCCACCCCCGCCTCCACCCTGCACTTGGTTTTGCCCAAAGCTTCATATGCAGAAATAATAGAACACTTAGAACCACAGCCATTTGATCAACACCAACAAGTATTCTAAAATTTGTGCCAAACCTATTTTACTTTTAACAAAGGATTACTCTTAAAAAGAAACTAAAATTCCATTCAGTTAGAAGTAAATTTACTACATACTACAAACCAAGTGGTAAATCCTAGTCGAAGTAATGATCCAGAATCACAAAAATAACAGATTCAAGCAAAACAAGACAAGCAAAAAATATAAACAAATCACTCAAATCAGGTGGTAAACAAAACAGACCCACATGCAAATTCAACAAAATTCGCCGTCAAACCTTACCAAAGAAAATCATTAAAGCTGACAACAATAACCGACCAGTAATCAAAAAACAACCCAGATTACAAAAAAAAAAAGGGAAACTTCCATATAAAACAAAAACCAACAATACAAATCCTAAGCAACTTTTAAACAAAGTATGAAAACAGAGAAAAGAAAGCAACTTACGATTCAGCCCTTGAACCAAATGGACGTTTAAATTGAGAGCCAGAATATACATCATCTCTTATTCGCTTCATCCTGTAAACTAATAAAAAAAGTGATTTTTTTTTTAAATAGGAATAATGAAGAAATAAAAAGAAACCCATTTAAAGAATTGGGTTAAAGAAACTTACTTTCAGATCTTAAGAAAGACAGAGAAACCAAACCAGTTACTTTTCTCCTGATCTTTGTGTTTTGTTTTGTTTTTTAGATTCGGGCGAGTAAGGCAGAATATATACGAACGATAGAAGAGGTAAAAGAGAGGGTCAAAATCTGAAAAAAAAAAAAAATTAAAAATATGTTTCGAAAACTTCTGAAGACAAGAGAGATGGTTTTGTGACTTCGCGTTCTAAATTTGGAAATACATTTTTTAGTTTTTTCGTGGTTTCCTATTCAATGGACTTTTCTTTTTTAATTTTGGGCTTTTCTTTTTCATTTTAAATTAAATTATAGGCCCAACGAAATTTCTTCTGTTGTTTGGGCTTGATTTAAATAATTATTTTTTAATCGAAATAGAGTATTAATTTTAGTCGATTGGATATTTATTTTTTCAATCTAATTAAATATTAATTTTGATGAATTAGGGTTTTGGGAAATGTTGATTTCGATGTTATCGAAATAATCCAAATCTATAATATCTTTATCGAATACAAGTAAAGTGAAAATTGTAAATGAAAGATAAGTAAAAATCGTTTATATTGTTGACACATACAACATGTCATTTACATTAGTAACACATGCAAAGTATAATATTTGTATGTCATTTACGTTAATGACACATACAACATACAATATGATATGATAGAATAAAAGTTGAAAAAATACATTGAATTAAATAATAATGAGTGAAGGAAGAGAATTTAATTAGCTTTTTAATTCATAACTTGTATCTCCAACAAAATTCACTTCACTAACCAAAAATTATTTCAATAATAATATTTTAACTATACATCTTAATGGTCACAATTTAATTATAGATCTATGATTATTTAAGAGAATTTTTTGGATATATTTTATTGTAACTATCTTAGTGCAATAAAAGGTTTTGAGAACATTTTATTGATACTATAAGGTTTTCAAGTTTTCTTATTCTTTCATGATGAAGATGAATTTTGAGAATCCTCTTTATACAATTGGAAAAATAAATTGAAGATTGAATTTTATTTTTTGTTTGTATAAATTGGGCCATTTTTGTTTTTCATAAATTGGACCAATCTTTGAATGGCCGAAACCATCATTTTTATGGGCCTTGATAGTTGGAACAATGCAAAGTACAAATTATTGTTCTTTTTGTAGCCATAAGTGCAAACTAGTACATTTTCAAATTTAATCATATCAAAAAAAATTTTATCTTGTTGTAAAATCAATATAAATATATATGTTTAAACATAAATTTAATGTTATTAGATATAAAATATGTTAGAAATATAGTAAAGATATAAGAATCAAATATACACATATAGCAGTAAAATTATTTTGTGTCTACATATATTGATTTTAATTTTATATTTATTTTTATATTTACGATATTTCTAATATATTTTACGACTAATAATTCTAAATATATACTTAATCATATGTGTTTATATTAATCCAATTATATAAAAAAATATGAACCTTTTTGTAAAAGGTACATGTCTTATGACTTCTATGGTATAAAGTTAAAAAGTGGTAATACTGTATTATTATTCCAGTTTTAGTCTTTGAAAGTTAAATTCTGAAGTAAAACAAAATTTACAGTCCAGATTTTCTTATTTATGTTTTGTTTTAAAGCAAAAATAGATTTGGACATGTTGAACAAAACCCAGTTCAAAAAACAATTGATATAAACCTGTTGTTTTCTTTGACATGACATTTGAATTGACAACAGGATAATGAAATTGCCTAATCTGTTGGCCTAATTAGAGCTAAATTTAGACATTATCAATTTAATCAGCAATTTTTTGTAAGGTAAACCGAGGGTATGATCCTTTTGCAAATTGTGGGAGTCTGGGTTAGTATTCAGGCACCAAAACGAATCTGGTGGCTCAATTTAGTCAACAATTAACAACTTAAAAAAAGTTGGTAGTTATTAAGATTGGATTAAAAAAATAGGTAGTTATTAAGATTGGATTTTCTTTTTTCTTGTTAGGTAGTGTAGAATCATGAAGAAAATTTTCTAATTTTTTCCTTTCATTCAAGGTAATCACAACAAAATGATTCTAACAATTGATAAAAGTTGTTTTATCATTACACAAATGGAATCCTAAACCTTCCCTATTGAAGCAGTAAAGGTACTTCTTAACTACTGCTACATACTAATCTAGATGATTTGAAGTGTCAAGGGTTTTTTCCTTTTTTCTTGTTATATTCTTCAGACTTTTCAAACAATGGGTTTTCTCTTAAATTATTGGAAGCATTACTAGAAAAGAAAATTAGTAGAAGAATCTTTTATTCGCCCTTTTGTGAATCAGATGTCATGAAAAGGACAAGCTTATCCACTTGCCATCTTTCTCATCCCTAGCTATGGATAAGCTCAAACCATTTTGTAGTAGTCATCTAGGAAATTAAAGTGAAATAGTTTGATATAGTGATAATTTAGCACAAAAACTATGCTAGTGATGATTTTCATGGTATCAAAAGTTCTTGACATGATTTTTAATCTAAAATACACAAAACTTATTTGAATGACTGAGTAGAATTATGTGTTCTTCTTTGAAGATTAACCAACGAGTAGTAAGCTCCTGTTGGCCCCTTTGCCAGCAAAGATGAATGGTTTCCTTTCTCCACCACCTTCCCTTTGTCTAACACAGCAATAACATCACAGATTTGAATGGTACTTAGCCTATGTGCCACAACCACACTAGTCCTCCCCACCATCACTCGCTCCAATGCCTCTTGCACCACTTTCTCAGATTTACTGTCTAGTGCACTTGTTGCTTCATCTAGCAATAGCATTGATGGATTTTTCAATATGGCTCGGGCTATGGCGATCCGTTGCTTCTGACCGCCAGATAGCTGCACTCCTCTGTCTCCACACCATGTGTCATAACCATCTGCTAGGCTTGCAATGAAATCGTGCGCATTGGCTGCTTTAGCTGCTTCAATGATTTCAGATTCATCTGTTCTATCAGATGCTCCATACAAAATGTTTTCCCTTATTGTGCCAGCAAATAGTGTTGGCTCTTGGCTAACAAGTGCTATGTGTTTCCTCAATGACCTTAGGTTGTATGACCTTATATCTCGACCATCAATCTTCACTACACCCTTGAGAGGGTCATAAAATCTCTCAATTAAGCTAATGATTGTTGATTTACCAGATCCACTTTGTCCCACCAATGCTGTTGATTTCCCAGCTTCAACGGTGATTGAGAAGTCTTTCAGGATGATTATCTTAGGCCTTGCTGGATATGCAAAATCGATGTCACAAATTTCGACACGTCCTGTAATTTCTTCAGCAAGGTAACCACTAGGGTCATCAGGCTCAATTCCTGTATAGCGGTCTAATATACCAAACAAAGATCCAGCAACCTCAGCACTCTTGGCTAAGTCGGATGTCATGCTTGCAGCTTCAGCTATGACAAAACCGGTAGTAAACAGAATGAGGAATGTTTCAATTAGGGCTTTCGAATTGATATATCCTTGATAGATGAGTTTGCCTCCATACCAAAAATCAAAGGCCATAATGCATGCAACAAGCAATTGAGATAATCCAAGTCCAAGACCTGCAAACCAAGATTGTCTAACATTCTCTTTTCTTGGACCTTCGTGAGCCTTTTCCAGCATTTTCAGAATTCGATCTTGAGATGAGAAGGCGGTAATGGTTCGATGATTGGACACTGCCTCAGCAGCAAGCTTGCTGCTCTCTTCTTGTGCTTTGATGGCTTTGCTAGACATGCTTTTGAGTACGACCATTCGAGTGTACATGCACAGGATGATGAGAGGTTGGACGGCCATCATGACAACGGCAAGTCTCCAAGCAATGAATAGGCCCATGGCACAAGCTAGAGTTACACCTGAAATGGTTTGCACAAGAAGAGACATTCGATCACCAACTAAAGATCTCACCTGCAAACATTCAAGACCATATAGTTAGACAAATTCTGTGTTAAAGAAGCCTGTTTGCTGCCCCAAACCAGATGAAGAAACAGAGTGAAAAAGTTTGCAAGTAGCCATAATTTCAACCGAGATGCAACTGATTTTTATTCCGAAACACTTGAAGAGATTTCCCTATTAGTGCAAAGCAAGCAACAATGTTAATATTACAATAGTTCAAGGTTGATTACAATGATTAAACAAATCAAGTTTCTCCCATCTTGTTTTTAAGATTCATGAAGCTAGAGTCAGATGTTTTAACCAAGGTTGCCAAGCTAACCAATCACAGGAGCATGCTAACTAAACATGATTAACATAAACAAGGTAGGCAATGGGAATGAAGAACATACCACACTGGCATCTTTTGCTAGCCTAGCGCAAATAGTGCCACTGGAATTCTCATCTTGGTCAAACCACCCAACTTCGAAAGTCAGTATCCTTGAAAGCATCCTCTCTCTAATCCTCTTTGTCAAGTGCCCCCCATGTAAGCAAAATTATAATGCTGAAGGACATTAACTATCAGTGAAAACAAAGTAAACCCAAGGAAACAGAAAGCATAAACCTTGGTCTTTTCTTTAATTTCATCATGATCTGTGAGAAAAAATATTGATATCATTGACCCCATTGTGAAAGCTGAAAGTGGTTGCACCGCACCAACTAATATTGCACCTAAGCATCCCAGGATTGCTTGCTTCCACTCTGGTAAATTCAAGACCAACAATTTCCGAAAGATGGTGCAGACAAATTTTGATCCTCAACTTTCTTTTCTGCAGCTAGTGAAGCATGATTTGGCGCTACAGAATTGGCTGAACTTGTCCGGCTAGCTAAAGAAAGTCCACGACTGCTAGCATTATTGATGTCTGTGTTTGTTATATAAGCTGAGGCATTCATAGATAAATCTTTATCACCTTTTTCCTGGACTTGTTCTTGTTCTGTTTCTTGAAGTTTCACCAGCATGGGATAAAAGCCATTTTCATTTACCATTAATTCATCATGTGACCCGGTTTCAATGACCCGGCCATCCTGGGCAACAGCAATTAAATCTGCATGTCTAATGGCAGAAAGGCGGTGGCAATGATTATAGTTGTACGCCCAAGAGAGGCCTTGTCAAGAGCTTCTTGCACAATTCTTTCAGACTCAGAGTCTAATGCACTTGTTGCCTCATCCAGCAAGAGTATTTTGGGTGCTTTTATCATGGCTCTTGCTATGGCAATTCTTTGTTTCTGTCCACCAGACATCTGAACCCCCCTCTCGCCAACCTGTTTATGCATAAAACTTAATCTTTAGAATCTGGATCAAATATACAAAGGCAATGACAGATTCTAAATAGATAATGGAAAAGGTTATCCTATTTACAACAGAAGTCAAATAAACTACTTTTACCATTTTATCTAACCATACAGAGGCTAGTTTGACAAACTGTGGTAAGTGTATTAAGCAATATGCTGATTGCTGTGGATCGTTTACATTCTGAATGAAATCTCCTGCACTTATTTTACCATTTTATTTATTTTTATGCTAATGCTGAAGACCTTTTTCTGTTCAGGATTCTTATAGGCTGCAGATTTTGATTTTCTGTTTTACAATTGTATGCTTATACAATAAAGTGACTTGGAAAAAAAGCATATAAATCCCAATATGGAAAGTGTGTGTACTATAGTGCATATGCTGATTTAAGCAAAAATACAATAGATAAGCAGACAAACCTGGGTGTCATATCCTTGAGGCAACTGGGATATGAAATTATGGGCATTGGAAGCTTTAGCAGCTTCAATAACCTCTTCCATTCCAGCATCTTCCTTGCCAAAAAGTATGTTCTCTTTAATGGTTGTTGCAAACAGTGTAGGCTCTTGACTCACCAACCCCATCTGTGACCTTAGCCACTTGAGCTGCAGTTTATTAATAGAAACCCCATCAAGAAGTATGTCTCCTGCAAGTGGGTCATAAAACCTTTGCAACAATGAAATCACTGTAGATTTTCCTGACCCACTGCTACCCACCAAGGCCACAGTCTTTCCTGCTGGAATTTTAAGACAGAAATCCTTGAAAATAATGCTTTCCGGCCTTGAGGGGTATGCAAATTCAACTTCTTTGAATTCAACCTCTCCTAAAACATTATCTAAAGTTTTCCCTTCCATATTGTCTAAATCAATCTTTGGGACTCTTTTTATCACTTCATTTATTCTCTCTGCAGCTGAACATGCTTCAAATAAGGGCTTCAGGTTAGATAAACTAGTACCAAGTTGTCTGTTCAATAAGGAAAAAAAAAGGAAAAATAACATTAAAAATGGAAAAATGATTTATTTCTACTATCTAAAAGAACATCTTGGTAAGTGATTAAAAGATTTTAGAGAGGTCTAAGGTCAAAACTCTTACTGTCCACCAACAGCAATGCAGTTGCCCACCATGAAAATAGTTCCACCCCTAGCTCCATGGTACATGACCATTCTGCTGCCATAGTAAGTAGCGAAAGCCCAGATAGCAAAAGTAATACCACTGCTTCCAATGGCCAACCCTTTAACCAAGCCTTGCTTTAACCCCAACTTCACAGATCCTTGTAGAGCTGAGGAGAATTCAGTGGAGGTTTTGTCTTCTCCAACAAAGGCATAAACAGTTCTTATAGAAGATATTGCCTGATCTGCCACTGTATTGGCCTTATTGTACTCCACCCTAATCTTCCTTGCAAGACTCAGTAAGAGTTTGCCATACATTAAAGTAGGAATTACCAGCAACAGAAGAAAAGGAAAAATTACAACAACTAATCTCCATAGTATCAGAAAAGCTGCTATGTAAGTTCCAATAAATGTAACACCTCTTGCTATTAAGCTTGGGACCTGGTACATAATAAACAAGTGAATCAATATACAACTCAAACAAAAACAGTAGTTGACTGGTTTCTGCAAAGCAATCCTTCTGTTCTGAAAGTAGCAAATATTTGTTCAATTTACCAAAAAAAGGGTTAAAAAAGCAAAGATAAGACAAATATTTTAGAAGCATTGACAACCTTCTCACTGATGACTTCTTGAATTATGAGACTGTCATTGGAAACACTTGTGACAACTTCAGCTGTGCTAGTTATATTCAAATCAAAGTAGCCTACATCTTGCCTTAGCACAGCTTTCAAGTATCTAGTTCTCATTCTTGTGGCTTGTCTTTCACTAGTTCTTGTCCAACAATATCCTTCTGAAAAGTTCCAAAATCAAAGAGGAAAAAGAGAATAGTTCCCTTGGAATCAGCTAACTAGCAAAAGAAGCTGTAAAACTTTACATTTTCACTTAAAACTCACCTAGGAAAGATCCAATCCATCCTCCACAGGCTGTCAAAACCACATATAGCGCAATCTGTCACCCACAGAAACAAGGCAAAAGGATCGTATCAGGTTAATACAAACTTAATTATGTTATATTCTATGGAAATGTTGAAGCACAACACAAAAACAAAACTACTTGATCAAGCTTGTTAAGTAATAACGTGCCTGGCGAACATTGTGGGTGAAAACATCAGCAGCTGAATCTAAATTAGCTCCACCAACACTGTTAAACATACGACCCATCAAATATATTACCAATGGTGCAACAGTGCCATCAGCAACAGCTCCAATGAAGCCTGCAGCCATCAACCACATGTCTATACCATCCGAATGCATGAAAATGGAGCGTATAGAGCCATTTTTCTTCTGCTTCACAGGGCTTCCAACCTCCTTGCTACTCATTGTCTTAGCTGCCATGGTGTTTCCTTTTTCTTCTTCAACTAGCTATGTCAGTGGATGTTAAAAAGCAGCTCCAGCCAGATTCTATGCCTGGCAAAAGGCACCTTGACCACCAGGAAAAAAACAAAACTAGAGGAACAAAGCATGCACTTTGCATTTATAAACAAGATCAATATTTTTTTTCTCTAGGTTAGATGAAAGGTTTACATACCTTTTCAAATGATTAAGACTAATCTAATAAGATATTATTATGAATTAATCATTAAAAAAAATGTTTTCATCAACCAGCTACTTTAGTTTAATATCAAGTTTGCTTCTCGAGGATAGCAGCAAATCTGATATTTGGCATTTGATTATGATGAAAATTTATTCGGATGTTCAATCTTAATCAGAAATCCAGAATGTGATTATAGCTGATTACTGGCTCCACGTTTTCTGCCTCCCAGAAAAATGACATAAATTAAATATTAACAGAAGTATCAATGTGTGGTACATGTTAAGTCTAAAAAGAATGATGTCATGCGTGAACAAATGTTGTCAATTAAATCTGAATTATTCTGCTTACATTTCAATAAAAGGTAAAAAAACCATAATAACTGCAATTAATTAAAAAAAATTCAAAAGCTCATTGTCATACTATATAAATGGCATCTATCAATTCAGATTCGCTGCTGAAAATGAACAAATGAGCAGGAAAAAGCCAAAAGGAGGGATAGTAGTTTTTTTTTTTTGTGTAAACCACAAGTATCCTCATTCGTTTTAACGGTCTGAGACTAACAAAGTTTGATGACAATTATTTAATTAGTAGATTATATGTTGGGGTTCCCTTAAGAAGTTGACTAATGAGAATTAAGCTCTTGCGTGTGGAACTAGCAATTTTAAACACGAATTTGGTAAAAACTACAAAAAAAAAATTTATATTTGATATATCGACACGAATTTTAATACAAATTTTTTATGTTTTACACTATAGAAACACGATTTTACATTACATGACATATACAAATCACCAAGTCTTACTGCGCATCACGTTGCCAACAAAGATTGACAAGTTCCTTTCTCTACCACCTCCCCTTTATTCAAAGCATGCAGCAATTTGATCAGAGTATGGTAATTAACCTATGTGCCAGAACCACACAAGTGCTCCCCATCATTAATGCTGTAATGCCTCTTACACCACTTTCTCTTATTGACTGTCAAGTGGATTGCTTGCCTCATCTAACAGCAGTACTGCTGGATTTTTTATTATGGCCTCCGGCTATTGCAGTCCTCTGCTTTTGGCAACCTATGAGCTTGCTACGAAATCATGTGCATTGGCTGCCTTGACTGCTTCAATGCTTTCTGATTCATCAATTTTACAATATGCTCCATGTACAGTGTTTTCTCTTGTGGTGTCAGAAAATAAAATTGCCTCTTGGCTCACAAGAGCTATGTCTTTCCTTAATGACCCCGAATGATATGACCTTATGTCTCGACCATCAATTTTTTCTTGAGAGGATCATAAAATTTCTTAATGAAATTAATAACTGTTGATTTGCCAGAGCCACTTTGTCCCACCAACGCTCTTGATTTCCCACCTTCAATGTTGATTAGAAGTCTTTCAGGATAGTCATACTAGGCCTTTCTGGATATAAAAAGATTTCTACGTGTCCTGGAGTTTTTTTCAGCAAAAAAACCATTGGAGTCTTCAGGTTCAAGGGTTGTGATATTTGCTAACAAAGATCCAACAATGTCAGAGCCCTGATTAGGTCTGTAATCTGTTGTCATGCTCGCAGCTTCAGCTATGATACTGCCAGTGCTCACTAAGATCATGAATGTGCTGACAAGGGCTTTTGAGTGATCTAACCTCGGGAAATGAGTTTGCCTACCTACCAAAAATCCAATGCAAAAATGATGCTATAATGAACTGAGATGTGCCAACCCCAAAACCTGCATACCAAGATTGGTGAATGTTCGTTCTCTGAGCTTGTACCTTTATGGGCCTTTCCAAGAATTTTCAGAATTCTATCTTGAGGAGGAGGCAGAGATGGTAATGGTATGGTGCTTAGACTGCCTCAGCAGCAAGCTTGCTGCTTTCTTCCTGGGCTTTGATAGCTTTCTTGCTGGGAGCAAGATCATTTGTACATGCAGAGGATGTTGAAGGGCTGGGCTGCTATGATGACAAATGCGAGTCTCCATGCAATGATCAGTCCCAAGGTGCAAGCTATGGTTACTGCATAGAAGATTTCACAAGGAGAGACGCTCGATCACCCACCACATATCTCACCCGCCAACATAGGAGGGAATTGAATTGTACTTCCATTTCAGTAGCATTTTTCCTAGAGGAAAGCACTTAATTGGCAAACCATAATTTTTCTGCTTGCAACAGAGCCAGCTGATTCATTATATCTATAATACTACAACTTAGTAATAGAAGAAGCTTTTTCCAAAAATAAATAAATAAATAAATAAAATAAAAAGTAGAAGAAGCTAAGCTAATTACTTCCCTAATACTGCCTTAAGTGTAAATTAGATACTAGATCAATAGTTAGAGATATGGACAAAGTTATACATGGTATGTTGCTAATCTTACTCTTTTCCTACTAATTTACAGAGAAAGATAAAACTTAATTATTATAATTATTAAAAAGAAGATTATAAACCAAAAGTTCATGCTAGAAGTTAATCCCTTCACCCTGTCACTATCTCCAGTGAAGCTGAAAGTGTACAATACAAGAGAGGTGAGAAAAAGTCGAAATTGTAGGCGTAAATCACAATATAGAAGTGTATGACTAATGCCACCATTTGTTGGCAAACCATACTAATATCTTTTGTGGTTAAAATTTTGCACATTTACACATAAAAGTAGGCATTTATTATCACATCCGGAAAATTAAAAGCTCATATTACAGGGATTGAATTGCCATCTGCCTTTCAGCATCCCTATTGTAGTTTCACAAAAGAAAGAGGAAAAGGAGAAGTTGGAAGAGAGTATTGTAAATAAGTTAGGCCTTTCACCATCCAAATTTAATGGCAACTATAAGAAAAGGCCAAATGTAACTGATGAGAAGTAGTTTTAATTGATTGTGTGAGTTGTGTTGTAGGGTCTCCTTTGGAGGCTGACCAATGAGAAGTAAGCTCCTGTGGGTCCCTTGGCCGCCAAAGATTGATGGGTCCCTTTCTCCACCACCTTGCCTTTATCCAACACAGCAATTTGGTCACAGTTTTGTATGGTGCTGAACCTATGAGCCACAACCACACTGGTTCTCCCCACCATCACTCTCTCAAGTGCATCTTGCACAGCTTTCTCTGATTGGCTGTCAAGTGCACTGGTGGCCTCATCTAAGAGCAAAATTGCTGGATTTTTCAGGATGGACCTGGCTATGGCAATCCGCTGCTTTTGCCCCCCAGAGAGCTGCACTCCCCTGTCTCCACACCATGTATCATATCCATCTTTTAGTCCTGAAACAAAATCATGAGCATTGGCTGCCCTGGCAGCCTCAATGATCTCTGATTCATCAATCTTATCGGACGCTCCATAGGCAATGTTTTCTCTGATTGTGCCAGTAAACAATGTGGGCTCTTGGCTAACAAGTCCAATGTGTTTCCGTAGTGACCTAAGCTGGTAAGACTTTATATCTCTACCATCAACTTTCACTAATCCCTCAAGAGGATCATAGAATCTCTCAATTAATCCAATGATGGTTGACTTACCAGAACCACTTTGTCCAACCAATGCAGTTGATTTGCCTGCTTGAATATCCAGTGAGAAGCCTCTAAAGATCATAACATCAGCTCGTGCAGGGTATGCAAAGTCTATGTTGCGAAGCTCCACATGGCCTGTTATCTTTTCGGGTTTGTAACCTTCAGGATCTTTGGGCTCAATGTTCGTGTATCTTTCCAATACAGCAAAGACTGATCCAACTGCATCCGAGCCCTTGGCGAGGTCAGAAGTCATGCTTCCGGCATCGGCTATTACCCGGCCTGTGCTTACCAAGATGATGAAGGTCTCAAAGAAAGCCTTTGCAGTGATGTAGCCTTGAGAGATGAGTTTACCGCTATACCAAAAGTCTAAGGCCCAAGTGCAAGTTGTGAGGCTCTGAGATGTGCCAAGACCAATACCAGCAAACCATGATTGTCGGGTGCTTTCTCTGAGTGTGTCTTCTTGGGCCTTTTCGAGCATTTTCAGGATTCTGTCTTGTGATGAGAAGGCTGTGATGGTTCGGAGGTTGGAAACTGCCTCTGCAGCCAGCTTGCTGCTTTCATCTTGGGCTTTGATAGCCTTCTCAGACATGCTTTTAAGCAGGACACGTCTGGCGTAGAAACAAACAATGATGAGAGGTTGGACTGCTATCATCAGAAGCGCAAGCCTCCAAGCTATCACCAGGCCCATGGTGCAAGCTATGGTTACTGCTGAAATGGTTTGCACAATTAGCGCCATTCTATCACCTATCAAAGATCTCACCTGCCAGAACAAATGGAAGCATTAGACACTTGGACTTGATGGCCAACCCAACAACCATAATTTGGTTCAGCTTAGATTATTAGCTTATTGTCTCTAAACTTATAGATGATAATCATAAATTATTGACCCTCCAAATCCTCCAAAATCATTGCCAATAGTTGGAAAACTCAACCAAATCAGAGCTTAGCAGATACAATTGTTTTATATGATAAGACCAGGGTTTTAAAAAAATGCATAAAGTTTTCATCAATTTACAGTTCTCAACTGGAGATGGCATGCTGATGATGATTATTCCAAGACTTGAAAATTATAACAGATTAGAAAGCGAAAATACATACCACATAGGCATCCTTGGCAAGTCTAGAGCAGATAGCACCACTTGAATTCTCATCCTGATCAAACCAGCCTACTTCAAATGTGAGTATCTTTGAAAACATCCTCTCTCTAATCCTCTTTGTCAAGTATTCTCCCATGTATGCGAAATTATAATGCTGACCAACATTAATCAGCAATGTGAACACTGACAACCCAAGAAAGTACAAGGCATAGATCTTAGTCTTCTCCTTGATCACATGATGATCAGTCAAAAAATACACTGATAGCATAGATCCTAATGAGAAGGCAAAAACAGGTTGAACTGCACCAAAAAGGATTGCGCTTAAAAACCCAAATATTGCTTGTTTCCATTCTGGTAAGTTCAATGCCAACAATCTTCTAAAAGATGGCAATGGCAGTGGCAATTTTTGATCTTCCGCCATAGATTTTCCTGCCTGTGAAGTACGGTTTTGAGTGAACGAATGGGTGGAACTAGACCGACTAACCAATGAAAGTCTACCACTACTTGCGGTGTTGATGTCCATATCTGATTCTGAGGCTGAAGCATAAATGGAGGCATTTGAGTTAGCTTCATCAGGGTTCCTTTCTTTCTCTGTTTGCTGAAGGTGCACTAATGAAGTGTAGTGACCATTTTCGTTTTCTATCAACTCATCATGTGATCCTGTTTCCGTAACCTGGCCATTTTGGACAACTGCTATAAGGTCAGCATTGCGAATGGTGGAGAGGCGATGGGCGATAACTATGTTTGTGCGGCCAATGGCAGCTTGGTCTATTGCTTCTTGTACAACTCGTTCTGATTCCGAGTCTAGTGCACTTGTTGCCTCATCTAGGAGAAGGATTTGGGGTGCCTTTATTATTGCTCTTGCTATAGCAATTCTTTGCTTTTGTCCACCTGACATTTGAACCCCTCTTTCACCAACCTGTTCAAAAATTTTTTACTCTTCAGCATTTTCAGAGTAATTTAAAACAATGATTTACACATTTGATTATCAGCTAGATAACTTATTCACAAGACAAAAGAATATATAATTCTCTTCTTCAACTCTTTCTTAATATGGTACAACAAATGAAATTATATGAACTTGTAAAAGATCTCATGTCTTTTGTGAGATAAAACTGTGATGGACGATACTTTATAAGTTCGGTGCAGATTTCCAAGGTATGTTTCAAATAGTTTGAAAATTCAATGTTTTGAGCAGTGTCTTTTTGGTTAATTTGAACATGAGACCACTGAGGCTGAAATATACTTTTGTTTCGGTGTGTCATGTATATTTTAGAATTAAGACAAGGATTAACCTGAGTGTCATAACCCTGAGGCAGTTGGCGAATGAAATTGTGGGCATTTGAGGCTTTGGCAGCTTCAATAACCTCTTCCATGCTAGCATCTTCCTTGCCAAAAAGTATGTTCTCCTTAATGGTTGTAGCAAAAAGAGCTGGCTCCTGACTCACCAAACCCATCTGTGACCTTAGCCACTTGAGCTGCAACTTATCTATTGCAATCCCATCAAGGAGTATCTCTCCCCCAAGTGGATCATAAAACCTTTGCAGTAGTGCTATGACTGTGGATTTCCCCGAGCCACTCCCGCCCACTAATGCCACAATCTTTCCAGCTGGAATGTTGAGGCAAAAATCTTTGAAAATCATGCTCTCGGGCCTCGATGGATATGCAAATTCAACATGCCTAAATTCCACAGCTCCAGAAACTTTGTCCAAAATTTCACCTTCCAAATTGTCTGAATCAATGCTGGGGACTCTTTTTATCACTTCCATTATGCGTTCTCCAGCTGAACATGCTTCAGAGAAATACTTCAGGTTGGACAAACTAGCTCCCAAGGACCTGATCATCAGCAAAAACCAATGAAAATTAAATGTTTGAATTTGTTTATTTATAAAGCAAAAAAGAAAAACTGAATGTAGAAAAGCTTGAAGGAATTATTTACAGGCCTCCCGTGGCAATGGCGGCAGCAACAATGAAAACAGTCCCTCCTGGAGCACCATGGTACATTACCATCCTACTGCCATAATAAGACATGAATGACCAAGTGGCAAAAACCACCCCAGTACTTCCAATTGCCAGACCTTTAGCCAAACCCTGCCTTAACCCCAACTTCACAGACCCTTGCAAAGCTGCAGAGAATTCCGCAATGGTTTTGCTTTCACCAACAAAGGAATAAACTGTTCTTATAGAAGATATTGCCTGTTCTGCTATTGTACCAGCCTTGTTGTATTCCTCCCTTATCTTTCTCGCTATTCCTATCAAACCTCTTCCATACATGAAACCAGGAATCACCAAAAGAACAGCAAAAGGAAATCCCACTATTGCTAGTCTCCATAGCATTATGAATGCTGCTATGTAACACCCAACAAATGTTGCAACATTCATCAGAAAATTTGGCATCTGCATAAAAATTAATATTCCATTGGCATTCTTTTTAAAGTAAATGTTTTAATCAAGAGACCACATCAAATTAGTAAAAGAAAAAAATTATACCTTTTCACTGAGAACATCTTGGATTACTAGACTATCATTTGAAACACTAGTGATAACTTCAGAAGTGCTTGTAACATGCAAATCAAAGTATCCCACATCTTGTCTTAAGACTGCTTTCAAATATCTGGATCTCATTCTTGTTGCTTGTCTCTCACCTGTTCTTGACCAACAAAATCCCTCTGAAAAATGGGAAAATAAGTATAGATAAAACAATTGATATCTTCCATTTAAGCTCCAAACAATTAGTATAATATAAAAACCTACCTAGAAAACAAGCTAGCCATGACCAACAAGCCAAATATAACAAAGCTACCGTATTCTGCCACCCATGAAACCAAATCCTGTTAGCTTCTGCCTGTGTTGTCGTGCCTGTCAGGCGCGTTTGTACGTGTGTGTTTATGCGTGCGAGCGTTCTAAAAAGAACAGAACTAGAAAGCAAGAAAAAACAAAGAGACCTTGTTGATGTTATGAAGGAACATGTCTGTAGTGAAAGCTGGTGCATCACCAAGATTGTTCATTAGCTTGCTGGTTACAAGCAAAACAAGAGGTGTAGTAAAACCATCACCAACGGCTCCGATGAAGCCAAGGGTCATCAAGCACATATCCACACCATCCGCATGCATGAAAATGTACCTTATGGACCCATTTACCTTCCCGAGTGAACCAGTTTTTTGCTCGTCAGGACCCATATTCTTCGAGAAAACAAAACAAACACCACCAAGATTCCCAAACCACTTAGGATTGGTGATTTTGTTTCTAACAGTTTTGTTCCTTTGCCTGCATTCCAAAAGAGTCTTGTCTCTTAAGGCGAGAGTGAGAAAGAAAAAGTGCCAGACTGATGTTTTTTGTCTAAGCAACATACATGGAAAACGTATTGTTTATATAGGAGTTCTTTGTGGGCTATACAATATGAGATTAATTTTGTTTAAGGTTTAGTCACAGTTAAAATTTTTTACCCCTTTTCAAAAGTATGTTTAGTGGGGATCGAATCCGAGAACTCTTTTCACAAACTCAGTTTGCATTGTCAATTGAGCCACAACCCATGGGTACAAAAAAAAGTTGGTAAAATGGTATTAGCTCTTGTTTTTCATTACATCTAGACATGTCTATGACATTAGGGCAAGTTGTAGTATTCATCTCTGCAAAATGGTGAATTTAATCATTGCATATTGATAGGACAAAGTCTACCCGTGTTGGGCCAGGCCCAATAACGTCAGAGATCACCACGTGGTAAAGACTGACTGGTCCACGTGGCCTTCGGCGACAGAGGCAAAGTGCATCATCACACCTGTCGCTGGGCGACAGACTCACTGGTCTATCGCCTGCAATCGTAACGCGACACATGGCACGCATGACACCTATCGCCGGGCGACAGACTCCCAGTCTGTCGCATACAGTCATAAGGCGATACGTGGCACTTGACTCCGGTTCCTGCTAGCGACAGACCCCTGACGCCACAACGCGCCACGTGGTATGAATCTCTCGTCGGTGACAGGCTCTGAATGCTCCCGATTTTCGAGGAACTTGTGTTACATTGGGACAGAAACTCTCAACAAGATAATGGACTTATCTTCAAGCAATTAACCTAGAAATATTGGCCTATAAATAGGCCCCCAAGTACAATTTTATTCTCTAATTTTTTGACTACTGGCTTTTACGCTTCCCAATACTGAAGAACTTTTTGCTGACTTAAGCATCAGAGTGTCTACGCAGGGAACCACCCTGCGTCTCTCTGACTTTTCTTGTTTTACAGAAGCTTCTTGGAGACACGTGGAGACTAAGTACGAACATCAACGTCAGCATACCTTTATTGTTGTTTTGTGCAACAACAATTGGCGCCGTCTGTGGGAAACGTATAAAAAGCCAATCAAGATTTTCTAAGATGGTGAGAACAAGATCGACAAACGTAAGGACAGGAAGTGAGGAAAACTCTGTGAGCTCCCCTGAACAGCAGATTCACCAGACGAACCAGGTGAACAGGGAGGAAGAAAGAATTACTGTGTTGGCGGCAGAATTCGAGGCTCTGAGGCGACAGAGTGAAGAAACTACCCAGGCGCTACGGGCCATGGCGGATTTGTTCCAAGGGATTCTCCCGACATTGGATCTGCCGCTTACCGTGCAGAACTTGGTAAGAGGAACAAGTAGAGGTGTCCCGCCGCAGGAATCTGGGCGACAGGAGGACACGACAGCGGTAGACCCCTCTTGTCAACGAGAGGTTCCCCATGGGGAAGAGCATAACATTCATCAGGGTGCGGCAGGACAGGGGAGCAGGAGGCCTGTCGCAAGTAACCAGCGAGAGACTGAAGAAGCGGCAGGCCTAGACCCTGCGACAAGGGTCATGCGACAGGTGTTTGGTGTCGGGCGACAGGTGTCTGGTGTCGGGCGACAGGTATCTGAGTGACAGGGTGTCGATCGAGCAACAGGGTCTTCCGCCCACCACCATGACTTATCAAAATTCGCTGGTACTAACCCAGAACAAGGTATCGGAGGTGTGGGAAAGAACGGTGATGACGGCCAAAGCACTTGGGGAGCCGGGTCGGAGTTTGACCCCACTTGGTGTACACAAATGGCACGAACAGATGCACCCCGAGGAAGGGGTAAGGAAATAGTTGTCGAAGACCTGCCCGATTCGACTTATGCCAGGAATCAACTCGCTCCACCTGTGGACATGAAGAAGATGAGAAGAGAAAAATTAGTGTCTGTAGAAGAGAGCCAAAGAAGAAGAGTACCGTTCTGCACGACCATCATGCAAAAACCTCTGCCCCCGAAACTCAAAATGTCGCAGATGGTCGCATACACCGGAAAGATGGACCCCTACGACCATATGCAAAACTATGAGGCCCTAATGTTGCTACATGGATGGGAAGACGAGATAATGTGTAGGGTCTTTTCCTTAACTCTGTGAGGACATGCGATGAATGGTTTAATAACCTTCCTGAAGGGTCCATAACCTCTTTCGACCAACTGCGAAGCGAGTTTCTCAAAGCGTTTGCAGTAAACATTCAGAGAAGGAAGGAACCAACCTATCTGCTCACTATTAAGCAAGGGGCTAAGGAGTCGTTGAAGAGTTATGTGGATCGATTCAGAGATGCTACTTTAGAGGTGCGAGATCTGCAAATCGGTATAGCCGTGGCAGCCATGCTACAGGGGACAAGGTATGAGAAGTTGCAAGAATCCCTGTCGCTAGACCAGCCAACTACCATCTCAGATCTGTTTTCCCTCGCACATAAGTATGTAACCCAGGAGGAGGTAATAAAAATGGTGACGATAGGAGAATCCAAAGATGGAAGGAAACGAGGAAGAGAGAGTACCAAAGCATCTTCTAGCCAATCGAGAAAGTTTGAAAAAGCTCCCGCACTGAAATACACTTCCTATACCCCTCTCACTGAATCTCGGGCTTCAGTATTGGCAGCTATTGAAGGGACAGGTCTTATACAGACTCCAAGAAGACGTCAGGGAATCTGGGCCGTGATTTAAGATCGTATTGCAATTATCACTCAGCGCATGGACACACGATCGAGAAGTGTAGGGAGTTGATGAATCAGCTAGAAAAGCTAGCGCGAGAGGGAAAAATAAACCGTTTTGTGTGGAGAGGTGACAGAAACAACTATCCTACGCGGAACAGAGGAAATCAATTTAGAGACAAAAGAGGTGAAAACAGGGGACCTGTGAGACGAAATGAAGGTGACAGGAGAGATAATGATAGAAGAACAGAAGGAAGGAATCGAGAGGAAGATAATGAACTCACAGGGCCAGCTATTAACGTAATATCCGGAGGTGAATCATTAGCTGGTACTTCTTCCTCATCTCGAAAATCTTACGCTCGACAGTCCCACCAAATCAACTCAGTGATGGAGGAGAAGCAGGATGAGGAACCCATTACTTTTACACCAGTCGACAGAGGAGATGTAATGGTTCCTCATGATGACCCGGTGGTAATTACAACCGTGGTAGCAAAGCACCCAGTAAGTCGAATCTTGATCGATAATGGAAGTTCAGTGAACTTAATCTACTGGAACTGCTTCGAGAGGATGAATATCACGGAGGACAGGTTGAAACCAGTACCCACACCCTTATACGATTTTTTTGGAGAGAAGGTAAAAGTAGCAGGTGCCATTCAGCTACCTGTTACGTTGGGGGAGAGCCCAAATGATGTCATCCGACAAGCGTTGTTTATGGTGGTGAGATCAACCTCTGTGGCTTACAATATGATTTTCGGGCGGCCATTGTTAAACGGCATGAGAGGTGGTGCATCCCTGCTATTTATTAATGAAGTTTCCAACTCCTCACGGTATTGGACAAGTGAGGGGAGATCAAAGGAAAGCCAGGACGTGTAATATCGCATCCACCACATGTAAGGGGATTCAGAGGAAGGAAACCCTTACAATTGAAGAAAAGCCTAAGTCAAAACCTGATGAGGAGATGGAGGCAATTCGGTTAGACGAAAAAGATAGAGAAAGAATAGTGTATGTGGGGGGCCAGCTTCCTGAAGAAGTGAAAAGAGAAATAATCCAATGCCTAAAAGAGAATAGTGATGTGTTCGCATTGACCCCAGCCGATATGCACGGAATTAATCCTGAAGTTGTTTGTCATCGGTTGAACATAGTCTCGGGGGCAAGGCCGATAAAGCAAAAGAAGAGGAATTTTGCTCCAGAGAGGCAACAGGCAATAAACGCAGAAATTTTGAAGTTGTTGCAAGCAGGATTCATTAGAGAAGTTAACTATCCGGAGTGGTTGGCTAATGTTGTGATGGTGAAGAAAGCCAACGAAAAATGGAGAATGTGTGTGGACTTCACAGATTTGAACAAAGCTTGCCCTAAGGATTCGTATCCACTACCTCGAATTGACAAGTTGGTAGATGAAACTTGTGGGTACAAATTGCTTAGTTTCTTGGATGTCTTTTTGGGGTACCACCAAATCATGATGCATCTAGATGATGAGGAGAAGACTTCGTTCATTACCGATAGTGGGACATATTGCTATCGGGTAATGCCATTCGGTTTAAAAAACGCGGGAGCAACCTACCAATGCATAAATAAAGTGTTCCAAGACTTGTTGGGCAACACCATGGAAGCTTATGTTGATGATATGATCATTAAAAGCCGACAGGGAGAATCACATGCTGAGAAAATGACTAAGGTATTCAATGTGCTGCGACAGTACGAGATGAAGTTGAATCCCAATAAATGCTTATTTGGGGTGAGATCCGGAAAGTTCTTGGGATTCATGATCACTAATCAAGGGATAGAGGCTAATCCCGAGAAAGTTCAAGCTATTTTGGACATGAGGCCACCCAATACTGTAAGAGAAGTTCAGAGGCTGACAGGGAGGATAGCAGCCTTGAGTCGATTCTTGTCCAAATCAGCTGAAAGAAGTCTACCATTTTTCAAGGCGATAAAGACAGGAAAGAACTTCAAATGGACGGAAGAGTACAACAACGCCTTTGAAAGGTTGAAAGACTACTTGAAAGAGTTGCCTCTATTATCTCATCCACAGCCTGGAGAACACCTCCTCATGTACCTCGGTGTAAGAGAGAAAGCTGTAAGTGCAGTCCTACTAAGGAAAGAAGGGGACAGGGATTGCCCGATCTATTATGTAAGTAAAGTCCTGCTAGATGTCGAGGCAAGGTACCCCTTAGTTGAAAGAATAGCTTTATCCCTGGTGATAGTAACTCGGAATTGCGACCTTACTTCCAAGCTCACTCGGTGACTGTTTTAACAGATCAACCCTTAAGGCAAATGCTGCAGAAACCAGAACACTCCGGGCGTTTAATTAAATGGGCTATCGAATTGAGTGAATATGACATTCACTACCAGCCTCGCCAAGCAATAAAAGGACAGGCATTGGCAGATTTCATTGTAGAGTGCACTGGCCGAGAGGTCCAAGAGAAAACAGAGTTAGTCTAGTGGAAATTATTTGTTGATGGAGCTCGTAACATGGATGGCAGTGGAGCCGGAATTGTGCTAATATTGCCTGAAGGGGAAACCTATGAGTATTCCCTACGTTTCGATTTTCAAGTTCGAACAATACAGCCGAGTACGAGGCCTTGATAGCTGGGATGAAACTTATTGAGAAACTAGGAGTCAGCAACTTAATGGCCCACAGCGATTCGCAACTGGTGGTAAACCAGTTCTCGGGTGAGTATGAAGCATGAGAACCCTCACTAGTCCCTTATCTGCAAAAGGTGCAATATTGGCCCAGTCATTTAAGCATTTCCAATTGACTCAGATAAACCGGTCAGAGAACAACCATGCAGATGCTCTTTCAAAATTGGCTTCTTCTAGAGGGGTTAAAGGGGGTATGGTTAAAGTGGAATCCCTTGCTAAACCGAGTATCGAAGAAGAGGGTGTCTGTGATGTCGAGATTGGAGGTGATTGGAGAAGCGATCAAAGACTACATACTGGGGGGCACATTCCCCACTAATAGAGACGAAGCTCGAAGGCTGAAGTTAAAAAGTGCTAGGTTTACCGTAGTGAATGAGGAACTCTATAAACGGGGATTCACAATGCCCTTATTGAAGTGTCTAGGGCCCCAACTGGCTGAGTACACCTTAGCTGAAGTTCATGAGGGAATATGCGGTGAACATTTAGGGGCTCGTGCCTTGGCCTCGAAAATACTGCATGTAGGATTTTATTGGCCTACGCTGAGAAAGGATGACACAGACAAAGTGAGAAGATGTGAAAAGTGTCAGAAATTTGCTCCAATAACAACCGCGCCTGTTTCAGCCCTCAGAACACTCTACAGCCAACCCCATTCGCACAGTGGGGACTAGATATCCTGGGACCTTTTCACTAGGCACAGGACAACGGAAGTACTTACTTGTGGCCACAGATTACTTCATGAAGTGGATAGAAGCCGAGCCTTTGGCCACAATTTCTAAGAAGAAGGTGGAAGTAATGGTGTGGAAGGACATAATTTGCCGATTTGGGATCCCCCGTGTGATAAATGCAGACCATGGGAAGCAGTTTGATTGTGATGTTTTTCGGGATTTCTGCAAAAGCCTGAACATTCTCCTAAGAATATCTTCTGTGTCTTACACGCAGGCTAATGGGTAGGCAGAGGTGAGTAATCGAACCATACTACATGGGTTAAAGACCAGACTTGACAAAGCAAAGGGAGCATGGGTAGACGAGCTCCCGAGTGTCCTATGGGCCTACAGAACGACAAGCAAGGTGTCGACAGGGGAAACACCGTTCAATTTGGTGTATGGGACTGAAGCTCTCATCCCAGTAGAAATTGGAGCTGAGTCACCCAGATTGGTCCCTTACATTGAGGAACTTAATTCTCAGGACTAAGGGAGAATTTAGATCTGATAGATGAGCTGAGAGACAAGGAAAAAATGAAACTGGCCGCCTATCAACAGAGGGTAGCCATTTATTACAATGCACGGGTGAAGAACAGAGAATTGCAAAAAGGAGACCTGGTATTGAGAAAGGCGGCAATTACAAACACCCATAAGGAGGATGGAAAGCTCCGGGCTAATTGGGAAGGACCATACAGAATCAGAAAAATGGTCGGACCTAGCACATGCACCTTGGAAACTTTGCAAGGAAAGAAGATCTCAAAGACTTGGAATGCCAACCATCTTAAGTTGTACTGGCAGTAAATATTGTACTTTTCTTTTCTGGTTGTTATTATTCTTGTATTTACTTTTCCTCAGTTACTTTGCAGATATTATCTTTTTGCAATTATCTGATTCATGAATAAAGGCCAGCCTATCCTTTTCCATATTTTCTAATGCAATGCGTGAGACAAATTATGTGCTACAGGAATTGAAACGAGACGGGCAAACAAAAAGTCCCTAAGCGAAAAATGCGCGAGACAGGTAAGCAAAAAAGTCCCTACGAAAAATGCGCGAGACAGCAAACAAAAATCCCTAAGCGAAAAATGCACGAGACGGGAAAACAAAAAGTCCTTAAGTGAAAAAATGCGCGAGACGGCAAACAAAAGTCCCTAAGTGAAAAATGCGCGAGACGGGCAAACAAAAGTCCATAAGCGAAAAATGCGCGAGACGGGCACATCTAAGAGTCCCTAAGCACGAAAAATGCGAGACGGGCAAAGACCAGTCCTTAAACACAAAAAAAGCGCAAGATAGGCACAATGCTCGAGGAAAGTTTATCTTTGCACAGGAATAAAAACGCTGTCTCAAAGAGGAACTTAGGGAACAACATGGTATAAAGGTAAAAATAGATTTATTTGATATCATTTCAGAACTTTGGTAATGTAACAGAAATTCACATAAGCAAAAGAAAAAGCTATAGAATGAAACGGTACTTTTCATTAAAAATGAATCTGTACATGGGAGTTAACAAACAAAACAAAAAAATACTGAATTCTAATCTACTGCAATCACTGAGTCAGCCGGCTGATAAAGCGCTACATCAGCACTAGCGTCTTGAGAAGCTTGAGGCTCAGGAACTGGAGGAGTTGAAGAATCAGGATCCTGGGGAGCCAAAGAAGCCATCCCGAAAATAGGAACGTCACCTGAAGGCCCAACCACTGCCGCAGAGTCTGGCACAAGATCAACGGTTGTGGAATAAGAGATTTGGAAATCTTCGCCGTCTAACCCCAGCAGTGCCTCGATAGACTCAGGCTGCTCGCCTGCCTCGATAGATTCAGAAACATTACGCGCTGCTGGAAGCTCAGATCGATCAAGTGCCTCAGAAGACTCAAGCTGACGTTGTGACTGTCCAGGAGGCCACGGACCCTCAAGATTGTACAGCTCATCCACAGCTCCCTCCGCTAAATAGGCTTCCGGACCTTGCGAGTCGGGTTCATACATGGTCCAAGAAGGAGCTTCGTAGTACTTGGCCTCCTCAGTAAAAAGTAATTCAGGGAAAGCCTCACTAGGTCGATGCTTCTCCAACCAAGAATGAGCCAAGTAAAAACCGTATTTAATGAATCCCGTCGCGAACTCCGTTTTCTTGTCAAAACAATGTTGGGACAAGCGGTATTCACGAACGGCCTCGATTCGAGCTTCTCTTTGATGATCCAGTACGTTGTGCAGCTCCTCAATGGCCTCATCCCGCTGCCTTTCTATGGCTCCCCGATCATCGACGGCCTTATTGTAAGCTTCTTGGTACCCTTGAAGGAAAGCCACCTTCGCCTGCTCTTTTCCGAGTTTTTGCTCGAGATCGGCATTCCTTCTTGTCAACTCCTCAACCCTTTTGACGTAAGGGCGAAGCTGAACTACCTCATTTGAAAGCGCCATCCTTTGCTCTCGAAGCTCGCGAATGTCTTTGTCCGCTTGCTCCCTGAGAGCTCTGTGTCGAGCATTGACAGCTGCAATTTGTTGAGCCGCCTGACAAGATAAAAACGAAAATAACTCAAAAAAAAAACTTGACTAAAGAGTTCAAAAGAGGAATTTCATTACCAAACAAAATTCTCACCTTCATAGCGAGATAATCAGAAGCATCCTCCACTTCTGGGACGTTTGTGAAAAGCCCCGCCTCATCACGAGGGAGGATGGTGCTCCAAGCCAGTCGAGACGCTATCCCGGCATCCTCGATGCTGTCATTGTCATTTACCCAAGGATAGGTGGAAATCTTCTCCACCAACGACGACCCCACTATCGACTGTATAGCGTCTCAAAGTAGGATCGGCCACCTTGGGCAAGATTGGTCTTGTAGGCATTGAGGCTTCAATAATCAACCTCTTCCTATACTTGCGCCTAGGCTGGCGAGGAGCTGACCTACCCTCAACAACACGAGACCCGCTTTCTTGAGGGGCTGAATCACTCCTTTGTGTCATGACCCGTGACCACATTTTTCATCTTCTTATACACAACTTAACCGGTTGGGCTGTCTGCGATACTTCACTTGTACTGACTGTTAAACAATTTTACATAATATTGTTTATATTAAACACATCCCCTATCGTAATAAATCAGATAAGTAGTACTGTTGACGTGTCTAAATACAAAAAATAAATGATCATACCTCAAATAATCAGTCGATCTGACACATTGTCCTTCGTGTACAGCCAGGATCCACAATCCACTGAACTTACATTCATAAAAAACCTGAAATGTTGAAAATTAAGGGGTGAGCAAAACCACGGCTCAGTAAGAGAATTATATGCCTCACTTGATACTCAGCTTCGTATATGCTGAAAATCTTTTTATTTTTCCTATGAGCTCTAGGCTCGCATGTAGGAAAGATATTACAGTCGGCTAGGAATCCGAATGGAGTAAGGTAGGTATTTTAGAATACCATACTTGTTACGGAACCTAGAAGCAACTGTAGAGAGAAATTTTTTTCTTTTTGTTTTGAATTAATAAATCCTTTTCCTTTTCAATCTTTCATAACCTTTTTCATATTCTTTTTAAAATAATGCTTCTGAAATAAAGCATTTAAATAGAATAATTAATATCCGTATATTCCTTGAAAAGAATATTAGTTAAATCATCATTTTATTTCTTTAAAATTCATTTCATGTTTTAATGTACTCTCTTAATTAGTACCGTCCTTTAAAAAGCAAAATAAGCTATTAAAATCTATTCCATTCTTAAGTTCACAAGGCATCATTCTTTTTATCAGTATAATTAAGTGTGAACGAGACGAACATTCAAGTAGCACATGTTTGAGTGGCATATATAAACAAAATCCGATATATCACACACATCATATGTCATGTGCACAAGATCTATTTCATCCTTCGACATTTGTCGCATCCCCATCAGAACTTAGACCTTTACTAACACATCAGAACACGTGCAGCACTTAGTTCCCAAAGGATTCTAAAGGTGGCTCACACGGTAAAATCATCGAGTCTCTGCTCAGTTTGGCCTTTACGCCATATGTACTTTCCACTGTCTTATCAGATCTCATGTAGTACTTATGATCTCATATTCCATTTAAGACCATAGAAAGAATATTAGAATTATCATTTCTTCCTTTTTGAAAACATATTACATGTTTGTATCTCATGTCTTATGAGAATCATCTCACGGTACTATAATCAGTACCTAAATGAGCATTTTGTAAAAATTGCTATAATTCAATTGATTCTCTTATCATATTATATAAAACATGTTCTTTTCACATGTCACCCATCATGTATCACATTTTCCGGTTGGCATATTCCATCTTATGTAAAATACTTTCCTTTTTAACATATCACCAATCATTTATGGAGTCTAAGATAGACATCAATCTTATCATACTATAAACCTCGGAGGGTAAGGGAATACGCCGGTCAAATCTATACCCATAACCTATATTGTCCTCGGTGGATCACTGATTTAGGCGTCGACCGGGACTAAACAGGTCACATATCATGCATCAGCATGATAGGAATGCCAACCAGTCTCAAAACCGTATTTTCATCATAAAATAAATCTTTATGGAATTTATATAAATATAAAATTCCATAATTTAAAACCATAAGGGTTAAAATCCTTTAGTGAATATTTATAAAAATATTCATAAGAATATTCACGATATTTCACTTCATCTTTCGTCTCGTAATTCATGTAATTTATCTATTCCGAGAATTTTCGGTGATTTCATTATCATCATTCTCGAATACATGAATATTCTAAAGTTCCATCTCATTATATTCATGTTTTATGAAATTTAGAAATTTCCTCATGTTTCGTGATTTACTATCGAAATTCGGAAATAAAATCATTTAATATGATTTTATAAAGTTTTTCTAAAATTTTCGGCAGCATAACGGCTGCCGATTTACTAACCTCCTGCACGGAAAATACAGTTTAAAATCTTTCAGCCAGTGCTTATTCCCAAATTATTTTCAGCAAATCATGCATCATAATAATTTTCATAAAATAATTGTATAAAATATTTCAATTTAAAATATGCAGACTGAGTATCCTTACAGTGCTGCACATGCATCCCTTACCTTTTTTCGGGTCGGCGACTTCTGCTTATCGATCGCGCCCGCACTCCATTTCTCCCGATTCCTTATCCCGATTGCTGAAAATAATTTCTAGAATTAAAATTCTAATTTTTAGAATTTTTTTCATAATTTATTTAATTTTTCTGAATTTAAATTTCCGGGAAATTTCTTACCGAATTTTCGTAAATGTCCGGGTTGTCGAATTTCCGGGAATTTTTCGAATTCCCGAAATTCTCCTTTTTTCTCTTTTTCTTCTTTTTCTTCCTTTTTCCTCTTTTTCTTTTCTTTCTTTCTTTTCTTTTTTTTTTCTTTTTCTTTTTCCTTTTTCTTTTCTTTTTCTTTTCTTTTCTCCTTTCTCTGGCCAGACCGGTTCAGATCGGTTTGTGCCTCATCCCTCCGGTTCGCCCGGTTCGGTCGCCGGCGGTCCTCCTTTCCACCGGTTCACGCCTCCCACAGTTGGCCGACGTTGCGAGGATGTCGGATCTGGCCTCCGTTTCACCCTATCACCGGCGACGGCGCCTGATCTGGGTCCGTGGGTTTCGGCCTCTTTCTCCTCCGTTTCTTCCTTCCTCCGCCGTTTCCTTCACCGCCGGTGGCCTCCTTCTCCTTCGTTGGTCCTTGCCGGTGGCGTTGGTAGTGGTGGCAGTGCCCGGATCGGCCGGCACCGCCGATCTCTCCTTCCTTTTTCCTTTCGGTTTTCGCCTCTGTTTTCCTTTTCGTTTCTTCCTCTGCGTCCGTCGTCACCGGCCCTTCCTCTTCCTTCTCTCGCCGACAGTGGTCACTCTCTCTCCCTTCTCTTTCCTGGCCGCCGGCGACCGGCTTCCTTGCCATTTCTGTTGAAGAAACGGGAATCGGGTATCCCGATTCCCTGTTTCTATTCTCTTTTCTTTTTTTTTCTTTTGTTTCTTTCCTCTTTTGATTTTTATTTCCTTTCCCTTTTTAGTATATAGTATACTATATATTACACTATAAATTATATTTTATACATATAATTTATACTATATATTATACATATATTATTTCATATATAATGTAATACAATATACATTATATATGAATTATATATTTTGTATATTACAAAACATATATTTAGTATACATATGTATATTTACATACTTTAAAATAAATGACATGTATATATATAGAATTATATAAATGTTATAATACAACATATATACCTATAAACTTTAATATAAAATAACATTTACATTTTCTATATATGTATGTATATATATGTATATATTTATATATACATGAAATATTATGTTTATATGCATATGTATTATTTAAATTCATGAAATAGTATATATTTCTATATATATACCAACGTATATTAAAATATACTATATAGTATTTTTAAATACATATGTATTTATATAAAATACATTTATATAATTTGTAATTATATAAATATATTTCATTTTATTCTTTTATTTTCTTAATTAGATTTGGATTTTAATTTATCCAATTTAATTCTTTTCCTCTCTCTATTATTTTTATCTTCACTTCCAATTTAATTTCCTTTACACGAATTTCCTTATTCATCACTTCCTCATTTCTCGGGATTTTCACCAATATCCCGTTTCTCGCAAATTTTATTTATTTCCCCTTATTTAATTTCTCTAATATTTATTTTCAATATTTCTAATTTCCAATAAATGGAAAAATTTACGGTTATCACATCATGCAGGTCCAATGGTTAGTCGTTACTCGAATCGCTTGGATGTCAAGGGTTCGAGTAACGGCGGACGCGAATTGGGATTTATTCCCGATAAAACCTTGAGGCACAGTGACCGCTCAGGATGAGGAGGGCTGTGGCCAAAGAGGACAATACGGATGAGTGATCCCAGTGACCGGCTCAATGGGGAGGAGGGCTGGGCATCACAATAAAACGTGCGTTTTATTGTGATGCCCAACCCTCCTCCCCATTGAGCCGGTCATTGGGATCACTCAACCGTACTGTCCCCTCTGAGCCCTCCTCATTTGAGCGGTCACTCTCAGGGTTTTATCGGGAATAAATCCCAATTCGCGTCCGCCGCTACTCGAACGCTTGACATCCAAGCGATTCGAGTAACGACTAACCATTGGACCTAGGTAGACAAAGTACGAACATCGATGTCAGCATACTTTTATTGTTGTTTTGTGCAACAACAGTTCGAGTTAACCATACAAATTTCATTTCGTTAGTGATTAGACTTGATTTAATAATTCATCGAAATGTAAAGATTTTATTTTCACTCTTTACCTAAATACAAAAGATGAATTGTACACCATAATATCAAAATAGCTTAATAAGAAAAAAGTTTTCATTTTGGAAAGGATATTATAAAGGATATATATTGGTATAATTTGATAAATTTTAATTAATGGTTTTAATAATACTTGCTAATGTTCTCATTTTTTTAAAGATTTTGCCAACAAGCCATTTTCCTATAACATTATTAGTTAAATTATTATTTATAAAAATATTATTATATTAAATGTAATAACTGAAAATTAATTTGACAAATTTCAATGCATTGGAAGAAAACTTTATCTAATATTAAAATACAGCCTCCATGAGATTACCCCAGATCAACCACATGTCATGTACAATGGGTGAAATACACAAAACCCCTGTATAAAATAAGAAAAGACACAAACCCTCTTCTTGTTTTAAAATGTTATTTTACCTCCTTTGACTGTTAAATAGAGTTAGTCATTCTGTTAGTTTAAGTAGTATCAATGACATATCTGACAAATTTTGCCACATCAACTTAATTTTTTTTAAAATTGAAACCTTGATTTATTTTTAATTTAACTTAATTTTTTAATCATTAAAATTAAAAAGGAAATATCCCTACTTTGTCGATGGCCATCTCTTTTCTCAACCAATAAAATACTAACCAACACCAAATTGTGTATCACAGTATCCATGAATCAACAACTAAACATGGGCTTTGCCCTTTCCACTCTTTTGTTGTTTTCTTTAAACTACCATCAAGCAAATTTTAAGCTTCTACAAATTCCTTCATCCTAACTGTCAAGCACAATTTTCATATCAAACTCACACAGAATTGATTCAGTTTACTTTTCTTTTTTTGGTGTAAACCACAAATATTCTCATCAGTTTTAACGGTCTAAGACTAATTCTGTTCGGGGTTTAGTCGCAATTAAGACTCTTCACCCTTCCCTAAAGGTGTGTTTAGTGGGAGTTGAACTCGAGAGCTTTTCTCACAAACTCAGCCTACGTTGTCAACTGAGCCACAACCCATGGGTTTGGTTCAGTTTTCTTTTCACATCTTTCATATTGCCCAGATAATCATCATCTTCCACGAATTGCCCAAAATCAAAGATAGATTTTAAATTTTAATGCCATGAAATAGAACCCAAAATACGAAACTTAAATCCAACCAAATAAACAACCTAATTTAAAACCCTATAAGAAAATTTGAAACCCCTAAATTAAAATCTAAACACAAAATGCATAAATCCTTCAAATATTTATTACCTTATTAGAAATACAAACAAAAATCAATACAATTGTGATTGTTATAAAACCCATGTCCCTTTAATCTTGAAGAAGAAATATTTTGAAGGCAAGCCTAGAAATTTTTGGTTTTGATTTTTAATCAGGAACTAGCAAGAGCAAGAATAATTGTTTAGATTGTATAAGAAATAAACAAATTTTGTTTTTAATCGCGAATTAGCAAAAGCCAAAGGTATGAAAAGAAAGATCGAATTGTGAGAGATCAAATATGGAAGTTGGCAGAGAAAAGAGATGGATGTCGACAGAGTAGGGTTTTTTTTTAAATATTTTAATGATTAATAGATTAAATTAAATTAAAAATAAATAGAGGTTTTAATTTAAAAAAATTAAGTTGATGTGGCAAAAATTGTTTGATGTGTCATTGACACTAGTTAAACTAACAAATTGACTAACTCTATTTAACAGTCAAAGGAGGTAAACTAATATTTTAAAACTAAAGGGAGGTTCGTGTCCTTTCTTATTTTATACAGGGGGTTTTGCGTTTTTTACCCCATTTACAATTAGTTTTCTTTTCAACCTGTTCTCCATATCAATAATCATAATCATTCATTATAACACATTCCATATCAAATAACACTACTATCTATGACTAATTATCTAACACTAATCATATCCAATATTGCACTCGATAACTATACTAACTCATATAATAATCCAAAACAATCCTAAGTTACAACTCATGTTACAACAAAAGCTGTACTGTGTAATACATAATGGTTGTACATGTAAACAAAATGATATACAATTATGTATACCTCAAAGATTACAAAAAAGGCTCGGAGAACACTAACCGATACCGTCACGCCCCAAAACCCAAACGTAACACGACTATATTACCTTGAAGTAAAACCCCAAAGTAATACAGAGCCTTTTCTCTCAATCATGGTAAAATTCTTTAATCAAATAATATCTTAAAGTAATATACACAATTCTAATCCAACTATACATTAACTCTCCAAAAGCTCAATATAAACTAAAAAGTAAAAAATTGTTAGTGTAAGCTTATGTTGTCTCAATTTATCATGTCCTATACGAAGAAAAGGAGCAGATTAGAAATACAACGAAACCAAAATCATGCAACAAAATTATTTTCGAGATAGAATTTTACCTTTTTTGGTGTTGCTCGTGTAGGAAGGTTCATCTCTAAAATTTGGTAGCCCACGAACATCACTTGGTTTATCGTTAACTTGAGACTCCTAGCTCCTAACTAAAAAAAGCCCTTTAACAGTATCCATACACGTTGGATGCAAAACAGGACCTTTGTTTGGGACAAAATGTGGCCAATGGAAAAGAAAGGAGAAAGGAGATTGTTTCGTAAGTACTAGCTCCAATGGACAGAGTGGCTATCAAGAGTGTTAGGTCTGATTTTTCAAACTTAATATTGTTTGTATAGTGTCTCTTAACAAAAACCGTAAAAAGGCTTTAGCTTTAGTCCAACTAAATTGGATCCTTTAGGCTTTTTAAAATCACTTAATCCAAATCCAATTTAGATTAGTAATTTGGACCAACTATGAATTATTAAATTAATAATTCATAATTATAATTTCATTATAATTGAAAAGACTAAATACCTTTAGCCATCTCAGACTAAAATTACTATCTTGAATTTCGATGACACTGAGATTTCTAGTCTAACAAGGATTCTCACCAAGAGTTCCAATCTCATTAGTACTCTTTATGTTTTCTAATTAAATTACGACTCGTACTCAAAATTACTAATTATAGTAAGAATCCTAGTCACACTAGGAGTTTTACTCATAATAGAATTCTAGTTAGAATAGGATTCTAGTCTCACTAGGGATTCTACTTATACTAGAATTCATCACATGAATCCAACTTCAATTACCTTGTTTTGGTCATACTTTTATTGTGTGTGACCCTTTAAGTTTCCATTATGTTGGTAGTGATATAGAATCTTATTCATAAATTACAAGCCAATATTGGAATTTAGCAATGCATCATGGCTACCCAAGTAATGAAAATGTCGATGAGTTGACAACAACTTTTTCATGAGCAATTACCCTATAATTTGATTCTTTCGTCGCCTAATATCTTGTTTAACATTGCTTTTTAATCTCAAGATGAATGACTCAATCAAATGAATTCTAGATCTCATCTTAAATCTCATTTGTACTGTGGCCATAGATTTCCAATCATCCATCTCTGTTGAGAAGCCTTAAGATATATACTCTTGTTATCAAGAGGATGAATTCTATCTTGATCATTCACAACCCTCATATGATTCATGATTTACCTAATTGCTACCTTACTTGCAACCCTCATTGAGTTACAGCATCAAATTAAATCAATCCACATATAGGATACCATGACGATCTCAAGTCTAAGGATCACAAATGCTATTGTAATTCGAGAATATCTAATGACACTCAACGTAACGATCTACATAGAGTTCTCAATATGGGTCAATCCAGTGTATTCATTCACAATGATCACCTATATGTTGATTTGGACATCGCCGTATCTATGACTTATGAGGTCAGTCATCTAAAGGAATGTAACACATGTTAGTCTTACTATATCAATAATGTCTCTTCTCAGTAAAACTACGACTAAGGATATTTAAGAACAGTATTCTTTGTATCATTAGGATCTCATCATCAAAGTCGCTACTTTAATTCTCTTGATACAAAGTTGTTATTTTAGGGACTTTATTATTTGATTATAACTTTGAGCAAATTAAATGTAGTCAATAATGATAAATAAATGTCATGTATCATTAAATTATATAAGCAATCACAACGTCATAAGTATAATACAAGTCCAAATTTGATTGGCTCGTATGACATACACTAACAGTTAGATATTGACTCAAATTCTAATTGGGAATCAATTTCAGTTCTAATAAAATTCTATTGGTTAAAGAATTACTTGGTGATTAAGTTTATTTAAGAATAAATATTCTTAATGGCTAAGAATTTTTAGTGAATAGGAATTCTTGTGATAAAGTAATTTGGCTCTATAAATATAGAGTATGTCTTAATCTTTAGAGCATACCTTTAGAATTGGAGAGAGACAGGAGACATATAATCAATATGTAATCTCAATGAGAGAAATGGGTTTGTAGGGATGTGAGTAAAAGTTGGAGAAAACATCAGATTGCTTGGGATAAAGCATATCTTTTAGTTTAAACATTATGGAACAAAAAAATAGATTCATTTCGAGGCTTGGACTTGATGTCGATTTGGGGCATTTTTTATTTTTCGTAATTTCTACGTTTATAGTGAATTTTTTTTGTCAATAAATGTAGACACTTTGATTGAATTACGTTAAATATTACCTCTGGTGTGTTAATTTCACATTAATCTTGATTTAAAATATATTTTTGCTTAAAAATCCGATTAAAAAAAATAGATATCAAGGTTGGCTTTAATTATTTGATATGATATAGTCATTAATGACCATAAGTTAATGGGATCCACAAACTTTGTGCCTTTATATCTATGATTGTACTTTTAATTTTCAACTTATAAAATCATATTTAATTTAAAATACTAAAAAAGTTCCTCAATTATTTTATTTTTATAAGTAAGCACTTATATTTTTATTATATTCAAATAAATTTTTATTTGTATTTATATTTAATAAGTTCTTATTTTTGAGTAACCAAAAATTTTAGATTTACTTGCAAGAGGAGTTAATTTAGTTGATAAAATATATATGTATATATGATGCAATCAAAATTCGAATTGTATAAGTATTTCAAAAATAAAATTTTAAATGCATCAAATAAATATGAGAGAAATTAATTTTTAAAATAATTTAAAATATGATTAGACCAAACAAATTCTAAAGACTCCCTTACCACTTGAGTAAGTCCAAGTGGCAACCTAATTTCATCATGTCTCTGATGAAAGACACTCCACTATAACTTTTAATGACTAAATGATGAGCATGTGCAACAAGGCCAGCCTTCAACCACTCGAGGGCTACTAAATAATTAGGGAAGATGATTATTTGGCAAATTTAAAACAATCAGTCAATCAATCAATCAATTCTCCAATATGCTTAAGATCTTGATTAGTAAAGATGAAGATGATTATTAGCAACACCTTTTATGCCACTTTGAACATCACAATTGTCCCCAACTAGTTTTCATACATAGTTGTTCTGTCATTGAAAATAAAAGTACTGAAGAGAAAGATCAGCTAGAAGCTCTTCCATGCTGCTACAGAATTATGAACAGATCCTTAATCTTAGAAATTAATTAAGCTTTGTTGCTTTTATGACACAGTCAGCACTTAAGAGATTGGATTGTTTAAAGAATTTGAGGTCTTTGCACCAAGGATATCAAATGTAGAAGAAATTCTCATGTATAGCTGTTTGCCTGTTATTATCGTCTAAGCTCAACTAGGAGAAATCATTGTTGAAAGATGATTAGGGGATTTTTTGTTCCCTGAATTAATGTCTAGTGAAGATTTCTCTTTGCTGGATTTACCAGCATACATGAGCATACAAGATTCATTTCATTGGAGAAATGGAGTCCTTTTGTAAAATATAGCAATTTGTTCGGTAATCATCCGCAAATTGATTCTCTGTTTCTCTAGCACATCTGGAGTGAGGTTGTCTTGTAATTTGATCGCGATTGATTTTGTTGTTTATCAGAATTTTAGTAGGTATTTGCCTAGTACCAATAGGCACATGCATGGTAATGAAAAAAAGCGGCAGCCACTTCATCAAATTCACCTTCCTATGGTTGTAACTCTCAAAGACAAAAGAATGGAGGGCAAATTTTCCCTTCTTGGAATGATGGATGATTTCATGAAATTTCTAAAGGAGTACCAACTTAATTTTTGTTATCTTTAGACCTCGTCGCCTTGAGAGAAGATTGAAAAAGATTTAAAAGAAAATCACTCAAAAATATATGGTGATATGAAAAAGAGAAACACATCGCTTTGAATAAAAATGAGTGAAGAAAAAAAATTCAAGTTGACGATTTAGCGTAAGCTCATTCATATGATCTATTCCAATACTAAAATAAAAACTCTAGATACGAACGTAGGACCTTAGGACTTACCTATGAGAATCTTGGATTGGTTTAGTCCAGTAAAGAATCCATTAATTGGTGGGTCATTTGGGGGCATGTTCCTTCAAGAAAAAATTTTTTTTCTGTTAAAGTCAAATTGTCTGCCTGAATCATGGATAGAAATGTGAAAGCACTATTTGGAATGGTAAGTTATGGCCTCTTTTGTTGTTCAACATACTGGTGGTGGTGGGGAATGGAGATGGTGGTTGCGATTGATATCTTGAAAGCTCAGCTTTTCTTTTGATTGTCATTTCTGAAACAATCAAAAGCACAATCAAAAGAAAAGCTGGTTTTCGTATAAATTGGAAATGATTCTGCCAAAAGCTAAGGCAGCTGTTCTTACGGATTCTGAATTGCTATAAAGCTGTGGTGGAGCTTTAGATATGCTTCTCAATGGCCATGTCTAGTCTTGTCCCTTTCTTTGGCTACCAGGAAGCGACCCCTACCAGCACTTTAACTGAATTACATTCAAGCAGCACCGTTCACTCTCCGCAAAGAGAGATGGGGAGATCTGCAAACTTTACTTGGACAGGTAAAAACAGGTCCACAATGTCATCTCCAGCAGCTTTGAAACATATTCAATGAATTGCAGGATTGAAAATTACACGAGACTTCGCCATTTGATATAGAATTAATTGCTCCATGCATACTAGCTAGGATGATCATATTGAGCAACAATTCCAATGACCATATTGATGTGCTTGCGCTGTTTTGATCTACACACATTACTGTTAAGGTCAGAATTAAAGTTAACTACTTATAATTAGTAATTTTATGGTTTAATAAAATAAAATAATAATTTTGTTTTGATATATGAAACATGCAAGTAAATTCAGTTTGATTTAGTGTAAAAATACATGGTATGAATTTACATATTTTATTCAATCAGTGTGATATAATGATTGTGTTAGTATTAAAACTCTACAAGCCTTTAATGGAGGTTATTAGGGTTTTAATAAGTGATATGACTAAATTGGCTCCACTTCTCATGATACTATTATCTATCGATTCCACTGAAAGCCATCCAAAAAAGAAAAAGAAAATGGAGACCAATTTGTCAAGATTTTTGTAATTTTACTTTCACTTCTAATAATATCTGCCCAAACAAACATATTTTATTGTTTGTAATTAATTTGGTGATCTAATTTTATGAAATAATTTTTACACTAGCAATATTGATTAATGATTAAGAGTAAGAAATATCAGCTGAAACCATTATTAGAGGAAGTAATAACTATCAATTCACAGGGAGGAATTCACAGGGAGGAAATCGGATGGATTCTTGAAAACTTTTGCAATCTCCACCACCACCATCAGTTAATTAACATCAATCAGAACCTCAAATCAGAAACAGGTTTTGTCTTGTGATTAGGCTCACGCCTAGCTCAGGTACCAGTGGTGAGTTGACATAAATATAGGAGACTAATGCAACGAAGATCGAATGATCCTAGCTATAGTGATTCTGCCTAGAAATGAGAAATCAATTCTGCAAAAAGAATGGAGATGGAATTTCTTCCAAATGCTTAGAGAGGCCCTCGGTTTCCAAAAATAACAGTTGTTTACACTCTACTGACTCCCACTAAACTTTGCATCTGTGCCAAAACTCAAAATCCAGCCTAGGGATGCTTTTCGACGCGTAATTTTGGAGCCCAAAATCTATTAAAGAACCATATATATTCTCAAGAATATGAAATCATCTTCAAGATCGAGCTTATGATTTAATTGGGGGTGATTCGTAATTTAAGCATATAGTACAAACTAGTTATGCAAAAACTTTACGCGTAAAGATTGCCTGATTGAACTGCAAAAACAACTTGGTGGTCATTGAGCAAAATAAAGTTGGTGGATTCAGTGTATCATACTATCATCTGTAAAATCCAAGTGAAACTTTTATAGTGGAAGCTTTTGCTTCTACAGTCACTAATGAATCATGAATATTCTTCCCATTGAAAATGTGCATGAGTTTTCTCTCCTCTCCTGTAGTTTTTCCTTTCCTTTATTCACTGTTTTCTTCTTCACGCAAGCGCATGACACATCTCAAACAAGCAAAGAAGATTGATTTATCCACACTCAATAATTGCAAGTACAATCCTAGTTGATATTAAATATTCACCTAACAGGAAAAAGGGTTTTCATTTCTCCATATTACATGCTTCATGGTCTGCCAAATTCACAAAAATCACACTGTTTTCACCAATCAAAACCCAGATAAATGTCAAGTGAGGTATGCCATGATCAATGGAGGCTTTTTGGAATGGAAGAAACTGATGAAAAAGGGGGAAAAAATATCTCAACACAGTGTAATAATGCACACATACAAGCAGTAGTCACCATCTCCCATTATTTTCCTTCATTAATTTCTCCACAAAGAGCAAAAGGTTTGACGAAGACACAAAGTTATAGCCTAAAAAAAAGGCTACTCCAAAGTGGTGTTGGTCGGGCTCCAAGGTGTTTCGGCTAGATCGATTTGTCAATTCAGGATGAGAAAAGATCCCGGAAAATGCAGAAGAAATCAAGTCACATGGATTCTTAGGGATGTGACTAACAAGTTCATCCCATTTTGATCACCAGCAATAGTAAATTTCTTATGATGACGATGATGGTGATCAAAACTGATGCATGCTTTCATGTATAGCGCATAAAATGGGATTCTGAAACGGTTTGCTTAGTTAGGATTGCAATGAGGATACAGCTTAGGCGCTGTGCTTGAATATTAGTGCTTTTCAAGCATGATTTCTTAGGCCCAAGATAAACCAGGGCTAAGAAAACACTTAGAGGGCCTGTGCCCAACTTGCCAATATTGAAGTCCAATCATTCGGTCTAGCAGTCATAAAGTAGCCGAAAACAAATGGTTCCCACGAGAAATCACTTGCCTAACAAAACAAATGAAAATACAACTGGTGCGTGTTACTCAGTTGTTTGAAGGTTGTGGAATCTCGAGGTGTGAGATCTAAGGTGTTCTTTAAGTAGGGGCCAAAAGGTGAATACTGGGATTGATTGACATATTCACCTTTTGATACTCGTATGCAGTTATATTAAAATTTTTGAGAAAGAATTTTATCGTGAGTTTTGTTCGGGTCGAATTTGAATTAGTTATATATTAAAATAATATGAAAATATTGAATAATTTCGAAAAAAAAAAAAAGTAAATAGAGGGGTTGATTGACAGATTTACCTTTTGATACTCTAAGCTCACTTCGTTTTCTCTCTAACTTTAGTTTGATTTTGACTTCAATGTCTAAATACGCATCGGAGTTTCAAAATCTGATGCTTCTTGACTATGCCTTGTCTTTCCAAGTCTTGATAGCCCTAAACTTAGTGGAAAATCTCCCTTTCCTACTAGAAAAAGCGCATAAACTACGGTTAATAAAAATAAAACTATGGTTGTTGAAAATGCACACAGTTTAATATACGTAACTAAGGTTTTTTAAATTTTATAACTTTTCAAATTTTAGGTGCCGTAACTCTAATTATACTAAAGGTGTAGTATAAGATACTAAAAGACCACATTATACTTAAAAATAGTTACACAAAACTACTATTTTCAACACACGGTAATCTTTAGATATTAAAAGTATATAAATGACTACAATTTTTTCTCCAAACATAGTCATTCGTGGCTCAAGGTTGAATGCTTTGTCTTCCAAGATTCAAGTACATTAAAAGTATATAAATAGACTATGTTGTTTGGTTTGGCTTAAGATCTAAATATGCTTTCTACATTTGTCAAAAAATAAAATTAAACTCTCAACGTTTAATTGCATAAAAATCAGTTTTAAACATTTTAAAATGACATAATTAAATTCATAATTTCTATCAAATTCTTTAATTTCTGTCACTCTTGCATAGTAATAAAACTTAACTGCATTAGAGAAAGTTAACGAAAATATCATTAATTCTGTTATTTTAAAACGTTTAGGACTGATTTTCATGCAATTAAACATTAAGAGTATAAATTCCATTTTGTGATAAACGTGAAGGGCATATTTGGATATTAAACTCTTTAGTTTCAAACATAGTCTTTTTGGCTCAAGGCTCAATGTTTCGTCTTCTAATATTCAAATACATTAAAAGTATATAAATAGATTATATTTTTTTTTATTTCAAATGTAGCCTTTTATGGCTTAAGACTCAATGTTTCGTCTTCCAAAATTCAAGTATACAGAAAAATCATTTTAGTTTCAAGCAAGGATATTGTAAAGTCATTTATGAAAAAACATCTTTTTATTTGAATAAATTTAATTACTATTTTTATTTATATATAGATTATGATTATTGTGTTTAAACGTAGTATTTTGTAGCTCAATGTTTCTTCTTCCAATATTCATGTACATTGGAAATGATTAGGGGTGTAATCGAGCCGAGTTGATACAGTGAGATGCTCGAGCTCGAGTTCGACCTCGACCCCAAAACTCGCTGCTCGATACTCGGTTTGAGCTCGATCGAGTCTTAACTTTTGGGCTCGAGCTTGGCTCGAGATAAAAATCGAGCTACTCGAGCTCGCTCGATTAGGCGCAATTCTCATGCCCTAACTCGAGCTCGAAGTTGAATTTTACACATTTTAGATTCAGTAGATCGAAACCAAAATTCTTAAAACTTCTCTAAAAGTAGGTAACAAAGCAAAAATAGAACAAAAATAATGAATTTAAGAAACACTAACAGAACAAATATATTCGTAAAATAACATTAATTTGTTAATTAACTAAAACATAAATGATGAAAAAAAAAAACTAAAAACTTAAAAGCATGAGTTCCACTTCAACATGGATGCTAACAAAAGGAAACTGGCTGATATCAAATACGCATACTCTGGTGAACAACTTCAATCGCCAAGCTATAAATCAAAGAAATGAGTAACGCTTGTAATTAGAAACCATGTTTTTAAAGAATAAATCAGATTATAAAGGTAAAAGCACAATTAAACAATACATATCCATATATAAGAACAAAAAAATTATTACTGCAACTGCCTAAAATTGCTATTGCAAAGATTCTAAAGAGATGAACCACGTCACTTTAAAGCCTTATCCAAGCCAACATCAGGACGTATGGGAAAAATAATGGCAAACCATTTCCAAAGAAAAGCAGGGGAGATTATTGACTTCAATAGGTCAAATTTTGAAAGAGTCCACCACCTGTTATAGAAGAATCAAAATGACAAATCTGACTTAGAAAACCTTTAATAACAAAATGGAAACAACTTGGAGATCTGGGTCAAGCTCTTTACCAGGTCTTCTGTCAATCTAGGTTAAAAGCTTCTTGAACTTGATAGCAATGTTAAGGGAAGAGTCGAAGAGGTAATGAAGAGATAAGAGAGAGAGAGGATAGATCGACGAGGAGGACTCATTAACGCGCTTGTCGGATTTGTGGGTAACGGCTGTGAGGGAAAAGGAAGCGAGCAACGTTGGAGAGGAAGAAGGGAGCGAGCGGCGTGGGAGAGGTTGAAAGAAAGAGGGGTATGAGAGTTTAGGACTAGGGTTGTAAATATATCTAACAAGGGTAATTTTGTAATTTTACAATAAAAATATATATTAAAATAAAAAGTTCGATTAAGCTCGCGAGCTACTAGAGCCGGATATCAGACTATTCGAACTCGACTCGCTCGATAGCTCGAGTAGCTCGAGCTCAGCTCGACAAAAATTAAGTCGAATTTGAGTTTTTTTCGAGTCGAGCTCGAGTAGCTTATGAGTATCAATGTATCATTTATACCCCTAGAAATTATCTTATGTTCAGTCAAAGTTGATGCAACCTCACTTGTGATAAATATTTTGTTGTTTGAATAAATTTAACTATGACTTAGGATTTTTTTTTTTAAGTCAACTATGATTTGGGATTTTAACATATTCTTTTGTGTTTGATATTTCATCTTTTGAGATTCACGTACAATAATTAAATACTACAAGTTTTGTCCTAAGTGTAGTCTAATTTCGAAATAGACTACAGTTTTTATATTATACGTAATAATTTTATGTATTTTCAATTTAAATTATTATTACGAAGACTATGGTTTTAAAGTATAACTGTAGTCTTTATATATTTTTATTTAGTTTATAAAATTATTTAGGTTTCACTGCTCATTCTTCAAATCCTTTTCTCTTTCTGAAGATACCATTTTCCTTCTCTTTGTCTCTTGTTGCTACTTTGCCTAACAAAAAATCATTTTTAGCATTACCTCATGTTGAACATAAAATTATTTTTTATCAAATGATAACCTAGGCTAGGCATTACTGACTCTACTAACTATTTTCAATTTAACCTCATTTTGAAAAAAAAAAACCATAGAAAACCATTTTAATTTCTTAGTCAAGTCTCGCAATAGACGAAATACCATGAAACTACTTTAATAGTGATGATTAACCATTTTCATTTATGAATCGCATAACGTAACCCCTTTTCTAATGTTTAGGGTTTATTTTCTGTTATTTTTTACTTATTTTTTTGATTGTTTATAATTATTTTGTTTGTTGATTGTTTCTATAGATTTAAAGGATATTTTTTGCTTCCTTAATCTCGTTCCTACACAAAGGAGGTTCACTTCTCAAAAACAATCTTTTTAGATTTTTAGGGTTTAATTTCTGCTAATTTTTAGCTTTAGAGTTGTAACAACCCTTTTCACCAAAATCTAAACTAATTTTTTTCCTTTTTCTTACAGTTGGTTGGGTTGTACGTAGTGTCACTAATCAATTTCTAAGTTAATATTATATTAGCTATGTCAATGTCCTTTAGTTACCTTATGTCCCAGTCAAATTCTCTCACTAAGCATGCATTTATAATTTCGAATCATTCTACTTGACTAAATATATCTCTACCCAAGTTGCATGCATTGTTATAGACTGTAACGATATTTTATACTTCCTTTAATTACATCCCCATACTATAAAAGTACTGAATATAGAAGTCTGAATATAAAAGAGAATACTGTACATTACATACCTTCAAGGGTGATACAAAAGCCTCGAAGGACTTGCTTAAACCCCGCGTACAAAGCACCTACTGCAAATAATCTGGAAAGTGGAGAGGTGGGTGAGCTTTTTGGAAAGCCCAATAAGAAATATATATAAGAAACAGATACCGAATTTTTACATGCAAGTTTCGAAAATATTTATTAAAGCTCAAATACCATATTTCATACTATTCAGAAATCAAATCATGCATATGTAATGCATCGGAAAACATTTCATTTAAACAGAAACATAAGTAACCAAATTCTGAACATAATTCGAAGTATACGTGCTTATCACATTCATTTTCAATACAGATTGTCAAATCAAATTCATATCGGTTTCAAAATTTAAATATCATACATTCGAAAATCATATACGAAGATAAGCACGAAAAAGTATATATATACTAAGCTGGAGACATGTTAGCGACTAATAAATAATCATGCAGTTCAAATTGACATATGGCCATAGTCTAGGGGGTCAACAGTAATCACTGATCAGGTGTCAACTGGGCCCGCTTTGGACTGGATCAAGGTCACACAGCATTAAAAAATAAATATCTATTGCGGACTGGATCAGGGTCACACAGTAGCCAAAACAATACTGCAGTGATTTGGCTAATCATGTCTCAAAACATTTCTATACATATAGTTCCTACTGCGGACAGATTCAAGGCCACACACAGTAGTCTGAATACAAATACCTACTGCAGGCAGAATCAAGGTCACGCACAGTAGTTTCAAAACAATACTATATATTTTCAGAATTCAAAGCAATATAGTTCCTACTGCGGACAGATTCAAGGCCACACATAGTAGTCTGAATACAAATATCTACTGCGGGCAAAATCAAGGTCACGCACAATAGTTTTAAAACAATACTATATATTTTCGAAATTCAAAACAGTATTTTTTGTGCTTTAGGAAAGTTCATAACAAAAGTCATATACCTTTCTTTCAAAACATATAATGATACATACTCATAATATCTTCAACACAATAACATATGTTGATAAATTTCCTTGAGATAAACATCTCGACTGAAAGTCTTATAAATAAATCAAGGTCATAAAATATAACCGTTTTCAACATAAATATGCCGGATAATTGGTCATTTTCAAATGATTGCTTAAATCAATCTTAAATCATAAACCATTATTTTCATAAAAATTCCGGCAACATAACGGCTTATATTTTCTTAAAACCTCTTGTAAGAAAATACAGTTTATATAACCACAATGCAGTTGATTTTAAATTGATTTCAGTATCCCTACGTTCCTATATATATCTCTTACCTCAATTGAGCACAATCGTAGCAAATCCAAGCAATCCGGCAATTAATATTTAAAATCAAGCTCGTATAAATCCAGTCACCAACTCACTCTCGAGCTGCAGAAAAGTCATTTAAATACTTTTAATACCCAATATTACCTTCACATAATATTATACATCTTGTAGATCTCTCAAAATTCCTAATACAATAGTAATTCAATCTATTCCCTAACTAGCGCTAAAACTGCATTCGTTACCAAATCATTTCCGTTTTCAAATTCGACTTCACCGCCAGTCTTCTGTTATTCCATGCATTCTATATTTATCTCATTATCCACCAACATATTAAATCCATATCCAATGATGTTCTCCTTACCCAACAATTATAATTTCTTATTATCTCAACAATTTAGACATTCTTAACGATATATCATGATAATGTAAACTAATTCGTTATTGTACGATATAAGTCTAATTCCCACTTACAAAAATATTTTAATAAAAATTAAAATTAAAATGATATCTTACTTGAAGCTAATCTTAAAATTTCACATAGCCATTTATTTCTTTCAAAATTTACGGAATCAATAAATTTTATGTCCATTACTTCAACATTATAATTTACATTCCATTTTTATTCCATCAACGTTACGTCATATTTTCATAACACTCAATCAATACTCTTAACAATATGTATTAAACCGTCATACCAAAGTATCAAATATTTAACTATAGCCAAATTATTATTCAACGATCTCATATAATCGCCAAATCATTTCCAACATCTCCATTAAGCCAACCTATAAACAGTTTGAAATTAATTTTTGAAACCTCAATCACATCCTCAAAATTTCAAATTTAATATTTAAGACCTCAAATCAATCAAACTAACTCCATATAAAATTATGACTAATTTATACAAATATCTTACCTAGCGTCAAACTTGCGATTTAATCTTTCCCAAGCTCAATCAAACTTCAATCACTTTTGTACTACTTCTACAAATTCAAATCCATATTTATGTTTAGAATTTCACAAAATTATTTAACATAATAATAATAAATTTTCTTACCATATATATTTTTGTTCTTTTTCCTTTCTTTTTATTTTTTTTCAGTTGAACCGGTCTGAACCGATTCAACCCATGCCCACTAGATCTGGGCCTCATCAGCGGCAACCCTAAGTAGGGAGGACGATGGCAGCGACAATGATGCTGGTGGAAGGCAGTGCCGGCGCCACTCGCTCTCTTCTCCATTTTTGGTTCGGCCTCAACAGCTTCTTTCTCTCTTTTTCTTTTTTTTTTCCTCTCTCTCATTCCTTGTCCTTACCGGTAGGAGTCTCGACGCCGGCAACTCCTTTCCTCTGCCTTTCTCATCAGCGTCGGCTCCTTGCCGAATCTATCTTTCCTTTTTTTTTTTGGATGTCTGCTCGAGCATACTTAAATCTTGGCAAGCTTCCTTTGGAAGCTTGTCGTTTTTCTTCTTTTTACGTTTGTTTTACTTTTACTTTTTTTTCTTTTTTTTATATTATATTTCTTTTCTTTTTTGGCCTGTTGCAACAGACCTCAACCTGCTGCAGCAGACTTTGATTAGTGGGCAAGCTTCCTTGGGAAGCTTGTCCACTATATATATATATATATATATATATATATATATATCAATAAAGATATGTCATGTACAACAAACATTTGTAACATAAATGTATTTCATATTAGTATAAATATTCTTGTAACATTATATATTTTTTTATATATATAATTTATACTTATTAAACAGTTAATATATATTAAAATATATTAACATATAATACATATATATTACAAATGCATTTGTTATGAATATATATATTTTTATATTTGACAAATCTATATATATGTCATAATATATTTGTATTTTCATTTAATCTTCATATATTTTCAGATATTCTCATTTCTTATTAAATCAATGTATAATGCATGTTTTATACATCGATTTGATTTATTTTTCGTATTATATATTTTAATATACACTTGTTTTGTACCCATGAAATTAATTCATTAAATTCCTTATGACGTTTTCATTTAATACATTACTTTATAGTTCTCTTAATTCTTCTAAAAATTTCCTCATAATCCATTTACTTCAAATCACTATATTAATGTATATGTACTATGAGTCGAAATTTGCGGTTATCACAAGAGTTTTCTTGTTCTTTTAACTTTGTTTAGGTTGATTTTTTGTATATTTTTAAAAGAGGTTTTTAGTTGGAAGTCATTTGGTTAGAGGTTCTCTAGTTCATTTGTTGTTGCATATTAGCTTTCTTATGAGAAAATGAGTGATTAATCTATTGCATAAGGATTTCAGGGAACACTATTGATAGAAAATATTTTATTTCAAGTTTTGTGAGGTTAATGTCTTTTTTTTTATTTCTTTTTATTTAAGTTGCTTATGCTAGTAACCTTTTTAATTGAATAAATTTTATTATAGTGTACTTTTAATTAACACAATTCTTTGAATTTATCAGGTTTCTATACAAAGATTTGACATTATTTTTATTATGTTGCATATGGTTGGAAAAGCTTATACATAATGGATGTTCTACCATTTTACTCAAATGGGTAAGTTGTCAAATTAATGAATTAAGCTCTTAGTGAAATGCATGCATTATACTAGGGAAGGTATTCATCATATTTTATAATATGACAATGTTTATGTGCATCTAATTTGCTTTCAAAATGCAACATTGTTGTTTAATGATATTTTGTCTAGTCGATTTGTAAACACTAGGAACTATAAGTTTAGGTGATGCATGTTAAAGGATCCTAACCTTTATTATTTGCGAGAGTTTTATATAGAAGAAATTTTGAATGCCTTCGAGAGAGTATTGAATTTAATCATAATCAAATCATGATGAATTTAAAATTTCCTTTACACAACATCAATGCAAACAATGACAGTTGGGATCTGTTTAGATCATAGTTTGCATCAATTTAACTCATTATTAATGAATCCAAATGGACGATGAATGCAAATGCAAGTGTCAAGAAATGATGTGTGCCAACCAAAGTTTTCTGGTATTTTCCTCCCATACCAAGATATCACGGAATGTTTGGTACGAAACAAATATCTCAAGATTTGACATGGGATGCAAATGGGAGAACAGATGGAATTCTACCTTATCCGATGAATACACCATCATAGAAATTAGTAGATTATCAGTAGCCTAGTTTTGTAGCTGACCAAGAAATCTTCGTTTAGTCATTTCAACTAATGGGATAAACCCGTATAAAACTCTTAGTAGTACTTATAATTATTGACCAGTTATGATGGTAATATACAATCTCCCACCATGGTTATGTATCAAAAAGAAGTTTATGATGTTAATTTTATTAATATCAGGTCCTAAGCAACTCGGGAATGATATCGATGTTTACTTGGCACCACTGGTGGACGATTAGAAGTTATTTTGAAACGATGGTGTTGAAATCTATGATGTATACCATTGAGAGACATTTAATTTAAAAGCTATATTGTTTTGGACAATTAACTATTTCCCTACATATAGTGACTTGTGTAGTTGTGTTATTAATGGCTATTATACTTGTCCAATACATGGGGAACAAACTTCTTCGCAAAGGTTAAAATATAGTAGAAAGATATCATTTTTAGGCCATGAAAGATTTGTGACATCCTCGTCACTATCCAAATAACAACTAACTTTTTCCTTTCACATAACATTACTTAGACTAGTTTGTCAATATCAACCTTACTTCTTCTTATGATTTAGGCATTATTATCATAATATGACATCAATTTACCACATGAATTGCACTTTTCATTTATATACATAAATCAAATACATCAAGATCTCAAATATCTCACATATCCTATATCCCCAAGACAAATAAGATACATTACTGTAGTATTGTACTGTACAATGGCCGAAGTACACGACCAACTGATTATACCTTCAAAGAATAAGTGGGAAGCATGTCTCGAAAGTATATCAAAAGATCCCTAAATGTGCTCCTCTATCCGGAGTGGGAATCACTACAAGTAATCTGTATGAAAAATGTTTGTAAAGGAGTGAGTTTACGATCAGTAAGAAAAATATGTAAAAGAGCATACTATGTCACTATATGCAGTTTTCCTGCTTGGCTCTATAATGTCATGTAAAACCATTATAAAGCATATACCATATATATTTCCCACAAATATCAAATACAAGTAAAATCCTCTTTCAAATACTTTCACATGCTTTTAAATAAGTGGGAGACAATTAATTTCCAATTAGATTCATGCACCAAGTAATTCTCATAAGGATACAACAAATATATCCCATAAGAGATAATCCATGAGAGATGTCAAATAAGTGGCGTACCCATGTATGGGCCAAGGATCTTGCCCAAAGCCTAAACAAGTAAGAGACGTATGGCCATTGTCTATAGCCTACAGTGCTCACTAGTCAGGTGCCTTACTGTGGGTCTGAGGATCGGACTAGGGCTCCTCAGCCGAGGACAAGTACAAATAATGTGTATGATCATTAAAAGTGTTCATAGTCTCCAAAACATTATTCATATAACCTCTAGCAAATACAAATATTCTTCCTGAAATAGGTTTTCAAAACCTTCTTTTCAAATGGGCAGTCAACAGGTCTTTAAGGCAGTCGGTTGCTACACCATAATTTGCTTTATTGAATTTCTTTTCCTTTTTGAAATTCAAATATTTTATTTTTCAAAAAACACATAGGGCAGTCGACTGGTCCCAAATAGCAGTCGACTGGTCCCAAATAGCAGTCGACTGGTTTTGAAACAGAATGTTTCCCGAGAAAAGGCCGTTGACTAGCTCCCTGGGCAGTCGGCCGTTTCGCAAACAGAATGTTTTTGAAAATAGGGCAGTCGACTGGCCCTATAGGCAATCAGCTGGTTTTGAAACAAAATGCTTTTGGGAGAAAAGCAGTCGACTGGCATCCTTAGCAATCGATTGGTTTGAAACAGAATGTTTTTTGAGAAAATAGCAGTCGACTGGTTTGTCTCGATTTTCAAAAATCTACACTTTGGTTGTCTCTAGGCAATCGGTTGCTACTTAAGGTAGTCTGCTGCTTCTAGCCTAATTGGTACTAGGAGTAAGACCCGAAATGCAACTTTTCCTGCACTTAAACCAGCTTGTACTTCATCCCAAGACATTTAAAAACATGTTAAAACATGCGGACATAGCCACCCTACGTTCGTTACATAAATTCCTTACTTCAATCAACTCTGAATACTCAAATCGCTTGGTTGTACCAAATTCTTTCTCTTCACGTTTTCAAGCTGAAATCATAATGACAATTCACACCTTTAGGAAACCTTTATAAATATACTCTACAACTTTACTCAACTCCATACTATTGATAAATTCAACTAAAACTACTTAAATCTCTTACCTTTGCAATTCACCAAAATAACAGCAACTTTGATCTCCTTAATCACTTTGATTCAGCCTTTCATATTAAAGGCATGGCTTGAGCTAATGACAGGGAACAATTTTTGTTACAAACGCTTAATGATTCGATGGTTGTACAAGGGTGTTTGTCAAGGTGATTGGAATGGAAACTTAGGAAAAATTGGAAGAGGAACAGGAGGGAGGCTTGGAATGGGGTTGCTGCCGACTTGGATGGAGAGAAGAGATGACAAGGCTCACTTCATTTAATGCATAGCTATCCCTCTTCATCAATTCAGCTATTGACCCTTTTTGACCCTCTTTAACCCATTTAATTCTCTTCTTCCCTTTTCTCATATCAGCCACATACATCATTTAATTGCATTAATTTTCTGACCTTTATTCTTTTCTCATGCTTCACTTAATCTTACAATATCTTAATTTCTTCTTGACTATTTGACTTTCAATCTCATTATTCCTTCCATGTTCTATACATCATTCATACTTTATAATTCTCATATTTATTAAATTTCTTTCAATTGGAATACTTTACAATATAAGAAGATTACAAGAAATTGGGGATTTCACATTCTCCCCACCATGGAAAATTTGGTCCTCCAAATTTGAATTGGGTTATCAAGTGAACAACTTTGGATATCTTTCCTTCATCAAGCTCTATAGCTCCCATGTAGCTTCTTCCATAGTATGGTATTGCCAGAGAACTTTAACTAATGCAATTGTCTTAGACCTCAATACTTTCTCTTTTCTATCCAAAGTCCGAATCAGCTTCTCCACATAACTTATGTCTTCCCGAATCTCCAATGGTTCATATTCTATGACATGAGATGGATCCGGATTATACTTCCAAAGCATAGAGACATGAAAGACATTGTGTACTCCCGATAACTCCAGAGGTAGTGCCAACCTATAGGCAACATCTCCAATTCGATCTAAGACTTCAAATGGCCTTATGTAGCGAGGACTAAGCTTACCTCTTCAGCCAAATCTCATGATCCCTTTAGATGGACAGACTTTCAGAAACACATAATCTCCAACCAAAAACTCAAGTGGTCTCCATCGAGCATTTGCATAACTCTTTTGTCTACTCCGAGCTGTCTTCAGTCTTTGACAAATCCTCTTAACATCCTCAAAAGCTTGCTCGACTAAATCTGGAGCCAACAACTTACGCTCGCCCACTTTTTCCCACCCAATCGGAGATCGACACGTTCTACCATATAAAGCTTCATATGGTGTCATCCCGATACTTGCATGATAGCTATTATTGTATGCAAACTCAGCCAATGGCAGATGGTCATCCCAAGAGCCTTTAAAATCCAAAGCACAAGCTCTCAACATATCCTCGAGCGTCTGAATGGTGCGCTGGGACTGTCAATCAGTCTGCGAATGAAAAGCCATGCTAAAATTCAACTGAGATCCCATGGCTTCTTGAAAATTTTCCCAAAAATGAGAAGTAAATCTGGAATCTCTATCAGAAGTAATGCTCACTGGAACACTGTGTAGTCTGACGACTTCTCTCACGTACAAATATGCTAAAGTACTAAGTGTATCTGTAGACTTTATAGGTAGGAAGTGAGCTGACTTGGTTAACCGATCCACAACTACCCAGACACCATCATGATTCCTCTTAGTCCTGGGTAATCCCATAACGAAATCCATCGTAATGTATTCCCATTTCCACATAGGTATAGGTAGAGGATGTAACAATCCTACTGGTCTTTGGTGCTCTACCTTAACCTGTTGACACGTGAGATATCTTGCTACAAATTCTACTATGTCTCTCTTCATGCCAATCCACCAATACACCTTGCAAAGATTGTGATACATCTTTGTATTTCCCAGATGTAACGTGTATCTAGTGGCATGTGCTTCTGTCAAAATCAGTTTCCTCAGCTCATTATCCTTAAGAACACATATACGGTTATTAGATCTCAAAATTCCATCACTACCAATGTCGAACTCCGAGATTATACCTGATTGGATTCCATCCATAGCCTCAATACACTAATCATCTTCCCGCTGAGCAAGCCGAATTGTATCCATTAACTCTGGCTCAATCATTAAACTTACTATCATCCCAAAATGCTCATGAGGGGTAACACTTAAGCTGAGGCTTGCAAACTGTTCAAGCAACTCATACTCTGGAATCATCATATACGATACCATACCCACATGCTTCCGTCTCAAAGCATCCGCCACCACATTGGCCTTCCCCGAGTGGTACAAGATCTCACAATCATAATCCTTCATAAGCTCGAGCCATCTTCTTTGCCTTATATTTAATTCTCTCTGAGAGAACCGGTATTTCAGACTTTTGTGATATGTAAAAATCTAAAATTTCTCACCATACAAGTAATGCCTCCAAATCTTTAGAGCAATTACTATTATAGCTAATTCTAAGTCATGAGTTGGGTAGTTCTTCTCGTGGTCCTTTAATTGACAAGAACCATATGCAACTACCTTACCATGCTGCATTAGTACACATCCCAAACCTTGTCCTGAGGCATCACTATACACCGAAAATCCTCCAAAACCAGTAGGAATGGCGAGAATAGGTGCATTCGTCAGCCTATGCTTCAACTCTTGAAAGCTACACTCATAGGCATCATTCCATTAAAACTTCACCTCTTTGCGCGTCAAGCGCGTTAATGGAGCAGCTAACCTCTTGAAACCCTCCACAAATCTTTGATAGTAGCCAGCTAGACCTAAGAAACTTCTAATCTCCGTCACTGTTTTTGGTCTCTCCCATTGAACCACTGCTTCAATCTTCGATGGATTGACCAAAACTTCGTCTTAACTAATTATATGACCCAAAAAGGAGATTTGATCTAGCCAGAAAAATCACTTACTTAGCCTGGCATACAATTCTGATCAAAAACTTCGTCTTAACTAATTCTGATCAATGCATTGGTTAGACCAAACGGCATCACCAAAAATTCATAATGACCATACCGTGTCCTAAATGCAGTCTTAGGGATATCTTCATTCCAGATCTTCAAATGATGATATCTCGACCTTAAGTCTATCTAGGAAAAGATTTGTGCACCCTTAAGCTGATCAAAAAGATCATCAATCCTGGGAAGAGATACTTGTTCTTGATCGTCACCTTATTCAACCATCGGTAGTCTATGTATAATCTCATGCTGCCATCCTTCTTCCGGACAAATAGCACAGGAGCATCCCAAGGGGATACGCTGGGTCGTATGAATCCCTTATCTAGTAACTCCTGAAGCTACTTATTTAATTCTTCCAATTCCACTAAAGCCATCCGATAGGGTGATCTCGAAATAGGCTCAGTCCCTAGCACCAAATCAATCGTAACTCTACTTCCCCATCCGCAGGAAGTCCTGGAAGGTCGTTCGGAAACACTTCAGGAAAATCCTTGACTACCGAAATCTCATGAAGTTTAGGACATTTCTGATCTACATCCACCACATACGCTATAAATCCTTCACATAAAATTATATTCTATTAATTTAATCTCAAATAAACCAAACAAGCAATTATGCTTTTGCATTAAACATTTCCAAAATTTACAACATAGCTAACAGGAGAAGAGAAGATCAAACTCTTAGCATGACAATCTACTTTAACATGATTCTTAGCTAACCAATCCATTCCTAATATGACATCAAATCCATACATGTTCAGTAGGATTAGGTCAGCTATTGATTCTCTCTCTCCTACCCATAGCTTACAACTACGATACACTATGTCCTTCATTTGTGATTCCCTAAATGGAGTACTTATTTGTAGCAGTTGTCCTAAAGGTTCAGGCTCAACAAGTAATCTCGTAGCAACCATATGAGAAATAAAAGAGTGCATAGAGCCTGGATCAAATAATGCAAGGACACATGTATCATAAAGGTAAATCTTACCTTGAATCATCTTAGATAAAGCATCAACGGCCTCCTTATCTATTGCAAATACATGACCCTGAGTCACGGGTGTCTTTCCTTTTTCTACCACTGTGGCCTTACGCTGAGGTTGGGTGGTCTTAGGCTGGGGCTAAGGGGTCTTCTCTGATTCTTCGAACACCCTCTGATTTATCTTGGGACAATCCTTAATACAATGTCCCTGCCACCACACCAATAACAAGCCCCACTCGCAAACCAACAGTGCTGTGCTCCATGAAATTTCCCGCAATGCTCATACCTTAGCATGGTACTCCTCGGTAAGCTCGCGGTACTACCAGTTGGATGTCGAGATCTCTCATCACGTATCTTGATTCTGGTGGGTCTAGGAGTCCCTGTACCATAATCATCATAACTCCCTAATTCAATATAATTCCATATAACCATTTAATTGAAACCAAGTTATTTCCTAAAAATTTATTTGCTTTCCTATCGTAGCTCTATCATAAGGCCTACTTCTCCTAGATGGATATCTGTCACTCGAGTCTCTTTCATCTGACTTCCGTTTCATCGGTTCTTTGCCTCTACTCTTAGCTCGAAAGTCGGCCTGACGAAACTCATAGTCCTGCTCACACAATTGAGCCTTACGGACTGCCTCTCCATAGGTAGTGATATCCATAGGATATAGCTTAGACATGATGGAAGGTCTCAATCCCTCCATAAACCTGTAGGTCTTATGCTCCTCTCTTCTCAGCACTTCTAGCCTGTAGGTCTTATGCTCCTCTCTTCTCAGCACTTCTAGATCAAACCTGCTCAAAGTAGTGAACTTTGACTCATATTGGCTAACCGTCAAATTTCCCTAAGTCAAGCTCAAGAATTCAACCTGCAACCTCCTCTGAGCAGTACGTGGGACGTATTGTTCATTGAATGCTTCTACAAATCTATCCCACGTTACCTCTGAATGTTTAGCCTCTAGCACCGTTTAAGTGGCCTGCCACTAAGGTTCTGCCTCATCCACTAACAAATAGGTAGCCAATCCCACCTTCTCTTTCTCGGTACAAGTCATGTATCCAAATGATTTAGTGATCGCCTTCATCCAATTCTCTGCGGCCAACGGATCACTATCCCCCTTAAACTTAGCTGGATCTAGTTTCTTAAACTCCTTAATCAAGGCAATGCTACAATAAGCTGTAGGATACCGCCTCTCAGCAATTGGGACTGGTGGGGGTTGTACTGTAGGAGTAGGAGGTATAATAGGGGTAACTGTTGGTACACTTATGACCACGTTCGGGAAGTTCGCCATAAATTGTGTGAACATCTCAGCCATATTCTCTATATGCTTCTCCATTTTCAATACCCTAGTATTTGGGCTATGTGGTGGAGATGGAGGAGAAGACTGTGTTAAGGCGATTCCTCACGACCCCGTCCTCGTCCTCGTATAGTACCCCTCCTTCGAGTACTCATTCTGTTAATATCACCACCAGATAACACGATTTAGTATAACTTTAAACAGTTGTACTACATATAATTATGTAGACAAGTACAGTACATTGGAGATATACTTTAATTCTAGCTTATTAACATCGACAAACTTCATTCAAACTGCTCTGATACCAATTTATGACATCCTCGTCACTATCCAAATAACAATTAACTTTTTTCCTTTCACATAACATTACTTAGACTAGTTTGTCAATATCAACCTTACTTCTTCTTATGATTTAGGCATTATTATCATAATATGACATCAATTTACCACATGAATTGAACTTTTCATTTATATACATAAATCAAATACATCAGGATCTCAAATATCTCACATATCCTATATCCCTAAGACAAATAAGATACGTTATTATAGTATTGTACTGTACAATGGTCGAAGTACACGACCAACTGATTATACCTTCAAAGAATAAGTGGGAAGCGTGTCTCGAAGGTATATCAAAAGATCCCTAAATGTGCTCCTCTATCCGGAGCGGGAATCACTTCAAGTAATATGTATGAAAAATGTTTGTGTTAGCTTTAAATTGCAATATATATTTTGAAATGACAAAAACTTAAGTAAGCTTTAATGTCTTAATTCACATTGTAAATTTGCTCATCACACATGATTTTCTCAATTCATTTTCAAGTGATCATATCAAACTTAAGACCATGATTTAATTACATACTCTTATTGGTCTTAATACTTTGTAAAGTCTTGAATATTTTAGAAAATCACTTGATGAATGTTTGGACAATATTTTCATTTGAGAAAGTCAAGAAAAACTCCCTTAAAACTTATAAATGGTTTGGGTTGAATTAGGATCAAAGGTCATATCATTTCTAACCCAAAAGTGCAGGAAAAATGCCCTCTGGAAGAAAAGGATCGATCCCCACTGTAGCAGGACCGATCCCCTTTTGGCAGAAAGTCTTCCCAAGGTCCCTGAAGCCCAGAATTAAGATTCTGGACAAAAGGGATCGATCCCCACTGTAGCAGGATCGATCCCTTTGCACCAGAAAGCCCCCAACGGCTCTTTTCTGTGAGACACAACGGCTACTTTCTGTTTTGGCTCCAACCAACGTCCACAAACCATCCAAGGGACTATAAATAGAGGCTTAGAAGCTAAAGGAAGGAAGAGGAACAACCAAGCAACATCTTTCATCATTTTATTCATCTTCCTCAAGCCTCAACATCAATTCAAGAGATAAAGAGTCTTCATCTTCTATCACTCATCTATTTCTTGTATTGCTTAGCACAAACTTTGTATAGGCTTTTACTTGTGCTTAATCTCTGTAATCACTTGCCTATCTAGAGGCCTTCTTTGATTACATCTCTTGTAAACCAAAATCATTCCTTGTAAAGGGGAGGTTTCTCTTTAGCCTAAGAAAAAGAGGGAGGTTACTCTTTAGCCTAAGAAAAAGAGGGAGGTTTCTCTTGAGCCTAGAAAAAGAGAGAGGTTTCTCTTTAGCCTAGAAAAAGAGGGAGTGTAACAAATTCAAGATAGTGGATTTGGAGAAAATCCTTGGGAGCGTCTCAAGGTAGAGGACGTAGGCAAGGTTGCCGAACCTCTATAAATCGATTGTGTAAATCTCTCTTTCCCTACTCTCTTTAATTACTTGCAATTATATTGTGTTTATTGCATTGAACTTGGATTGCATGCTTGTCTAGCCTAGAGAACTTAGAAATTATTAATATAGGCTAGAGAATTTAGAAGAATCGCAAAACGAGCTTATAGTTAGTTAAAAACCGATTCACCCCCCCTCTCGGTATTACCTATAAGAGCCAACAGTTTGTAAAGGAGTGAGTTTACACTCAGTAAGAAAAATATCTAAAAGAGCGTACTATGTCACTATATGCAGTTTTCCTACTTGGCTCTATAATGTCATGTAAAACCATTATAAAGTATATACCATATATATTTCCCACAAATATCAAATACAAGTAAAATCCTCTTTCAAATACTTTCACATGCTTTCAAATAAGTGGGAGACAATTAATTTCCAATTAGATTCATGCACCGAGTAATTCTCATAAGGATACAACAAATATATCCCGTAAGGGATAATCCATGAGAGATATCAAATAAGTGGCGTACCCACGTATGGACCAGGGATCCTTCCCAAAGCCGAAACAAGTAAGAAACGTATGGCCATTGCCTATAGCCTACAGTGCTCACTAGTCAGGTGCCTTACTGTGGGTCTGAGTACCGGACTAGGGCTCTTCAGTCGAGGACAAGTATAAATAATGTGTATGATCATTAAAGGTGTTCACAGTCTCCAAAACATTATTCATATAACCTTTAGCAAATACAAATATTCTTCCTTGAAATAGGTTTTCAAAACCTTCTTTTCAAATTGGCAGTCGACTGGTCTTTAGGGCAGTCGGCTGCTACACCATAATTTGCTTTATTGAATTTCTTTTCCTTTTTGAAATTCAAATATTTTATTTTTCGAAAAACACATAGGGCAGTCGACTGGTCCCAAATAGCAGTCGACTAGTTTTGAAACAGAATGTTTCCCGAGAAAAGGCAGTCGACTAGCTCCCTGGGCAGTCAGTCGTTTCATAAAAACAGAATGTTTATGAAAACAGGGCAGTCGACTAGCCCCATAGGCAGTCGGTTGGTTTTGAAACAGAATGCTTTTGGGAGAAAAGCAGTCGACTGGCATCCTTAGCAGTCGACTGGTTTGAAACAGAATGTTTTATGGGAAAATAGCAGTCAACTGGTTTGTCTCGATTTTCGAAAATCTACGCTTTGGTTGTCTCTAGGCAGTCAGCTGCTACTTAAGGCAGTCGACTGCTCCTAGCCTAATTGGTACTAGGAGTAAGACTCGAAATGCAACTTTTCCTACACTTAAACCAGCTTGTACTTCATCCCAAGACATTTAAAAACATGTTAAAACATGCGGACATAGCCACCCTACATCCGTTACATAAATTCCTTACCTCAATCAACTCCGAATACGCAAATCGCTTGGTTGTACCAAATTCTTTCTCTTCGCCTTTTCAAGCTGAAATCATCATGACAATTCACACCATTAGGAAACCTTTATAAATATACTCTACCAACTTTACTCAACTCCATACTATTGACAAATTCAACTAAAACTATTTAAATCTCTTACCTTTGCAATTCACCAAAATAACAACAACTTTGATCTCCTTAATCACTTTGATTCAACCTTTCATATTAAAAGTATGGCTTAAGCTAGTGACAAGGAACAATTTTTGTTACAAACGCTTAATGATTCGATGGTTGTACAAAGGTGTTTTTCAAGGTGATTGGAATGAAAACTTAGGGAAAACTGGAAGAGGAATGAGAGGGAGGCTTGGAATGGAGTTGCTGTCGACTTGGATGGAGAGAAGAGATGACAAGGCTCACTTCATTTAATGCATAGCTATCCCTCTTCATCAATTCAGTTATTGACCCCTTTTGACGCTCTTTGACCCATTTACTTATCTTCTTCCCTTTCTCATATCAACCACATACATCATTTAATTGAATTAATTTTCTAACCTTTATTCTTTTCTCATGATTCACTTAATCTTACAATATCATAAATTCTTCTTGACTATTTGACTTTCAATCTCATTATTCCTTCCATGTTTCATACATCATTCGTACTTTATAATTCTCATATTTATTAAATTTCTTTCAATTGGAATACTTTACAATATAAAAAGATTACAAGAAATTGGGAATTTCACAAGATTTCTACCAAGGCATCATCCTTATAGGAAACAAAAAATGGCATTTAATGGTAAGGAAGAGTTAGAGATGACACCTAAACCATTAAGTGGAGAAGAAATTATGTTGAAACTTAATGAGATTAAGTTTACCATGGAGAAAACGAAAAGGGTTAATTTCAACGAAAGACTAGGAATACAACAACAAATATTTGGGAAAAAAAGGTCGATATTCTTCAACCTTGAATATTGGAAGAGCTTATAGGTGTGACATTTCTTAGATGTTATGCATATTGAGAAGAATTGTTGTGAGAGTATCATCAATACACTCCTTGACATCTCTAGAAAGATAAATGATGGGTTATCAGCTTAGATTGATCTTACGAAAATGGGTATTACGAAGAAGTTAACTCCAGAATTTGATGAAAACAATGTATATTTGCCTGTTGCAAGTTATAAAGTAATATGAGAAGAAAAGAAAAACATCTACAAATCTCTTTTTAATATCAAAGTGTTCAACGGATGTTCTTCCTATTTCAAACATCTCTTTTTAATTTAGGATTTGAAAGCCCGAAATTTTAAGTCTCTTGATTGTCATGCTTTAATGAAACAACAACTCCCTATTACAATATGTGGAATTCTGAGGGCCTAGCATGTTAACTATGCTATCACAAGATTTTGTTTGTTCTTCAATGCCATATGTATTAAAGTTGTCAATGTGTCCAAGTTAGATGAGATACAAAGAAATATTGTGACTACCTTGTATTTGTTGGAAAAATACATTCCCCTTTTATTCGTCAATATCATAATTCATCTAATAGTCCACCTCGTGCGAGAGATCTAACTTTATGGTCTAGTTTTCCTATGATGGATGTATCTATTTGAAAGATACATAAAGGTATTAAAAGGGTATGTTTGAAATTGTAGTAGGCTAGAGGGATGTATTGCAGAGTGTTGTATTGAGAGTAAATTGTTGGATTTTTCATAGAGTATTTGTCATATGTCAAAGCAATTGGCATTAATCCTCTTAAAGTGGCCAATTTGGCTAGTTGGTCATTATCAGGTAGTAAAGTTGTGAAGGTCTTTCTATGATGCTCTAGCCAAAAGCACATTTTTATGTATTGAAGAATACCAAAGAAGTAGAGCCTTATATAAAGTAATCTTGGAACTCTTGGAACTCCTCTAATTAATTTCCTATTTATAAATGTTAATATCTAATGAATCTAACTGATTAATTTCTTATGTAATATAGATTGCATTTAGAGATGTTAAAGATCAACAATCCTAGAAAAGCAAGACGAAAAAAGTGGTTGCAAGATGAGCATAATTGCACAACATTCATTAGTTGGTTTCAGCAAAAAGTACATAAGACATAATTTATATTCTTAGTTTAGGGCACAAAATACATTTACAATCGGTATGCTTATAGCACACCTTCTCTATTTTAGCTTTGTTCTTCCTCTAATCTTAGTTTGATATTGACTTAAGCATCAGAGTATGTTTTAAAATATCAAACTCCGATGCTCATTAATCGTGTTTTTTTCTTTGCAAGTTTTGCTAGCCTCAAGCTCTTAGGAAAATCTCTCTTGATCATTGTTGACATCAACATACTTAATTATGGAGAAAATAGTTGAAACTAGCAGCAATAGAGGTTTCCTAAAACAGCTATTCACAAATTGGATATCGACACATTGGCAAAATGAAAAGTTTCCCTCGACATGCACACGCAGCCTTGAGAGAGATCAAGACGAACACGAGAGTGTGGTGCATGTTAAGGGACAAAAATATTACAAGTGACATCATTTGTTGTAACTAATCTCATCTTGACATACAACTTTTGCAATTTAACCGGATCAAAGAACTAGTAAATATGCATATTTTTCTTTGTTAGAGTAGATATACACATTTGATGTTGTACAAAATGATCTTGATGCTGCATTGAAGTTAGTGATAATGATGCGCAAGTTGATTTGTTTTGAATTTTTTTTTTTGCTTGGACTATAAAAGTAACTAGAAGTTATGTTTACGCATTTTAATTCCTATAATAGTTTAAGATTGATGTGATTTTGGAAAATATTTTTTTTTTGGTTACAGATTTTGGAAAATATTGAATCTTATAAACCATAGATTCTTTAGAGTAATTTTTGTTCTTCTAACTATATTTTGTCTTATGCTTTTTGATGTCATGGGTGTATTGATCATGTAAGAAGAATGTGTGATCACATATGGAGAGTTTGTAAGCTTTGACTTCTAGAAGACAGTGCTTATAAAGAAACATTCGATTGCAAGATAACATTTAATCTCAATTTTACTTACCAAAAGACAAAGCCTTGTGCGAATTGTAGACACCCCATTTTGTCCGGGATCTTTTAATGTTATTGGACCTATTAGGTTTGATAATTAGAAGATGAATTTAATTTTTGTACTACTATCTTGTTTATTATTAAAAAAATAAAAATGAAAAGAAAATAAAAAAATAGAAAAAAATAATAACAAAAATAAAGTGATCAAAGAAGGGAAACTTAAAAAAAAAATCAGAATCTTAAAACAAAAATAAAGTCAAAAATTTGAAAATTTTAGAAAGAAAATCAAAATCAATGAGTGAATCAAGTGAGAATCAATGAAGATAGAAGTCAAACTCAAATTTGTGCATGGATGGAAAGAAAAAAGAATGATTTAATACCCGTATCAAGAAAAGGAAGGAAAATTAAATAAAAAAGGAACAAACACATATATTAAGGGGACACAGAACTAGGGTTAAAGGGGGGAGCCATCGAAGAACTCCTATTGCACAGCATCTCTACTCATCTTCGTCGCCCACTGATTGTCACCTTCACCGAGCCACCATCCTTATTGCATCTCGGCCAGCCATTGCATCCTCCAGCAGACAACTCTTTCACTACCATCATCATCTCTTCACCACTGTTCATTTTCATCTCCATCACCGAGCCATTTTTAAACCGTCTCCTACAACTCTTCACTGTCACCACTCTCCTCTTCCTCCTGATCGCATCCCTCTTCTATTGTTGAGCCCGATCTAGATCGAGACAACCTGGGTTCTTTATTCTGTGTTCATCGTCACTATCCAGCAACTATCACCATCGCATCATCTTCATCACAGATTGGATCTGTTCCAAACTACATCGCCTGATCTCTGTCTCGTTGTCGACCGCACCACTATTCTGCACTCACCACTGCTCTGTCCGCACCGCTCTTGCTGTCCAGCTGCTGCTTCAACGCCGTCGCTCGTGCCTGCTCTTGTTGCTGCTCGTCCCTACTGGTTCTTGCTCACTCTTGCTAAATGTGAGCTGCAGTTATTAAAGGATAAAAAAGGGGCCACGTGAAACCAGCAAAAGAAGACAAGAGAAACAAATTCTTTTAACAGGTTTGCTTTATTATTAATGTTAATAAATTCATATGGCTGACAAATTAATGTTTGAGATGATGGTTCATATATAAGTGGGTATTAACTATTTGTATGATGATTCAATAACATGTGTCGTTTCATAAATTAATTTAATAAACTAACAATGATGATTTGATAATAATTTGTGGGAAAATTCATATTTAATTTGATTTAATAATTAACTTAATAATAATTTGTATGCTAATAAGTGGATTTAATGATTGATATTGATTTAATATTAACTTGCTTGTTAATTGATTCATGTAAAGTTTAAATTAGTGTATATAATTAATCTGAGTTAATAATCTTAAAATATTAGTTTTGCATGTTGTGTATATTTGTATGATTTAGTTTGTATGAATAATTTTATGTTGTATGGGATAGATTTCAAGAACTTTTAGGAAATAAGGCCCTTAAGAAAATTCAAACTACGAAAATATAAATTAAATAAAAGTATAAAAAAAATTAAGGAAATATAAATGAGTTATTCCGACGATGGATCTTCGAGGGGTTTTCGATTGAGTAATACTTTCAGAAATCTTGAGGTAAGGAGATCCTTTTTAAGTCTTACCAGCTTGATAGAAGATTTAAAAAGTTATTTTCGATATTTAAAACTCAAATTTATTAAAAAAATGAAATAAGAATTAATTAAGATTAATTACAATTAAAAGAATTAATAATCAAATTAGAAATTAAGAGTCATAAAAATTAATATATTTAGAAATAAAATAGAATAAAATAATACAACGACAAATATTCCGACGATGGAATTCTAAAAGGACTGCGCTCAAGTAGCACTTTTAGATATCTTAAGGTGAGGAGGTTTCTTTTAGGTTTTACCAGCTTGAGGGAAGATCTAAGGGATATTTCCAATATTTAATAAATCAATTTAATTATAAAAATAAAAAATTAAATTAGATAAAAAATAGTAAATTAAAATTTAGTTCATTATAATAAATAATAAATAATAAAAATCAAATTAATTAGTTAGAATTAAAATTAGAAAAGAATTAAAATAAATAGAAATTAAATTAATTTAAATATTTTAATAGATGTGAATTATTCTGATGATGGAATTTAAAGGGAATTGCGCTTGAGTAGTTTCTTTAAAAATTTCTAAGGTGAGAAAATTTTCTTTAAGGTCTTACCAGCTTGATGGAAGGTCTTTAAGAGAATTTTCAATATAAAATAATTCATGTTTATTTAAATATATAAAATATGTGAAATAATAATTTGTATAAAAAATAATAATAGAATAAAATAAGATAAAATAATAAATAGAAGTTTGAGTAGGAGTCAAGATAGGGTTTACATAATGTACTTAAATCATCCGACGATGGAGCCTCTTCAAGAAAGGTGATTGGACATACTTGAATACTCTTAAGGTGAGAAAAACTTTTAGGTTATCCAACTAGCTTGATGGAGGAGACTTAAAAGATTTTTCAATATTTAATTATATCGAAATTAAAGAAAAAGGCAAAATTAGGATAACCTTAGATTATTTGGTACCATTTTAAGATGGGCGTTGTGAGGGTGCTAATCTTTCCTCACACGTAACCGTACTCCTGAACTTAAAACTGTTAACGTAGACCAAGCTTTATCCTTAGTTTGAATAGGTGACCAATCACACTTAGGTTAGAATGGTTGGTGGCGATTCCATAGTTTTGTGTCTAGCTATTAGATTTTCTCCAAAACTTAATACGTTATGACACGAATGATACTCAAAGCATGCCATATTCCACGTGAAAGAAGAGTCTTTCTTTTTCGCATTTTTACGAGACTTTGTTGATCAACATATTATTTTAATCTTAAATTATCTCATAAGATTTTGTTGGAACGAATCATTGTGAAGCTAATTATTTTTATTTAATTTTTAATTTTTTTTGTTACATTTGTCAAGAATGTGAAATTGAGATTTTTTTTGTTGATTTTCTTTTATAAAATGTTATTCTTTGTGTTCTATATCCTTTAATTTGCATATAAACTTCTTTAATATTTCATGATTATTTTTTCATCATTAAATTATATAAATATTGCATTTGGTTCTTACTTTTATCCATTTCTTTGATATTTGATAACTATCTGTTTAGCATCATGTTGTTTAATTCTCGAAGCAAGTGTGGGCCTCTCTCTAGTTTTTATGTTGAAGAGAAATCTACGCAAGCCATTTTCAAATGTTGAGATAATGAAAGAAATTTTTTCAAAGCTTTTATTGGGACCTTTTGAGAATTTTTTTTCTATTAAAGTTTTCTTAACTTATTTTTTGAAAATCTGTTTGTGTCACAGGTGTTGTTAATTGACATTACATGTGATCCATATGACGTTAATTGATATTTAATGTCATATTAAAAAGTTTTGCAAATGGTGCTCGAAACAAAATTAATCTTAAAGTGTACATAAATTGATACAGGGATACACTAACAATGTAATTAAAATAAAAGTTTGGCAAACGGAAAAATCAAACTATATAATCAAAATAAAACTATTTTTTTTTATTTGAGGTCAAAATAGACTTTGTCACAAAATTTAAGGATCGCGATCGCTATTATTAACTCAAAAACTTGGTAGTAGCACTAGTACTAGCATTAATTTTAAATAACAATTAAAGCATACACAGGATGTAAGCCTAGGCCCAAGATTGATGAACCTTCTATTTTGGGCTAAGCTTAATTTTCACCCGAATTAGGCCTAACATAGGCCCAATATTCTGACTCAATGAGATACATTTACATTTAAAGCCCAATCTTAATTTAATTAATATAATATTATATTATTTTCTTTTTTTAGTTGAAATCATCCGATATCTTCACCCCATTTTGATATAGGACTACTTAAGATTCGAACAGGACAGAACCCAAAAGACGACAAAACTTTCCTTCAAGAGTTTTATACAATTAGATACTCAAGACTCGAACTCAAAATCTTTGAATATTATATTATTTTCTTACTATATAAAAGATTTTTGCTCTTCATTTCTTCGAATCTTTTATTTAAATTTTGGCCGAATTACTGAAACAGCTGCAAACCACTGTCATTTTTACCATTTTTACCACTGATTACCCTTATATTCTTTGTATCGTATTTGTTTTCTACTTGACTGTTTTGTAAATTTCTCCCTTCCATTGTTTTCTTTTTTTTTTTATTGAAAAGTAAAAAATTCACTTGTCCTGTTGTCCACCAACCTCTTGTCTCAATTAAAAACTAAAAAACAGCACCACGGAAACCAAAGCTAAACGATGTATTAATTTTTCAAAATTCTATTATTATAATTAAAAAATTCAACCACCCACCAACCTCTTTTTCTCATTTTTTTTTTCTTAATAATCAAATAAGTCTTTAACTTTTATTCCAAAACAGAATTCAACCTTTAACGTTTTATCACATGAAACTCAATTCATAAATTTTTTTTTGGTGTATCAATCCATAAACTTTTAATTCAATAAAAATGGACCAAATCTGTTAAATGACCTAAATGTCGTTAGTTTTGCATAAGTGGCATGCCACGTGACAGCTAACTAAGCTATCCACGTCAGTTGCCACATATGCAAAACTAACGGCAGTTTGTGTCATTTAACAGATTTTGACTTAATTGCATAATTGTAAAAGGTTGAGGGTTTATTTCTACTAAAATAAAAGTTTATGAATTGAATTTCATGCGATAAAACGTTGAGGGCTGAATTCTATTTTGGGTTAAAAGTTGAGAGTTTATTTGGTTATTAAGTTTTTTTTTTTTTAATCTCTTTTTCCCATTCGAAAACTAAATAATAGCACCTCGAAAACCAAAGCTAAAACAAGAGCTCGTGAATGAATTATTAATTTCCAAAATTTTATTATTGTATAGATAATTAAAAAGCTGAAACAGAGTAAACAACTTTTAGCTCTTAATATCAAATCTCATTGGGAAAAATCACTATCGCAGTAGATCTTGAACACAAAGAAAAATGAAATTTCTTGAATATCTTAGGCTTCGATGTTCCTTGGTTTTCACCCAAGATCAGAGTCCAGGAAGCGAAGAAGAAAAGGAAGCTTACTGCTGTTTGTGTGAGGAACAAATAGAAGGTCCCGGCTACTGCTGCTCCTCAAGGGTTAAGCTATTATGCCTTCACAAGAAATGTGCAGAGTTAGAGTTAGAAGCAGAGATTAATCAGCCCTTGCACCCTCAACACCCTCTCTTTCTTCTACCAGAATCACCATTCCCTGAAGGTATAGACTACTTCTGTGATTTCTGTGGCAAGGTATGTTATGGATTTGTTTATCATTGTACGCCTTGTGAATTCGGTCTGGACATCTTCTGTACTTTTCGTCATCTATCCACTTCTAGAAAAGTTCCTACAATTCAACATTTTAGCCATCAGCATCCTTTATTTCTCGTTGAAAAACACAAGAAATTTTATGGTTCTTGCGTCGCATGTCAGAAGCAACTGTCTGGTGCGATCTACAGATGTTTGGATTGCCGAGACACTGACCTTCACAAAAAATGTGCTGAGCTACCTTGTGAGATTAATCATCCTTTCCACCCTGCACACCCTCTTGTTCTTGCTACACAATCACCATCTTTCGTAATTAGACGTGGAGTTCATAAGACCCTTTGTCGTTTCTGTCATGATTTGTTTGCCGGATTTGTTTATCGTTGTGATTCTTGTAATTTCGATCTGGACGTGAACTGTGCTTTGCTTCCAGTATCCGTTGCCGGAAACGGAAATTTTGATAAGCTTGAACATTTTTCCCACGAACATCCATTGATCTTCAATGAGAAGTATAACATGGATGCAAATAGTCATTGCTTTGGTTGCCGGAAACCAATCGAGGGTCCATTTTACAGGTGCGTGGATTGCAATAGTTTTGACCTTCATACGGAATGCGCAGAGCTACCCCAAGAGATTAATCATCCCTACCACCGCAAACATCCTCTTACTCTCTTGCCTAGTCTACCGATTCATCCGGAAAAATGTTCTTGCTATTGGTGCAAAACCCAGTATAAGGGATTTATTTATTATTGCTCTTCTTGCAAGTTTGGGCTTAGTCCTGAAAATGTTTCACTACCACGCATGATAACAGTTCCTAGTCATAAACATCCATGGATCCTTCTATCAACATGTATCTCATTCATCTGCAATTTTTGTGGCACTGATGGAGACTGTGCTCCTTATGTGTGTACTATGTGTGATCTTGTCGTTCATAAGAATTGCATTTCATTGCCACAAAAAATCAAGATAACACGACATCCTCATGCTCTTTCTCACACGTATTTTCTCCAACAAAATGGTTCTGAAAAGAGGGAATATTGTAGAGTTTGTCATGATGAAGTGAATACAGAATATGGGACCTACTATTGCTCTGATTCTGATTGCAATTATGTTGCTCATGTGAAATGTGCAATAAATGGAGTCAGTTGGGATGAAGCTTCTGTGTTGGAAGACAAAGGTGATGAGAGAACCAATGAATCAATGAATTTGATCACTGATGTTATAGAAGAGAAGAGTGTTGGAGAGGATATAATAGCAACAGAGATCAAGCATGGCTTTCATGGACATAATTTAATTATGATTTTTGAGGTTAAAGATGATGTTATTTGTAATGGGTGTAGAAGGAATATCTCACTTCCTTTCTATTGTTGTAAGCAATGTGGATTCTCTCTCCATAGACACTGTGCTGAGTTGCCAAGAGTAAAACAACATGCAATTCACAAGCATTCGCTTAAACTCAGCTGGGACATATTTGTAATTGCATTTTGTGATGCTTGCAATCGATTTCATCATGGATTTAGCTACATATGTGAGAAAGAAAGTTGTGATTTCAAGATTGATATTGAATGCAGTTTACTCTCCGACAGTTTCATCCATCCAAGTCATGAACATATATTGTTACTCACCCATGATTATCAAGGGAATTGTTCTGGTTGCAGCCACAAGAACGAGCTTGTCTATAGATGTAAAGAATTTTGTGGTTTCGCCTTGGGTTTTGAGTGTCTCACTCTACCACTTACGACTTGTTACAAGTATGATAAACATCTTCTCACTCTGACTTATTATGATGATTCAGATCACAGTCAACTTTATTGTGATATTTGTGAAGAAGAAAGACTTCCAGGCAATTGGTTCTACTATTGTTCTGATTGTGATAATTCTGTTCATCCCAAATGTGTTCTTGGAGATCTTCCATTCATAGAGCTCGAAAGCCTGCACGTAGCCCAAAAGCATACACACGTCCTCAAATTTGTCAAGAAGATATGGAACTGCCCTCGATGCCATTTATGTGCTAAGCTTTGCAGCGGACAAGCCCTTGAATGTCCGAATTCTGATTGCAATCGTGTCTTCCACTTTGAATGCATAAATTGATGGTTGAACGAAAGTGTCACAGGTCAAGACATGAAGATATCGAATTTGTCAATTGCGATTCATGGTTTCTATGTTTTGTTATTATCATTATTGTTGTTGTTGTTGTAGGTCAAGACATGCAATTATCAAATTTGTCATGGTTTCTATGTTTTGTTGTTGTTGTTATTATTACTATTATTATTATTGTTGTTGTTGTTGTTGTTGTTATAGGTAAGTCATGCAAATATCAAATTTGTCAATTACAGTTCATGGTTTTCTATGGTTTATTATTATTATTATTATTATTATTATTATTATTAAATGTCCTAAATTTTTTGCACAAAATAGATATACTTTTAACGTTTTATTGTATGTAAATCAATACATAAATTTTATTTTACTATAAATAAACCATCAACATTTAAAATAACATAATTAAATCCAAACTCGTTAAATGATATTAACTGTCGCTTGTATATTCTATGTGACAGTTTATATGAATATGTTAATTTGTGGTTTGTGGATAGATTTTGAGAAGTTAGTGTCATTTAATAGACTTAAGTTTGATTGCATGATTTGAAACATTTGGAGTATATTTGCAATAAAATAAAAATTTATAAACTGATTTATATACAATAAAATGTTAAGAATTTTTATCTATTTTATGTAAAACATCAAGAGTGTATTTAGTTGTTATTCCTATTTGTTTCTCAATTTGGTTATTAACGATTATTTTAATGCTTCAACATTTTTTTTAGATCAAGCATAACTGCATAACTATTCGGCCATTGTTAAAGTCCATATGTAACATCCCAAATCCACCTTATAATATGATATTTACTTATAAATTACACTCACTTACCGGTTGGGCTGTCTGTGATGCTTATCAACGCTCGACACTTTACTAAAAATTAATACTCTTATTCCTCATAAATCATATAGAAATATGTATTTTGAATTCGTTTCCTTAAAATGTTTATACATTCCCTTCCTATTAAAAGTAGTATTGTACCATTACTGAATATATAAAAGAATAGACATACCTTCGATATCAAATCTTCGAAAGGTAATTCTCTTAGTCCAAAATCTATAATCTGTGGAGTGAAAAAATAAGGAGTGAGCGACAATATGCTCAGTAAGGAAGGTGTATGCTGCTTAATAAACATATATCAAAACATTATTTTTGTCCTAACAACCAAATCCATTAGGAAAACAATGAATATTAAACAGGATTTAATAAATTCTTTCAGTAAACAGAAATCAACAAGTTGAGACTAGGCATCAAACAAATCATGCTCTTACAAGTCATCTGCTTTTGGGGTGCACTCGTCGGTCATCGCCCCTCACGGCTATCTTAACTAGATCTATGGCCATAATCTATAAGTGGTCCTCGGGTCCACTTGCCAAGTGACCTCAAGACCGCTGATGACTTGGCGGGTCCATCAGCCTTGTGACGCCCTGAAGTGCATTCATTAGTCCATTGACCCGAGCCACTGCCCCAGGTGAGTCACGCAAATACATGAATAAAATGCATGAATTCCGGCCTAAAGTGTCAAAAGCACTGTTTTATGTCTCATGAAAACTTTTATGGAATTATCTCAATCCATAATATCATTTCTCCAAAATGATCTGATTTCCAAAAAGGTTTAGGTTTTCAGTTTACAAAACACCTTGAAAACAGTCCGAAATCTCAACATTTGAAACTTGGTCGCCCATGGCAGCTCGCTCGTGGTCAACTCGCCATAGCGGTGAACTAGTGTTCGCCCACCACCTTTGTTTTTTTTTTTTTAAATAACAAGCAAAACTGGCTCGCCCTTAGTGGTTCACTCATAACTAGTTCGCCCTCCCTGGCATTGCCATGGTCAGTTCGCCCAAATGCGACACTACCCTGGTCAACTCACCCGAAAGGGTCAACTCGCCCAGAAGTTCATAAAAGGGGGCATTCGCCCAAAAATATGGCTCGCCCGCCCTAACCAGTTCGCCCAACAACCAAACAAGGGTCGGCTATCTTTATAGCTCGCCCAAGTCTGAGTAATTTATCAAATAAATGCATGTCATAAACCAAAATAGTTTCTTAATAATTTTCATAATAATTTTTAACTCCACAGGACATGCATTTACTTCACACACATCTCCCTTACCTGATCTCTTCAAAGCTTAGCTTCCCGCTCGCCCTTATCAACTTCCAGTTCCCGGCTGCAAAATAATTTATCAAACTATCAATATTTTCCTTTCTAACAATTTCCTAAAACTATTTTCAAACATTTGTAATCACTTTGGTGAGATAACAACTCGCCCAACTGAGCTGGCCATTCGCCCAACAGAGCTCGCCAAGCATTATTCGTCATTCATATTTTGGGAGCTCGCCTCAACCTTTGGGCGAGTACTCAACTGTTTGACAAACAATCTGTTCGCCATTCACCCATCGTATTTCTTTATTCATTTTTGGTTATTTTCCATCTAATTTCATATATCTTCAACAATATCTAACTAAAACCATGCTATGTTTATGTTCATTACATTGTGAAACATAGAAATCTAGTATTAAATATCAAGAGATCCATAAAATATGGAACTCACCTTAACTGAAGTGTACTTTCTGAAACAGAGTACTCTTCTGCCTCTTTCAGCTTTATATTACTTGTTCCTCAGCTCTTCAACAGTGAATGAAAGATTAACTGACTAGCGGATGAAGTTCCATGGCTCATGTATGAGAGGAATGGAAAAACTAAATGTGAGCATGTAGTGAAACAGACTGGTGAGGAGGTTTTCTGGAGAAGGTGAAGTTTGCTACGTTGGTTCTTTTTCTCATACATTCCTTCTTATATAGCCATGTTAATCCTGTTAGAAACTACCACCTGTTCCTTATCCCGTTTTCTTCATCATTACCCTGTCTTATAGCTCATTAAATGGTGAAGAAAATTGGTAATTCAAGAGAATGGCGTGTTGCAAAGTCTCTACTTTCATTAAATGGTGAAGACAATTCCAGCCAAAAGGAACGGCTAGGGAAAGTCTTCTGTAGTCGTTTGACAAATTTTCTTTCCTTTTTCTCTTCCTCTCCACGCCAAGTCACTTCCAGCCAACGTTTATTGGCTATCTACTCATTCTTTTCTCTGTTTTGTCCTCTAGCCATTAATCTCTTTTACACTTTCATTTAATGCTTTCATACCATATACATACTATCAACCTATCTTAACCTTTTTATACACCATATTATAAATTATAACTTAAAATAAAAAGTGAAAATTCATATTTAATGTTTCTTTCATTTCTCTAAAAGGATTTATTTCCACTACCAATCATGTACAAATATGGTATATAGTATTATAAAATTCAGGTCTTACACCATAGTTGGTTTAAAATAATTTTTAGGAGAGTATAGATGGACGTTGAAATTGAAAATAATAGTGGAGATGAGATGAGTTATTGTAGAGATTAGATTAAAAGTAATGGCGGAAAATGTATTTGGATACAAGCACAGTGGTGTAAAATGAAATGGTATGAGAAAAAAAAAGATCACTATAGGCGTAAGATTAAAATTTATTTATTATAAAATTTATAATATTTATTTTATATTTAAAATAATAAAAAATTTAAAATTAATTTATGTCAAAATTTTTTTTTAATAAATTTATTTATATAATTATCTATTTTTAGTTAATTTATATTAATTATAGAATAATTAGATTTATTTATTACTTTATTCTATAGTAATAAATAATTATTTATTAGATTAATTATATACTAAAATTTATTTATTTTATATTTTTTTAATAAAATTATTTGAAAATTTTAATTTGAGGGAAAAAACTTAAAACTGTAAAATTTAAAAGAAAAATGACAATGACATAAATGTCAGGTCAAACTAAACACTTTGCACCGTCCACTGCAAAAATAGGAGTGTGGCGTGATGGCGCGATCGAGACACCTCCATCGCACTATTTGGGTTTCATCCAAACACTAGAAGGGTAAACAAGTTAAATTATTTGTGAGTTATTCGAGTTTGATCCGATGATTATTGGAGTTTGATTCATTTATTTTCGAAACAAGCTCGAGTTCGACTTACTTTCGTAATAAATCAAAACGAGTTTAAGCTTCTTAATACTCGATTTGAACAATTCGTGAACTTTTTTGATATTTTTTAATATATATTTTAAATATTTTATTATTAATTTAATATTTTATCTTATAATATATAGTTAAAATTGATAAATCGAGCTTATCTAGTAGAGTTCAAACTTATCGAATTAAGCTTAAATAGCTTGAGTATTTTATCAAGTCGAACTTAAACTTCAAAAATTAAATTCAATCAAACTCGAATTAAGTTTCAATCTTTAAATTTTTGAATTAAGTGAATTCGAGCTTAATATTAAATTATCTCAATTCAATTCAATTATACTCCGACCAAACACTTTATCAATGCGATTGAACCATGAAAAATAATCCAATCGCACCAAATGGTAAACCGTTTGAATCTAAATGAACTGTCATTGATAGTAAATGATTTGCCACGTCTCGTTATAATATTGCATCCAAATGACACAATAGCTGATGTTTTGATTTTACACGACATCTTAGTGCACAAATAGATCAAAATGGACTTTAAGTTGATTTTGAACAATCAATATCTTTTTTTAAGTGTTGTCCGGTAAAGTAAACAAATTAAATATAAAAAAATTGAGTATTAAATTTTTAATTTGAAAATTTTAAGTATTGAATTTATATAAAAGATGTTTGGTTTGTTATTTACAATTAAATGATTAAATTTTTTATCAATCTTTTGTGAAAAATCGATTAATTATTTTAATTGATAAAATCTAGAAAAGGAATTAATTATCATTATCAATTTCAAAAACTTTTATCAAAATATTGAAGTAGGTTATGTACATTAATATATTAATTCATGTTAAATCATTAACAAGAATTTTCTTCCTCTAATCATTTTTATTATTTGCTTAGAAAAATGAATATATAGTTAAAAACAATATAAAATTCATGTAATTACATAATGTATTAAGTAGTTAAAAAGTATATAGCATTTTTAAACACTTTTGCATTAAAAATCTTCAATTAAGTGGATTTAAAAATTATTTATCGAATGTAGTGAAAAAATAAACCATTAAAAATTATTTTAATTTTCGATGGTGGGAAAAATTTGAATGATTTATCAGATGAGCACTTAGTCAGTTAGCCTAGCACTCTAATTCTACAAAAACAGGAAGCAAAAGCGAATGTGGCGGGAACTGATCCAGCAAAAAGTCTCTTTTCTTTAATCCGCGACTTCACTTCTGAGAAATCTCGAGGAGGTATTCATTTCCTTACAATTACATACATCATATATGTTCCCGTTTGTTTCCTGGGAAAACGCTGGACAATAAATGAGAACAAAATTGAAGTTTTCCGCTCGAATGAGAGCGTTTTTTTTTCTCTCTTTTCTTTTTTATTTTCCTTCATTTTCTCCGTAAAAATAAAGGGAGATTTTTATTTGAGATGTTTAGAGTAGACACATCTAGAGAAAAGAGCCTTTGGTTTGCAGAAGCAAATCGAAGAGCTCAGATCAGAGCTTGAAGCAGCGAATTCTGAGCTTGAAGAAGCTAAACGTTTAAAAGAAGCAACTGACAAAGAGCTTAAAGGCTTCAAAGTGGAATTAGCTTTGAAGGAAGCTTCGATTCATGCCCTAGAAATTCGTTAATTTTTTATTTATTTTTAAAATTTTCACTAATTTGTAGTAACAATATGCAATTCTTTGTTTTTTGAATTATATTCTTGTTTGCAGGCGAGAAATGCTCTGATTCAAGATGAAATATCCACCGTTGGATCTGAAGTAGAGGAGCCTAAGGTACTAAAACGACCTAGTCTCTGTGATCTGTATATCTGAATCAAAGGCTTTGTAATTAAATATTTATTTGAAAATTTTGCATGGAATATTTGAAGAAAAAAGAAGCAACATTAAGGTAAACGACACCGCCTTTTTTTAATTTCTCTTATACTTCAAAAAAGAAGAATTGCTGATTCCTTGTCTTGTTAATTTATGCAGAGATGAGTTTATTTGCCAAATGGTTGAGTTCAATGCTAAGATAAGATTTGTTGTAAATTCTTCAAACCTTGCATAAACTTATTATATTCTTGTCTTCATAGATATGTGGTAGCTGTGATCTAACTGCTTGACGAATGGATTATCAGGTTTTTTGGTATCGCCTATTAAATCAATAGTTTTGAATGTATTTCTTTCTTACCATATAGTCCATTATGTAATTCTAGTTTTAACTGCCTCTTTTGGTTGAGGTAAATGCTGATAAACTCATGGAATAGTTTTATTATTGCTCTGGTATGGAAGAGAGAGCAATAGAGCTTTAAAACAAGGGTGGGAGAAGCTAGTAGCAAGAAATATTAGTTGGGTGACTTAGAGGGTTGTTATTATTGAATTGTTCACTCTTTGCACTAATATTCGACAATCTTTTATTTTCTGTGAGTCTAGACTCTACTATATTCTGGTTTGCACCCTTGTTGCTTGCTCCTTTAAAGTGACTTATTTATGACATGATACTTGTTACTCGGGAAATTCCAAGAGACAATAGCTTCTGATTTTCAAAACGAGAATACTGCAGCGGATGGTAGCCTTTAAATGCGGGTTGGCGGACGGGCCGGCCTGTATCCTTGCGGGCCAATCCGCGTGGATTTGCGGCTCGCACTGGCCAATTTTTCTAAAATGAATGGTCCAGTCCGTAAAATCCATGGGTTTTGTGGACTGGCCCGCAAGCCAAAGCCCGTTTTTCATCTCCAGTGGAGATGAGATTAACTATTGTAGCAACCAACTAAGTTATTCACATCAGTTTTCACGTTAAATGTCTTAACAGTGATGGTCAAATGAAATGGAATGAAAAAAAAAAAAACTCCTATGGGCATAAGATTCAAATTTATTTACTATAAAATTTATAATATTTATTTCGTATTTAAAAATAATAAAATAATAACAAATAAATTTATTTTATATCAAAAATATTTTTAATAAATTTATTTATATAATTATCTATTTTTAGTTAATTTATATTAATTATATAATAATTAGATTTATTTATTACTTTATTCTATAGTAATATAAAATTATTTATTAGATTAATTATATACTAAAATTTATTTATTTTACATTATTTTAATAAAATTATTTGAAAATTTCTAATTTGAGAAAAAAAAAACTTAAAACTGTAGAATTTAAAAGAAAAAAAATACAGTGGCATAAATGTCAGGTCAAACTATAAACTTTGCACTAAATAGTTTAAAGGCCACCCACTGCAAAATAGGAGTGTGGTGCGATGAAGAGACCTCTATCGCACCATAGGGGTTTTGGGAAATTTTATTTGCATTTCATTTTTTTTTTCTGATTATACATTAAAATTTTTTAAGATAAAAAACTTTGTTTAAGAAAAGATAATTATACCCATATTAAAACTATACCCACATGACACCTTAGTTCACTAATGGATCAAAATGGACTTTAAGTTGATTTTGATCCGTCAATAACCTTTTTTAGGTGTTGTCCGGTAAAGTAAACAAATTAAATATAAAAAAATTAAGTATTAAATTTTTAATTTGAAAATTTTAAGTATTGAATTTATATAAAAGATGTTTGGTTTGTTATTTACAACTAAACAATTAAATTTTTTGTGAAAAATCGACTAATTATTTTAATTGATAAAATCTAGAAAAGGAATTAATTGTCATTATCGATTTCAAAAACTTTTATCTTAATATTGAAGTAGGTTATGTAAATTAATATATTAATTCATGTTAAATCATTAATATGAATATTCTTCCTCTATTCATTTTTATCATTCGTTGGGAAAAAATGAATATATAGTTAAAAACAATATAAAATTCATGTAATTAAGTATTGGATCCAAAAGATTTGAAATTAAAACTCTCGAAATTGCTATGCAAAGAGAAATCTAGTATTTGGAATGAGGAAAGATCTCATTAATTTATTGTTTAAATTGATTTTTTTTTCTTTTTCTCTCTTGATGTGAAGTTGTATTTGTATGATTCTTTTTTGTTTTAAGAATTTGAAATGAAAAAATTGATCAGATGAAGCTGATTGTTGTTTTGATTGAGATTTTTTTTGTAAGCAATTGTTTTATTAATATATTAAAGCAACATCAAGAAGAAAAGAGTTTCTTGAATCATTGGCAACAGAAACGAAAACAAATGACAGCATGACCTGTAAAACCGGGGCATTAGTAGGGAAAGAGATAACAATGAAAACCATTTAACAAATCTACCCGCTACCACTATGTAAGTCATTTAATTTTTTGGACACCTGGTTTTTTCGGGAGCTGTTGAGACAGCAAGAGAATGTGCTTTTCTCCTTGTCTTTCTTTCACTAGTTGTGGTCCGAATACGAGTTTTTGCCTGACCTTGATTCCTGTAATGTGCTTTGTGATAAGCTTGTGGAGGCTAAGGCCTGTAAAGCAGCAATAAGTTTTCTTGACCAGACAGGTTTTAGCCCTGAGCCAGCCTCTTTAGAGCGTTACTTAAGATGTCTTTGTGAGGATGGATTAGTTGAGGAAGCTTATGATGTGTTTTCCATGTTGATAAATATTATTGACTATCATCCATCAATAGCAATATGGAATTTAGCGTTGTTTACTTGTCTTAAGGTTAGCAGGAATGATCTTTTGTGGAAATTGTACTAGGATGTGATAGATTCAGGTGTTATAGTGGATATTGATGTTGGGACTATTAGGTGTTTGATTCAAGCATTTTGTAATGATGGAGAAGCTTCAAAAGGTTGTGAGCTTCTTCAACAGCTATTGCAAGATGATTTGGTGCCAGATAGTGTTGCTTTTCACAAATTGATTGTTGCCTTTTGTAAGACAAAGAATTATAGTAGAGTATTTGAACTTCTTCACAAGATATTGCTATGAACAGACTCAAGTATTTCAACAGAAGACTTTTGAGAAACTGATTCGGTGTCTCTTGCAAAGTGATAGGTTAGATGATTCCTTACTTGTTCTAGACTCTATGTTTAGAATAGGTTATGCACTTAAAGAAAGCATATGCCATTCCCTAGTTACCAAGTTTTGCAAAGCAAACACCCATTTTGTTGAATCATGTTTAGGAGAGGTACTAGAAATAAATTAACCAAAGCAATTCCAGTAATCCTTTCTGCAATGCTTGTATCTTATTTATAAGGAAAATAGGAGAGAGAATCAATGCGGGTTTCTTTCGATCAATTCTTGTATCTTTAGATTATCTAGAGACTATCATTGCATTGATTTCATTTCTGATGAGGACGAACTATAGTTTGGGATGTTGAATGGATATTTTCTAAATATTTTGCAGATTTTATTTGATTATGTACACGCATGTGTCTATGAATTGTATGGATTTTTGTTAAATCGTATTTAAAAAAAAGAAATTGATTTTGTTTCTAAGTTAATCGTTTGGTAATGTTGTTTGTGCTATTTTTTGGTATTATTATGCTCGGTTCATGTTGGTATTATTCGTAATTTTTGGATTGAATTTATTGTGCTATTGGAGCAACAGCAGCATCAGCTGTTGCTGTTGCTTGGACAGCAGCTGCCCTGTAGTATCAGCTACTGTTGCTCCAATAGCTACCAGTAGCAGCAGTTGCTGGTGCAGCAGCTGCTGTCCAGCTGATGCTCTTCAGCAGTCTTCAGCAGCAGCTGCTGCTGGTGCAAATTTGTTCTTAAATTTTTTTTTAATAATATGTAATAATTAAAATAAAAATAATTTATTTTAACAATATGATTATTATTATTATTATTATTATTATTATTATTATTATTATTATTATTATTATTATTATTATTATTATTATTATTTTGTGCTATTAAATAATAAACTTGCATGGATTAATTTGTTGACTTTTTGCTCTTTTCTCTTTGCAATTGATAGTAGAAAGTTTGGTATTTAGTTATGGGAAGGGTGTTTACAATCACGTGGCAATGCAAAGATAATAAGTCGTTGCAAATTCTATGTACTGTATTATCAGTGTTAATGACAGAACAAAATTTAGGTATTCTTCATCTCATTTCATTTTTTGTTTCTTTTAATATTACCTTAATTGGTAGTAAAAAGAGATTAATTTTTGTTTATGTTGTGAATTTATTTACAAAGCATGTAAGTAAATTTTTTATTATTAATTTGTCTCTTGATTTGGGGGTCGCAAGTTGGAGTTTTATTGATTAAGATAATAAAATGGTTGTTGATTAAAAAAATGAAAGATGCATCAAGTTGAAATTTTGCTTATGGGTTTTTTTCTTCATTTTGTGACAAGCCACATAGCTACTAAGCTCATGTGCAGTCATTTTGTTGATTTTATGTGTGAAATTTATATTGCTAAATATTCTCTATGTTAACATCTCCACTTATCATTGTAGATCAAACCCCGAGGATATCATTTTTGTTATTGGAGCAATATTTGAAATATCCAAGGTCAGTTTTTTCCAATACCTATAGCCAAAATTTCAATATTTTAGCAATCAGGGTTATTAAATTCATGTTTTAGGAACTAATTATTTAAAGTAATTTATTTTGTTTGATCTACTTCAAGCTTACCTCGAACGAGATATTTGAGTGATGAGGGGTTGTTCTTCTTGTCTTCTTTTTTTTTCTTTTTTTTTTTAGGTAAACATTTTAAGTTTTTTTTTTCTTTGCGAAAATAAAGTATAGCCAACTTTGATGCACTGTAAGTGATAAATATGAAGTTTGATTTGCTGGCAAAGTGTGATGAGGTATAAATGTATAGATGACAATTTATATAAACTGTGATTAAATGATCAATTTGATGCTAAAATGATTATTTTTGTGTATGAGTCGGTTGCACCGCACATGCATTTTCTAGTATATATTAATTGTATGGATTTTTGTTAAATTGTATTTAACAAAAAAAATTTATTTTGTTTTAGGTGTTCACTTTGTGAAGCAAAGACCGTCTTCAGGAAACATGACATACGATTTTATCTTTATGCTTTTGTATTTGAACATAGTATATATTTTTGAGTTGAACATAATGTTTATGGATATTGGTACATATTTTGTGGATATTAGATGTATATTTAAGGTTTTTGTTTGATTTTATATATATATATATATATATATATATATATATATTAAATGTATAGATTTTTTTTAGACTATATTGTAAATTAATTGGATTCAATTTTAGGTGTACTTAGATGGGAAATAGATTTTAGCTTACAAAATTAATCGTTTTTTTAATGAAATTCAACAATTTAAATAGCTATGAAATAATAATTTAAATATTGATTTTTTTGTCATAGCTTTGTAACGGAATTTGTTACGGATTTTTCGTCACAAAATATAATTTTAATTTTTTATATTGTTTTTAACAATATACTTGTTGTGACAGAAAAATTGATTTAAAGATAGAATTTTCAGTCACAAATTTCATAGAGGTACGTATTTGAGACGGAATTTCTTATCGAAATTTCGTCACAAACATTAAAAATTTGAATTTTTTTTAATTTTGAACAAATTTTTATTGTGATCGAAAATAGTTTTAAAGATGGAATTTTCGTCACAATTTGTAACGGAAAATGCATCGGAATTTCTATCACAAAGATTTGCGGCGGAAAATTGGTCGTAAAATCCGTTGCAAAAAGTAAAAATATTTTTTTGTTTTGTTATATTTTTTTGACGGAAAAAATGGATTCAGAGACGGATTTTGGTCGCAAATATCCGTCTCAAATTTGCAACCGATTTGCAACGGAAAAAATGACTTTGTGACGGAGAGACTTTTAGCTACTTTAAATTTGCATACGGAATTTGAGACGGAATATTTCGTCTCAAATCTGTTGCTAATTGTTATTAGTGATGGAATTAGAAAATTTGAGTCGAAAATTCTGTCACAAATTCTGTCTCTAATGCTCTGTTTTTTTGTAGTGTTGGCACCACGGGTGGATGATTTGAAGCTATTGTGAAATGATGGTGTTGAAATCTATGATGTATACCATCGAAAGACATTTACTTTAAAAGCTATATTGCTTTGGACAATCAATTATTTCCCTGCATATGGTGACTTGTGTAGTTGTGTTGTTAAAGGCTATTATGCTTATCCAATATATCAGGAATAAAGTCCTTCTCAAAGGTTAAAATATAGTAGAAAGATATCATTTACTAGCTACCAAAGATTACTGCCAAGGCATCATTCTTATAATTAACAAAAAATGGAATTTAATGGTAAGGAAGAGTTAGAGATGACACCTAAAACATTAAGTGGAGAAGAAAATTTTTTGAAATTTAATGAGAATAAGTTTACTACGGAGAAAACAAAAAGGGTTAATTTCAACAAAAGATTGGGAATACAATAGCAAATATTTGGGAAAAAAAAAGGTCGATATTTTTCAACCTTAAATATTGAAAGAACTTATACATGCGACATTTCTTAGATTTTATGTATATTGAGAAGAATTGTTGTGAGAGTATCATCGGTACACTCCTTGACAACTTAAGAAAGACAAAGGATGGATTGTCAGCTTAGATGGATCTTACAAATATGGGTATTAGGAAGAAGTTTACTGTAGAATTTGATGAAAAGAATACATATTTGCCTGTTGTAAGATATAATGTAATACAAGATAAAAAGAAAAGCATTTACAAATCTCTTTTTAATATCAAGGTGTTCAATGGAGATTTTTCCAATTTTAAACACCTTGTTTTAATTTAGGATTTGAAAGTTCGAAATTTTAAGTCTCTTGATTGTCATACTTTAATGAAACAACAACTTCCTATTGCAATATGTGGAATTTTGAAGGCTAAGCATGTTAAATATGCTATCACAAGATTTTGTTTGTTCTTCAATGCCATATGTATTAAAGTTGTCGATGTGTCCAAGTTAGATGAGATACAAAGAAATATTGCAACTACCTTGTGTTTGTTGGAAAAATACTTTCCTCCTTTATTCATCAATATCATGATTCATCTTACAGTCCACCTCATTCGAGAGATGTAACTTTGTGGTCCAATTCTCCTATGATGGATGAATCGATTTGAAAGATACATGAAGGTATTAAAAGGGTATGCTTGAAATTGTAGTAGGCTAGAGAGATGCATTGCAGAGTGTTATATTGAGAGCAAGGTGTTGAATTTTTCATAGAGTATTTGTCAGATGTCAAAGCAGTTGACATTAATCCTCCTAAACTGGTCAATTTGGCTAGTTGGTCATTATCAAGCGGTAAAGTTGTGAAGGTCAACTGTGATGTTATGGCAAAAAAGCACATTTTTATGTAATGAAAAAACCAAAGAAGTAAAGCCTTATATAGCGTAATCTTTTACTCCTCTAATTAATTTCCTATTTATAAATGTTAATATCTAATGAACCTAATTTATTAATTTCACATGTAATATAAATTGCATTTTGAGATGTTAAGGCCAACAATCCTAGAAAAGCAAGATGAAAAAAGTGACTGCAAGATGAACATAATCGCACATTCTTTATGAAGATGTCTTTCCATTTTCTCATGATAAAGACTCATCTACTTCTTCTCATTCTTTCTTTGATTCTCCTTAACAAGTAATTCTTCCTGCTCATATTGGTTATGATTCTCGTTTACCATTTGTTTCTATTCTTATTTCTGTTGATCCTTGTTCTTCGACTCCTGTTACTACTGATTTTGATAATATTAATTCTGATCATGTTGAATATGATTATGAATTTTTTCCTTCTGAGTCTGTTCCACATGACTCCCCTCCTGCTAAAAGGTTTTCTCGGATTCGTCATGCTCCTACCTACCTGTAAGATTATCATTATGCATTAGTTGAATCTGGTTTTTCTCAATCTGTTCATCTTAATAATATGCATCTTCCTTTCTATCATCCTTTGTCTAAAGTCATTTCCTATCACAAGTGTTCTTCTTCACACAAAGCATTTACAGTAGGCATTACTAGTGTAGTTGAGCCTAAAACTTATAAAGAGGCTGCACAACATGACTGTTGGAAGGAGGCTATGCAGAATGAATTGAATGCATTGAAGGCTAACCATACTTAGGATATTGTGGATCTTCCTCCTTCTAAAGAACCCATAGGCTGTAAATGGGTTTATAAAGTAAAATATAAAGTTGATGGTTCTGTGGAGAGATTCAAATCCCGCCTTGTTGCAAAAGGCTATACTCAGCAACTTGGTTTAGACTACATTGATACTTTTTCTCCCGTTGCCAAGATGAGTATAGTTCAGACCTTGTTGGCTGTTTCTGCTGCTAAGGGTTGGTATCTTCATCAGTTGGATATCAACAATGCATTTTTACATGGAGACTTATACGAAGAAGTGTATATGCAGTTACCCCCTGGTTTTTCTTCAACTAAACCAGGTCAGGTTTGCAAGTTGCTTAAATCCTTATATGGTCTCAAGCAGGCAAGCAGGCAATGATATTCTAAGCTGACTACTACTCTACTTGCGAAAGGGTTTACACAGGCTTTTTCTGATCACAGCTTGTTTCTTCAAGGTTCTGGTCCCTCCTTTATTGCACTTCTTGTGTATGTGGATAATATCATCCTTGCTAGCCCCAATAAATCTCTCATTCAGGATGTTAAAGCCTATCTCGATACTGCCTTTCACATCAAGGATCTTGGTGTTTTGAAATTTTTCTTGGGACTAGAGGTTGCAAGGTCTTCTTCTAGTATTCATCTGTCCCAACGCAAATATGCTTTGGAATTGTTACAGGATACTGGTTTTCTAGGGTCTAAACCTGTTCCTACTCCCATTGTTCCATCACTTAAACTGATTAAAAGCTCTGGTGTTCCTTTAGCTGATCCACTTCCTTATAGACAGCTCATTGGGCGTTTGCTTTATCTTACAACTACCAGACCAGATATTTCTTTTGCAGTCCAAAATCTTTCCCAATTCATGGATCACCCTACTGATTTGCATCTCACGACAGTACATAGAGTTCTTCGCTATTTGAAATCTTGTCCAGGGCAGGGTCTCTTCTTCCCTACCAAATCTGATTTCATTCTCAAGGCCTTCAGTGATTCGGATTGGGCATGTTGTCCAGATACTAGGCAATTAGTGACTGGTTTTTGTGTGTTTCTTGGAGATGCTCTGGTTTCTTGGAAGTCTAAGAAACAATCCACTGTCTCTAGGTCTTCTTCAGAAGCTGAATATAGAGCCTTGCTTCCCTCACATGTGAAGTTCAATGGCTGCTCTATCTTTTGCAAGATTTACAACTTCTTCATCCTAATCCAGCTTTGGTCTTTTGTGACAATCAATCTGCCATTGCTATTGCAGAAAATCCTGTTTTTCATGAACGTACCAAGCACATCGAGATTGATTGCCACATAGTTCGAAAGAAAGTTCAAGTTGGAGTTCTCAGATTGCTCCATGTGCCTTCTTCTTCTTCCCAGCTTGCTGACTTGTTTACTAATCTCATCCACCTGTTTCTTTCAATTTTTTATTTTCACGATACCCTTTTCACAATCTTTATCCTCCAGCTTGAGGGGGGCTAACACAGAGTAGTATGTTTCTTCCTTGTTGGCTGACTTGGCATTGACTAGCTGACTCTGCAGCTTTTGTTTTTCTTCTTTTATTCTGTAGTTTGTTAACTTTCAATAGCGTCTTTGCTCTGTATATAAAAGGGATCTCATCTCTGTAAATTGTGAATTTTCAATCAATAAATTCTTCATTCACTTTTTCATCAGTTTCAGCAAAAAGTACATAAGCATAATTATTGTTCGTTTAGAGCATGAAACGCATTTGCACTCGGTATATTTTAGCACACCTTCTCTAGTCTAGCTTATTTCTTCCTCTAATCATAGTTTGATATTGACTTAAGCATCGGAGTATGTTTTAAAATATCAAACTCCGGTGCTCCTTAATTGTGCTTTACTCTGCAAATTTTTCTAACCTCAAGCTCATAGGAAAATCTCTCTTGATCATTGTTGACATCAACACACTTAATTATGGAGAAAATAGTTGAAACTAGCAGCAATAGAGGTTTCCTGCACCAGCTATTCACAAATTGGATATCGACACATTGGCAAAATGAATAGTTTCCCTCGACGCACACACGCAGCCTTGATAGAGATCAAGACGGACACGAGAGCATCTTGCGTGTTAGGAGACAAAAATATTACAACAAGTGACATCATTTTTTGTAACTATTCTCATCTTGACATATAACTTTTGCAATTTAACCAGATCGAAAAACAAGTAGATACACATTCGATGCTGTACAAAATGATCTTGATGCTGATTCGATGCTGTATAAAATGATCTTGATGCTGCATTGAAGTTAGTGATAGAGAAGCAAGTTGAGATATCTGTTTTGAAAATTATTAAATTTTTTTACTTGGACTATAAAAGTAACTAGAAGTTATGTTTAGGCAAATTAATTCTTTATAATAATTGAAGACTGGTGTGATTTTGGAAAATACTGCATTTAAGATTCTTATAAACCATAGATTCTTGAGAGTAAGTTTTATTCTTCTAACTATATTTTGTCGTATGCTTTTTGTTGTCATGATAGTATTTGATCATGTAAGAAGCAGTGATCACATATCGAGAGTTTGTTAGCTTTGACTTCTAGAAGAGAGTGCTTATAAAGAAACATTCGATTGCAAGAGAACATTTAATCTCAATTTTACTTACCAGAAGACGAAGCCTTGTGTGAATGATACTCAAAGCATGCCATATTCCACGTGAAAGAAGAGTCTTTCTTTTTCGCATTTTTACGAGACTTTGTTGGTCAATATATTATTTTAATCTTAAATTATCTCATAAGATTTTGTTGGAACGAATCATTGTGAAGCTAATTATTTTTATTTTATTTTTCTATATTATTTTTTTGTTACATTTGTCAAGAATGTGAAATTGAGATTTTTTTTTTGTTGATTTTCTTTTATAAAATGTTATTCTTTGTGTTTTTTGTCCTTTAATTTGCATATAAACTTCTTTAATATTTCATGATTATTTTTTCAATATTAAATTATATAAATATTGCATTTGGTTCTTACTTTTATCCGTTTCTTTGATAACTAGCTGTTTAGCATCATGTTGTTTAATTCTCGAAGCAATTGTGGGCTTCTCTCTAGTTGTTATGTTGAAGAGAAATGTACGTATGCCATTTTCAAATGTTGAGATAATGAAAGAAATTTCTTCAAAGCTTTTATTTGGACTATTTGAGAATTTTATTCTATTAAAATTTTCTTAAATTAATTTTTTTTGTATAAATCACATGTATCTTCATCCGTTTTAACGATCTGAGACTAATCCTATTCAGGATTTAGTCACAGTTAAGGCTCTTTACCTCTCTCTAAAAGTATATTTAGTGAAAGTCAAACCCGAAAACTCTTCTCACAAACTCATAACTTTAATCGAGAGCTCTTGGTTAAGATTTTAATTAAAAATACCTATCTATTAAAATTTTCTTAAATTAATTTTTTTAAATCTACTTGTGTCACAAGTATAGTCAATTGACATCACGTGTCGTCCATGTGACGTCAACTAATATTTAATGTCATATTAAAAAGTTTTGCAAACGGAAAAAATCAAAATCATATACGTTTTGAGATAAAATGAAACTACTTTTATGATTTGAGGTCAAAACACATTAATTTTTAATTACAGTTAGAACATACACGGGATGTAAGCTTAGGCCTAAGATTGATGAACCTTCTATTTTGGGCTAAGAATAATTTTCACCCAAACCCAATATTCTGACTCAATGAGATACATTAAAATTTAAAGCCCAATCATAAGTTAATTACTTGTAATATTATTTTATTTTCTTGCTATATAAAAGATTTTCCTTTTCAAAAAAATCCTCATTTCTTCGAATCTTTTATATAAAATTTGGCCGAATTACTGAAACCACTGCGAATCACTATCAATTTACCATTTTTTTCCACTGATTACCCCCATATTCTAGGGATGTAAACGGATTAGGTACCCGCTAAATTTGAGATACTCGAATCCGATTAACTTTAATAATACCCGAACCCGATTAACTACCCGATTATTTTTATTTATATTACCAGAACCCTAACCGTATAAAATATAAAATACCCGTTTAACTATCCGAACCAATTTAACTACCCGTTTATTAAGTCAAAATTTGACTTTTAAATTTAAATTTAAAATCAATTTTGAAATAACTTAATTAAAATATTATATTAATAAATTTAATTGAACTCATAAAAATAAATTAAAGTTAAAAATCACAATTATAATATATAATGATTTAATTCAATTAAATAAAACATTAATAATAAATAATTTATATATAAAAAATATAAATATTGTATTAATTAATTATTATTTATAATCAGATTCGAATAGCGGGTATCTTAAGGTAACTACTCGAACCCTACCCGAACTCGTGACGGATAGTAATTTGACTATCCTAACGCTACCCGAATCCGATTATACATTATCTTAACCCTACTTAAACGGATTAAATAATACTAAATATCCATTTATAGGGTATCCATTATCATCCCTGCCATATTCTTTGTGTCTTATTTGTTTTCTTCTTGACTGCTTTGTAAATTCCTCCCTTCCATTGTTTTCTCCTTTTCGACTGAAAAGTAAAAAAATCCACTTGTGCACCGACTACTGTCCTCTCGTCCTAATTAAAAACTAGAAAACAACCAAAGCTAACCAACGCTAACAAAAGCTCATGAACGATGTACTAATTTTCAAATTCTAATATTATAATTAAAAAATACCCAGCCACCAGCGTCCTCCTTTTCCCATTTAAAAACTAGAAAATAGCACCTCGAAAACCAAAGCTAGCCAATGGTAACAAGAGCTCGTGAATCAATTATTAATTTTCAAAATTTTATTACTATAAGTTTTTGATTGACCCACCCACCGTCCTCTTTTTCTCATTTAAAAACCAGAAAATAACACCTCGAAAACCAAAGCTAAACAAATGGCAACAAGAGCCGTGAACGAAGTATTAACTTTCAAAATTTTATTATATTGATAGTTAAAACGTTAAAATAGATGACATTACTTTTAGATGGAGGTTTTTGTTAAATAAAGTATTTTAAAATTTTATTTCTTAAAATAAGGTATTTTAAAACTTTATTTTCAAATAAATTAAAGGTATTTTAATTTAAGTTGAATTACATGTTAACATTAATGCTTTGTCAACATGTTCGGTCAGCAATCAACATCTTCTTCCTCTAGAAATTTTAAATATTGACTGTATCTTCTCTTCCAATCTCAATCAAAAACAACCAAAATCAGTTTCATCCGTCTAGTTTCATCATTTGAGATTTTTTTTTTAAAATTGAAGAAAATTCATATAATTTCAAATTGAGAGAAAAAAAAATATTTACGTGTAAATCCAGAAGAGCTGAGTCTCTGCAAGACTAACTTTTTTGAATTCTAACCAAACAGCAAATGTTTTTTTGCTTCTTTTTCTCATTATTTCTTTCTTCCTCACCCTCCTAAATATCAATATCACCAAATTCTTTATCACTAGTCTCAATGATTGGCGTTTTATTGGTGTTAGCATTTAAATTCTCATCCTTTGAACCATAGTCAACCTCATCTAACATAATTCAACTTACACCAGAATATGATGTAAGTTGAAATACTGTAGAGGAAACTTATAGTGTGTCGACATGTCTAGTTTTCTAACAAAAAAAAGACAAATATAAAATTAAAGAAGGAAAAACATTATTTGTGATTGCAGCCCTTTTCTTCCTTTCGCTGAACCAAAAGCCCTCTCACAAAACCTCTCCTCTCCATCAAACCTTTCCCCCCCTCCCCATCCTTTTCCTCTCGACGGAAGCTTAACCGCCGTCCGTCTTGCATCTTCGGTCTTCTCTCTGAATATCAAATCTCATTTGGGAAAATCACTAGCTAAGTAGATCTTGAATGCAAAGCAAGATGAAATATCTTGAACATCTTAGGAGTCAAGGTTACTCGGTTTTCACTCAAGATCAAAGTCCAGGAAGTGAAGAAGAAGAGGAAGCTTACTGCGATTTGTGTGAGGAACAAATAGAAGGTCCCGGCTACTGCTGCTCCACAAGCGTTATGTTATTATACCTTCACAAGAAATGTGCAAAGTTAGAGTTGGAAGCAGAGATTAATCATCCCTTGCACCCTCAACACCCTCTCTTTCTTCTACCAGAATCACCATTCCCTGAAGGTATAGCCTACTGCTGTAATTTCTGTTGCAAGGTATGTTATGGATTTGTTTATCATTGTATGCCTTGTGAATTCGGTCTGGACATCTTCTGTACTTTTCTTCATCTATCCACTTCCAGAAAAGTTCCTACAATTCAACATTTCAGCCATCAGCATCCCTTATTTTTCGTTGAAGAATACAAAGGATTTTATGGTTTTTGCGTCGCATGTCAGAAACAACTGTCTGGTGCGATCTACAGATGTTTGGATTGCCGAAACACTGAGCTTCACAAAGAATGTGCTGAGCTACCTTGTGAGATTAATCATCCTTTCCACCCTGCACACCCTCTTGTTCTTGTTACACAATCACCATCTTCCGTAATTAGACGTGGAGTTCATAAGACTCTTTGTCGTCTCTGTCATGATTTTTTTGTCGGATTTGTTTATCATTGTGATTCTTGTAATTTCGATCTGGACGTGGACTGTGCTTTGCTTCCATTATCCGTTGCCGGAAATGGAAATTTTCATAAGCTTGAACATTTTTCCCACGAACATCCATTGATCTTATACGAGGAGTATAAAAAGAATGCAAATAGTCATTGCTTTGGTTGCCGGAAACCAATTGAAGGTCCATTTTACAGGTGCGTGGATTGCAATAGTTTTGACCTCCATACGGGATGCGTAGAGCTACCCCAAGAGATTAATCATCCCTACCACCGCAAACATCCTCTTACTCTCTTGCCTAGTCTACCGATTCATCCGGAAAAATGTTCTTGCTATTGGTGCAAAACACAATATAAGGGATTTATTTACTACTGCTCTTCTTGCAAGTTTGGGCTTAGTCCTGAAAATGTTTCATTACCACGCATGATAACAGTTCCGAGTCATGAACATCCATGGATCCTTCTATCAACATGTATCTCATTCATCTGCAATTTTTGTGGCACCGATGGAGTTTGTGCTCCTTATGTGTGTACTATATGTGATCTAGTCGTTCATAAGAATTGCATTTCATTGCCACAAAAAATCAAGATAACACGACATCCTCATGCTCTTTCTCACACGTATTTTCTCCAACAAAATTGTTCTGAAAAGTGGGAATATTGTAGAGTTTGTCATGATGAAGTGAATACAGAATATGGGACCTATTATTGCTCTGATTCTGGTTGCAATTATGTTGCTCATGTGAAATGTGCAATAAATGGAGTCAGTTGGGATGAAGCTTCTGTGTTGGAAGACAAAGGTGATGAGAGAACCAATGAATCAGTGAATTTGATTACTGATGTTATAGAAGAGAAGAGTGTTGGAGAGGATATAATAGCGATAGAGATCAAGCATGCCTTTCATGGACATAATTTAATTATGATTTTTGAGGTTAAAGATGATGTTATTTGTAATGGTTGTAGAAGGAATATCTCACTTCCTTTCTATTGTTGTGAGCAATGTGGATTTTCTCTCCATAGACACTGTGCTGAGTTGCCAAGAGTAAAACAACATGCAATTCACAAGCATTCGCTTAAACTCAGCTGGGACATATTTGTAATTGCATTTTGTGATGCTTGCAATCGATTTCATCATGGATTTAGCTACATATGTGAGAAAGAAAGTTGTGATTTCAAGATTGATATTGAATGCAGTTTACTCTCCGACAGTTTCATCCATCCAAGTCATGAACATATATTGTTACTCACCCATGATTATCAAGGGAATTGTTCTGGTTGCAGCCACAAGAACGAGCTTGTCTATAGATGTAAAGAATTTTGTGGTTTCGCCTTGGGTTTTGAGTGTCTCACTCTACCACTTACAACTTGTTACAAGTATGATAAACATCTTCTCACTCTGACTTATTATGATGATTCAGATCACAGTCAACTTTATTGTGATATTTGTGAAGAAGAAAGACTTCCAGGCAATTGGTTCTACTATTGTTCTGATTGTGATAATTCTGTTCATCCCCAATGTGTTCTTGGAGATCTTCCATTCATAGAGCTCGAAAGCCTGCACGTAGCCCAAAAGCATACACACGTCCTCAAATTTGTCAAGAAGACATGGAACTGCCCTCGATGCCATTTATGTGCTAAGCTTTGCAGCGGACAAGCCCTTGAATGTCCGAATTCTGATTGCAATCGTGTCTTCCACTTTGAATGCATAAATTGATGGTTGAACGAAAGTGTCACAGGTCAAGACATGAAGATATCGAATTTGTCAATTGCGATTCATGGTTTCTATGTTTTGTTATTATCATTATTGTTGTTGTTGTAGGTCAAGACATGCAATTATCAAATTTGTCATGGTTTCTATGTTTTGTTGTTGTTGTTATTATTACTATTATTATTATTATTATTATTATTGCTGTTGTTGTTGTTATAGGTAAGTCATGCAAATATCAAATTTGTCAATTACGGTTCATGGTTTTCTATGGTTTATTATTATTATTATTATTATTATTATTATTATTATTATTATTATTAAATGTCCTAAATTTTTTGCACAAAATAGATAGACTTTTAACGTTTTATTGTATGTAAATCAATACATAAATTTTATTTTACTATAAATAAACCTTCAATATTTAAAATAACATAATTAAATCCAAACTTGTTAAATGATATTAACTGTCGCTTGTATATTCTATGTGACAGTTTATATGAATATGTTAATTTGTGGTTTGTGGATAGATTTTGAGAAGTTAGTGTCATTTAATAGATTTAAGCTTGATTGCATGATTTTGAAACATTTGGAGTATATTTGCAATAAAATAAAAATTTATAAACTGATTTATATACAATAAAATGTTAAGAATTTTTATCTATTTTATGTAAAACATCAAGAGTGTATTTAGTTGTTAACCCTATTTGTTTCTCAATTTGGTTGTTAACGATTATTTTAATGCTTCAACATTTTTTTTAGATCAAGCATAACTGCATAACTATTCGGCCATTGTTAGAGTCCATAGTTGGTTTAAAATAATTTTTAGGAGAGTATAGATGGACGTTGAAATTGAAAATAATAGTGGAGAAGAGATAAGTTATTGTAGAGATTAGATTAAAAGTAATGGTGGAGAATGTATTTGGATACAAGCACAGTGGTGTAAAATGAAATGGTATGAGAAAAAAAAAGACCACTATGGGCGTAAGATTAAAATTTATTTATTATAAAATTTATAATATTTATTTTATATTTAAAATAATAAAAAATTTAAAATTAATTTATGTCAAAATATTTTTTAATAAATTTATTTATATAATTATCTATTTTTAGTTAATTTATATTAATTATAGAATAATTAGATTTATTTATTACTTTATTCTATAGTAATAAATAATTATTTATTAGATTAATTATATACTAAAATTTATTTATTTTATATTTTTTTAATAAAATTATTTGAAAATTTTAATTTGAGGGAGAAAACTTAAAACTGTAGAATTTAAAAGAAAAATGACAATGACATAAATGTCAGGTCAAACTAAACACTTTGCACCTAACCTTTTAAAGGTCCACTGCAAAATAGGAGTGTGGCGCGATGGCGCGATCGAGACACCTCCATCGCACCATTTGGGTTTCATCCAAACACTATAGGGGTAAACAAGTTAAATTATTTATGAGTTATTCGAATTTAATTCGATAATTATTTGAGTTTTATTCATTTATTTTCGAAACAAACTCGAATTTAAGTTACTTTCGTAATAAATCAAAACGAGTTTGAGCTTCTTAATACTCGATTTGAGCAATTCGTGAATCTTACTGATATTTTTTAATATATATTTTAAATATTTTATTATTTATTTAACATTTTATCTTATAATATATAGTTAAAATTGATAAATCGAGCTTATCTAGTAGAGTTCAAACTTATCGAATTAAGCTTGAATAGCTCGAGTATTCTATCAAGTCGAACTTAAACTTCAAAAATTAAGCTCAATCAAACTCGAGTTAAGTTTCAATCCTTAAGTTTTTGAATTAAGTGAATTCGAGCTTAATATTGAATTATCTCAATTCAATTCGATTATACTCCAATTATACTCCGAGGAAATACTTAATCAATGCGATTGAACCATGAAAAATAATCCAATCGCACCAAATCGTAACCCGTTTGAATCTAAATGGACTGTCATTGATAGTAAATCTTTTATTGGTTGTTGTAGAGATTTGCCACGTCTCGTTATAATATTGCATCCAAATGACACAATGGCTGATGTTTTGATTTTACACGACATCTTAGTGCACTAATAGATCAAAATGGACTTTAAGTTGATTTTGAACAATCAATATCTTTTTTTAAGTGTTGTCTGGTAAAGTAAACAAATTAAATATAAAAAAATTGAGTATTAAATTTTTAATTTGAAAATTTTAAGTATTGAATTTATATAAAAGATGTTTGGTTTGTTATTTACAATTAAATGATTAAATTTTTTATCATTCTTTTGTGAAAAATCGATTAATTATTTTAATTGACAAAATCTAGAAAAGGAATTAATTATCATTATCAATTTCAAAAACTTTTATCAAAATATTGAAGTAGGTTGTGCATATTAATATATTAATTCATGTTAAATCATTAACATAAATTTTCTTCCTCTAATCGTTTTTATTATTTGCTTAGAAAAAAGAATATATAGTTAAAAACAATATAAAATTCATGTAATTAAATATTACATAATGTATTAAGTAGTTAAGAAGTGTATAGCATTTTTAAACACTTTTGCATTAAAAATCTTCAATTAAGTGGATTTAAAATTTTTTTATCGAATGCAGTGAAAAATAAACCGTTAAAAATTATTTTAACTTTCGATGGTGGGAAAAATTTTAATGATTTATCAAATAAGCACTGGGTTAGCCTAAGACTCTAGTTTCTTACAAAAACAGGAAGCAAAAGCGAATGTGGCGGGAACTGATCCAGCAAAAAGTCTCTTTTCTTTAATCCGCGACTTCACTTCTGAGAAATCTCGAGGAGGTACTCATTTCCTTACAATTACATACATCACATATGTTCCCGTTTGTTTCCTGGGAAAACTCTGGACAAGAAATGAGAACAAAATTGAAGTTTTCCGGTCGAATGAAAGCGTTTTTTTTTCTCTCTTTTCTTTTTTATTTTCCTTCATTTTCTCCGTAAAAATAAAGGGAGATTTTTATTTGAGATGTTTAGAGTGGACACATCTAGAGAAAGGAGCCTTTGGCTTGAAGAAGCAAATCGAAGAGCTCAGATCAGAGCTTGAAGCAGCGAATTCTGAGCTTGAAGAAGCTAAACGTTTAAAAGAGGCAACTGAGAAAGAGCTTAAAGGCATCAAAGTGGAATTAGCTTTGAAGGAAGCTTCGATTCAAGCCCTAGAAGTTCGTTATTTTTCGATTTATTTTTAAAATTTTCACTAATTTGTAGTAACAATATGCAATTCTTTGTTTTTTGAATTATATTATTGTTTGCTGGCGAGAAATGCTCGGATTCAAGATGAAATATCCACCGTTGGATCTGAAGTAGAGGAGCCTAAGGTACTAAAACGACCTAGTCTCTGTGATCTGTATATCTGAATCAAATGCTTTGTAATTAAATATTTATTTGAAAATTTTGCATGGAATATTTGAAGAATAAAGAAGCAACATTAAGGTAAAAGACACCACCTTTTTTAATTTCTCTTATACTTCAAAGAAGAAGAATTGCTGATTCCTTGTCTTGTTAATTTATGCAGAGATGAGTTTATTTGCCAAATGGTTGAGTTCAATGCTAAGATGAGATTTGTTGTAAATTCTTCAAACCTTGCATAAGCTTATTATATTCTTGTCTTCATAGATATGTGGTAGCTGTGATCTAACTGCTTGACGAATGGATTATCAGGTTTTTCAGTTTCGCCTATTAAATCAATAGTTTTGAATGTATTTCTTTCTTACCATACAGTCCATTATGTAATTCTAGTTTTAACTGCCTCTTTTGGTTGAGGTAAATGCTAATAAACTCATGGAATAGTTTTATTATTGCTCTGGTATGGAAGAGAGAGCAATAGAGCTTTAAAACAAGGGTGGGAAAAGCTAGTAGCAAAAAATATTAGTTGGGGGACTTAGAGGGTTGTTATTATTAAATTGTTCACTCTTTGCACTAATATTCGACGATCTTTTATTTTCTGTGAGTCTAGACTCTACTATATTCTGGTTTGCACCCTTGTTGCTTGCTCCTTTAAAGTGACTTATTTATGACATTTTTACTTGTTACTCGGGAAATTCCAAGAGACAATAGCTTCTGATTTTCAAAACGAGAATACTGCAGCGTATAGTAGCCTTTAAATTCTGTCCTGTTTTTTCTTTTTTTTTTTTGTTCAAATGGAGGTAGGATGGGAAAAGAAGAATTGAACCTTGGACTTAATCCATCCTAAGGAGATGTAACAACCGTTAGGCCAAACTTTGATTGTTAATTTCACCCTGTTTTTCCCCGTCTCAATTTTTCAGACTATCTTAATAGGTGTTTCTTTTTTATTTTTTTCCCATCTATACTGATCTTATTAAGAGCATCATGCCCTACTTTTTACTTGAAATAACCTTATTACTTCACGACTATACTTGTGTCTTCCAGTGGAACATTTTGATCTTCCCTTTATAATCATAAGCTTTTATGTTATTTACACAAATCCATAACTTTAGGCTTTGTGTTGCGATTGACCTATCTCAAGGTATTACCCAAAAGCTTGTTTTCAACTCATAGTTTATCACAAGTAACTCCTGCTTCTTAAGGCAGTTAAGCTTAAGCCCAAATTTAGTCTTCACAGCCATATCAAACAATAACTGCTTTATAAAGATTGGTCATCTTGACAATTCACATAAAACTACAAGGTTTTGATAGCAGAATTACTACAAAGCTAGTAGTGGTCTCAATTTTAACTGATTCTTCCAACTTGTCTCTTCCTTTTTTTCACCATCCTCTCTTTCCATGGTATAAATAACTGAAGGAATGTCTACTTTTGTTTCAGAAGAAGGCCATAAATTTGTAAAAATGGAAGTTACTGAAATTGCTTTAATAACTATTGAGGATCATCTTGCTCACATAGTCTCTCAAATAGCTAAAGAGGAGGAAGAATACCTTGCACAACAGAATATCCAAAAGCAGGTAACTAGTCTTCTGTGCACTAGAAATATTACTAGTCTTCTGTGCACCGTCAATAAGTTTAGATATTTTTCACTTAGTTGCTGGAATTATTTGAGTCTTGAGTTCTGTAGCCTCATTCCTGACCTCTATGTGTGTTGGAAAGATATTTGGATAAAGTTTACTAGAAAATAATCTGATGAGAATGCTCAAGTGGTCTGCGAACAGCTAGTGCAGGGTCAGCTGAATTTTGTTGACATTGAGAGGAGGGTATGTCTGATGGAGGCAATGATGCACAAACAAAAGAATTAGCAGACTTGACAAGATACCTAATCAAATTTGCATTCGGAGCTACAAATTGAAGTGTCATCAATTAAACATAACATCTTGATAAAAAATAAGTATGGTGTGAAAGAGAAAATGTCTTGTGTATATTGTGCTAAAAAATCACAATTAATTATCTCAGAGCATTTCTCTACGTGTTACTAACCCATCTAAACAGAAATCAGGTTGATTGCTTCAAATACCAGCTACTGTACAAGCTGTTTTCTTCACTAGTTAAATCTGATTTTGTTATCAAAAGAATGACGGAAAAGAACAAAAACTCTGGAAGCCAATAAGTTATATAAGTTGAAGTCATTTACTGAATTTTTATACTGATAGCCTTGATTGCCTTAGGAGTCAAAACAAACATTCATCTTTTGATCTTTTCACTGTTGGAAAATACAATATTCTGAATACAGCACAGGTTTGGCAAACAAGTATAGATTTGAATATTTATGCCGGCTTTTATGACCTACTTTTTTCCTTGGAGGTGCCTCTCCAGCTCACATCGTTTGTGATGAAAACCAGTACTTGTAAAATATCTCATTGAATGGAAACAAGCAGACTTCTGAACTGGAAAAGATATGTGGTTCCCTTAGTGAGGAGTTGCAGAAGAGCTGTATATGTCCCAGCTGTCATTTAGGTAATGTGGAGGCCTTCGGTGGAATTCTTCATCTAAATGCGGCAAATTGATCTGCTGTAAGTCTTTTATATACAAACATTATTGCCACTGTATTGATGTCTTCAAATATAAATTGCACGAGAACTTTTGGAACTATACATTTATGCCAACTGATTGTATGGTATGGCCATAATTGGTGCCCTAAAGTCAAGGTAAGGGACAAAGACATAGTATCTCCTATTCATTACAAAATTTCATGCAGATAAATATCTATTTCAGCTTCGTTTTGACAAAATTTGAAAAGAATTACAATACTCAAAACTTTAATGTTCTCTTTTGCGAATCTCTTATCATACTGAACGAGAGGTTTCATGTTTCTCAGTTATTAATGTTAATTTTTTGATAAATTTTACTTAACACTTATTGAATTGTAAACACTAGTTTTCACCTATGGATCTAATAACCAATTCATATAAGCCTGTCCAAAGAAAACGGAAGATAGCTGAATCTGCTCTCATAAGGTTTATCTAGAGTTTTTGCATGCTTGTTGAAGATGCTTCTGTATCCTTTACAATCAAAGATAGCAATGTAGATTTTCCCTCTTCATTGTTTCTGCTTGTCCCCTGTAATGGAAATACCGTCTATCATGCCATGATTATATATAGACTTCATAAACTTAATTCTAAACTTGCTGGACTGTACATTTACTAGCATTAATTGGTAGGAAAGACATGCTAAACTTATGCAATGGTAATTAGAAATGAGAGAACTTACAATCTGTTCCGATGGCATAATGTTAGGAGTAATGGTATCCTTATAAACAATTCTTGGATTTGACTTCATGACTTCTATCTGTGTTGAGAATAGGGCAGAGACTGGCCGATGATCAGAAAACTTGATTTCACTACGAAAGTAGGATAAAAGTTTCACTCCTTTCCCATACCAAAGAATTCTATCACACCTGTGACCAGACAGATGCATCATGCTAATAAGCTTGTCCTAAAATCAGATCTTATATATAGTGGCTATGCATCTAATTGCCTATTGTAGCTATAAGAATTCGATGTCTGAAAGTTGACTACACAATATACCATGCAGGAGTCCTTTGTTTCTCTCCTGATCTGCTGGGAAGGCCACCCGAGTAGCGATTACAATTTGATGAAGAGTACTTGTATGTTGGAGCAAATTCGATGTTCCCCTCTCTCCAGCCTTGGAACACTCCATCTTCTTGTTCCCTTCGAAGCTGATCAAATTCCTGCAGTGCTTTCCAGTCTTGCTTCTTTATCAGATCTCTAGCTAAATTGTCTTCCAAGTTGTATAACCTATAGTTGAGATCCCCGAACCAGAATATCCGACTGCTCCACAAAATTGATAAATTTTGTTCATGAAACTGGATTTTTTGAAAAAGATGAAGAAAATTCATGTCCTAGGATGAGGATATAGGATAGGGAAGATCATTGGCATTTTTGGGCAGCATTTAATATGTCGTTGAAAATTTTGTTTTGTATTGACATACGTTGGGGACCAATTTCATTCATCCTTTTATTTTGATTAAAATTTTTGTAGATTTTGAAGAAGAATTACTTACTCGTGTCCTAAGATGGTGAGAGGATGAGGATTGTCAGCATCTTTTGCTGATCGAGGAAAACAAGTTCGCTTAAAGATCTCTGAAACTTGATGGTTCCTTCGACCTTCATCACCTTGCTTCTCACCAGAAGCCAAGTGAGCAGCAATGAAGCAGAAGCTGGTCCCTTCAATTGACATGCTAACTGAAACTGAACCTTTGTTTCCCAAATAACCCATGATTCCACAAGCCACCGAAAAAACTTTCACATTTGAAACCAAGTATTTCCTCAGCAATTCCTTCTTCATCCACACACTTATAAAAACCCCAACCATTTTCTTGCTTGCCATTAGCTTGTATTTGCTGCCCCCAATAAATGGTTGCTTATGATGACGATGTCCATTTATTGGCCCCTCTATCATTGGAGCATTAATTCCGCTAAAACTTGCTCTTCTTTCAGAACCAGGAACTTTTGCATAATGGTAGTTGTCACTTGAGATTGGATTTAACATGGAAGTCAACCAAGGGCAACCAAAGTTTTCGTTTAGTGTTTTTCCTATTAGCAGGTTCCAATTTGTTGCTTCTGTCGGATCTTCTGCTCCGATCACGGTTAGAGTTTTCAATGGTACAATCTCTTGAAATCTGCAGGTTGAAATTTTCTAATGTCAGTTTCATGATTTAATCTTTTATTTGGGTGATACAGAGATTATAGCATTACATGATTTTTTTGGAATTTCATACCCAAGAACATAGATGTCAGCGGCAGCCTGGGGTTTTAGCCACTCATCTAGATCAACAGTTGGACTTCCTACAGGAGATCTTCCAGCAACATTCCAAGTTCCGACAAAAATTCTGAAACATGGAGGAATGGTTAATTAATCAATCGTCAACCCGTTTTCTTTGACTATTTAAGTTTGTAAAACTCACCTTAACTCATTCATTGAAGTGCATGGATCCATCTCAAACGAACCAACATAAACATCTTCCATGAAACCATCACCTGCATCTGCAAGACAAGTATCGAGCAATTAAAAACCAATAGAAAACTCACATAAAAAGAAGTAAAACCAATGATGAAAAAGAGAAAGAAACCTAAAACCTGAAAGTTCATGAAGATGGTAGTAAGGATCAGGTTGTTTGTGCTTGTGTTTCCTTTTGAACCATTTCCAAAATCTTCCAGAACTTGACTTTAGGTTCTTGTCATCCATTGTAACTGCTCCTAAAGAAAATCAAGTCCACACCAAAACAAAAGTACAAGAAAATGGGAAGGATAATAATTAAAATTACTATAACCTTAGTGCAACTTCTCCAGTTACTTTCTTCCTGGTTTCTTCTTCGTCAGGCCTCCAGGTTTCGTCGATCTCTATAATAAAACTAAAAAATGTAGTTTTCCCTGTTGAACATCGTTGTGTTCATCGCCTGGTATGGCTAATGGATGAGCTTGAAAAGCAGTTTAAAAGGAGACAAACCCACGAAGTTTAGACACATAATTCAAGCGATAATCCCAAAAAGATTGAAGTATATGGGAGAGGGACATAGAAAGTACAATGAAAACTGAAAAGTTAAGGCTTGTAAGGACGATCGAGTAGAAAGAAACTTCTTCTTTTTTGGTGAAAGAGTAGAAAGAAACTTTCTTTACCTTATATGTTTGTCTATGCAACTTAATTTCCTGAATCTCAAGAAACCCAAAAAATATGGACCTCACAATATTCTATCAACAAAATATATATTTTTGTTTGATTATAAGAGCCGTTAGATGGTGGTGCTGGTCACGTATGTCTTGTGTATTTGTTACTTTACAAGTTTATTTCATGTCCAGCTCAAACAATCTAAGATATAGTGTATGGGTACACCTAAGGTGAAACTTCTTCAAGCTAAAACAAAAACCCAAAAATGCTTCGAGTCAACTTTGCAATTTTTTATTTGTGTTTGAAAGTTTAATTTATTGAATTATGCATCTTATTAAGTTCACGAATAAAATACCTTGAAATGATATCTAAAAATCTAGCTGCTATGAAAACAAAATGTATCATATCCGAATAAAGATACTTGTAATTACAAAAAAAAAATTGTATCATATCATGTTAGAACATTAATCCAATTCACAAAATGAAAAAAAAAAAAAAGAAGAAATGATCTTCAATATTGAATTAAATAGTTATTTAATCCAAAAATCTCTTATCATTAAGTCAATGTCAAATTCTTTGTCGACAAGTTGCTTACGGAATGGCTTGACACAAGCAATTCAATCTTGGAGGTCTCCCTCGAAGTTGATTTCTTTTTATTTGCTTAGCTGGGCTTGTCCTTTGTAAGATTGATGAACAAAGAAAATTAAAATAAGAAGAAAAGATGTCATGCATTGATGTTTCATGAACCCTAATAATTGGCTTTGATTGAAGCAAGGAGTAGATTCTCTCAACATTTATGCAACCTCCATGGCATGTATATCCTCTCTGATATGGATCTATTTTCTTATCAGACTCATTCCTTTTCCTGCTCACCAATTATTGTGAAAACTAAACTACAACTGAATATAAAGTAACTGATGGCTATAAATAATAACCTCATTTTGTATATTTTTTTTTTGTCAAAACCATCCGATATTTTCATATCATTTTGGCATAGGATTAATCCGGATTCGAACTGAACAGGACTCAAAGGGTGACAAAGTTCTCCCTCAAGAATTTTAACATAATTACATACTCATGACTTAAACTCGAGACCTCTAATTAAACTAAAATAGCCTCCTATTAACGGATTTACTTGCTCTTGGTACCTCATTTTTGTATATTCAGTGTTTATTAGTTTTACTATATATATATATATATGTCTTGGTTTTTCAATCATCCAATTGGTGGGAACATTGGGTGTTGCTGACCCCAGCCAGAAACTGAGTCTCACGTCACTCACAGTCAGTACAAAAGGGCAGCATTGGCCCATACCAGTTAAGACTACACCACACACTTGTGTGGTTAATTTGATTTGGATGTCATGCTCTTGTCAACAAACATAAAATCATTATTTATACTTTTGTCACCCCTTTCAGATTCCTCACTGACCTATTTTTCGTCTTTTATTTCTTTTAATTTACGGTAAGTATTCATCCAGTCAGACTCTTCACTGAGTAATTTTTTTGTCTTTTTTTTCCTTTTTATTTTATGGTAAGTATTCATCAAATGATTCAACACAATTATTTACATTATTTATATTTTTTTGGTTCTCATCAAACGTTTGATAATTCATTAAAATTTTTAAATTATCAAAAACTTTAATTTTAATAGTTGTATCTTTTCAATGCATTTGATAAATCATTTAAAAAAATCATTAATAAAAATTTCTCAATGTAAAAATATTGAAAAACATAAATAGCTAAAAGCAACTTAATATAGTAATTCAATTTTATTTGGGGAAAAAATTATTTCATTATATTAATCTTACATTCTTTTCCTAATTATTATTTTCTTTTTTTATCAATTAAAAAGAATTTTAAATTATATCTTTATTTTTATAAAAAAATGATAAATTTGCTAAACATTTAATTTTTAACACTATATCAAACAACTTATATCATAAATTCAATACTTCAACTTTTAAAAATAGAAATTCAGTACTTAATGAATTTGTTGAGTTTTTGATTGTTGTTTTTCTAAATAAGGATCAATGGTCATCACTAACCATGCAAAAGTGTGGATGGTATTTAATTCTTTGAGGGGAGGGCAGGTATACATTTATGAGAGTAGGAAAGAAGGATTTTATTTTCCTAGAAATTTAGAAATATAGAAGAAATATTTAAGAAGGAAAGATGCACAGCTAGCTTTCATTGGTTGAGACATTCTAATGAGAAGTAATGAGATTATGCTCTCTTTCTAGATACCTGTCTATCTCATTTCATTTATTTGATGTATGAGTCTTTACCTGCCCTTACTCACGGGGGGACCATCTCCAACCTTTTCTTAGTTTTTCTTTTAAAAATTTTATGAAACTTGTTTTACTTAAAACTAAATTAATTAAAAGATAATTATTTCATATACTGTCAATAGGATATTTTTATGAGTTTGTATATGATGTACTGACAATGTATAGTTTCTATACACTGTCAATGCATCAAAGGTTGACACCTCATCAATAAGCCCTTATATGCAAATATAAATAAAATTTATTTATATTTGCATATAAGGGTTTATTGATGAGGTGTCAACTTCTGGTGCATTGACAGTGTATAGAAACTATACACTGTCAGTGCATCATATATAAATCCTATTTTTATTCCACAAAACAATGTTAGGATTGTGACATGTGTTTTATAAAATATTAAAAAATAAAAAATAAATAAAATAAAAACACGTGTCATGATTCTAACATCGTTTGTAAAATAAAAATATTTCACTGACATTGTATGAAATAATTATCCTTAATTAAAACCTTGAGCATGTCCTTAAATTTCCCAATAGATACTTTTTCATGCTCTGTAAAGACAAACGGTCAGTGATCATATTAGTTATGTGCTTCTGTTGGGTTATGAATACCCTTACTAATTTTTCCACCAATTGATGTGTGTTTTATTTAGTTGAATATACCATCTAACAGTAGAATTTGTGAGAATTTCTTGGAAGAAATGAATTAAAAACCTATCATGTGCATGAGTAATCATCTTTTGGCCATACATGGGAATACATGAGTAATCATCTTTGCCTGAGATTCTGAGGGTTTTTTGTTTTTTTCTTTTTTCTGATGCGCTTGCCTTCAATTTTTCTTGCCTTCGATACCTTCACACTTGAGATAGAAACAGTGTACCCATGAAATTGAGCTTAGGAAACTGTTGATGGCATATTGGAATATGTGTAAGTGTTATCTTCAGGTGAATGCATGGGGATTTATGATGACTACACTTGTTGAGATGTTTGGTTGTCTTAAGGACAGAAACCAAAAGAGCACAAAGGATCTTAGTATTGTGCGATTGATATCCCTCTTGGATAGTGATTTCTTCACCTTTTTATCTTGTTAAGATTTTTCTATAAATTTGTTGTTTGTGTTTGTTGCTTTTTCATCTCTTCTAAAGCTTTCTTCACCATTTCTATCAGAATTGCTTGTTTTTCCTCTGTAATTTTAGATTCACAATAAGTGTTGTATGATTGATGGACGAATTGTCTCACAATTTTCAGTGATATATACATAGACACACACATGTATGTATGTATGTGTGTATACATGTAATTCCTCAAATTTATGTTGAAATTTATATGAACAGCTTGACTTCATGCTTCATCACATTATATATTTTATTTCATTATCTATCTAAGGTTACACTGAATATTCTTTTAAAATTAGAATTAAGTATTAGAATATTTGCACCCTCGAGATAATCAGATTAATTATAATAAAAAAGTGATTTCATTCTAGTCAAAACTCAAAATAGACAAACATGGTGAAATATGCCCCCAAAAAAGACCTATTGAATTATTAGGAAAACAAATTCTAATTGAATTGTATTGTATTGTATTGTATTGAATTGAATTTTATTTTTTAAGTGGTCCCTTAATTAAAAAATAAATTTCAAAATTTCTTATAATATACATCAAAATTCCTAATTAGACCTCAAAAGAGACTGTGGCCCAAGTGATGCCCGTTTTTGTATCCAATAATTGGGCTTGCTTTCTTTGATGGGTAATTAAGGCTCCATAATCAATTCTTCTCAGCCCAAGTCCAAAAAGCTTCTACTAAATTAAAATGAAAAAAAAAAAAGGTATATTATCATAAATTTGATCTGAACCAAAATTTAATATTACTAAGATTTTACGAGTGCTAGTAATTTCTCGTTTCAAATAATAAAAGAAAGAACAATAATTCAGATTTTGGTTAACAATTGTTAACTTTTCTTAGGATGGTTGAAGTTAAAAAATGTTATCTTTTCTTACAAAAGTTGGAAATTAAAATGGAAGAAAATTGAAAATAGTGATGAGTTGTTTTCTTTTTTCTTTCTAATTTTGGCCATGATAAGTTGTTTATACAATAGAAAATTGTTCATTCATCACCAAAAAAAATGGTGAATCAAATAACAATTTAAATTGTAAATTAGAAGACCAAAAAAGAAAAAAAAACCGTGAAATATCAAAACACAACACCTTACTCCATCATGTGAAAGGTTCATCATGTGCTTCTACATATCAGCTTGTTTTCTCTTTGTATAGAACTTGTCTCTTCCTTTTCCGGCATTTAAAGCCAAATGCTGCCTAAAGATGGCAATGAAACCTTCCACTCTCGTTCAATTCCTCCTTTGACAGCTTTCAATTTCAACAAGAAGTGATTGAAAGAAGTGAAAATTGATTTTTTTTTTTTAGATATTTGGATAAGTTCGAATCCTGAAATTGTCACTATTGTGGGAGTTTTATCGTTTACTACTCCTGATTTGAACAGGATTAGTCTCTGACCACAAAGTGGATGAAGCTACCCATAATTATACAAAAAAAAAAAATGGATGCTCCTCCTAAATCTGGTCCTCTTGACTGTGGAATGGATGCTTTCAACCATTTAAACTGTGAATTCAACATCTTGGTAGTAAAAATCAAAGACTATTGGCTATTGGACTTTAAAGCCAATTCTAAAAATATTTGGCATATCCCCGATTAGCATTATAGCCACACAAAGTTTTGTTGGCGTACCAATACCAAGATGTGGTGTGGAAAAAGTGCTGGAATATGAAACACGCTACATAAAAACCAGGTTAAATTTCTATTCTCAATCATTTGAACTTTTATTAAATTATAATATTTTAGACCAATCCCGTATTATTATAAAGTTTATATTTAATGAATAGTTAGATTATAAATATCACACACTGTTATTGAATAATATAATGTCATTTTATTAACTAGTAAATTTAATAATATTTATTTTAAATTTTATGAATTAATAAAGTGATAGGTAAAGAAATTCGAACATCAGATCTAATCATAAATTAGTGAATTTAATGATATTTATTTTAAATTTATAAATTGATGAAGTGATATGTTGTTAAGGGTAAAAGATTCAAATCTTGGATCTAATTTTCTCCAGAAAGGATAACAATTACTAAGCTAAGCCCTAATAATTATTTTTCTTTGAATAGAGTTTTTGAATTTCACAAACAAAATTTGATCCATCTTAATTATGCTTATAAAGTTTAAAAATTTTACTGACGATGTATTAAATAATAATTTTTTAAAATTTATGATTTAATAAAACGACATGCTATAATTTGTTAATAATGAACAAAATTTATACATCGCCAGTCTATATACATAGATGTTAGAGGAATTATGTGATCCATCAAGTAAAAATATTGAAGTTCACTTTTGGGGGGAAAAGGCAGGACCCATTTTTTCTTTGGACTATTTGATAATGGCCCATGGATCACAATAAAAAGGGTCAAATAAGCCCTCAACTTTTAGTCCAAAATAAAATTCAGCTCCCAATATTTTATCGCATAAAATTCAGTCCATAAATTTTTATTTTAGTGGAAATAGACCAAATCTGTTAAATAAACTAACTGTCGTTAGTTTTACATACGTGGCATGCCACGTGGCAGCTAATTAAGCTATCCACGTCAGCTACCACGTATACAAAACTAACGGTAATTAGTGTCATTTAACAAATTTTGACTTAATTGCATAATTGTAAAAGATTGAGGGTTTATTTCCACTGAAATAAAAGTTTATGGAATGAATTTCATGCGATAAAATGTTGAGGGCTGAATTTTATTTTAGATTAAAGATTAAGAGCTTATTTGACTATTAAGCCATATATAATTAATGGGGGCAGATAAAACCAAATGCCAAAGATTTGACTGATTGCCTGCAAAGGAGACTGCCCTTTCCCCTTGAATGAATATTTATTCATAGACAAAAAGTAGGAAAGAAAAAAAATCTCATTTTCATATTCAACAATCAAAATATCTACCACTATTACCAAAAATTTATTAAAAATAAAAGATATTCAAATTTTTTAAAAGTCAACTCTTGAAAAAAGCATAAAATTTATGATTGATGTTTTTTAAAATTAAAAAAAATGATGGGTTTAATTAAGAGCAAATTCTTGACATAAAAATATATTATTTTGAACACGCATGATGTGAGACAAAAAAAAAAAATAAATTCCTGATGAATAAAGTTAATGTTTTGGTCTCAACATCTAACCTGCATTAAGCACATACAAAGGGATGTGTTTTTGTTCAGTAAAAGATGCGTTTATAAAGAATTTTGCGTTTAACAAAATTATCATAATTTTTTAAAATAATATATTCTTTCACTGAAAAAAAAAATATTATCTTAAATTAAATCAACAGTAACAGCTAAGGAATATGTTATTATTTTGTGCACCACCCACCATTAATGGACCATGACTGCAGTTTCGTGGTCAACAAATTCTTAGTTAATTGTTTTAAATAAATAAATCTTAAAGTCAAACAAGCGGTAATCACCAAGCACAATGATTTTCAATTTAATAAAAAAAAACTCTTTTTCTTCAACAAAAAGCACAAGCAAGAAAATAAAAGAATGAAAATACTGCAACTATTAGTAGTATTAGGCAGAATAATCAAATCAATCAACTGTTTAAGGGGTTGTTTGGTAATTTCCCAATTCTTATAGACATGTGTAAGTCAATGACCACAGGCTCTTCTTCTTTAGACCCTACCACACAATTTACGCCCAAATTTGCTTCCTGCTAAGTCATTACAGCAGACCAACAAAAAGAAGAGGCAAATTTTATCTCCTGAACTCCAGTGTTGATTTTGTGATCTAAGTCACAGATAAAACTCTGGGTTTTTGTTTTTGTTTTTGATTTCTGTTTCTTTGTTGTGATAAGCGATGAAGGGATCTTTTTCCAGCAGGTTAAAGATCTTCAGCTTTGTTTTAGCATGGATGTTTTTGCCAGGACTTGTTTTATCAGCGGTAACTGAAGATGATATGAAGTGCCTGGAAGGTGTAAAGCGTTCTCTAGAAGACCCAGATGGGAAGTTAAACTCATGGACTTTCAATAACAACTCGGTTGGTTTTATATGCAAGTTTGTCGGAGTTTCATGTTGGAATGAACGGGAAAACCGCCTGCTAAGTCTTGAACTTCGTGATATGAAGCTGTCAGGACAGCTACCTCAAGCTTTAGAGTACTGTAAGAGTTTGCAGAGTTTGGATCTGTCAGCTAACCGACTTTCTGGTACGATCCCTCCGCAGATATGTAATTGGTTGCCTTATTTAGTAACCCTTGATCTGTCTAGCAATGATCTATCAGGTTCCATCCCATCTGAATTATCCAAGTGTGCTTATCTGAATAATTTGATACTGTCAAATAATAGGCTTTCAGGGTCAATTCCATACCAGTTATCCAGTTTAGATAGGCTGAAGAGGTTTTCTGTAGCAAATAATGATCTCACTGGTGCTATTCCTTCATCTTTTGAGAATCATGATAAGGCAGATTTTTCTGGGAATAGTGATCTTTGTGGGGGTCCTCTTGGAAAGTGTGGGGGTTTGAGTAAGAAGAACTTAGCAATTATAATTGCAGCTGGGGTTTTTGGGGCTGCGGCTTCACTGTTGTTGGGATTTGGGGTTTGGTGGTGGTCCCATTTGCGATGGACAGTGAGGAGGAAGAAGGGGTATATTGGAAGGGGTGATGACAGTAGTTGGGTTGAGAGGTTGAGGGCTTATAAGTTGACTCAGGTTTCATTGTTTCAGAAGCCACTTGTGAAGGTTAAGTTGGCTGACTTGATGGCAGCGACAAACAATTTCAGTGCAGAGAACATCATAATTTCCACTAGGACGGGAACTACCTATAAGGCAATGCTTCGTGATGGATCAGCCCTTGCAGTCAAAAGGCTTACAACTTGCAACCTTGGTGAGAAGCAGTTTCGTTGGGAGATGAATAGATTAGGCCAGCTTAGGCATCCAAATTTGGTACCCCTTTTGGGATTTTGTGTTGTGGAGGAGGAGAAGCTGCTAGTTTATAAGCAGATGTCTAATGGGACTTTGTATTCCTTGCTACATGGGAGTGCTGCTGCTGTAGATTGGCCAACTAGATTTAGGATTGGTTTGGGTGCAGCTAGGGGTCTAGCTTGGCTGCACCATGGTTGTCAGCCTCCATTTCTGATGCAGAACATCTGCTCCAAAGTGATTCTTGTTGATGAGGACTTTGATGCTAGGATAATGGACTTTGGATTGGCGGGGCTTATGGCTTCCTCAGATGTTAATGAGACTAGTTTTGCGAACGGGGATTTAGGTGAATTTGGTTATGTTGCTCCAGAGTATTCAAGCACTATGATTGCTTCACTTAAAGGAGACGTGTATGGATTTGGTGTCGTGCTTCTGGAATTGGTGACTAGGCAAAAACCCTTGGAAGTTAGTGCAGGTGAAGAAGGATTCAAGGGTAATTTGGTGGATTGGGTAAATTATCTCTCTAACTCTGGTAGAATCAAGGATGCTATAGACAAGGCTCTCTGTGGAAAGGGGCATGATGAGGAAATCCTGGAGTTCCTCAAAATTGCATGTCATTGTGTGGTTTCTCGGCCAAAGGACAGATGGTCTATGTTCCAGGTTTATCAGTCATTGACAAGAATGGCCGAGGAAAATGGTTTCTCAGAACACTTCGATGATTTCCCTCTGATTTTCACCAAGGAAGATAATGAATCAATGTAGCTTAAGAGCAAAATCGGGATGAGTATGCAAAATGGTAGTGCATACAAAATTTCTACATCTTGTGGTAAATTCTCAAAGGCTTTTGGTATAGATGATGCCAATCTCCATCTCAGTTGCCTTTTTATATTTGTTATAAATAGTTGTATAATACAATAAACTTGTTAAACTGCAGGTTGTTAAATCTTCAAGAAATCTATTTGTTTGCGCCTTGTTTTGCAATGAAATCAACTCTGAGTATTCATAGATGTTCCGTTTAGCAATCAAAGAGATCATTACCTGGTTTAGGAACTCATATTTCTTTCTATTTTGTTTTAGATACCAACATTGTTTTATTGCAGCAGGAAAGAAAAAAGGCCTTAATTCCACTGTATAACAAAATCACTGCAAAAATTTTTAAACCGTTGATCATTTTCTATTAGTAGAGTGATTGGTCTTCTATGATACCAATGTGGTTGACTTAACTACAAATGCCTATGCTATCGTTTGTTGCTGGCTCTACATGCCCAAGCAATAAGCAGTCATGAATCAAGACAGTGCTTAGAGAAATGAATATACAATGTATGACCTAATTATGTTAGTCGAACTTGATCGAATTTGTCCTTGTGGCCTAATTAGAAAGTATTGCAGCATCTGAGTTATGATGTTTGTTTTCTCTGTTTTATCCTTTTTCCCATCTTTTATCTTTGGAGACTGGTAGTGATCTTAGTAGATATCCTTTGTCTATTGCCATAGTTGTTAATGATTTGTTACATCATCACAGTAGATCAATTGCCAGTGATGCACCATATTGTGTTTATCTATAGCAACAATTGGCTGATGACAACATGAGTGCACCGCTTCGCGTGTTCTCCTAGCCACTTGTTCTTGGCATCCTTTTGTTTATTCACTGTTGCAAAGCAACAAATTGATTATTTATATGCCCCAAATAGCTTTCTGTGGAAATCCTTTCATCTAAGCTGCAAATTTATCGAATATGCACGCCACAGTATCTTAATGAACTGTTCGGAGTTTGGACAAATCTTAACAAGTGCTACTAGAAAACAGCACATCAGCACAAGGCCAATATGTATTGAAATTACTGGTTTTGATTAATTCTTGATAATCTGAGAACCTTGGCATACTTTTTTGGGTTTTGATGGTGGTGGTTTTGGTTTTTCCTTTTCTTTTCATGTGTATGGGTGCACCCGGGCTTGCTCAGGCAACCTTTTTCTTGTTGAAAGGACAATTCTCCGTCAAGATTCATCGTTTTTATTAGAAGTCATTATTTCTCTTTACAGCATTTGGTAGGTTGGCTTTGTATCTTCCTGCTGATAAACAATAGTAGTTTGTAGCACTCCATGATTTTCTGCAGGAACAAGAAATTCATTGTAATGGAGAACAGAACATTTATTGTGTTGATATGAAGCTACAATTGCACATCCAAAGTCCATGCTTTGTCTCCTCTATGGTATGGAAAATCCAAAATGACATGAAAGAAACATCCAACCAGATTTTGAAGCTGAAACACTTGCAATCAATACTGTAACATGGATCCATGTGTCCAAACTCAAGGCTTTTAATAAGTTTCACGCAGACAAAGGCATTCACCACTAGTTCGGCCTTCACAGTTTCACTCTGCTTTAAGAACTTATTGTCCTTGGAACTGCAAGGCCCAAGAAGCATACGCTATTCAAATACTCGTAGTGATCAACGTCCTTATGATCAAAAATCAAAATGAAATTCCTTCATTCACGCGGATGCCTCCTTATCTTCTAACCAACCACCCATCTTTATTAGTTGAAATTCTAGGTAAATACTGTTCATCTGCCAAAAGCTTCATCTTCACACAGTTCAGAGGAACCTAGACACTCAAATTCCTTATCCATGCTGCAGGTTGATTTTGCAAGTGCATTCGCTAGGATATTTCCTTCTCTAAAAGTCAAAACATGTTGAAATTTACATATCCATTTTCTATCGGTTAGCTCCCTAACATCAGCAATGATGTCATCCAGTGGGTGGTTATTGATATCTATTGTCTTGACTGTTCGTTAGGTCTAAAATCACTTCTACATCCATTTCACATGTTATTTTCTAACCAACCACCAATCTTAATGCTTACACACAATTATATCCGTTGATCAAACAAGAGTAGAAAATTAACTCGTACAATTAGTTTATCTCAACTTTCAATCAACTTTCCTTGCATAAAGTTAGCATCATATTGAACAATGACAAACTAAAATGACAGAATCTACGATTGTTAAAACATAAACGAAGATGAGAAATGACAATGAGTATACTAATGACTAGTCCAAGTACAACATAATTGAAGTGAACTAAATGCTCCAAGAAAAAAACCAATACCTCACTCTAAAAGACCAATGTGGAATAACCAAAACTGGTTTTTCTATAACATTCACTGCTAAAGTTGTTGGAAGATTGATGGCTTAATAGCCAAATAAGCGCTCAACTTTTAGCCTAAAATGAAATTCAGCCCTCAACGTTTTATTGCATGAAATTTAGTTTATAAATTTTTATTTCAGTGAAAATAAACCCTCAACATTTTACAATTATGCAATTAAGTCAAAATCTGTTAAATGATACTAACTGCAGTTAGTTTTGCATACGTGGCAGTTGACGTGGATAGCTTAGTTAGCTGCCATATGGCATGCTACATATGCAAAACTAACGACAGTTAGGTCATTTAACAGATTTGGTCTATTTCCACTGAAATAAAAGTTTATGGACTGAATTTCATGCGATAAAACGTTGAGGGCTGAATTCTATTTTGGGCTAAAGGTTGCGGGCTTATTTAATTATTAAGCCAAGATTGATTGTAGCATTTCCTCACTTAGAATCAAGTAAATGTTTTGTTTTTATATTGGCTAGTATCTATTAGTATATAACAGCAATATGAATTTACTAGATTTCTTGCAATGGATAGACTAGAAAGTGGCGGTGTTGAAGCCAATGAGCAGTCGTTTGTTACATCAAATTCAATCAAAAGATTAAAGAAACTGCACGAGAAGGAATCTGTCTCCCATTCCACGCAAGTGAAAGTTCCCTTAATTTGAATCTCAGTTACTTTGGACCGAGTTGCTTCTCGAACCATTCAATATCATAACCAGAAAAAGAAGCAAAAGAGGAAAAAAGTGAAAGAAAAAAAAAGAGAGCAATGACCAGAGATTGCTTCTTGCTTTATTTTTCACTTTGGAGAGATATCATTAAATAATTATACAGTATTATCACTTTGCCTTTTTATTAGTCCCATCAAAAAGAAAAGAAAACCCAAAAAAAGTACAAAGATTTTAGGACATTAAAGAATCTTACATTGTTCTTTCTGATTAAAGTGCAAACAAAAAGATATTGTAGCGATCAAATTTGGATATGTTGTTGGGGTTACTTAAGGATCAAGATCATCAACATAAGAAATTGAACTTCTGAAACATGTCTCCATATCAATATTTGCGTTAATTAAGGTACAATTTCATTGTGTTTTGTCTCCAATCATGTCTGGAAACATTTAAAGTTAAATACGTGTTTCTCTATAGTTTTATTTTGATGCCAGTGAAGGAAGCTAGAGATGACTTTGACAATAAGTTGATAACCCTTTGATAATCAAGTCAGAACATGCTTTGTTCAACTGGAACTGTAGTAAAAGCACGGTTGAAGTAGATGTTTTCCACACAATGTTTGTCAGGTTGAGGTTTTCTAAAGCTCTATCTAAGAATTTTTCTTATTGCAGTTTTTTCAAAAGTAAGATTATTAAAATGTCTCTGAAAAAGTGTTAAAACTAGTGCTTCAGGTCCTAATATCACTTTCCCAGCAACATTTTTGTGTTTGGTTTTAGTTGCAAATTTCTTGTCTTTAAGCATTTTGATTTGGCAAAATAAGTACTGCATGATAGAATGATAAACAAATTGCCATATTTTAATGCGGAATTCAAGGAAAAATGTTTTGAGAAGTGAGCAACTTTAGTCATTAGCTTTTGCTTTATTTAGCTGGGAGGAGGAAGAAAAAGAAACATGAGAGAAGAAACTGAAAACCCAAACAAAAAGGATAGTAATATTGCTGATTAATTTATGCTACAAAGCTACACATCATGTACAGAGACAATATCCCTTTATTGGAATTTGCTCCATTTTTTCTTAACACTGTATATATATATATATTTTTTTTTGCTTGGCCTGGTTTTGTCATTGTAAAACAAAAACATTATCCATGAACCTCTTCCTCTTAAAAGAATTAATCAAGGACAAGCAGAAATGGTGGTGGGACACCTCCAGAAGTTCAATCTTTTTCTCATAGTTCTTGTGTACTTGATGCTTGTGCTAGAGCAGGCACTTGCTTGATATCCATGATGGAAATATTCATTTCAAATACTCACCAATGACAGTGCAAAACTTTTTAATGAATATATTTACTCCAGAAATTCTGAGAGTGGCAAAACAGCATGAACACTAGCAAGAAAAATTTTCAGAGAATTTAAAGTACAAGGTTTATGATCTACTTGTCAAAGACGCATTAAAAAAAAATTTAACAAAATTTCTCCACTTTGATCATCTGCTGATGCTCAAGGAGTCTCATTGCCTTTCACACTCAGGCTCGACCTGGCGGTTGTCTAGACTTTGTTGCTCTCCTGACCATAGAATTACAAGAAAAATGCTCATTAGGTATGTCTAGGTCCTAGTTTAGTGTTTATGATGTTCTTTCCAAGTGCCAAGAAAGGCAGCACAAAACATTCTGAACCTGTGTGCTGAAATGACTGACATGCTGATTTCCAGTTTTCTGAATGAACAAATTTTGTTCCAACAACTTTACTAAAGTGGGTTAGTACTTCCCCCTGTCTTTATTTGTTCCTCGTCAAAATAAGAGAAAGATTGGTTTAAAGAAGCTTTTGTAAGGAATAACATTAACACCAATACCACTGACTTTCATGCATTTGAAATATGAATTAATGGTATCTTTTGTGCACATGTGGATTAATATATCATACATGAAACTAGTAACTATTTGTGCGAGCATCAATTTTTCAGTCTGTTCTTGAATTCATTCAAGCCACCAAAGATTGATTTATCATGTCCGTTCATCAATAAGTATCGAATTTGTTTTATAACAAAAGGGAGGGAGAAGAGGCAGATGGTTAAGTCAAGAAGAAAATAAACACATCCATGTTATCAGATACAAGAATAAGTACCTGTTGTGGATGGGATCAGGTCCATTAGGAACTCTTCTCTTGCTGACATAATTGAGATGGAAATCTTGATGAGAATGAAGCCTATCTTGTCCAGCAAGCTCCCGATGTTTAGTTGATGAAACCATTATTGATTTTTTCATCATGGTTGTTTGGTTTTCTATGATGCAAACAAACAATAAACAAATAACTCCCACAAGCACTGTAACTCCAAACAGAAACCTCAAAGCTCTACCACCCCTCCCCATGATGCTTCTACAAGTTTTCACCAGACAAGTGCAGGCCATTAAACAGAGAAGTTAGAGCAACCATGTTCATTTTTAATGGAGGAAAATGCATGTGGAACACTCAGAAGTGGAAAGGATAAAGGAAGGGAAGAGGAAGCAGGGGATCAAGACCAAGTGCTTTAGGTGGTTTTAACATGGCGGGTAAGAAGCCATTTGTCCTATTTAAAGATGTAAGATTTAGCAACACAGTGTTTTGGGAAAGAAAAGAGAGGAACATGACTAATGACATAGAAAAGTTCGTTGCCCTTGTTGCTTTATATATTGAAGTGGGCCCATGGAGCTCTCTCTCTTTGTTTTGGTTTGTGCATTTTCATGCTGCAAGCAGGCAACCATAGGGGACCTCACTCTCTCACCCGACTCTAACGTGTTCTAAGCTTGTAAAAGCTTTAGGGGCTTGTGCCTGTTATAGCAAAATATTATTCTATTGTGCCCAACCTACTGTATGATTACTTATTATCCTCCATTCAATCAGAAAAGAAGCTCTCATAACCTGTACAAACAAAAGAAAAAGAAGAATCTAATTAAAGAAGTTTATAGAGGTAGATATATTCAAAGGGTTGCTTCTTGGCGAGCTAACATCGACAAGCAGGATTCCATCAATCAGTCCTTGAAAAGGGGTAACTTTGAAAGCGAAAGGCATAAAACTAAGTAGACAACTGCCTTGGCTGGAGTTTCAAGTTTTCTTACTCTGCAAGTATGTCATCCTACTTTTCCAAGTCAGTTTTAACAAAGTATTATAAACCAACCAAATTGTATGTAATCCAGGAAATGTATGCATTAATGTACTATTACGATATGCTCAAGGCAAAGTGGCAAACCATCTAGCAATTTCTTTAAATTGCTTTTAAGCAGTAAACAGGCATTGAGAGTCCCACCAGATATAGTATAAATACTAAAGAAATAAGAAAAGATACCAGAAATTAGAGAAATCTGAGCTTATTTTGCTTTATTGAGTCCCTTTCAAGAGTCTAGATATGGACCATATCTCAGTTATCAGAAAATTTATGTTATCCACATAGCCAGAAAGAAGAAAAAGTATATCAGGTTTATGCACTCTTTGATTATTGCAACTCTCTTTACTGTTCAACAAAAAAAATAAAGGGGAGAAATCAAAAAGAAGAAATACATTTCTTAAGCACATTCCTGAAAAAGAAAAAAAAAAGATGCTCTTATCAGATAATGAACAAATTCAGCGTTACACAATGAATCTGACATACTTCGAAAACTTTTAATATGAAGATTCATATATCCATTTCAACAAATCAAGAAGAATACAGAACTGGCTAAAGAAAATCACAGGGAAGCAACAGACAAGCTGTTTAAGTTCATGTTATTTATGAAAGGATAAACAATGGTAACAAAAACAATAACTATAAAATTGATTCCTACTAATTACAAAGTTGCTGGTAATTCTGCATTAACCACAAGAAAACTTGCTGTTGAATATTAAAAGCATAATGAACCATACAAGAAAGTCACAGTTTAATCAGTCAGCAATGAAACTTGAAAGTTAAACATAACCTAGTTCATGACATCTAAGTAATTCCATTGCTAATCTTGGGTTTCTCAAATCATATCTAGTACCGTATCTCCACTTTGAGGATTGGACTTTTAGAAGGTTTCATAGTAACTTTAGTCAAAGCCCAATAAATGCTGTCATTTTCGAAAGGCACAAAAATGAATTTGGAAATATATCTATGATTTTCTTGTAGAAGATTACATCCTCCAAAAAGAAACACTTCAATAATTCTTATATTGTGGGACAACCATGTGACAATAATTTTCTCCTTTTTTTATTTAAACAAAATTCTTAAATGGTTCCTCACCCAAGGCAATCACTAAAATGAGTTATTCATTTAGATCTTCAAAGAATGATAAAACAGACAAGAAACAATGTTAACTGTCATCAAATTTATATGCCAACAACATTGAAAAAGAAATTTTACTCAAAAATGGAAAGAGATGTTTGATTAGTTTGCTAAACATTTGTTTTCCAAACCACGGTCGAAGAGCAAATAGTACTAATGCTTTGAACAGATTAGATATGTCTCGCTGTCAATTATTTTGCCCCCTTCCAATAATCAGCTTCCTTTACAAAAGATAGAACAAAACGAAAACCAAACCACAAAAAGAAAAAGGTAAAGATAGAACAGACCAGCTTCCTCCTATAAAGCTCAAAGTATCAATTGAACTGCACCACCTTCCCTGTTAAATAAAAAATCCCTTCTCTTTATGGCATCCATGCTTTTGGACACTGTATCTTCTATCTGACATGAGGAAGGTATGCTAGATGAGCATCTCCATGGCCCCAGTCTTGGTTCTCGGCTGGACCAACAGATTCTAGGTTCAAACAAAATGTGCTTTAACCAAGCTTGTCGGCATCGGAAAAGTACAGCAGGTAGGGTTAGTTGAGATGCTTTGGATCTGCTTTTCAATGAAAAACTCCAATGGCAAACCATACCAGCCCTCACTGGATTTAGAAGAGAACTACAAGGCTATGTTCAAAATACATATGATCCAAGCAGTCAAACCAACATGCCTCATCAGATTAATTACATACAGCAAGATTTATACAATGATCAACCTTACATTTAAGACAAGGGGTCTAAAATCAATGTACAAGTTCAACAATCTGAAAGTAAGCAATCTATCCCTCCTTATCAGGCACTTCATAAAAAATTTAGATTCCAAAGTTCTTATAATTATGACAAAATCAGCTTGACACACCATGGTATGTGGTTCATACTAATCAAGCAGGAAGGAAACATGACAGTACCAATGAAGAGATGATCTGCAATTAGAAAAATGACCCTTTTAAAAAATGCAGAGGAATACACAAAATAATTCAAATGAATAAACTGCATTTGACAAATGACAGCATTGATTACACAGAAAAGTACCCATACGTCTGGCTTAAGGACAATTGAAGATTGAAAAACTTTAGAGATAATTGAAAGACAGCGCTACCAGTGACAAGTAAAATGGCAGTTAAACTTTCTGTGCCGTATTTTGAAGGGTCTTCTCTGATTTTCTTTTCTTCTGTGCCCACTCGGGTCCATATATTGCTAAATGTGTCCTACCAAATCTTCGATCCTTGATCTACATTTTATATTAACAAATAAGTATAATAAGACTTGCCAATGTCCTGTCCTCTGATTAGATAGAAATAATTGCTTTGCATGCTAAAATCTACATTACAAGTTACTAAATCAATAATAGATTATACCTCCCCTCCCCTCCCCTCTATCAGGTAGAAATAAAAAATCAAAATGGGTACAATAGTAGAGGGCATGGGTCTATATGCATAAGACACTTCAATTCATGAAACTTCATAAAGCTCCACACTCCTATGCTCTGGGATGTGAAAGGCTGACCCCTTTAAATGAAGTATATTCCAATTTTCGAGAATTATATCAGACCAGAGATTCATTCATTTTCTTTTCTTCCAGGAAGCTTAATGCAAAATAACAAACAGTTAGTTAACAGAAATACCTTTACAAGGCATCCACAGGAATCCAGCATGTCTGTTCTCAAAGGATATTCCACTACCTAGACCATGAAAGTTTGAAATTTGAGAAAACAAGGGGAATAGTGTTCATACAAACTCATTCTCTGAACAAACAACAAATTGCCACTCACAATAAAGGTGTCTTCTCCAACAATAGCTGACTTTGAAATTTGAGCCATAAGGGTACCATAATCAACTTGGGTGTATGGAGGTGTTACACTGATGTAATCGAATGGTCCATTATTACCTGCACATTATCAAACATTAGTTCGAAAAGAAAGGTTAGATTTTATCGCTAAAATGCAGTTAACCCCTCCATCCTTTCTTTTGAAAGTAAACGTGAAATTCATTCTTTAGATAGACATCAAATTTCAAGAATATATGGGCTGATGAACTTATTTCACACACCCGTACCTGCTCTTCGTATCTTTGTTTCTTCCTTGAAAGGCAGAGATAAATGCTTGCAACACATTTGAGCTGACAGTTCCATTAACAAAGTAGTTTCTTGATGCTAATTTACTGTAATGAATTGGCTACCATTAACATGTGCTGTAACCATCTACTGTTCTTTGCAGTTTTACACCTACATTCACGTAAACAGTCTACATTCTTAAAGTTGCCCTATGCTACACGTCATGTATGCTCACAGATAAAGTTGGTACATTAGAATTTATAAGTTAGTCTTTGTTGAAATCCATTTCTTCATGTTCTATTTTCCTCTCTCCTAAATGATCCATAGGCAAGAAAAGTGATTGGCAGAATCAAACTTTTGGATTTTTTGCTCTCATCTTTGTTATATACAAAGTTCAATTTGCAAATCAGGAATAACAATGAAATTTTAATTACCTCATAAGAAATAGAAGAAGAAACATACCTACAAATTGGTCAGCCTGTTCTAAGAAGCTTTCAACACGAACAGGATGTATAACTGAGGCATCAAGAAACCCAGTCCATTCCAGGTTTGGTCGCAGAACATTTGAAACAACCCAAGGATCCATCTCAACAAAATGAACCTGTAGAATCAAAGAACAGACTTTTAATTTACATTAAGGATATATGCTACATTTATTTATTTATTTATTTTTAAAAAAAGAAAACTTTGAGTGCTGTAGCAGATTCTTAATCCTAAAGAAAAATGTCAAATCATTTACACTAAATCTGACACAACAACCAGATAAAGACTAATAAGTCTCTAATAGTACCTCAGAGCATCCTCGGCTAATAGCTTCAATCCCAACAGAACCTGTACCACTATAAAGGTCTAACCAGCGACCAGGGCGTAAAGAGGCAGGACAGCCGCCAGCCACCTAAAAAGCACTAGAATGAATCATTATTAAGAGAAAGTATCAGAAGAAGCCCATATTCCCTACAATCCAGTCTATTGTCATCACATCAACATACATAACAGCACTGGAAAATCATAAACTATTTATTGATACACATGGACAGGATAACATGGTCAAGAATAAGATACACCACCTGCAGTATATCAAAGGCAGCACCTTTAACCACTTCCATCATTGGTCTCACATCCATGCCTTTAGGTGAGAGCAACTTCTTTCTTTTAGCCTTTCCTCCAAGCACCTAGGATGTTCAATATGTTTGTTTCAATTAGCTCCTGAGGATTAGCCACTTAAAATGGACAAGAAAATATTGTCTAAACATATCAAGCCTATAAAATATCCGCAACTGGCACACCATTGAGACACTCAAGTTCCTAAAGAAACCCTTCAGAACCATAAAGACTCAACTGCTTCTGAAAAGGTGACATACAAATTGATTCCAAATTCTAATCAGATGCCAAATTCCTCAAACAGCTTCAAATCACCAACATATATAACCATTTCCCCAGTGCCTTTATATCAAAAAGGATTTTCTTTTTTTTTTTTTCAGTAGCAGAATAACATCTATTATCCTTGATTCCTCCTTCATAAAAATCAAAATCAAGACATTATCAGAATAAAGGCATGATTTGGTGCCTGAAGCAACTTATGAGTGGTTCTTGGGGGCTTAGCTTCCTCCTCTGCCACGACTTCCTTTCCCCTTTTAGTCTACAAAAACACAATTCAAAAATCAAATCGTTAAAACAATTTATCAAGTTTTCAACAACCCAACTAAAAAGGAAAAAAAATCCACCTTTGGCTCAGATATGTACTCATTGGGATCAAAACCATAACTGTCACGCAAAACTTTCTTGTCTTCAGCTGTCAAACCACTTCCTGATTCTGCCAAAAAACAATTAAACCAAACAAAGTCAACTTTGTTGTCAATACAAGATAACTTATGACAAAAATGATGATAAAGAAAAGTGGGTTTCTTTTAACTGTAAGAGAAGAGGATGATGGAGGACGCTTTGTTGGTGTTGGTGGGTCTGGAGGAGATGCTGAAGAGAAGAGGATTTGCAGATAAAAAGGCGAGCTTTTCGTTGTAGGAGTTGAAGTTGTAGGGTAAGGGAGAGAGAACTGAAGAGGATGAAACAGCCATTTTCGCTGGAGCTTGAAATTTCAGTTTCAATGTTTACAGTCTTACATAGTGAATTCAGTGACCACCGTTCCATGGGGATAAGCAGGGTTTTTCCCTTTTTTTTTTTTTTTTAAGAAATTGCTGGTGTGGGAAATGAGTCAAATGACAGGCTTTTTTTTTTGTTGGAATTTCATGAAAAATTAGATAAAAATATTAGATTTATTGCTATTTCAATTTCTTTACATATAAAAATTAGTTTTTTTATTACCACAATTTTTTTTTATTTTACAATCTAATATTAATTATGTTATGATCGAAATTGAAAATTCGTAAAATTCTCTCAATAGTAACGACTCAAAAAAATATATGTTTTATCAATGACCGCCAGTAATAGTAAAAGTGTCCATGGATCAATTCACTTGAATTTAGTTTGGATCTAAGTTATTTATTAATACATTATCACAAATTCGAACTCGATCTTATCTTTTTATTTAGGTTTAAGTTTTTATTCAGACCTATTTTTAAATAAATTGGAGCCTAGCTCGATCCAATCTGAATATTTTTTTATTTTTAATTTTTTATTCTATTATTCCTTATAAAGTTTAATATGATTTATCAAATTTTGCATGTTAATTTTTATATTAAATATATATAACCATATTTATTAATTAATAATATTTTGTATACGTATAATTATAATATACTTAGTAAATATATATAAAAACCTCTAATATTAATTATTTCAAACTAGGTTGGGCTTAGGTCTAAACTGATAAAGCTCGACTCGAGTCGAAAATTCATTAGTTCTCATTTTTTATCCAAACTCCTTTATTACATTTAATATTTTTGTTCAAATTCGCTAAAGAATTGAACTAGTATTTGAGTTTTAATGGGCCGCTCCCTGTAGACAGATTTAAGCAGTAGTATCTAAAATAGATGTTACAAAATGATTCAGATAAAATTTGGGAACAACTCTTCGATGATTAAGAACAAAAAACATTTATGAACAAAAAAATTTTCTTTAAATGTATTATTACCAGTACCATTAATTTTTATCAACTTCTACCAGTTCGTTTGAAACCCACCGGACCCATGATGCGGTGGTTCCAACATAAAAAACAAAAAAAATGCACCATAGACAAAACAAAAATAAATATAAATTTTTTTTTTTACGTTTTTTTTCAAAATTTTGGTATTATTTTTTTAAAATTTTTTTTATTTAATGGTCATTTTATCTTTTTCAATCTTACTAGAATTAATCTTGCCTCCTATCCAAACTAGCCATAAGATTCAAATGCAATTTTTTATTATTATAAGAAACCTTGCTACAATATAAATATATATATATCAGTGCAGTATAAAATACAAAAATTATTTTATCAAAAATTCGCATTCAATCACAAACAATTTCTGTATTCTTACTAAATTTATATATGATTTTGTCAAATTTAAATTTGTGTCATTTTCATGTGGTTTTCATATTGATTGTATTATGTTATGATATCACGTGTAAAATTAACAAATTTATTATTTGAAGTAAAAAAATTGAAATTGATTTTTTTTTAATTTAAATAAAATTCAAAATATTTTAGTACAATCTATACTATATACTATTTTTGTCTCTTCTTCTCCATAAGCTTGACACATGTCTTTTTATTTTTTTCCCGCACCAACTTTTTTTTTTTTTACTTAAGTCCTTTTGTTTTTTTTCTCAATAAATTTTTTTAGTTAAGTCCTTTTATTTTTTTCTCAATAACTTTTTTTTAGTTAAGTCCTCAATATGTTTTTTTACATTGCTCTTTAACTCTTTTTAATCCAGTATTTTATTATTGTTTTGTAGTATTGCTTTATATTTTTATCTATTTGCTTCTTCTACTTGCATATATTTTGCCTTCGAATGAAAATTATTATATAAAATGGTTTTTTTAACTCTAACTTTTCCAAAAAAATACTTTTACTTTACATATTGTACTTTGGAGTAAATATAAACAGTTCAATTAGTTATTCTTAAAATAAAATATTTACAGATGTGTTTAAAACCTTACACTTGAAAACTAATATAAACAAAGTATTTTTAGCTATTTTTTCTTACCTCTTTATTAAATTGTCTGAACCACTGTGTCGTATATATATTTTGGTGCTTATACTTTTTATTGTTGTTGCATCATTTTCTTAATTTGTTTGTTTTTAGCACAAATTATCTATTTGTCATATTATTTAGCTTAAGTAGTGTGTATTTTTTTAATTCAAACTGATCCAAATTTATCAAAAAATTATTTTTGGACATTTTGTTTGATATATAAACTCTTTTCTTAGTAAACATGTTTCTTTTTTGTACTAAATAATATGAAGGAATTAAATATTTCTTATGATTAACAACTCTTATCTAATAATCAATTTTACTAATTTTAAAAATTGCAAAATAAAAATAGACACGTAGCATCGCGCGGGTATATATCTAGTATTTAATATAAGGATTATTATCCTATCTACTCTCAGTAGAGTTTTTTAACTCCACAAGCGGGGTTAGGATGATGACATGTGTCCTTTAAAAATATTAAGAAAATAAAAAATAAATAAAATGTGACACATTTTATCATCCTAACCCTGCTTGTTGAGTTAAAAAACTCCACTGACAGTGTGTAGGATAATTTTCCTTAATAATACATGTTTTAGAAAATAGAAGATACATAAATGAGATTTTTTTTACCAAAGAAAATAATTGAACAAGTAAATAAGCAAAATGATTAAAGAAATAAACAAAAATTTTCATGTATCATGTTTAAACAAATAAATAAAATGGAGTCAATATAAATAAAAAGGATGAAACAGAATTGTTAAATAGAACAAAAATCTAAGAAATGAATAGAATGAAAACTGAAAAAAAAAAGGGGGGGGGGGTGGGAATTTAATCCAGTGTTAAAATATATAGATTCAAGCATCCAGTTTTAATATTTTTTAAAAAATATTTAAAACTTTAAGATAATTTTGATTAATATGTATGGATAATTTTTTTAATTTAAAAATAACATTATAAGTATAAGAAAAATCAAATTTTGAGATAGATTTTATTTGATTTAAATAAAAGTAAAGGGAACTTTGTCTATTTAAGTTGAAAATTTCAAATTATTCTAATTTAAAAATAACATAATAATAAATAAAAGAAATTTTAAATTTTGAGATAATTTTTAATTGATAAAAAATAAAAGTTTGATATTTAATTTTTTTAATTTTAAATATTTTAAAATTAAATAAGTAATTGAATATGATTATCTTGTAAAAAATTAAAATTAATTCATTATCTTATAAGTCAAAAAGTTTAAAATATTTTTACTCAAAAAATTTGACTTTTATATATTTCTATAAAATATAAAATAAGATGTAAAGAAAAAATCTAATATTTCTAATTGCTTTTTCTTTTTTGAGAAATGATTCATATATTTTTTTTGTCAAAATCTCTTGATATCCAAAAATTATTTTAAGTTCCAATTAATACGAAGTCAAATTATGATCGAACTATGAATAAAAAAACTTTCTTAATTTATTTTTTCATTCACAATACTCAAATTTAAAATCTTATTTAAATCACACCGAATTTTTTTCATTAGATCCATCAAACGTAACTAGAAATAGAAATGATTCATATATCGATTTTTGCTACAAATTATATGTCTATGTCATACATGATCCACCAACCGAACCACAACTTGACCCAACACCAGCCATAATCCTTGAAATTGGTGCAACCGATAAAAATGCCACCGGTTTTCTTCCTAGAAAAAAAAAAAAAACCGTAAAAACCACACTCTCCCTTGTCTGCACGCTATCTAACACGCCATATATTGGCTACCATCCACGTGTCAAATTCCATCGCCGTCCGATGAGTTTATCCCTATGCGATTGGTGCATGTGGACCCCCCAGTTGGGAAAACCGCTTTTACACCAATTATCGACTTTTCAAAGCCCAAGCCCTTGGCCATTCCGTGTTCGACGCTGTCGCTGAAGACTTGAAATACTATTCTTTTGGGATTTTCACTTTGGAATTAAACTCTAACAGTCAATAGCTCTGAGCCCATAATTTGGAATATAAAAAAGTTACAAACTTTGTGTTGTTCTTGTGGAATTTTACTGTAAGAAACAATAATGGGGAGTTGTGTTTCAAAGCAAGGAAGCTTTGGGGGATTCGCAAAGAAGAAGAAAAGGAAGATTTTGAGGAGAAAAAGGATCATTGAAAGGAGAGTTTCTTCTCGTAAGCTTGAGAATGGGGAACATTGTGCTGGTTCTAAGGACTTTTCTCGATCTAGTTCTGCGATCCAAGGTTAACCCTTTGTTTTTCTTGATAACCCTTGAATTATTGAAGCCTGTCGTTGGTTTTTGAGTTCTGGATTAGACTGATCGAGGGAAGAAAAGTGAATTTTTTATTAGTTTAATCTTGTTTAACTTAATTTTTGGTTGATTCACAAATGTGCATGCCTTTTTCTTTTGGATTAAATAAATGAAGTTATAGTTTTGAAGCTGTTATGATCTTAATGAAGAAGGGCTTGGAAAAACGTGAGTTTAAATTATAGGGCATTGCTCTATTTCATAAGCACTTTTCATAGTTATAGAGGGTTATTCTCTGCTTTGAGTATTGATGATTGATGGATTTTTTGACTTTTATATTACTGGGTTTCTTTTTTTTTTTTTTTTTTGTAGTATAGACTGTAAAGTTGATCTTGATTTTTGGTTTGGATGCTGGTGTCAGGAAGTGCGGACTTGGCATGGCGTGATTGTTTTTCGGTGTTTGAGTCTGAATTGGATGAAGACTTTTATAGTCTCCACGATGGTATGCGTTTAGTATATGATCAGTTGAATCTCATTCTTTGAAAGAATTAAGCTTCATAAGGATTTGAATTTATAATCCTGTTTTGTTTTGTTTGCAGAAGTAGTCTCCTCTGAAAATTTATCTGCATTGAGTGTATCATCTCCTAGAGATTTGAATCTAATAAGCAAGTCTAATAATCGCACCGAGGGGAGTGCTGTATATGTGGATGATATTTCTAGTGAAAGTGCTCGTGGGGATGAAAAGCAAGTAGTGCATCATGTCGGACTTCTTCCAAATAATTGCTTGCCTTGTATGCCTTCAACTGCCCCTTCACTTGAGAAAAAAAGATCATTCAACCCAGATACTCTTAGTTCAAGGAAGAAAGCACCTCTGAGACTATCCTTTAAATTGAGGGAGGGACATGCCAATCCAACATTAGGTGACTGCTACCAGCTTTTTCCTTATCATCCTTAACCATCTTCTATATTTATCATATGCCTTATGTTTATGTGTGCATGATCTTATTTCTTATCAGTTTCTCCCAAGGTGCCGTTGCAAAGACCAGTAGCTGGTACATCAGTCCCATCCTGTCCAAAAGAGAAGAACATGCCTGATTGTTGGTCTCCTCTTGAGCCTAGTTCTTTCAAGGTCCGTGGCCAGAACTACTTTAGGTGAGAGCACATTTTTTTCAGCAGTTTAACTTTTCTTATTGAGTGCACATGCATGCAACTTCAGTGATCTGGGAACTTCTGATTTCGTAGTTATAGATTCCTTTCCTTAATTTTTTTGTTGTTACTGGCTAACTGAATTCAGTGATACTATCCATTTACTCTTTTGACAGGGACAAAAAGAAGGAATTTGCTTCAAACGCTGCTGCATATTATCCCTTTGGTGTTGATCTCTTCTTATCTCAGCGCAAAATTGATCACATTGCTCGTTTTGTGGAACTTCCAGTCTTTAATTTATCTGAAGAAATTCCTGCTGTTCTTGTAGTAAATATTCAGGTGCTTTTACATTTTCATCTTTACCTTCTTTTCACCTAGAATTGATTCCATGTGGTTATCTGCATGTTTTCCTGACTTAAGAGTGACCTTCAAGAGATGTTGATTTGAAACTTTTCCTCTCAAGGTTTGCTTTAAATTCTATCCAACATTAACAAAATTAGGCAGTAAAATAGAATTATTATTGTTCAACTAAGTAATTAGCACATTGTTCAATCATGCTTTGCTGACATTCTTTGCTTGAAACTGATATATGAACTGAAGTATGCTCAATGTGTTTATAGGTTCAAATATTTTTGTCCACACAGACATGAACATATATTTCTTCATTGGAAACATACTCTTTTCTATTTGAATTTTTCTAATAATGAAATTCTCTTTTGACCTGCAGATTCCGTTGTACCCTATTACACTCTTTCAAAGTGAAAATGATGGAGAAGGAATGAATTTGGTGTTGTACTTTAAACTATCCGAAAGTTACTCGAAAGAGCTACCACTTCAATTCCGAGAAAATATTATAGTAAGACAAATGCATCTATTTCTCTCTGCTTCTATGCTAGACATTTAACTCTTGGATGTCCCTTGTTTCAGACATTACTTTGTTATTGTTTATCTTAATGCGTTCTTGTTATGTTTACTTCTTGTTTGAAAATTATTATCTTTTTGATATTTTTGTTCTTTCTTTTATCAACAGAGGTTAATCAATGATGAGGTGGAGAGAGTTAAAGGGTTCCCTGTAGATACTATTGCACCATTTAGGGAAAGATTGAAAATGATTGGCCGAGTGGCAAATTTGCAGGATCTTCATTTAAGCACAGCTGAGAAGAAGCTTATGAATGCTTATAATGAAAAACCTGTTCTCTCGCGTCCTCAGCATGAGTTTTACTTGGTAATTTTTTCCTTAACCTTTCTATCAGATAATTATATTTGGTTTTAATAAATTTATCACTTTATTTGGCCCGATATGCAATGTTTCTGTGGTTCTTTCTGAATTTTGTTCCGGCAATTTGACTAGATAAATAGAATGATTCAATTTTCTTTGGAAAGAGGTAGTTTTATTTTTTACAATGCATATGATTCTGATGGCCTAGAATCTTTCAGGGAGAAAACTACTTTGAGATCGATTTGGATTTGCATAGATTTAGCTACATCTCTAGAAAAGGTTTCGAGGCCTTTCAGGACAGATATAAGCTGTGTGTACTGGATTTTGGTTTGACAATTCAGGTAAATCTCCTAGTCACACAAGGCTGCCTTCTATGCTTTAAGATTTTACTCGGACACACGTGATATGATTGTTGCTTCTGAACAGGGAAGTAAAGCAGAAGACTTACCGGAGAATATGCTATGCTGCATATGCTTGAACCAAATCGACCATAGTAATTATCATCAACTGCAATTACAAGCAAGGATGCTTGAACCGAATCGACTATAGTAATTATCATCAACTGCAACTATACGCAAGAATTCTCTGTTGCGATGGCAAATGCTTAACTGTTGTTTTTGTCATCAACCAAAAGTTGAACAAGAATACAATAAATTTTTCCTCTTTCTATTATTTTTAAATCTTGACTCCTCAATCCATTACAACCTAGATTTTGCCTTGTTTTTAGGGTGAGAATAAATCTTATAAGTTGTACGTCCAATTTTGATGACTAGTGTTTTTTTATTTTTTGTTTGTATAGAAATGTTCAGATGTAAAGTTAAGAAAAGGCAGGAAAATAAATATATATTTCATCTATGGCCCTTCACTGTTGTTTTAACCTTTCATTCAACATTGTTGTAGTTTGTCAATATATGGGGTACTTTGGACTGGCTCTCTAATGGCATCATTCCTATGTTTCCCCTTGTTCATTGAACTATGTGTACAGGATTTTTTGACTTTGAAATCCTTAGTGCTGGGTTTTTTCTCTGTTAAGATCTTTCATATTAGAGTTGATGTATCATTCATGATGGGGCAAGATATGCTGGTCATCTGTTGGATTTGCTGTCCTCTTGCTAACATTTAGAAGAACAAAATGTTATGAGCTGTTCAATCCTAGTACCTGTAATCACAATCCAGTATCAAGGACTGTTTGAACAATGCTTTTTGATGTTTATGTTCGAAGGCATCTGGTCAGAAGCCATATCAAAGCATGCTTTAATGGCTTGTACGTGCAAAAACAACAGCATCTTCTAAGATCCATTGGTTCTTATTTCTGAGTTTTGTATGTTTCAGGAATTTGTTTGTTTCATTTCCCTATTGACTATAACTTCCTTGAATCTCTTGATAATAGCCTAAAAAGTTCCATCATGCATTCCATCGTGTATGGAGGAGTAACGATAGTCGAAGACATCCTCTCCTCAAAGCTATTATCTGTGAATGAGATTGGGAACCAAGGCTCATTTTACAATATTCCATAAACAAGAAGATTTGTTTCAGGCTGACCCAAAGAATAGATTGAAGAAACCATGCAACAATTTTGAGCAATTTTCTGGTTCATAAGTTAAAACATGAATGCTTACCATTTTAAGGAAAAATAAGATGATGAATGAAAATTTCTGTTTTTCATGGAAAATTTTCATGAACTCTCTGTCAACCATCTTAATGTATCAAACAATTAAATTAATATCAAATAAATAATGTAGCAAATAATTAAATTGATATCAAATAAATGAACAAAATCTAATGGATGTAAAATGAAAGATATCCTATGCTGTTGGTCCCATGCATCGTCTGAAAATCGCAGAGATGCCACACCTTTGAACTTTCTGTGGAGAAGCATTGTTTTCTGGATTAGGATGAGCTTGAAAGTCTGTTGGTTGGGGATGATGAATCTTCTCTTGCGGCACAGAAAACAATTCCTCAAGGCTCCTATTGCCTTGAAGGTTTTCCTGATCATGCCTTCTCTCCCCAGCTGCTGCTGATGCTTCTGCATTAGGCAACCCAGTTTTTGGATCAATTATGTGAAGGTCATTCCATATACGGCCTGATGAGCCTTGTCGCCGGAACGAGACAGATGATCTTTGCAATGTTGTCATTGATCAGAAATTTTTTTATGTTTTGTTTTTCTTTGCCTTTCCTCTTCTTTTCTCTGTCTGTCTGTCACTTGGTATGCATTCTTTTAACTAACATAACTGTTTTCTGTTTGGGAATTTATTTTCTTCTTTCTAAAGTTCATATCCTTTATTTAAGGTTGCCTGGATTGGTTAGGACACTGTAGTTAGGCTTGAATTAACCGTTACTGGTTTTAATGCCTTGATAACGGTCAGAATTTTCTACCCTTTGGGAGAACTAGTTATCAGAATAAATATTATGGTTATGGTAAATTGCTTATGCTATAAATAGGTATTATGAGTTATGATTGGTTGATGCATGTCACATTTTGTTTTCAATTACTTCGAAGCCGAAATCATATTTCTCTATCCAGTTATCAGCATCTGTCATTAGTCCATGAATAAGTTTGTTATACTTACACGTAAAGTTTATGTCACATGATAGAATACAATATCCTTACAGTGATAGATTTGTTACGTTTTTACAATATGGCATAATTCTTCCTTAATCTCTCGGGAACAATATGGTAAATACTCGGTCTATACTGAGAATGCTTTATTTCTAATTTTACCATTGTTCATATTCACCTTGAGGAATCGGTTATGCTCAACTTCAAATCATAGTTATAATAAACCTAGTACCAAGTTATCAAGATAGTGTATAAAAACATGCTTATCTAAACCATCAGTCTTAAAACAGAACTTAGTAATCAAAAGAACCATCTAAAAGTTGAGGAAATTGAGAACGTATCTCACTGTCCCTATCCAAGATGGCATCAACAAACGAACTTGCAGAAGATGAAGAAGCATGATTCATTGTGGAGGAGATGTAATCATATGCTGCAACTCTGTTAAAGTTATGGTCACTTCCACCATTGGCTTTTCCGTGGGATATTTCCTTCTGTGTAATGGCTGAAGATTTTGTTGTTGAGGTTCTAGGGAATTTGTACTCTTCTTGCTGCAGAAAGTTTCCATGGACGACAGGGTTACTCAGGAGAAACTCACTCCAACTGAAAGAAGAAGCAGTTGGCGACGATGATGAACAAGAAGAGGTAACTTCAGTAAAGAAGTTTGGTTGGATAAAGCCTAAAGAAGAGTTAACTTCACCCTGAGCCAGAATGTTCCATGAAATATTATCAGTAGCAGATGAGTTTAGATTATCTTGGACTTGCCCTATCATTGGCTTAATGACCATGCAGTTATTTTGGAGCCCATTGGTGATCGAGGATGGCTCAATCTTGGGACTCAAAGTGCTTTTCATGTTCTTGCCGAAGGACCCAATAAGATTCTCAGTGTTCGGGAAGTTGTTAATGTTTCCATAATCAGAAAGAACCTGAGAAATTGGCTTATGAGTTATAGGATCAATTCCCAACTTGGAGAGCTTCTTTCTCAGCTTAGTGTTCCAGTAGTTCTTCACATCATTGTCTGTTCTTCCAGGAAGATGTCTTGCAATTAATGACCATCTGCAATTGCAATGTCATCCAGTTAAGCAATGAGTCTGTCCTTTTGTATGAGAGAGAGAAGAGAACATTAAATTTGCATTATTAACAGAAAATAACAGGCTGGTAGACATGTTGTGTATCCAAAAAGTTTTTATGAAAAAAAAAAAAGGCTGGCAAAATGGACATTCAAGCATTTTAATCTAAAAATCCTGAAAATGAAAAGTTTCTAATCTTCTCTCCAACATTTTCTTGGGAAAGTGATGCAGAGATGAACTTTATGGCTATTACCACAAGCAGTTAAAGAAATCTAACAATTTTAATCTACTAATGCCAAATCTGTTCAAAGCCTTGAACAACAATATTCTTGGTATTCATCACTTTCTGGCATGGGAAAATCAGAAAGATATAGATTCTTGCAGTGAATCAGAAAAATAATGAGAAAACAAGAGAAGCAGCAGCAAATAAACCTGGGGCCAATAAGTTTATGAAGATTGATTATGACATCTTCCTCTTGAGAAGTGAAGCTCTCATGTTTAAGGTCAGGCTTCAAGTAATTAGTCCACCTAAGCCTGCAGCTTTTCCCACACCTGTTTAATCCTTTCGAAAAACTCATGCAATAAACCCAAGTTAATATGATGCATTATCTTAATAAATATATAGTAATCTTCAAGACATTGGTTTTTTGAAGCATGAAAAGAACAAAAACCTGCTTTCTTTGGAACCAAAGTCCAGTTGCCAATCCCATGGCGGGAAACATAAGCAAGAATCTTGGCATCTTCCTCAGCAGTCCAAAGACCTCTCTTAACATTGGATTTATCACAGCAAGGGGGTCTTCCCATTGAATGATAATTGGTGAGATATTTTGAAAGGAGTGATGAATTATGTGAGGGTGATGCAATTGATTCTAATGAGATTGTACTTATAATTTGAAGAGAAGAAAGAGAAGTGCTTAAGAAGTGAGAGGAGGTCAGAAAAGCATGAAAATGGCTCCCGATTCATCAAAGTGCAAATTTTGCATGATATGTAACTAAAGCATTGTAAAGCATTCATGATAAATGTCTACTTGGGAAGCCATTTATTCAAATCTGGTTTTTATTTGAGAAGTTTGTAATTAGCCAAAATTTTCATTTTTCAGTTAATTTTTAATCTTCTTGGTAATTTTATCTTGTTTATTTTTTCTTAAAAATTTCCTCTTAGAAGTTTTCAAAAGAACTGGAATCTACATACATATTTGGGCTTTTGCTTGGCAAGTCTTCTGGTATAAATCTTTAGAAAATCTGAGTCAACTGATTAAAAATAGTCCATTTGGTTATGTTGCAAGTCTCTGTTGCTTGGCTCCAGAGTCAGTCACTCAGTCTAAGCCTCCAGAGGGGCACCATTAGCATTAGGGTGAACACTAATTGGCTTTAATTGATTTAATCAACTGAAATCGATGAAAATATATTAATTCGATTCATTATTAGTTAGTTAACAATACTTCATTCATTTAGTTCAATTGGTTTATCAATTCTCAAAATTAATAATTAAATAAATCGTATTAACTGATGTTATTAATTTATTGTTGAATATATTTTTATATATAATAAAAATAACTAAATTTATATAATATTTTAAAATTATATATAATATATTATTTTGTGTAAGAAAATAAATTACATATTTTTAAATAAAAGTTAAAACCAAACCAATGGATTTAACTCATTTTCAATTATTTTAATTAAGCACTTTACTTCCATTCAATTCAATTGATTATTTTAGATGAAGTTAATTAAATCAATTTTCGAATTGACCGAATATTCTCTCCTAATTTGCATCTTCTTCAGAGAAAAGCAATTTGTGTAGCTAATAGTTTATCATTCTGTTTTTGTTCTGATGAAAAGACTCATTTCAAATGATAAAATTCAGATGATCGTCACAGCAGGGAAGCAACTTTCGAAAAGGAAAAACAAAATAGAGATGATAGTAACCAATAACCATCTTTAATATATGACATTTCAGAGTAAAAAGATTCAAATCCTACAAAACGTGGGCGCATTGCATTGATCACAACTCAAATATCAGTATATACAGCTTTTTAATGGTTGTTTGAAACGCTCGGACGCAGCCTGGAAAAGAACTTTTAGGAGGAGCATACCTTACAACTCTTCCTACAGTTCCCAGAAAACCCTTCAGAACCCACCATGTAAACAGGGTTCCTTTTACACTCTCCAGCCTTAGCCCAGATGGGGCAGTTCTCGTTCTCGTCAACACAATCACCATTTGCAGAGCGCCTCTCCAGTTTATCGAAGGACCTGACATGGATCCACTTTGTTGCAGACCATTTCTCACCCTTTATCACTGGGCAACTTCCATGCAAACTGTTGGGATCAGTAGTTGCATCAAGATGAAGACTGAAGAACAGTAATGCATCGCCTTTTCTAGGTTTCACTGCAAGTATAAGCAGTACAATTGTGTCAGATACTGATGACTATATGGTGGGATGTGCAATGCAACAATTTATCTGAGAACAATTACATAAGAATGTGATGCAGTAGTTTTGTAGTTATCTGCAGAATTCACTGGAACTCCATCGGTGTTGAGTTAATGCAACCAGTCCAAAGCCCGGATAAAAGAAGAGGGTGGTAGTAGGTTTTGACAATCAGCCATAAAAACTAATCTAATTTCATAAAATGAACTAATATCAGAACATCGTTGGAACGTCCCCTATTCATATGAACAATTTAATGTGATTTTAGATATTGGTTCATCTAACCTATTCCAATCTATTGGGATAAAAGCTCTAAAGAAGATGATGATGATGATCTGCAGAATTCACTGAAATGATAGAAGTGGGTCTTTATTGCAATAATAAACAATCGCAGATGTAATTCCACTGCTGTGTACAACAGGATCAAGATCATAATACACTTCTAATCAAATAAAATGATTTTTGATATTCATATACTTATTCACCCTTTAACTCAGATTTTATTATTTAGAATAAAATGAAAACACCATTAACAGTTACATATCATCTAGCTTATCAAAATCCTGAGAAAGTTAAAAAAAAAAAAAAATAATAAAGTAAGCTTTTCACCTAAAATCACCAAGGGTAATCATAATACCTGCATATCCATTTTTTGCACAATCTGACCAGCTTTCATCCCTGGGCTGAGCAAGCTTTCCCTGCAAAAGACAAATGAGTGAGGGACAAACTAAAATGGAAATGTAACAATGACAAATAGGAAGAAAGCAAATGTAAATAAAACATAATCAAAGACAACAGGAAAACTGGGCAAATGCTTACCTCTGAATTTGGAAACACAGTTTCCCCACCACTCTCAACATCAGACAAATACATCAGTACAGTGGCAATACGGTGACCACCTAGCTTTTGGTTAGCCTCGTCATGAAAATAATCAAAATGTGGCTCATACTTCTGACCATGCTCATAGTGTAGTATTTGCATGGACTCCCCATTCTCTGTTTGCAGTCCCATGTTCAAGGAAGATGAGAAAAAGTCTTTCCAGGATAAAGAAATTAGGTAGTAATAACAAGCAAGTAAAAAAACATACCTACTGGAAGGAAGGTCCATGCAGCAATCCTGGATTCAATATCAGCAATTACTTCATCCTTCACATGATAAACATTGATGTTCAAGAATCAGCACAGCCAATGCTTTCCAAACATGATCCATAAATATAAACAATCCTAATCATCACAATAAACTTAGATGAAACAATATCTAAACTTAATGAAACACATAATTAATCCTAAGTACGACTGCATCCACGACTGTTAATCATGTGGCATGGATTCAAAAAGGCTTGAATTAGCCTGACCCAAAGTAACTAACTCATAAGTAATATTCTTTTTAACCTTCATTCAATAAACAAACACATTCTTTCAGTTAAGAACTGGCCCTCAGCTTAAGTTTGAATGAATCATGAGAGAAAAAACACACAAAGCATCATCTGCAACAAACCACCATCCAAAAATTAATACAGAAAAACTGCTTTCAGTACAAACACTTTGGAATACAACTTCTAATAGAATATCAAATGCCTGGCAATTCGGCCATTAAATGGTTCAAAACTCATAGTTACTCCACAAGATTTAGTTAATATGATCAAATTAGTCCATATCTAATACATGTTCTGAAAAAAAAGAGCACACTCAAATCATTGTGACCAATTTTATAGTACACCATGGAAGATTAAAGGAACATGTAAAGCTAACAATCCACTATCATGACATAATTCTATAAAGCCAGCTGCTTCATCCTTTCTTAAGAAACTACAATAAGATTGCATAAAATTACATACTTCCGATTAGTCAAAACTAAAGATAGACAGAAAAGAAAATCAGGTGGACAGACATCTCCTTTTACTTCTAAATTCTACAATTCTAACTCATTAATTCAGATTCAGAAGCAGACACCATAAACAAACTAACAGCATTTCTCTATTACATTAACAGAATTCCAGCTAATTTCACAGCTTTAAATTAAAAAACAAAATAAACGCAATTTCTTTATACACCTGAGCTTTCTGAAGAAACATGCCAGAGCTGGTTCGAACTTCACTTTCAATACTTTGACCTGATTCATTATCTGCCACCATTGACTTCTCTAACTTATCCTTAGCCTGAAATTAACGCAATTGTTAAAAAAAAAAGGTTAAGATCATAAATCAAAATTCTTCAACGAATTAGTAAAAAAAAAAAACAAATTTGTTGCTTACCAGAGTAATAAGGTGATCACATTCCTCGCTTGATAAAAATCCTTTGTAAACAAAAGCCCTGCAAAAAAAAAAACCATAAATTTCACAGTTTTGCCCAAATTAAACTGGAAAAAATTAAAAAAAGAGAAATTAAAGTTACCTAGGGTTCCAAGAGAGTTGAGTAACACGAGTTGGATCAAATAGAACAGAAGAAGTTCCTCTTTTCATTTTAAGCACAGATCCACTAATCTCAGCTGAAGCCAAACAGAAATGAAGGAAAATAAGAAGCAAGAATCCGAGAAAATACCCAGAATCCATAAGAAAAAAAATCCTCGTATGGCTCCAACCCCCAAAAGAATTACAGAGAGGAAGGACTTCGAAGACTTCGCCCTGTTTTTTTTCTTTTGGAGAGGGAATTTAAAGGGCGCCCATGGGTTGGTGGAAGCTTTTGTCGCTAACGTGAGAAGAGTGCAAAATGTCTCCGGACGCGTATTCTTCTGAGTTCTGGCAGAAGAAATATAGATGAAAACGATGCGTTTATGGCTTTCCAGCCAATGGTTTTTTTACCCAAACCAAAGGGTAAGTATATTTAATTTATTTATTTATTATTTTATAATAATCAAATTAGTTACTAGGATTTAGGAGTATTATTTTATAACGTGAGATGTGACAAATTGGATACAGATTGGGTTAGTTTTAGCTTTCTTCAGTTTTGGATCTACCTCTGGGTTCATATTAATTTTAATTAAAATTTAGATTAGTTTTTTTTTTGAGAAAAGGTCACTGAAAATAGAAAAAAAGTTACAAGGGTTGAGATTTAATTTTCAAATTTATTAGAAGTAATATTTAAAAAACTATGTAAACTAATTGGATTAAGTTTCGAATTTAATATTTTAGTTTTAATAAACTTTTAGTTTTTATTTTAATTTGTAAGCAAATTACAATAAAATTCTTTTTATTTTTTTTTTATTTTAATTTGTAATAATATAACTGTGAATATTATTAAATCTTACTCTGTCGAAAATAGAGATGGATAAGTTTTAGCAAAAGAAAATAAAAAATTGACTGAAATATGAAGTGTAAAATATTGAAAATTTGGTATCAGTAAATTAATAAATAATAAACTAGATTAAAAGATCATTACATATATTTTGTTTTTAATATATTATATGTAAATATCATTAATGAAATTTAAACGCATAGGTTGTTATTCATTAATTAAAGAGTCGTGCTGATATCTGCTCACTTGCGGCCCACTTTGCTGCTTAAGAGGCTCATCCTGGTATGTTGGGTCCATGGCCTTTAGGCTTTGACACAACAGACCAGGCCATGGGCCAAGGGTGATGCTAAGCTCAGTCCAATTATGACATATTTAATCCAGCTTATTAAAAGTAAAATAGTGCATTTTATAATCTATATATATATATATATATATATATATATATATATACACATATATCTAATGTGAATATTTGAATAACATTATTTTCTCTTGTATCCAAGCACCCTTTTTACAATTCTTTTTCTATGAAAAAAGAGAGTAAGTTGCAAAAGGGAACTAAAGCTAAAGAGCCTAGTTAATATAATTAACATATTATCAAAAATTGCATCTAATTAATTAACTACTTCTATTTTCGAAGAACATGTAACTTAGACATGGGTTAGACAATTTTGTGTGCGTGGAAGAGAGGATATGAACCTTGTTATTTATAAACAAAAAAATTATGTATCAATTATTGAATCAAATGTTCGAGTTTTAAGACATTTAATCAATCAAGAGTATTTTTGCCTTAGCAGTAAGGAAGAATGGTAGGATCAAAGAGTTTGGTATTTGGAGCTCAAATAGATGGATTAGGGATATTAAATTAAGGAGAGCTCCATTTGATTGGGAATATCAACAGTGGCTGGATTTCTCACACACGATCAACGAACATAGTGTTTGCAACAAGTTGCGTGACTCAATGATTTGGAAAGGGTCATCGGATGGGGTGTATTCTGCAAAGGAATAATGTAAAACTGTGGCTAGCTGCTCTAGATATAAGTCTGTCATTTTGAAGTTTGTGTGGGCTGGTCTTGCACCACTTAAGGTTGAGATCTTTGTGTGGCAGTTGCTTAGAGGTAGGATTGCTGTCAAAGAACAGCTTGTGAGAAGGGGTTTGTTGCTAAGAGATAATGCAATTTGTGTTTTTTGTAAGAGCGAGATTGAATCGGTCGAACATCTCTTCTTCACATGCTATGAAGTCTGGAAGATCTGGGCACAATGTTGCCACTATTGGGTTTTGCCTTGGATTGGCCATGAGAACCCAATGTCTTTTTTCTTAGTGTGGCAAGACGCATTACCGGAGGGTAGGTGCAATAAAGTTTGGAAGATGGCATTCTTTGCCTTAATCTGGTCCATTTGGCTATTTAGAAATGATGTTTTTAACGGCAAGGTGGCTGATTTCAAGTGTTTCTTGCATATGGTTTTTTTAGACTAGCTTCATGGTTCAAAGCAAAGTCGCCTAACAGTTCCACGTCCTTCTCTGAGCTGTGTCGGTGCCCTATGCTGGTTTCTGTTATTCCTAATATTAAAAGTGTTAGACCTTCTTCTGTGTGGAAATGTCCTCCTGTTGGTTTTCTGAAATTTAACGTCGATGGATCCGCAATCGGCAAACTGGGACCTGCTGGTATCAGTGGAGCTCTTAGGGACGACAGGGGTAATGTTAAAATCCTGTTTTCTAAGTCCATTGGTGTGGAAGAGTCTAATGTTGCTGAAGTGTTTGCGGTGAGAGAGGCGATCGACATTTTCCTGATGTCTAAGTGGGCCAAATCCTTTCCCTTTATTATCGAGAGTGACTCGACCAACACTGTTAGATGAGTATTGTCACCGAACCTGGCCCCTTGGAAGTTAAGAAAAGTTTTTTCCCAAATTGAGAACCTGAAGCTTCAGTTCATTGGGTTTCAAATTCAACATGTCTTACGAGAAAGTAATAAGCTCGCAGATTCTCTCGCCAAACAGGGGGTTAATAGCGCTTCCAATCTTTTGATTGTTAATGATTAATTGTCTTGCTTGCAATGTCGTTGGGTGCATTTGGATTTAATTTAAATTTGGGGCATGGGGTTGTATGGGATGGTGTTTTGTTGTGTTCTATGGCGTCCGTTTGGTGTTCGCGGGGCGGATATTTGTGATATGTGTGGCCCTACTTTACCACTGACATCTGCAGTAGTGCCATATTTCTGTGTCCAGGATGAGATTGTGGAAAAACTCCTTCGACGTGGTTGTGCAATATCCTGTTCAGGCGATTAAGGAAAGGCTCTGTTCTCACTTCATGTAATCAGAATTTTTAAGGGTGCTTTTTCAGTTCGACTTCCTGTGGGCTCTGCTGTTGTTTCTTTTTGTGGTGCCTGGTGCTTTCTTGCGGTTTGGTTTGTTTGGCTTTGATCCAAATCTATTGTTTTCTATGTTAGTTTGTGTTTGGGTCTGTTGGTGTTGTAGTTGTATTTTTCCGGCTAATTTGCTCTGGTCAGGGGAGGTTAGTTCTGTGCTGCGATGCATTGTCCCCTTGGTGTTTGCGTTTTTGTCTCAGTTAGCCTGGCGTTGGTCAGTGCGGGAGTCTTGTTCTTTCTGTATTTGTTTTCTAGGCTGTATCATGCTGGTACTGTCTCGGTTTTTGCTCTCTTGGCCAAGTCTCCATCTTGGACTGCATTGTGTTGTATGTTCTCCTTTTTTCATTATTAATTATTATCAACTGCCTTTCAAAAAAAAAATTAATCAATCAAGAGTCAAAATGATCATTTTATTAAAATGAAGAAAATATACATTATTTCTCTTTAATTTCTCGTTCACATTTATTTTATAATAAACTTCGAATTTGTCACCAATTACCGTCTTTAATCTTCTAAGTAATTATAGTAGTACATATATTAAATATTCTCTTTATACACCAAGCTGCTCAACAATTATTATTTCAAGTTAAGTATACAACAATTTATGGGGCAAAACATCTCTCATTCTTCAGCAGGAAAAAAAAACCCTAAGAAATGAAAGTAAAAGAAAATTTGATTAGTGAACCAAATTTTCTAGCATCCCATGACTTTCTTGGAAGAGAGCTTTGTTTTTTCCATCACAATGCCATCATTTCCAGCCAAAGCTCTATACTTATCTTTCCTAGTAAAACTTGTGCATTCATAAGATAAGCTTGCCGCAATCATTCTTTGAAGGTAATTGGCAACTTCATGGCTTGATTTCCCACCACTACAAGTTAATTCATATGGCATCTTGTTTAAGAATGTTACTTCGTAAGCAGGGCTAGGGTTCATGAAGAAGTAAAAAGGGTCCATCCCTTTCCACCCTCTAGCTGTTGTTCCATGGAACATGCTCATTCGATTCGCCATAGCTACTGGAACAAGTTCATCGGTTAACTCCGCGAATAAAGCCGAAAACCTTAGCAAAAATGGTTCCCTGCATGTTGTCCCTTCGGGGCATATAACCAAGTCACCTTCTTGTAATAGTTTCTTTATCATGGAAGCATCCGTGACCCGATCACGGCTAAGACGGACGGTCTTGATGGGGGAGATAACTTCGGATAACCACGATAAAGAGTATGTCACGGCGGGTATGGGGCGGCCTAAAGCGGTGGAGAGGAACATAGGGTCGAGTAGGGTTCTGTGAGAGCATATGAAAAGGACTCCAGTTTGGCCTGTTGATTTTTCAGCCGGCGGGGTGGGGTGCCTTTTATATAAACTCTGACACCAAGTGCCCAAAATGCATAGTAAACTAATGGCTTGGGAGGAGGGCGCCGGTGGCGATGCGGAGGCAGGCAAGGAGGAAGCCTATGGGGATCCAAAGGATGGTGATAAGTGCCATGAATGGGGTTGGCTTTTGAACAAGTCGGCCATCATGGAAAACTATTGGTTTTGGCAGTTCGTTAAGGCTTACCAGTTCAACCGCAGGCTTTGTTGGAACCACATAACTTTCCTGCAAATGAAATTAAACGTTTCATCATTAAAAAATTATTATAATAATCCCTACTTTATTTTAAATAAATAATTATTTTAATATTAAAAATTAAATTTCAAATAGAAATGAGAAAGGAGATACAAATTGAATTATGATTTAAAAAATAAAAAGTAACACGAAAATTGTCTTTGTGTTTTTCTTTTTTATTTTTGTATAATGCAGACTTTGGTTCTAAACGGATGAATACAAATGTTGAAGTTCAAATATCAAATTTTTAAATCTTCGTATTTTAAATGAGAATATGATTATTTAAGTCAATATTTAAATTTTAAATCTTCATAATTTAATAATTAAATTAACAAAATTTTTTTTTTGTCTAAGACCCCTGGTTTTCGGAAGCCACTTTGAACCCCCGGAAAATCCGAAAAATTAACAAAATTTTCTTCTATATCATTCTCTATCTTTTCTATGCACCAAAGTCTAAAAAGTACTATTTTAGGGTATTTAATTCTGGAACATGAAAAGTGTAATACTTGCTAAAAAAGGAAAAGAATTGTGATAAATGGCAAACGTTGCACAATTTCATGAAAGGATAATCAGTCTGTCGATCCCAGAGACCAATATCTGGGATAGGCTCATCCTTGAAGGCTTTCTCAAGCGCATCAGCCTTATTCTTCCCCACAAGAATCCCCGGATTCTTCACTAACCCAGTTGCTCTACCTCTAAACACATGGATTTCAGTTCCAATAACCATATCAGCTCCCAAATAATCCTTCAAAAATGCCTCCACCATAACCCTAGGATTCGCTGTAAGAACACATCTTTTCCCGCATGAAGAAAACACCCTCCAACTCTCCGGATGCAAGTCACTCGAGTAAAACTTCGGCAAAACAGCTCGAGCCACGGATTCGATGTCAGACACTTTCATTCCTAAAAAGGTTCCGAAAACAAGAACTTGAATACCGGCTGCTTCCGAGATGAAATAGTAAAGAATTCCAGCTATAGGGGAAGCTAAAAGCAAGAAGAGAAGCCTTAATATGCCACCAACTTGGAAGGCAACTAATGCAAAGTAAGGAAAAGAGCTTCGTCCTCTTAGTAGGGTTCCATCCATGTCGGCCACCACTGTGTGTTTTTCACGTCCAATCGATGCACATCGAGCAATGCTTGGAAAAAATGAAGTAGGGTTTTCTTCTGGTTTCGCCATTGTTAGACTCTTAGAACAATTTACTTAGTTTTGGTAGGCGTTCGAGGTTTGGTTTGAGTTTTATATATATATATATATATATTATATATATATATATGATGCACTGACAGTGTATAGTTTCTATACACTGTCAATACACCAGAGGTTGGCACCTCATCAATAAGCCTTTATATGCAAATATAAATAAATTTTTTTAATTTGCCAATAAAGGCCTATTGATGAGGTGTCAACCTCTGATGCATTGACAATGTATAAAAACTATACACTGTCAATGCATCATATACAAACTCTCTCTCTCTCTCTCTCTCTATATATATATATATATATATATGGAAAAATTATAAAGTGAAGAACAGAAGAGTTGGTAGCACCGAGATTTCCAAAACATTTCTTTGGAAACAACGATTAGATTATGCATACGAAGACATGAAGATATATTGTATGTATCCTGAAGACAATTGGAGAAAAGTTCAATCACAATTTACAACTCTCTTTTTTCCTTGCTTTCATCAAACAACTAGCTTGGTCCAATAAAATATACTTAATTTTGTATTTATTTGTAATATTTTTTTTTAAATGCATATATATAGAAATTAAGCAGATAGACCTTTTCTTTTCTTGCAAACCTTTACAAGTATGTTAAGTGTGTCTATTTGACTATTGTACATATTAACGGAGAATTCTACAGTAAGGTCAAAATTTTTTATTTTATTGCAAGATCAATGTAAACACATATAATTGAGCGTGAATTTAATATTAATATGTGTAAAATATATTAGAAGTATCAAAACACATAAGAATAAATATAAAATTGGTGTTAATAGAGGTAAACGTATGATAATTTTACTACAAGATATACTTACGTTTGTTATCATGTATTTAGGATACTTAACTTTTGACAAGATGTGAATTTATTTAAATTTATGCATTTCACAATCTAATATGTACAATCATTATATTCATTGAGAAATTTTAAATACAATACAATGCATTTCACAATCTAATAAATTTATTTAAATTTATGCATTTTCAAGAAGGAATTTAAAGTTTCAATGCCTTTACTGTAGGAGGAGAACCTTTTCAAAAAGAATTAAAAAAAAGAGAGAGAAAAAAGAAAAAAAAAAACAAGAACAAAAGAAGTAGATCATAGGCCGGACAAAATTGTTGTCTATTGTCTTTGCCCTATTCCTGATTCTCAGCAATATGCAAAGAGTGGCAGCTGTAGACACCTAATTTTGTCCGAACTGAACAATTTTGAAAGTTTAAAGATCTCTATTTTATTCTTATTTTTACCTTTTTATTTATTTATTTATTTATTTAATTCTTTTTTAGTTTGATTTTATAAATTTAATTAATATTCAATTAAAAAAAAAACTAGTGCCATGCACGACACTAGTTCCTGACACCCATTCTTGCTAGCCACCAACTCTGCCACCTCTCACAGCCAAGACAACCACTATTCTGCCAATCCATCCCCTCTCCACCAGCCGCCACCAACTCTATAACTCCCTCACCCTCATAAACATCAATCACTCAAACCCTTTTCCAATCTCAACTCTCAACCACTGCACACAACCATTTGGCCCTCTGTTGCCCGAAACATCAAACCTTAACCCAAAAATCACCATTCCTCCCAACACTACCCAAAAACCAAACACAAGCCTAAACCGAGAACCACCTTCACCACTACTGTTCACCATTTCAACCCTGCCAACGTAAAACCACCACAGACAGCCACCATAACCTTCCACCCGAAGCCCACCAACCCTCAACCTTTCGACCTCATTGAACCCCAACAGCCCCTTGGCTGCACTCGGTCCCGAGCCACCATCACAAAGCACAAATCACCATCACCTCTGCCTATCATTAACCCGAAAACCACAGCCTTCAAACCAAGAACGAAGAACCCAAACACTTTTTCATTTTGCAAACCTGAATAAATACCACAAACACAATCACCATCTTCCTTCCTCACCTCATTAGTGAGAAAGTCACAAAGCATCATTAGAAACAAAAAAAACAACAAAAACCAAAAAAGGAAAAATGAAGAGGGCTTCAGTTTTGGTCAGATTTGGAGGCGTAGAGGAATTTTCGGGTAAAGTGGAGGCAAGATCTTGATAGAGGAAGAAGAGAGGAGCGTTTCTACGGTTTCGGAACGCTCACTGGACACCAGAGTACGGCAGAGCACAGTGGTCGAAAATCGCACAGGGAGAGAGCTTTGGAAAGCACTGAAATTTTTTTTTTTAAAGAAGAAGTTGAAAATGAAGTAATAAAAAAAAAGTGGGTTTTTTTATAGTTTGTTGAAAAAAAAAGAGATGAAGAGGGGCTGACTCGCGCATGGACCGAGATCTGACCCGAGATCTGCACGCCTAGTCCAGCAGAGGAAGACTCGATTGTTGCTCCGACCCGTTTCGCCCAACCCGGCTCGCTACCCGTTCTCAACCAGTAGATTCGACCCGAGTTGATTGGGCCCTTATCGTTTGGGCTTGATTTTCCTAACTATTTTGGGAAGAATCCTCTTAGGTTTTAAGCCCAAATCAATTTGGCATACTCTCATCTTTCTTATTTACATTTTTTGTATTTGTTTTGTGTATTTTAATATATTTTTATGAAAATTTATATATATAAATATTCTGTAAGATTTATAATTGATAGTAATGTTAAGCATAATTAATTTAATCACATGAAGTTAGTTTTAATAAAATTATGTACTACTTTTAGAATAATAATAAATTTTCATACTAGGCAAATTGCTAGGTTGCAAAATATGTAATATGAAAATTAATTAAAATAAATATGATGTCCGATGATGGGATGTTATGAAATTCACAAGTAGTGATTTCTTAACTGATCCCTAGGTGAGAGAAATCCATCTAAATGTTACCAAAAGTATTGGAATATTTAGTGCGATTTTTCAATAATTTAATTTTCCGTTAAAAATAAAAATAAACAAGTTTTTAAAAGAAAATAGAAAAAAAGAAATTAATGATAAATTTTAAATTTAATTAAATGAATTTTCGATGATGGAATGTTACGGAAGTCACAAGTAGTGATTCCTAACCGATCTCTAGGTGAGAAGAGTCTACTAAATGTTGCCAAAAGTATTGGAATATTTAGTATGATTGTTCAATAATTTAAATTTTTATTAAAAATGAAAATGAATAAGTTTTTTTAAAACAAAGCAATATAAATAAATAAATAATAAAATTTAAATTTAATTAAATATTTTTCCGATGATGAGATGCTACGGAAGTCACAAGTAGTGATTCCTAGCTGATTCCTAGCTGATCCCTAGGTGAGAAAAGTCTGCTAAATGTTACCAAAAGTATTAAAATATTTAGTGTGATTTTTCAATACACGAGCTTTTATTCTCTAAAATAAAAACAAATAATATTTTTAAAAAATAATAAATATGTTGAATAAGGAAATATAAATCCATGTGCATCATGTATGCTTGCATCATGTGGATAAACATTAATTTCAAAATAACTGAAATTCTTCCAATGATGAGATATCGTAGAAGTCACAAGTAGTGATTCTTCGAATATCTCTAAGTGAGAAGAATTAACTAAATGTTACCAGAGTATTGGGATATTTAGCTAAATTTTTCAATAAAAAGAGTTTCATTAAGACAATCAAAATATAAAGTTTTTTTTATAAATCCATGTGCATCATGTACTATATGCTTGTATCATACGCATAGATATTAATTTCAAAATAAATGAAATTCTTCTGATGATGAGATATCATAGAAGTCACAAGTAGTGATTCTTCGAAGATCTCTAGGTGAGAGGAATTAGCTAAATGTTACCAGAATATTGAGATATTTAACTAAATTTTTCAATATTGAGAGTTTCATTAAGAAAATCAAAGTATATAAATTTATTTTAATAAATACACGTGCATCATTCATTTCCTGTTTGCATCATATGCATCCACAATTAACTACAAAAAAATAAAATGTGAATCCTCCGAGGATGAGATTCTATAGACGTCACAAGTAGTGATTCTTAAGAAATCTCTAGGTGAGGAAAATTATTTCACATATTACCAAAAGTATTGGAGTATTTGATTTAATTTTTCAATATAAAAAAAAGTTCACATTCAATTTCACAAAAAATAAAATTTAACTTTTCTAAAAATGAGAGAAATGATTTTTGAAATAATAAGAAAATGCTTTGAAAAAATTGTAGAATAAAATAGGAATTAATTTTAAATATTAAATTAAGACCATTTTTATTAAAACAAAAAGGATAACACGTGATTACAATGGTACTGTTTTTTAACGAGCGTCGTGGGGGTGCTAATTTTTCCTCACGCATAACCGTACTTCCGAACTTGATTTTGTTTTCGTAGACCAAAAGTTGTCTTTTTAATAAAACTTAATTAATTTTGAGATTTTGTTAAAAAGATAAATATTTTTAGGTGACCAATCACACCTAGTCAAAAAAGATTGGTGGCGACTCCCTTTTATTTTTAAATGTTTTCAAAATCGTTGAGTGGTCGAGTTTTTGGACGAAATCGTTACTACAATAAAATTAATAAAATTTTGGACTTTAGTGATTGTTATGCATTCTGTGAAAAGAAAAAAAACCAAAAGAGAGATTTATAGCTGTTGTGGGAATTTAAAATAGGATTAATAGTTTTTTTTATCTCAAATGAGATTCACAGGAAATATTTGTAATGGGATTAATAGTTTCAAATCTTTTTATTTTTTTCTTGATTTTTTCAAGTTTACAAGAAAATTTTTTGGAATTGATTAGGTTGAAAGAAGAGAATTGACTATAGAATAAGAAATTAATGTTAAAATTGTAATTTCATCAAGATTAAAATTTTATTTTTATTTGAAGACATTTTTGTCTCATAATTATTGAAGTGTAAAGATTAATTATTGAAATGCATTTATAAATTCTCTTCTTCATCTACCGGTCACATACTTTAGCAATAGATTTTAGCCATTACCATTTTTTTCTTCACAAAAGAAGCTGTAATTTGAAAATAGGTCAAATTATGCCATTCATCCCTGTACTATAATGAAATTTAAAATTTAGTCCCTTCACTATAATTTATAAATATCAAATCATTTTAGTATTGTGATTTAAGAATTTCAGTCCAAACGATAACGATTGTTACATTTTTTGTTAAAAATGCTGTGTGGCAGTTGACATGGTGTTGACTTTGCTGATGTAGCATTGACTTGCTAACGTGGTGGTTGACTTTATTGATTTTTGCTGGCGTGGCATTGATTTTGCTAATATGGCACTTCTGTCCTATGTAATTGATCCATGTACTTTTATGAAATTTAAAATTTAATCCCTCTATTATAATTCATGAAAAACAAGTCCTTTACTATTCTGATTTACAGATCCTAATCCAATCGATATCATTTGATAAAGAACTCTATTAACAATAATGATCTAGTGTTGACTTTTGTTGACGTAACATTGACTTGCTAACGTGACTTTTTATTTGGACTACTTGTACATCCTTTGCTTACGTGGCATGACATGGCTTATTTTCCTCTACTTGGAGATGATGTGGTTTTTTTTCATTTTCTTTTTTCCTTTTTCTCTCTCATCACAATCGGAAGACGAATAGAATTATCCGATTTTCAGGGAATTGTCTGCCTCCAAAATTCACCATCTTCTACCTATGAATATCCTCTTTCTCACTATCCAATTGGGTTTTTCTAAAAATTGCTCAAAATATATAGATTTAAAAAACTAACCTTGGCTCCAACCTTCAAAAGCCATAACCTCTTTCTTCTTCTATTTCCCTTCATTTAATTTGTTGTTTTCTCCTTCTTACTGAATTGTGAAAGGGATATATTGGTATTGAAGAGCCTCCTTTTGACACACTTAAGGCAAATATTGATGCTCCTATTGTGGAGGTAGTATGTTTTAGTACTGTTTATTTTAGGAAATGACATTACTTTCATCAACTAGCATTTTTGGTTAGGTTTTATGAGCTTATACTTCAGATAAAAATACTAATATTTTTTTAAAGAACAACGATAAAAAATTACCTTAAATTAATGTTTGAAAATTACCCGAACTGTGTTTATATGAATTTGATGTGAGAAGAAATTATTTTGTTTTGATTTTACAGGAATTGGTGGAGTGAGAGCACAAAAGGTTCTTGGAAAAATACATGCTTTTAGGGATAATGCTTTGGTTGCTATGCTTTTTGGTGCTGAAAATAGATTTAAAGAACATCGAATTAAGTTGTTATCTTTTCTCTATTGATTGAGATAATTCTCTGCAAAATATTAGCTTTTCGATAGGGATAGAATGATAAATTTTGCAAGCCAACTATCGCCGATGAGTGATGGCTGACCATCAAAAAGTGGATTTTTTGAAAGTTAGTGTGAGGCCCGCTTCCCGGACTACCTCACGCATCCGTATTGTCCGCTTTGGATTCTAGAGGTGGCCCCCATTAGTTCAGCTGACGTGGCACTTAGGTCCTCACGGATTTCTTTCGCGTCCGCCGCTACTCGAACCCCTTACTTCCCGTAAGTGTCGAGTAACGACTAACCATTGGACCTCAAAAGTTAATCGGGTATAGTGTACCTTAAGGGTACTACCCGAATTCGATACGGGTAATAAGAACACTATCCGAACCCTATAATTATTCGATTATAGAGTCAGATAGTGTCGGGTACCTGATTATATATTACCCATTTACATCATTATATCAAATGTTTTTTTTTTGGTACATTATATCAAATGTTATTATTTATAATATAATGTCAATTGGTGTATATAACTTGTTTAATTTAACGTTCTAAATTTTTAATGAGATATTTGATTAATTAATGTGTTTGAGTATTATTATATTTAATAAAAATAATGTTATATTATGATTTATGTACAAACTAAAAACAAAATAAATATAAAATTGAGACAATTAATTGACCAATTATTCATAATATTAATTATTTTTTTAATGTATACTATAATTTTATTCAACAGTATAATAGAAGAATTAGTTAACTAGTTATGCGGTTAAATTTAATTTAATTACTAATTATGTTGGTATTTAAAAGACAAAATAAATGTAAAAAAGATTCTTAAAAATTTAAAATTTTATTAAAAATATAATATAATTATTAAAAAAGCTAATTAAACAAAGTAAAAAAAAAAATTATTGAACTATGAGTATCTAAATTCCAATGGCCCAAAAAAAAACACAATGACTCAATAAGTTATTGTTAAGAGTATAAAGCTATTTATATAAATGTTTAATTGTTTAATATGATTTATTTATAATTTGTTCATTATTTATTTGTATAGCTAATACTTTTGGATTTTCACTTTCTTTTAGTTTTACTATATTTATTTGGCTCATTTAAAAAATAAATTTTTATATAATTATTAATATATAATTATATATTTTATAACAAATGTAAATATCACAAGAAATTAGAAAAAATAAATAATAATTATCAAGTAATAAAAACATTAAAATGTAAAAATTTATATTTATATAAATTTAGTCAAAACAACAAAAGAAATTAAAAATAATGAATAATAATATTTTATTTATGAGAGTTTCGTGTGAAAAGAGATCTGTTTGATTTTCATTTTTCAATTCCCTCCAAACAAGCTTTTCCCACATTACCAAAAAATTCAAATTCTTTGGGAATATGCCTTTTCCCTCCCTTGAGAATCACATGAAAAAACTTCAAAAGCAAACTTTGAAATATTTTTATCTCAATATACTGTCATGCAATGTAGATATGATAATTAAAAAAAATGAACGTGACATTGGATCAAATTTTGATAAAAATTAGAAAAAAAATTGTGTTTGGTATATCAATATAAATTTTAATACAATATTTTTTATATTTTATATGATACAAATATATTTGATGCAACACGAATACAATATATATATATATGAATTATTAAGTCTAACATAATGTAATGTCTATTATAATCGTTTTAATTATAATCGAAATTCAAAGATGATTTTTTTTATTATAAGGGAAATATTAAATAACTGAGGATGAGGGTGTTGGATTCAAACCCAAGACTTACAATATGTCACAACTCATATTTAACCACTAGGCCAAGAGGTTGTTGGCAATTCAAAGATGATTTTTAGTAGTTGGAGTTTGTGGACAAAAAAATTAATTAGTACAGAGAAATCCAGATGCTTCCAAGGCAGAAGTTTACAATAGCAAAAGTGCTTTCATTTCTTGCAAATGCAATGCAAGATTTAAAACTTTTTCAATGTCTTTTACGTCTTCGAGTATTTTACTTGTAATTCTTTTTACGATAATTAATCAATTATAATTAAAAATTATGTACTGGTCCATTATTTACAAGTGCGAACTTTATGTATTATTTTGATAGATCTCATGTGACTTTAAATTTTGATTAATTAATTATAATGTAATAATTATAGTTGATATGTTCTCTTTTATTATTAGAGATAACTATATTCTTATTTCTTCATTGGTCCACTCCCAATGTTTTCAAAATTATCCCAACCAAATTTCTCAATATATATATATATATATATATATATTATACAATTCTCATTTATTAAATTTTAACCTTAATTTAGCATTTCTATTATATTTTTATTTAACTATATAAAATTAAATTAATTATTACATTCAAAATTATAAAATGTTTATAATTTATAAAATTTTAAAATAATTTGACTAAGCCCGCTAAGCCCGCCCGATTAAAACCGGATCGAATCCGAAATCTGACCGAAACCGAGAAAACCAGCAACCGAAAAGCCCGAAACCGAGAAAACTCGCAACTGAAAAAACCCGAGACCGAGAAAACCCGCAACTAAGAAAACCTACAATCGAAAAAACCCATAACCGAAAAAGCTCGTAACCGAAAAAATTCAAACCGAAACCCATTCGAACCCGCCTGTTTGCCACCTCTACCTGAAACCTTCACTATTGCCGTCCCCTTTTATATTCTATCCGCATCTAGGGTTTGTAGCGTCCCCTTTTCCGCTTCATTTTAGTGTCAGGTTTCTCTTTTTCGGTAATTTGATTTTTTTATTAATTAATTTCTCATTTTTCATCGATCAATTGATGAGAAAAAATACTGCAACAATATGATTGGATTTATTCCATGATTACTTGTATTTAAGTCTCTGATGATCATTTTTGTCTATTGAAATTTCTTTTTTCTTTTTTTTTTGTAACGTATTAAATTTCTTCGATTTCTGAGATATGATGAGGTTTTATTTGGTCCGTGTTTCTGATTTAACCGTGACCGACATTCTTTATCAAACTCTGATCTCAAAAAATTCAATAATGTTCATGTTTATTGGCCATCACTATAATTTTTTGATAACGGCAAGTTTTAATTCCTAATGGGATTGGATCTTTGATTATATTGCTGGGCAATATACGTCATTCCTATATGCAATAAAAATTTGCTGAAACCTTTTGAGAATTTAATTCTTTTTGTTTTATTTTTTGTGAAATTAATTCTTTCTTTTAAGCTTCTGCTGTGACGAATTATGAAAAAAATTCACATGTCAGACTTCAGAGATTTTCTTTCTTAAAAATCTATGAGAAGAAAATTCATGTCTTCTGAGCAGAAGTTTGATTTCTTTATATATATACACATATATCAATTTTATTCTTTTTTTTTTGGCCAACAATTAATTTTTATGATAGGTTTGAATTATGTTTAGTTTTTAGTAATTTTCAATTTAATTGTACTTTTTATTGAATTATGTTTAGTTTTTAGCTATTTTTAATTTAATAGATACTTTTTTTTATTAGATTATTATCCCATTCATCATAAGTGGAATTCTTTAATAAGGTTAGGATGATGACATGTATCTTTTAAAAATATTTAAAATTTTTTTTAAATTATACATGTTATCATTCTAATCTTGCTTGTAGAGTTAAAAAATTTCATTGGCAATGAATAGGATAAAAATCCAAAAAAGTTATATTTTTCTACTTCAAATGCCCAAAAAAGCCATTTTAAGTATGAAATTAAGTTGAATTTGTTATTGTTATTTGTATTTATTAAGTTACAGAATGTAAAATATTGATTATGTTGAATATAATCGTAACTTTAAGTGAACATGTACTACTAATAAAAATGCCAAAAAGGAGTAATTTGTGTTTAGGGGTAAATGAGGAGTAATTCTATTCACACCCTAAGAATTACTAGACAAACTCTATTTACTAAAAAACACTAAATCCTAAAAAAAAATCACCCTTCACACCCTAAAAAATTTAATATTTTTCAATATTATCCTTACTGCAAACATTACACTTTTTTTTTACAATTTTTTTCCGGTGAGTCTTAACTTGTCGGAGTTTCTACATGGCAGCACTTGAATGTTGCCAAGCAGTGAGCAAGTGCTGCTTAGGAAGCAGTTGTGTGCTGCTTGGGCAGCACATGAACCATGCAACATATGCTGTTGCGGCAACAAGCCTGGGCAGTAAAAAAAAGGCTCTCGAAAAAGCAAAAGAAAAGCACTTGCTGCCACAACAAAAGAAAAGGCTCCTGGGCAGCAAAAGAAAAGCAGCAATATGCTGCTGCGGCAGCACGTGAAGCTGCCTAAGCAACCAAAAAAAAATGCTCCCGGAAGTGGATTTCCGGGAGCTCTTTTATGCTCTTGGAAATCCATTTCCGAGAGCCTTATTGTGCCACCGAAAATTTATTTATGAGAGCATCATTGTATTCCCGGAAATTTACTTCCAGGAATACAAAAAATAAAAAAAAATTAAGAAGGGTTTTTATGTAATCTTTTATAAAAATATTTTGATATTTTTTAAAAAAATTTAAATAGGGTGCATCAATTTTTTTTTTTGGGTATGAATAGAAATTGGCGTAAATGAGATACTTTGACCCTTAAGTTATAAAATTTGAATTTTATGTCTAAAAGCCAAATCACCTTATATTTACTAAAAGAACTTTGATTTAGTGGCAAGAAAAAAGTTTTTAGACTTTGAGATTTTAATTCGAATTTCATTAAATGTGAATGCAATTAGAATTGGAATTCAATAAATGTTTAACTCATTTGAGGAATCCCGTTAAACTCAAAATATGATTTAGTTTGAATTAAAAAAAAACTCAAAATATGATTTAGTTGAATTTAAAGAAAAAAAAAATCCTAACTCAAAACTTAAAATTACTCAAGCTTAAGAGTGATTTATTAAGTGGCCAAAGTGTCTCTCTGGCAGTTACCAACAGCATAACCACTTCATGAGAGTTTTTGTATGATTCTTCACAAGAATCTTGGTTTTTTTTTTTTTCTGTATTTCGTTCAGTTTGGATGTCTTTGTTGATGTTAGTTTTCAGTATTTGAATTGGGTTTAATTACTTGGGACTAATGGCGAAGGATTCGGAGGGTATCATGTCAAAGTTCTCTTTTGCAGATGTCGATTAGCAACCAATTGTTATTCACAAAAAATGGGTTTCGGGTACTGTGGAAAAGGTGGAGAAGTGTCTATTGGGTCGCCTCTTCACCAAGCAATCTACAAACATTGAGGCCATGCGGCAAGTGTTTTATAAGATATGGAAACTTGATCATGGTCTGTATATAAGGGACGTAGGTGAAGGTTTGTTTCTGTTCCAATTTGGTACTCGGGTGGAGAAAGATAGAATCCTTTTTACACAACCCTGGACCTTTAATCGTTGTTTGTTACTTTTAAAGGACTTTGATGGATTAGAGGTTCCTGAAAAGGTTGATATGTTTCACTGTCCTTTCTGGGTTCAGATTCGTGGACTTCTACTGGGGCTTATGAATCAAACAATAGGGATTGTGATTGGTGAGACTATTGGGGCAGTGGAGGAGGTTGATATACAGGATGGATTGGAGGCTTGGGGGCGTGGTTACGGGTCAGGGTGTGTTTGGATGTGAGAAAACCACTTTTACGTGGAACACAGATTATGCTGCCTGATGCCCTGATCATGGGGGATGCAAACTGCTTTCCTTCCATTATGAGCGACTGCCTGATTTCTGTTTTGTCTGTGGATGTTTGGATCACTAAGAAATTGATTGTTCCATCTCCATAATGCAAAAGAAGGAGTCTGGTACTATGGTGCGAAAATTTGGAACGTGGCTTAGGGATGATCATCTTAGATCTATTTACTTCTGCATGACGAATCCAAGTACCCTACCGCTATGCATGAAAGCCAAATCGAGTGCGTAGTCAACAACCGGGAGTGGCTTGCCCATTTGTAAGTAGCACTGGTATGCCTGAAGATGGGAAGGTCTCCTATCATGATCAACCACTTTTCCCGATAAACTTGCAGAAGGGTTCCTCCTCTCTCGTTCCGGTACCAATCTCAATTTAGACAACTCCTCTATTGAGTGAGGCTTTCCGGGGGACGCAGGGAAAGAAGGGTCGACCACGAAAAGTGCTTCATACACGGAGTAAGGAAGTTATGATACGGACCAAGAAAAGAAGTTTAGAGAATCTTACTGGTGTTGGCAATGAAGGGGATTCCAAGCGGGTTCGTGAATTTGGTACTGGATTATTGACTGTTAACTTAGTTTCTGTTTCATCAGAAGAGGTTGGTGACTCTCACCAACCTTGTCGGACACCATAAGGCTATTTGTATGGAATTGTCGAGGGTTGGTGTCCCCTCGATTAGTTCATGAATTGACTCGTGCGATCAGGACATATAGACCCCAAATACTCTTCCTTAGTGAAACTAAACGGAAGAGTTCTGCAATGGACTAGATACAGTATAGGCTGGGATACACTAATTTCTTTGTCGTGGATTGTATGGGTATGGAAGGAGGCTTGCTTTGATTTGGGAAGATGTTGTTCAGGTGAATATTTGTTCTTCTTCACCTAATCACATCGACGTGATGATAAACTCTGGAGACCACACACATCCTTGGTGGTTCACTAGATTTTATGGTAATCTTGTTACTCACTTGAGGCCTCAATCATGGTCTTTACTTCATCGGTTGCATCACGATTCTTCCAATCCATGGTTCTATGCGGGGGATTTTAATGAATTGCTTAGAGTGCAAGAGAAAAAAGGAGGACCTACTGGACTGTTACATCAAATACAGTAGTTTCGAGATGTTGTGGATGAGTGTGAGCTACTTAAGTGTCCTGTCCATGGATCATGGTTCACTTGGAGTAGGGGTAATGGTAGTAATAAGGTGGAAGAACGTCTGGATCAGGGATTTGGAAATCTGGCATGGTGGAATTTTTTTCCGTGGGCAATGGAACGTCATGTTTTTTCATCTACTTCAGATCATTATATGCTGCTGTTTGATTTGGATGGAGATTTCAATGGTGAATGGGTGCCTCGGTCGTTTCAATTTGAGAATATATGGGTGCGTAATGATGCGTGTGAAGAGGTGGTAAGGTCGATTTGGCAGGAACGTATTTCGCACAGTTTTCAAGATCTAGCAAAAAAGTTGGCACAGTGTGGATCTTGGTTAAGCACATGGAGTAAACAACAATTTGGTCTTATGAGTGGGTAGATTCGACACTTGTCAGAGATTATAAAAAGGGAGCAGAGTTGGTTTACTTCTCCTATGCATGTACAAAAGCTTCATGCCATGCAAGATCAATTGGCTGTTATGTTGCGATATGAGGAGGACAAGTGGCGACAAAGATCTAAGGAATTATGGCTTCATGCAGGGGATTGTAATACCAAGTATTTTTATGCCGTGGCATCTCGATGGCATAGAAATAATCGTATTATAGAGCTTTGCAGTACTGATGGTGCATTATTAACAGAGGAAGAATCTTTTCATGATGAGGCAGTGAAATATTTTACTCAACTGTATGAAGGAAACCGAAACAACACGCAGCAGAATTTAAATCATTCGGCCTCCACCAAGATCGATTCGGAGAGTTGCCTGATTAGGGTTTCGAGATTTTACCTGACGTTTTCTCTGAATTTTCTGTCGTTGGTCGAGTCACAAGCAGCAACTTTTCGTTCTTGCCTCTACGGTATCCATACGAACGGATCTCATGACTCTTGAACGTCTCACGATCAGAAGCCTTAAAGAGCTTTTTAATTCCTTATAACCGAATTGCTAGCTTCGATTAAAAGGAATGTTTTTTGTTTTCTGTTTTTTAAAAGTGCGGCCATGTTTTTTGGAAAAACATCTTTTTTATAGGCAGTAAATTTTACCCTAAAATTTACTGCCAAACAGAACTCTAATCCTACTTAGAATAGGATTAGATATATTCTTAATCCAATTCAGAATAGGATTAGATATATCCTTAATCCAATTCAGAATAGGATTAATTAAGCTCCTCATTGATCCGTTCTAAGTGTGCGACCCAATAGGTTCTCAAAACAATGGCAATGACAAAATTGTCACAGGCAATGAGCGGTATCTAGCAACACATCATTGCTACCCATGTAACGAGAATGTCAATGACTCGACATAACCTTACTCATGATAGATGTTACCGTGTAGTTTAATCCCTTTATCCTATGATGTCTTGATTAGACACAAGTCATGGAATGTGTCACACTTGTATAGTCTAATCAGCGTTTCTTGATTCCTGAGTAGACTAATTAAACAAATAAAATCAATATCTCATATTGACTTATTCGAGCACGGCCATGCATTTCTTAGTCTCACTCGATCAAAGGGCCCAAGACATCACTCTTGTTATATAAGAGGGATAAATCCTATCTTGATCACTCAACATCCCTCTACATAGATCAAGGCATACCCAATTACTACCTTTATAGTCCATCCTGTTACGAATGACATCTAGCAGCATTAAAGTATGCAATTCTCTATGTTGGGATCTCTGATGATCTCAAGTCAAAGGATCACATACACCATCATCACTATGAGAATCGCTTATGACATTCATATAACAATCCATGTAGCGTTCTCATGGAGGGTCGATCCAGTACATAGTTCTCTAACATGTACCTATGTGATGACTTGATATCCTATATCCATGACAATGGTCATCAGTCAACCACATACTAGTCTTATCGTATCATTGTTATCCTTGTTCACAATAATACTTGACTAGGGATATTTTAAGAATAGTGTGTTATTACTATTCTAAGGACATTATTATATAAGATTATATTACGCAGTTATAAGACAAATATAATAATGAACTATGATAAATAAAATGTCATGATACATAAAAAAATGCCAAAGTCAATCATCTAATGAATGGTTCTAAGGGCATAATCCAACACTGTATACTTCTACAATGTCATTATATGAGGAACGACTTTGGGCATGAGAGGGTTGTCGACTTACAATGGCAAATCAAGACTTGCTGAGTAGAGATTTCACTTCAGCATAGGTATATGAGGCATTGAAGTAGATGAATCCTCAAAAGTCACCGGGTCCAAATGGTATGACGGCTGATTTTTGTTAGTCCTATTGGCATCTTGTGGGTAAGGAAATTACAAAATTAATCTTGAGCTTCTTGCATGGTGATATGGAGGTGGGTTATGTTAATGAAACTATACTTGTTTTAATACCAAAAGTTAAAGTACTGGATTCGCTTCATGACTTTCGTTTGATTAGCTTGTGCAATGTGGTGTATAAGTTAATCTCTAAAGTGTTGGTGAATCGATTGAAGTTGATTCTGCCCAAGATTATCGATGAGACCTAAAGTGCATTTGTGCCTAGACATCAGATTTTTGATAACATGGTGTTGGCTTTTGAGACTTTTCATCATATGAAATCAAAATCCATAGGCAGGGAAGGAGAGGTGGCCTTGAAGCTTGACATGAGCAAGGCGTATGATCGAGTTGAGTGAGATTTTTTAAAAGTTAATGATGAGAGTTATGGGTTTCCCAGTGAAGTGGATCCCATTAATCTAGAAGTGTGAGTGTACTGTGGTGTTTTCTGTTAAGATTAATGGGAGGTATAGTAGGAAGTTTTGTCCTACCAGGGGGTTACGCCAAGGAGATCCGTTGTCGCCTTATTTATTTCTGTTGTGTGTTGAAGGGTTATCTTATCTGATATATAAGGCTATTTTGGATCAAAATCTGAAAGGTATTCTCATTGTTAGTACTGCCCCGATGCTCACACACCTTTTCTTTGTAGATGATAGTCTGCTCTTTTTTCAAAGCTGATGCAAATAATTGTCATACGGTGAAGAGATTACTCCAACAGTATGAAAAGGATTCGGGTCAACAAATTAATCTCCAGAAGTCAGGAGTTTATTTTAGTGCTAATGTTGCAGAACCGTTGAGGCTGAGTCTAAAGAATATCCTTGGAGTGGAAGGGAAGATAAATGAGGAGAGATATTTGGAAATGCCATTGCATATTGGCCATTCAAGAAGGAAGGATTTTCAGTTTCTGAAGGATAGAGTGTGGCAAAAGCTTCATGGATGGCATGGTAAGCTCTTATCCTTTGCTGGAAGATGTGTTTTGATCAAGTCGATTGCAATGTCATTACCGCAATTTTACATGAACTATTTCAAGATCCTACAGAGTATACTGCAATTGATTACAAGTATTATAGCAAATTTCTAGTGGGGTGGATTTGCAGAAAGAGGTGTATCCACTGGAAGTCTTTCGATTCCTTGTGTTGTTCGAAAATGGAAGGTGGATTGGGTTTGAGGGACCTTGAGTCATTTAATTTAGCACTTCTGGCTAGACAATGGTGGTAGGTACAGCATGATGAAACCACTTTATGCCATCGTGTGCTCAAAGGACAATATTTTCCCTACTCTACTATAATGGATGCTACGGATAGGTTGGGTTCTTCTTATCTATGGAAGAGTTTGCTTTATGGAAAGAAGGTGGTTGTATCTGGTTCCTTGTGGTGGGTTGGAAATGGAACACGTATCGATATTTGGAGGGATAAATGGTTACCTAAACCACGTATTCCGACATCTATGAGTGTTAGTCTGTTAATCGATGATGAGGTATGTAGTTGGAGTGAAACCATTTTGCATGAGTTATTCCACAAAGAGGACATCCAACATGTGCCTAGTATTCCTCTTAGTCGTTTCCTTTTATATGATACTTTGGTTTGGCATGTAACACCTTTAGGGGAGTTTACTGTTAAATCTGCTTACTATGTTGCTCGAACAGTGCTAAATCAACTAGTGGGTGATCCTTTGCATAGACAAAAGATTTGGCATGATAGCTGGAGTATGAATGTTATTCCCAAAATCAAATTTTTTACTTGGCCATTGGTATATCAGATTTTACCTACACATAGTCAACTTTAATCTCGTGGTCTACTGCTGGATGATTTCTGCTGTGTATGTGGGGCAGCAAATGAGACATGGTATCATAGTTTGTTTTTGTGTTGCTTCAATCAAAGGATTTAGCTTATCACCAAAAGTTGGGTGCTGCAATACTTAGCCAATATCTCAGATGTTAGTAAATTCTGAGAGGAATTATTTTATACAGCTTTGGGTGTGGGGGATACGGAGTATATTGCAATGGTTTGTTGGGTTCTTTGGTTGAATCGAAATAGATGTAAGATCCGATTTTTACACTACTGTAGAGTCTAAATTCATAAAATTGATAATGGAAATTAAATAAATAATGAATGTTAATTTCCAAAAAGATGAAAGCTCCTTCGGCGGGCGCGTACCATAAAGAAACGGCTCGCCGATTGGCGAGTAAAGTATGTGTGATCATCAATGCTGATGGCGAGTTGGACGAGAGTGTGGTCGCACAGGCGTGTTCGCCAACTTGTGAGATGAATCAGGGCATGGTTGGCGAGTTGAGCCATGCCAGGTGATGGCCCGAAAAGGGCGAGAACTTGTGATCGCCACACAGAAGACAAGGAGTAGCCCCATGGCTGGCGAACTGATTTAGTGTGGCGAGTTGATTGTTTTCCTTATTTGTTTGGCGAGTAGTTTAGTTCGCCAACTTCGTGGATAAGTGATGGCCGCTTGTGGCGAGGACTTGGAAACGCCAATACATTTGGCGAGTAAAGTGGTCGTCCAGATAGATGGGAAAATGAAAACAGAATTCAACCTAACAGCCAAAATTGACTTGTAAGTGATACGGTTGAAGACAATTAATGGTGAAGAGGTTGAAGTCAGTAAGGAATTTACCTGATTGGTTGAGGAAGTAAACAAAGGCTGCAGTAGAAGAAAAAGCCGTGTGAAAGGGAGACTTCCACGCCACTTTGTGCTTCAGTTTTCTTCATGCATTAAAGGCATGAAGGACGTGAACAATGATGAAGGAAACAGGATAAGGGACAGGCGGTGGCTATTGATTGGCTGAGAATGTTTATATAAGCAGAGACAATTGATGAAAAACGAGTTAGCCAATTTCAGTTTCTTCACGAGAGCTATTTCCCTGTTTCTTCCATTTCTCTGCCATGTTTGATCTACTGAGTTTCACTCTTCAGTTGGCTAAACCAGTAAACATGCTTATAAAACCTTTCTTTCTTAGCCTGGTGAGCTGAAGGAATAAGCAAATAGAGGCCAACATGAGACAGAAAAACAACGTGTTTTGGAAGTGCAGTTGGTTGAGGTGAGTTTCATATTTTTTGAGGTGTTCTTGATGTTCACTGATAGATTTCTATGTGTTATGCAGTAATAAACATAGATACAGTCTTAGTTTTAGTTAGATCCTTGGAAAATAGGAAAACAAGGAAAATTATGGAACAGGTGACGACAAGGGCGACTACAGTGATCGCCCATGTTGAAAATAGTAATCGCCAATGAGGCGAATAGATATTAAGTACTCACCAAGGAAAGTTTGTGGGCGAGAACGCCGAATTCTAGTGATATGAATTCAAGGGCGAGCTCAAACGCAGAGGCGTTGGGCGAATAGGTTTACGAGCAAACTCTACAATTGAGCCAATGTAGGCCTCGTGAGTTGAATGTTGGGCGAACTCACAAAACACGGTGTGTTATGGCGGGCGAACTGCCACGTTGAAGCCATTTGGTGAATGGCGAGCTCGTCTGGGCGAGCTAATTGGTACTCTGTGGGGCGTGAGTAGTTATTTGATTTATTCTCGCCACGTAATATATAAAGAAAATATTAATGAAATATATATATATATAATTTGCAGCCGATAATTGGGAATAGCTATGGGCGAACATAGTGCTGGGTGAAGCAAGGCTTCGTTGGACCAGGTAAAGGAAGTGTGTGTGAAGTGATGCATGTCCTGTGGAGTAAATTTTATGAAAACATTAAGTTAAATGTTTTGTTTTCTGACATGCATGATTTTAAGAAGTTAATTGATAATTGTTTGATCGCGGGCGAGCTGATAGCCGCCTTTTGCTGTTTTGTTGGGTGAAATGATACAGGGCGGGCGAGCGCTTTGTATGTTTATGTTGGGAAAGCCCTTTGTGATTTATGTTGGGTGAATTGATATTGGCGGGCGAACCAATCCCTTTTATACGTTTTAGACTCAATTCTATTTTTAAAGGGCGGGCGAACTTTCTTAATAGAAAGCTATAAGTTAAGCCAAATGGCGAGCTCTCTTTTATGAGAACTGGGCGAGTGCCCTTGTTTTAAAGAGTAATACGGGTAAAGCCATAGTCGGGCGAACCCTTTTTAATGAGTTTGGGCGGGCGACCCTTGTTTTAAATGAAAAGCGGGCGAACTTTTATCAGCCAGCCGTACTTGTGTTTTTAAAACTATGAGGCGGGCGACTATTATTCGCCGTCTTATCGAGTTAGCCATGGGCGAGCTGCTTCCATGGGCAAGCCATATCGGGCGAGCTGACCATGGGCGAGCAGGTTTTTAAACTTGAGATTATGGGCTGTTTTGGTGTTTTATTGTTTTATAAGAAATCAAATCATTTTGTGGAAATGATATATGAGATATAAAAGTTGATTTTGAGACTTTAGGCCCTGAGTTCATGTGTTGCTAGTGCGTGACCTACCTGGGGCGGTGGCTCGGTCAATGGACCAATGAGTGCACCTCAGGGCGTCACAGGGCTGATGGACCTGCCAAGTCATCAGCGGTCTCGAGGTCACTTGGCAAGTGGACCCGAGGACCCCTTTAGATTATGGCCATAGATCTGAGATAGCCGTGAGGGGCGATGGCCTACGGGTGCACCCCAAAAGCGGCAGGTTTCGTTCTCCCAAGGTGGAGGGAGAAACGATGATAGCATGATTTATTTGTTGCCTAGTCTCAACTTATCAGTTTCTATTTATTATGAGGATTATTGAAATCCTCGATAGTGTTTACTACATTTTAAAGTAAACTGTTAGTCGGTGTTTTAAATGGTGTTTTAAGAGAGTTGTTTACTATATATCCATTTTCTTTTCTACTGGGTTATTGTTAAGAAAAGAACAAATGAATAGTGATATATAGTTTTGCTTTATTTAAAGCAGCATATGTTTCCTTTACTGAGCGTATGAATCGCTCACCCTTTTGTTTTAACTCCACAGATAAGAAGTACGCGGAGTTGAGAGAATTAGCTCTCAGATGAGTATAGCTATGCTTAAAGCACTAAGGCATGGCACATTAAACGTGACAGGTACAATCTTTTCTCTTTTACATTTCAGACATATGTATACAGTACTACCTTAATGAAATAAAAGATTATAGGGGATGTCAGATGTAAGGAATAATGAAAAAGAAATTTCATATTCCATAATAAATAGATAAATGTTTATCATTTGTCATTGTTACTGTTGAATGTTAATGGCATCGCAGACAGCCCAACCGGTAAAGTTGTATGAAAATACGTGAAAAATGTGGTAACGGGATGTTACAATAGATGTCTACATGATGGCTGCAGCATGACAGAATCTCATGTGTTAGGGTTTGCCTTGAATCCCACATCGAAAGTAAATGAGAAGTTATAAGGGCTCTCCCCTTATAAATAATGTGTCAGGCTTGGTTTGTAAAGTGTCCCAAAGAGTTGTAGACACCGATAGAATAGCTAGAGTTTGGGCTATTAAAGGGTGTAGTTGGGTTTTGGGATCTTTGTTAGGAGTTTGCAATTTTTCTCTCTAAAAATTGCATGGTTGGGCTTGTAAGGAGTTTGCAATTTTTCTCTTCTAAAAATTGCACAGTTGTAGTTGTTTGATTGTTTGTTAGACATGGTTGGGTGATTGTAGGTCAAATTGGTTGGGCCAAACCACATTAAAATTATTGTGTTTGTTTTTTGCTTTCTTTTGTTTTTGTGAGTGTTTGATTTGAGGGATATTTTTTCCAACAAGTGGTATCAGAGCTAAAGGTTCGTGATCCTATAAGAGGAGGAAAGCTATGAAGATGAAGATGAAGATAAAGATGATAATGATGATGATGAAGATGAAGATGAAGATGAAGATGATGATGATGATGAAGATGATGATGATGATGATGATGATGATGATGATTTGGAAGAAGATGACCATTATGAGTTTGATGATGATGATTGGAAGAAGATGATGAGGATGATGGTGATGATGATAATGGAGTTATTCCTCAATTTGAGAATGGTTTGTATGTTGTCGAACAGTTTGGGGAGTTTGGGGATTCAAGTCAAGGGAGGATTTGTTGGGGTTTGCCTTGAATCCCACATTGAAAGTATATGAGAAGTTATAAGGGCTCTCCTCTTATAAATAATGTGTCAGGCTTGGTTTGTAAAGTGTCCCAAAGAGTTGTAGACACCGATAGAATAGCTAGAGTTTGGGCTATTAAAGGGTGTAGTTGGGCTTTGGGATCTTTGTTAGGAGTTTGCAATTTTTCTCTTCTAAAAATTGCACAGTTGTAGTTGTTTGATTGTTTGTTAGACATGGTTGGGTGGTTGTAGGCCAAATTGGTTGGGCCAAACCACATTAAAATTATTGTGTTTGTTTTTTGCTTTCCTCTGTTTTTGTGGGTGTAAAATTTCAAATATTCCTCCTTTATAAGTAATTTAATTTTGGTCAAGGAGAAATTAAACTTAAAATTTAAGAATGTGTTTAGTAAATTAAAGTAATAAAATCATATATGTGTCAAAACTAATATATATGTATATTCATGTCATTTATATATTAGCACATGAATATAACCATATAGTAATACTTATTTAAATTAAATAAATACAAAAAGTATTAAATATAGTGGAACAAATAATGTGTACCAATTAAACTTAGACTATTTAGAATATATATAATATATATATATATATATATTAAAATAATATAATGATATTAGAACCATGAGGCTTCTCGGAGAAGCCACTTCATGCCAGCCAATTTAATCCCTCTTTTGGCTTTACACTGTACATGAGAATCTGCATATTTCTCTTCACGTTTTGGCTACAATTAAATCCCATTTGTGCCGGCAGAAAAAGGTTCAAAGAAGGATTAGCAAGGATGGGGAAAAAGGGGCTGTACAGGGGGATTTATTTTGGTTCGGTTCAGGGCAAAGGAGCAGCAAGAAGTTGCTGCATTTCCTCTCGACAAGGGTTGAGGTTTTCAATTTGGTGACTCGACATTGGTTGGGGCCATGCGTTGCACACCAGATCAGCCGGAATAGGAGGTAACTAAGTTAATGTGAAGGAGAAAATTTTGATAGTCAATGTGAAGGAAATTGAAATTAATATACGAAACCTTTGTGGTAACTAAGTTACTTAAAATTAATGAATTAGCAACTTTATTTTAAGTGCTATCATGGACAAGAGATGTTGTTAGTGCAAAGGCTACTGGATATACAATTGGTGTTTTAGGGTTATATTTAAATGAGATATCAAGTGTGCAACGAAAGTTTGAGTTAAGTTACGAATTTAGAGATTGAAAAGTCGGAAAGTTATTTTCTTGTACCATACAGAATTTGAAATAAAATTTTTCAATTTCATTTTAGATAAAGGACAGTTAAGAGTTTTGATTGAAGCTTATTAGATAAAGTTTCATGGATCTGTAAGAGAAGAACTACATATTAGATTTGTTTAAAAGATGGACAAGATTTGGAGTTCATGAAATTTAATTTGGTGTTTGCCTTTTTGAAATTGGCACTAAGGATTTAAGTTTAGATTTGATTACTTTGCATCGAAATTCATGTTGACTTGATTAACTATATGGACTCTTAAAATTTGTACAGTATGAACTAGAAGGATTTTGAAAGCTCAATTATTTGAACCTGATGGTTTCGAAACTATGAATTTTGATAACCAAGAGGCTCATAAGCCCTCCCTTTTTGTAGAGTTGAGGTTAAACACGAGATTCTATGGAAAGTGAATCTTGAAAAGAATTTTGAGAATTCTTTGGAAATGACAAAGGAATGTGAGAGTTAAAGCTTCAGGGAATAAGCACTTACTTGTTATGATAGCTAATATCAGCTTGGTATGATGGTTCTTAAACCATAAGAAAGTGAATGTTACAAATTCAGAAATAATGAGATGCAATTGAGCTATGGCACAATAAAATAATAATTGAATTTTGAGGGTAACATGAAGTGTATAAGATCCTAAATGAGAGATGATAGGTGAAGTGGATCTTAAGATTTGTCAGAATTTGAGATTATTCGAATGTAGAGAAAATAATAAAGAAAAGTGTCATTTACCTTTGAGATGACCTGACGCAAATTTGGAGGACCAAATTTCTTAAGGTGAGGAGAATGTAAAATTTCAAATATTCCTCCTTTATAAGTAATTTAATTTTGGTCAAGGAGAAATTAAACTTAAAATTTAAGAATGTGTTTAGTAAATTAAAGTAATAAAATCATATATGTGTCAAAACTAATATATATGTATATTCATGTCATTTATATATTAGCACATGAATATAAACATATAGTAATACTTATTTAAATTAAATAAATACAAAAAGTATTAAATATAGTGGAACAAATAATGTGTACCAATTAAACTTAGACTATTTAGAATATATATAAAATATATATATATATATATATTAAAATAATATAATGATATTAGAACCATGAGGCTTCTCGGAGAAGCCACTTCATGCCAGCCAATTTAATCCCTCTTTTGGCTTTACACTGTACATGAGAATCTGCATATTTCTCTTCACGTTTTGGCTACAATTAAATCCCATTTGTGCCGGCAGAAAAAGGTTCAAAGAAGGATTAGCAAGGATGGGGAAAAAGGGGCTGTACAGGGGGATTTATTTTGGTTCGGTTCAGGGCAAAGGAGCAGCAAGAAGTTGCTGCATTTCCTCTCGACAAGGGTTGAGGTTTTCAATTTGGTGACTCGACATTGGTTGGGGCCATGCGTTGCACACCAGATCAGCCGGAATAGGAGGCTACGGTTCAGGTTTTTAAGGCTGTAAAACTTGTTAAAAAAATAATAGAAGAAAGAGGGCTGAACAGATGAAGAAATGAAGTAAAAAAAAAAAGGGAGAAAACCAGAACAGGGGTTTGGTGCTGATTTTGGGATTGCTATAGAGGAAGCCACGATGAGGCAGAAACATGGCTGAAAGGGGATGGCTTTAAGGCTGTAAAATAGTAGGGTACAGGGGATTTTAAGGCCGATTTATATTGGTATGGGAGGTTGAGTTGGTGTGGTTACGAGGCTGAAATTGGAGCTCGGTAAAGACTAGAGGAGAGGTTGAACCAAGGCTGTTTGTAGAGCCATGAGTGCTCTGTTTTACCAGCCAAGAAAGCAAGGTGAGAAAGAAAGAAAAGAAAAAAGAAAAAAATTAATAAAATTAGTCATAATTGTATGTAGTGTTATAGAATTTATATTGACTGTTTTTCTAAGTGTATATGTATGTGAATTTAATTTGTAGAGAACAACCAAGAGATGGGTGATGAAGCTGACTAAGTTTTTGGGAGACTGAGTCTCTACCCTTGAGACATTTTTATGGTAAGTAATTTACGTGAATCTTGGTTGGTATTACCTAGTGGGATAAGTGATTTATATAGCAAGGATGAGAGTGGGTAATTGATTTACCTAAGCATAACTAGTATTATATTTTTGGTTAATAAAATTATGAGTTAATTACCATAATGATAATAATACATATTAAGTGAGATGTTACAAGTGATTGTGGAGTATAAATGAACTTTAGAAAATTACTATACAATTGCTTAAGGTTAAGTATAAGGACTAAGAAGTGAGTATTTCATTTTCATGTAGCATAAGTGACATACGAATATGTATAAGTTATAATTACATTATATGGTATATGTTATACTATGAAAAGGATGATACGATTATGGAAAATTATGAACATAGAGATGAGATTATTTTGTATGTGATAATATAATAATTGAGATATAAAAAGGGATTTACAAGAGAATAATTAGGAACAAATACTAAATTTTCTTATCCACCTTAGCGGTTACATTTTGATATTATTTATGAAGCTTAAGGAAGGAATTGATAATGATATTTGTGGCGCAAGGTGGTTGGGATATAGTGTTATCCTAAGGATAATATTCATTTAGATTAATAATGCTTGGGTAAAATATATATTGATATAAATTTTGATGTGTATTGATTGTAGAGAATTTGCAAGGAAGTGGAAGAGCACAATTAGCCAAGTGCGGTGCTTACTAAGTGCCAAGTTTGGTGCACTTTAGGTAAGAGATATATATCGGAACGTAAGAGATACTGAATGCTATTTAAAATCAACTGCCTTGTGGATATATAAACTGTATTTTTCTGCAAGGGGTTTTAAGAAAATATAAGCCGTTATGTTGCCGGATTTTTATGAAAATAATGGTTTTTATGATTTAAGCTTAACTTAAACAATCATTTGAAAATAATCGTTTATCCGGTAGACTTATTTTGAAAACGGTTAAATCTTACGGATTTGAATGGTTTATAAGGCTTTCAACCGAGATATTTATCTCAAGGAATTATCTACCTATGTTATTGTTTTGAAGATATTATGAGTATTTATAGTTTATATGTTTTGAAAGAAATGTATGACTTTTGTTATGAACTTTCCTAAAGCACGAAAATACTGTTTTGAATTCCGAAAATATATGGTATTGTTTTGAAACTACTGTGTGTGACCTTAATTCTGCCCGCAGTAGGTATTTGTATTCGGACTACTGGGTGTGGCCTTGAATCAATCCACAGTAGGAACTATATGTATGGAAATGTTTTGAGACATGACTAACAATCACTGCAGTAATGTTTTGGACTACTGTGTGACCCTGATCCAGTCCACAATAGGTAATGTTTTGGACTACTGTGTGACCCTGTTCAGTCCACAGTAGGTAATGTTTTGGGCTACTGTATGATCCTGATCCAGTCTACAGTAGAGTTTCTATTGCTGTGACCTTGATCCAGTCCACAGCGGGCCCAGTTGACACCTGATCAGTGCTCACTGTGGACCCCCTCTAGACTATGGCCATATGTCAATTTGAACTGCATGATTAATTATTAGTCGCTAACATGTCTCTAGCTTAGTATGCATATGATTTTTCGTGCTTATCTTCGTATATGAGTTTTGAATGAATGATATTTGGATTCTGAAACTGATAAGAATTTGATTTGACAATTCACATTGAAACTAAATGTGATAAGCATGTATATTTTGAAATATGTTCAGAATTCAGTTGTTTATGTTTCGGTTTAAATGAAATGCTTTCTGATGCATTGCACAAGCATGATTTGATTTTCGAATGGTATGAAATACGATATTCAAGTTTTAATAAATGTTTTAGAAAGTTGCATATAGAAATTCGGTATCTGTTTCTTATATGTATTTCTTATTGGGCTTTCCAAAAAGCTCACCCCCCTCTCCACCTTCCAGATTATTTGCAGTAGGTGATTTGTACGCGGGGTTTAAGCAAGTCCTTCGAGGCTTTTGTACCACCCTTAAAGGTATGTGATGTACAGTATTCTCTTTTATATTCAGACTTTTATATTCAGTACTTTTATAGTATGGGGATGTAATTGAAGAAAGTGTAGGATATATTTAGGGTTTTTATAATAATGCATGCAACTTGGGTAGAGATATATTTAATGAAGTAGAATGATTTAAAAGTGTAAATGCATGCTTAGTGAGAGAATTTGACTGGGACCTAAGATTAAAGGGTATTGACTTAGCTAATATAAAGTTAGCTTAAGAATTGATTAGTGACACTACGTACAGCCCAACCAAGTAAATGAATAAAGAAAAAATTAGGTTCGTATTTTCGGTATAAAAGGTCGTTACAAAAGTTGGTATCAGAGCAAGGTTGGCCTGATGTACGTTAGTGTCGGTAGGTCAAGAACTACTTACATCCCCAAAGTACTGTACATGTCTGAATATAAACTGTACATCTCTGTTTAAAATGGCACTAAATGTGTTTATTCTATATGGATAAATTATATCTTTTCCCTACCTAATTCGTATATGATGTGATTTGATAAGAAATGAAGTGGTAAATGTTATTGTTTGGTTTTGAATATATTGAAGTGATGTTAGTAGAGGTACATTGACCTATGTGAATTAAATATTTATGCAGTGTACTTATCAAGGCCTCGTGAATAAGGAATGGAGTTGTGTTTAGTGGAGATGATAAAAGTATATCCTAGCATAGTTGGCCTAAGATAGGTCCTGCAATGATCTGAAACGATAAATTAGAATACGTTTGCCTTTGAGAGAGATAAAATTATTGTATTTTATATGATTGATGCAGAAGTAAGTAATGATTGAAAGGTGCAAGAGGACTTAGTTAATATGGAATTGTAGTAACATATGTTGGGTACCATGAGGTTTTTGATGGAACAATGATAAAATTTATGTTAAGATAAGGATAAAAGATTATGAAGATTGTGGAATGAAGCTTGGATACATGAGAATTGTGTTGGAATATAAATTTGAGTTATGATAATACATCCTGAGAATGGTATGTGATGAATATGCTTAATTGCATATTAAATTCATTTACACAAACTGCGAATCTTAAGAATTTCAACACGTGTCTTGATGTAACATATGGACATATTTAGCATAAGCTTTGAGCTTTTGGAATCGTTTGGTTTTGATTATATATGGATTTAAGGGCTAATGTATTTAGAAATCTTAAATATGTGGGCTATTTTGAATGATTGGACAGAAATCGAATTATGCATTAAGCCTTTTGTTTATAAGGTCATTCAAACCTAAGGTCTTATGCCAATATTATTTTCCCATAAAGAAAGGATAAGATTTGAATGGATACATGATTTGGCTTTTGTTTGAGAACTATATGAAATTTGGGATTGCGATTTTAAACTATGAAACTTGAATTTTGAGGATTAGGCATCCTCGATAAGCTTTTGTTGAGTCTCGTCACCTGATGTGATTTTGATTGTGCTTATTCGACTTGACCAATATGGTTTGAATCTGTCTACGACAGTAGCAAGAAATTATTAATTGAATCTATTCACCATGCAAAAATAATAATAATAATAAAATTGATTGAACCACGTGATTTTGTGAACTTTGTGAATTTTGAAAAGTCCTTGGTCTTCAACCTCTGCTAATAGAGAAGCTTTTAGTAGAGTTGATATCAAATATGACTGATTATAGAGATTATGAATCTTTGAGAATTATTGGAGACCTTTAAAGAATATCAAACAAGATGGTAAATTGAATTGAAGGTTCAGATTTTGTGAGATAAGATATCCCGGATCGTCTTAAAATGATATTGATCTTAGCTTAACTTGAGGGCTATGGAATTGTAAGATAATGTACCTTTGTAATGTATAAACTAGTGAGATACATCCGATTTGTGAATTGCTTGAATATTGAAATTTAAGGTATAATGTAAAATGAATTTGATTCATGGATAAATGGTAACATATGAATTGAACTTGTAATTACCCAGCTATAGATCAAAAGGATAAGGTATTGAGGTCCAAGGCGATTTCCTTGGTAAAGATACTTCGGCAACATCACTCTTCGCGAGAAGCTATATGGGATTTAGAAAGCTAATGAAAGCGAAGTAACCTCACCTATTCTAAGATCACCATGATCAAATTTGAAAGGCAATAATTGAATTTGTAGTTCTATCGAGCACTACAAGTTTTATATTCGAATTTTGTGTAGTGTGAAATTATGGATAAAATCTCCTATAGTGGTTTGATAGTTATTAAAGTTTTACGATGGTTTAGTAAAGGAGAAAATTTTGATAGTCAATGTGAAGGAAATTGAAATTAATATACGAAACCTTTGTGGTAACTAAGTTACTTAAAATTAATGAATTAGCAACTTTATTTTAAGTGCTATCATGGACAAGAGATGTTGTTAGTGCAAAGGCTACTGGATATACAATTGGTGTTTTAGGGTTATATTTAAATGAGATATCAAGTGTGCAACGAAAGTTTGAGTTAAGTTACGAATTTAGAGATTGAAAAGTCGGAAAGTTATTTTCTTGTACCATACAGAATTTGAAATAAAATTTTTCAATTTCATTTTAGATAAAGGACAGTTAAGAGTTTTGATTGAAGCTTATTAGATAAAGTTTCATGGATCTGTAAGAGAAGAACTACATATTAGATTTGTTTAAAAGATGGACAAGATTTGGAGTTCATGAAATTTAATTTGGTGTTTGCCTTTTTGAAATTGGCACTAAGGATTTAAGTTTAGATTTGATTACTTTGCATCGAAATTCATGTTGACTTGATTAACTATATGGACTCTTAAAATTTGTACAGTATGAACTAGAAGGATTTTGAAAGCTCAATTATTTGAACCTGATGGTTTCGAAACTATGAATTTTGATAACCAAGAGGCTCATAAGCCCTCCCTTTTTGTAGAGTTGAGGTTAAACACGAGATTCTATGGAAAGTGAATCTTGAAAAGAATTTTGAGAATTCTTTGGAAATGACAAAGGAATGTGAGAGTTAAAGCTTCAGGGAATAAGCACTTACTTGTTATGATAGCTAATATCAGCTTGGTATGATGGTTCTTAAACCATAAGAAAGTGAATGTTACAAATTCAGAAATAATGAGATGCAATTGAGCTATGGCACAATAAAATAATAATTGAATTTTGAGGGTAACATGAAGTGTATAAGATCCTAAATGAGAGATGATAGGTGAAGTGGATCTTAAGATTTGTCAGAATTTGAGATTATTCGAATGTAGAGAAAATAATAAAGAAAAGTGTCATTTACCTTTGAGATGACCTGACGCAAATTTGGAGGACCAAATTTCTTAAGGTGAGGAGAATGTAAAATTTCAAATATTCCTCCTTTATAAGTAATTTAATTTTGGTCAAGGAGAAATTAAACTTAAAATTTAAGAATGTGTTTAGTAAATTAAAGTAATAAAATCATATATGTGTCAAAACTAATATATATGTATATTCATGTCATTTATATATTAGCACATGAATATAAACATATAGTAATACTTATTTAAATTAAATAAATACAAAAAGTATTAAATATAGTGGAACAAATAATGTGTACCAATTAAACTTAGACTATTTAGAATATATATAAAATATATATATATATATATTAAAATAATATAATGATATTAGAACCATGAGGCTTCTCGGAGAAGCCACTTCATGCCAGCCAATTTAATCCCTCTTTTGGCTTTACACTGTACATGAGAATCTGCATATTTCTCTTCACGTTTTGGCTACAATTAAATCCCATTTGTGCCGGCAGAAAAAGGTTCAAAGAAGGATTAGCAAGGATGGGGAAAAAGGGGCTGTACAGGGGGATTTATTTTGGTTCGGTTCAGGGCAAAGGAGCAGCAAGAAGTTGCTGCATTTCCTCTCGACAAGGGTTGAGGTTTTCAATTTGGTGACTCGACATTGGTTGGGGCCATGCGTTGCACACCAGATCAGCCGGAATAGGAGGCTACGGTTCAGGTTTTTAAGGCTGTAAAACTTGTTAAAAAAATAATAGAAGAAAGAGGGCTGAACAGATGAAGAAATGAAGTAAAAAAAAAAAAGGGAGAAAACCAGAACAGGGGTTTGGTGCTGATTTTGGGATTGCTATAGAGGAAGCCACGATGAGGCAGAAACATGGCTGAAAGGGGATGGCTTTAAGGCTGTAAAATAGTAGGGTACAGGGGATTTTAAGGCCGATTTATATTGGTATGGGAGGTTGAGTTGGTGTGGTTACGAGGCTGAAATTGGAGCTCGGTAAAGACTAGAGGAGAGGTTGAACCAAGGCTGTTTGTAGAGCCATGAGTGCTCTGTTTTACCAGCCAAGAAAGCAAGGTGAGAAAGAAAGAAAAGAAAAAAGAAAAGAAATTAATAAAATTAGTCATAATTGTATGTAGTGTTATAGAATTTATATTGACTGTTTTTCTAAGTGTATATGTATGTGAATTTAATTTGTAGAGAACAACCAAGAGATGGGTGATGAAGCTGACTAAGTTTTTGGGAGACTGAGTCTCTACCCTTGAGACATTTTTATGGTAAGTAATTTACGTGAATCTTGGTTGGTATTACCTAGTGGGATAAGTGATTTATATAGCAAGGATGAGAGTGGGTAATTGATTTACCTAAGCATAACTAGTATTATATTTTTGGTTAATAAAATTATGAGTTAATTACCATAATGATAATAATACATATTAAGTGAGATGTTACAAGTGATTGTGGAGTATAAATGAACTTTAGAAAATTACTATACAATTGCTTAAGGTTAAGTATAAGGACTAAGAAGTGAGTATTTCATTTTCATGTAGCATAAGTGACATACGAATATGTATAAGTTATAATTACATTATATGGTATATGTTATACTATGAAAAGGATGATACGATTATGGAAAATTATGAACATAGAGATGAGATTATTTTGTATGTGATAATATAATAATTGAGATATAAAAAGGGATTTACAAGAGAATAATTAGGAACAAATACTAAATTTTCTTATCCACCTTAGCGGTTACATTTTGATATTATTTATGAAGCTTAAGGAAGGAATTGATAATGATATTTGTGGCGCAAGGTGGTTGTTATGGATATAGTGTTATCCCTAAGGATAATATTCATTTAGATTAATAATGCTTGGGTAAAATATATATTGATATAAATTTTGATGTGTATTGATTGTAGAGAATTTGCAAGGAAGTGGAAGAGCACAATTAGCCAAGTGCGGTGCTTACTAAGTGCCAAGTTTGGTGCACTTTAGGTAAGAGATATATATCGGAACGTAAGAGATACTGAATGCTATTTAAAATCAACTGCCTTGTGGATATATAAACTGTATTTTTCTGCAGGGGGTTTTAAGAAAATATAAGCCGTTATGTTGCCGGATTTTTATGAAAATAATGGTTTTTATGATTTAAGCTTAACTTAAACAATCATTTGAAAATAATCGTTTATCCGGTAGACTTATTTTGAAAACGGTTAAATCTTACGGATTTGAATGGTTTATAAGGCTTTCAACCGAGATATTTATCTCAAGGAATTATCTACCTATGTTATTGTTTTGAAGATATTATGAGTATTTATAGTTTATATGTTTTGAAAGAAATGTATGACTTTTGTTATGAACTTTCCTAAAGCACGAAAATACTGTTTTGAATTCCGAAAATATATGGTATTGTTTTGAAACTACTGTGTGTGACCTTAATTCTGCCCGCAGTAGGTATTTGTATTCGGACTACTGGGTGTGGCCTTGAATCAATCCACAGTAGGAACTATATGTATGGAAATGTTTTGAGACATGACTAACAATCACTGCAGTAATGTTTTGGACTACTGTGTGACCCTGATCCAGTCCACAGTAGGTAATGTTTTGGACTACTGTGTGACCCTGTTCAGTCCACAGTAGGTAATGTTTTGGGCTACTGTATGATCCTGATCCAGTCTACAGTAGAGTTTCTATTGCTGTGACCTTGATCCAGTCCACAGCGGGCCCAGTTGACACCTGATCAGTACTCACTGTGGACCCCCTCTAGACTATGGCCATATGTCAATTTGAACTGCATGATTAATTATTAGTCGCTAACATGTCTCTAGCTTAGTATGCATATGATTTTTCGTGCTTATCTTCGTATATGAGTTTTGAATGAATGATATTTGGATTCTGAAACTGATAAGAATTTGATTTGACAATTCACATTGAAACTAAATGTGATAAGCATGTATATTTTGAAATATGTTCAGAATTCAGTTGTTTATGTTTCGGTTTAAATGAAATGCTTTCTGATGCATTGCACAAGCATGATTTGATTTTCGAATGGTATGAAATACGATATTCAAGTTTTAATAAATGTTTTAGAAAGTTGCATATAGAAATTCGGTATCTGTTTCTTATATGTATTTCTTATTGGGCTTTCCAAAAAGCTCACCCCCCTCTCCACCTTCCAGATTATTTGCAGTAGGTGATTTGTACGCGGGGTTTAAGCAAGTCCTTCGAGGCTTTTGTACCACCCTTAAAGGTATGTGATGTACAGTATTCTCTTTTATATTCAGACTTTTATATTCAGTACTTTTATAGTATGGGGATGTAATTGAAGAAAGTGTAGGATATATTTAGGGTTTTTATAATAATGCATGCAACTTGGGTAGAGATATATTTAATGAAGTAGAATGATTTAAAAGTGTAAATGCATGCTTAGTGAGAGAATTTGACTGGGACCTAAGATTAAAGGGTATTGACTTAGCTAATATAAAGTTAGCTTAAGAATTGATTAGTGACACTACGTACAGCCCAACCAAGTAAATGAATAAAGAAAAAATTAGGTTCGTATTTTCGGTATAAAAGGTCGTTACAGTGGGTGTTTGGTTTGAGGGATATTTTTCCCAACATCATGTACTCCGGAAGATTACATCAACGCTGGTTGATTGCCAGGCATTTGTGTCGCAACCTACTCCCTTGCTTGCTACTGGCTTAGTAGCTACTCCCAGATGGCTCCCTCTAGCAGATGGTAAAATCAAAATAAAAGTTGACGCTGCTTTTGGTGACAACAAGGCTACTTTGGTTTGGGTATGGTGGCATAAAATTCTTGTGGAGTAGTGTTATATACTGCTGTAACAACGTGACATTTTGTTCTTGCTTCTTTACCTGTAGAAATGTATGCCATAAAGTTTGGATTGATGCAAGCCAAAGGTAGCCGAATGCTAGATGTTGTCTTGGAATCTGATAGTATGCTGGCTGTTGGAGAGATCAACAAGGAAGGTGTTTCCAGTTGGCATGGTGCTGGATTGATGTCCGATGTCAAAGATCTCATGTTGTCTTTCAGTAATATTGAGATTGTTTATGTTAGCAGATTGGTTAATAAGTGTAAAGCTCTAGTTCACCAAGCAGGGTCACTTTACTCATCCGTACTGTCCGCTTTGGGTCCAGACCATGAAGCAGGACCCTCACGGATTTTTTGAAAAATTTTATTTTCCCAATTCGCGTCCTACATATCTCGAACCCTTGACTTCCTCAAGTTGTTGAGACATACTAACCAATTGTCTTATGGTTAGAGTTATCCTCAAGTTGTTCATTCTACAAAGTAAAACTTAAATTCGAATTAACTCAAACCTAGCATAACTCTAACCATAAGACGATGGTGATGTTCCGTCATATTCGGTGTTAATGCTTTTGAAAACTGAATTGGCTTCTGGCGCACTGAAGACTACAATAATAAAGTTAAATATTTCCAAGCGACAAAAAACAAAAGGAGAATCCAATTAGGTTTCTAAAGTCTTTGATTTAGCCAATGGTATTAAACCATGTAAAACTATAGCTTATTTTATTCATCTTGCTAAGAAAATCTTGGTGCTTCTAGGACAAAACTGCACTAAACAATAGAGGTGTAAACAAACAAAATGTTCGACGAATTATTTATTAATGTGTTCGGTTTTGTTCGTTTATTATTTTTAATGAATGATCACAAACAGATGTATGATTCGTTTGTTTATGTTTGCGAATAAATTTGTTTGATATTTGTTTAAAACCTATTTGTTTAATGAGTTATTTAGTATTCGTTTACTGTTCGATAATAATAAAATTTTAAATTACATATTTACTTATAAATTATTTTAATATGTAATTATTAAAATTACATATTTGTGTAAGATTTTTTAGTTTGATATGATATATATTAGGATGAATATAATTTGTTAATATAAATTTTTTTGTTTAGTGTTCACGAACATATTCGTGTAATATTTACAAACACGTTTTCGTGAACATGGTTGTTAATGTTAGTAAACAAACTTAACGAATATGAACACAAACACAAATAATATTAAAAAATAAACAAATAAACACAAATATAATAACATTAATTCATGTTCGATTCATTTGCACTCCTACTAGATAATACTTCGTGAATATAGTCGTTAATGTTTCGTAAGCAACTTAACGAATATGAACATAAACACAAACAATATTAAAAAAATAAACAAATAAACACAAATACAATAACATTAATTTACGTTTGATTTATTTACACTCTTATTAGACAACACTTCTGCGAAACTTTTCTCTACCTAATTTGACCTATTCTACATATTTATGTTATGTTTGGTGCATAGTTTAATAAAGGACAGAGATGGAATAGTTAGTTGCGTATTGCTGTCTTCCAGGATCTGAGTCTCCATTAATTATTTCTTTACAGTAATTGTCGCAACACGTGCAAGAGTGCGAGTCTAAGTAGACTACTCGATTTGTCGGATATATCAAATTTCCATCGTTCATGTTCACACATGAATTTCTATTACTCTGTATGAATATTTCTATTATCAACGCTGAAATCAACTAAATAATCATGCTTAACTTTTTAAAGAATGATTAATAAAATGCCCAATAAAATTTATCCAAACCAATAAGAACCGTTAGAAAAAATTTAATAATTTTATAGGTTTTCTTTCCTTCTTAAACATTAATCTAAATTATAAATACTTCAAAAATTCATATTTCTCTAAATACTCGATTAAGTAAAGTGTCACAAGAATAATTATAAAGGTATCCGGTAAGATATTTTCGTCCAATCCCAACAAGTTGTTGGAATAATTTAAAAATTAAACAATGTTAAAACTAAAAATAGATTTTGGAGAAAACTATTCAAAATACAAAAATTGAAAAAGATTAAACTTAATCATACTTTAAATCTTCAATTTCAGACCAAATTTCAAGATCTCTTTTCTCTTTTTAGGATTTTTTTTTCTCGATTTCTTTTCGTTTGCTGAAAAAACCTAGCCATAGATACTCTATTTTTTTCTATCAATAAAATAACGTACCTTTGTTTTATTATTATTATTATTATGATGGGCTAAATCGGATAACTTATCTTTGTAAGAATTAGACTTGAGCGAAGTATTTTACATCTTTAGTTCAGATCAAATCACCTTCATATTTAGGTGATATAATGTCATTAGAGTTGAAATCTTCCTTTGTTTGAGGAATTCCACTGAACTCGGCATAACTCGAATTAACTCAAGCCTAAGAACCTAACATAACTCAGAGCCATAAGAAAGTGCTGAATGTTAGGTTCTGTACGGTGTTAATGGCTTTTGGAACTACAAGGTGAACTGGCTTTAAATATTTCCAAGCAACTAAAAACAAAAAGAGATCCCAAGGTTTGATCTTCTGAAATCTTTTATATAGCCAATAGGATTAAACCACATAAAACCATAAATCTTGTACTTGCTGAGAAAACTCCGGTGCTTCCCACTTCACAGGACAAAACTGCGCCAGACAACACTTTTGTGCAGCAATTTTTTTAACAGTTTAAGTTCAAGAAATGACAGGGAAATGGTTGCTTTCAAGTCTCAACTACTACCCAATGAACATAGTTGCGTATTGTTGTCTTCCAGCATCTGAATCTCCATTAATTATTTCTTAGTACTTGCTGACACAAGTGAAAGTGTACGAGTCTAAGTAGACTACTGGAATTGTCGGATATATCAAATCTTCCGCCGTCCATGTTCACGCATGATTACATCAATTTTGTTATTGTTAGAAAAAATATCCATTAAACTAAATACTTATAAAAAAAATAAAAATAAATAAAACAATTTTTAATATGATTTGGTCTAATCAAATTGACCTATAACCACCTAATCAATCTAATAACCAAACAAACAATTACAATCGTGTAATTTTTAGAAGAGAAAAATTACAAACTCCAATTACCCAAAAAGCCCAACTACACCCTTTTATAATAGCTCAAACTCTATAACTCTCTGGGATATTTTACAAATCAAGCCTGACACTTTATTTATAAGGGAATAGCCCTTATAACTTCTCCTATACTTTCGATGTGAGATTCAAGGCAAACCCCAACAAATCCTCCCTTGACTTGAATCCCCGAACTCCCCAAATTGCTCAACAATATCTGAAAAACTGACATGCCTCTGAATCTTCTTACTCTTGGAAACAACTCTATCCTTCGCATCATCAAGCAAATATAGTTGTTTCTCATTCCTCTTTCCTTGCAAAACTAAACCACCATTCTTGTATATTTTGCAACAATCATTGTTACTAACATATATATGTACCTACGTGAAGCTAACTCACTCAAAGAAATCAAATTGTAGCTAAAACTGGGTACATACCTCACATTACGAAGAGTCTTGACACCACTATCATGAAGCTTGAGTTGAACACTCCCAATACCTTCAATCTTTACTCGATTACCATTCCCAACCGCAATATTGCCTAAACTTTCAACCTTTTTCAATTCGTCAAACCGATCTTTATCATTGCAAATATGCATCGATACAGCTGAATCCAAAACCCAACTTTTCTCACAAGTATGAGACCCATCTAAACAAGTTGCCAATACATCATCATCTGAATCAGTCAAAACAACACGTCTCATTCTTCTTTCCATCATCACTCTTTTGTTGAGCCTTCTTGAATGCAACCATATCCTCTCTTAATGTCTTGCAGCGTGCTTGAATATGACATTTCTCTCCACAATAATAACATTCCACCTCACTATAATCTCTGAATCTTGATCTTGATCTCCCTCTTGATCCACCATGTCTCTCATTAGTCCTCTCTTGAGTAAAACCTTCCACAGCAGCTAGGACACCTCCCGCAGATGAAGAATCTTCTTTGCCCATAAATCTTTCATTCTCACGCAGCACAGCAATCACATCATCCAACGTCAAAGTAGTTTTACCTGCCAATAAAGTCTGTGAACTAAAGGTCTATAGGACTTGGGCAAAGATGACAACAATAGCAATGCCTTCTCTTCTTCTTTCAACTTTTTAGAATCAATAGCTAATAATTGTGAAACTAATCTATTAAGTTCATTTAAGTGATCATGGAGACTCTTACCTTCATCCATCTCCAGAGAATACAAATCCATTTTCAAACACAATCTATTCATTAGCAATTTTGATGCATAGATGTCTCCCAGCTTCTTCCACAATCCAATTGGTGTCGTCTCAGTCAATACGTTATACTTAATCTCTGGAGCAAGTGCTAATCTAATTGTGCTCACAGCCCTCTTTTGAATTCCAATCCAATCCTTATCAGACATTCTATTTGGCTTATTTTCTTCTAATGTCAAATCTAGACCTTGTTGCACTAAAAGATCCTGAATCGTACTTTACCATAACATAAAATTACTTTTACCATCAAATAAAAGAATTTCAAACTTAGGCATACCTCCAGACATAGCTTCAGACATAGCTTCAGCCATAGCTTTCATTCTCTCGCAGGATCACGAACCTTCAGCTCTTGATACCACTTGTTGCGAAAAATATCCCCCAAACCAAACACCCACAAAAATAGAAGAAAGCAAGAACAAACACAATAATTTTTAATGTGGTTTGGCCCAACCAAATTGGCCTATAACCACCCAACCAATCTAATAACCAATCAAACAATTACAATCGTGCAATTTTTAGAAGAGAAAAATTGCAAACTCCTTACAAACCCAAAGCCAAACTACCCAAAGAGCCCAACTACACCCTTTTATAATAGTCCAAATTCTATAACTCTCTGAGATATTTTACAAACCAAGCCTGACACTTTATTGATAAGGGAATAGCCTTTATAACTTCTCATATACTTTCGATATGGGATTCAAGGCAAACCCCAACAGTTATATCACAGTGACAAGAAAATTCTTAGGCTCAAGTTTTTGAATCTGATAACTAAGTGGCATGCTAGTAGATTATAGGAGAAAAAATAAGTTAGTTTAGCTTAAATTTATCACCTTAAACTTAAGATTTAGGATTCGAATCTTTACATTTCGAGGTGAATTGAATGTGTTAATTTGTATCTGCTATTCAAGAATCAGATTAATTCCTTCTGCCTTTTCTGGAGCTCTAAAGGAAATCTTCCTGACTTTACTATGTTGCTAAAGGGTGCCAGCCTGCCAGCCGCCATTATTTTTAATTTAATGGTTTACTTTAATAAGAATGTGGTCATTAATGACGGCTACACCGAGACAATGGGAGACTTCCTTGCAATGTTGTATGCACACAAATATATTAGTACTAAGAGACTGAATAAACAAAGACCGGTGGACTGCTTTTCATCACTATCTAGTGCCTTTACTACGTTGCGTTGGAAATTACGAAGAAACTTTCTGTAGGGATCGTGTGGAAAATTGTAACTTGAGCACCAAGTCAGAGACAGTATTCCATCTCCTCTCTATATATAGAGCACTAAACAAAGCTCAGAAGCACTTATCTATGGATAATTATTACATACACTGACAGTGGAGTTTTTTTACTCCACAAGCAGCGTTAAGATCGTAACACATGTCTGTTTTATTTATTTTAATATTTTTATAAGACACATGTCATGATCTTAACGCTGCTTGTGGAGTAAAAAAACTCCACTGTCAGTGTATGTAATAATTATCCCTTATCTATTTACAAAACTTGAGAGTTGTGAGGGAGAAAATAAGAGTGGCAGAAAATGATGATGGGAGATATGTGGTCTAATGTAGGCTTAACTATGGCGAATTTGATGCTTTTTTATTCCATATTTAAACACTTCTTCCCTCATTTCGAGCTTGAATACTATTTTGAAAAGAATTTCAAAAAGTTAGTGAGTTTTGTGTATCCTTATGTTGAAATCAAATTTGATGAATTCACTGGGGAACGCATGAAGCGTAGTGAAGCCTACTCTGCAATTAAATCTTATCTCAGTGACAAGTCCTCCGCCTCTGCTAAGCGGCTTAAGGCTGATGTTGTCAAAGACAGCCAGTCTGTAGTCCTTAGCATGGACTATTATGAGGAGGTTACTGATGAATTTCAAGGGGCCAAGGTTTGGTGGTCGGCAATGAAAATACCTCCAAGTACACAGCGCATTACATGGTCTGACGATGATGATGAAAAGAGATATTACAGGCTCACAGTCCACAGACGCCACAGAGAACTCATCACGCAGTCTTATATTAGTCACGTGTTAAAGGAAGGAAAGGAGATTGCAACAAAGAACCGGCAGCGAAAGCTCTACTCTAACAATCCAAGCCACAATTGGTACGGATATAGGAGGAGCAAGTGGAGCAATGTAGTGTTTGAGCATCCGGCAACATTTGAAACTCTGGCAATGGATGCAAAAATGAAAGAGGAAATCAAGAATGATCTCATCAAGTTTAGCAAGGGGAAAGAATACTATGATAGAATTGGTAAGGCTTGGAAGCGTGGATATCTCCTTTACGGCCCTCCAGGAACTGGCAAATCATCCATGATTGCAGCCATGGCAAATCTTCTAGACTATGATGTTTATGACCTTGAACTTACTGCAGTCAAGGAAAACGCAGAGTTGAGAAGGCTTTTGATCGAAACCTCAAGCAAGTCAATTGTAGTGATCGAGGATATTGATTGCTCTCTTGATCTTACTGGCCAAAGAGAGAAGAAGAAGAAGGAGAAAGACAGCAATGGAGAAGAGTCGGATCCAGTGGTAAAAAGGCTAAAAGAAGAGGAGAACAAGGAGAGCAAGGTTACTTTATCAGGGCTTTTAAATTGTATTGATGGACTTTGGTCGGCTTGTGGAGGGGAAAGAATCATTGTTTTTACTACTAATCATGTGAGAAGCTTGATCCAGCTCTAATAAGGAGAGGAAGAATGGACAAGCATATTGAAATGTCCTATTGTTGCTTTGATGCATTCAAAGTGCTGGCAAAGAATTATTTGGAGATCGACTCTCATCCACTGTTTGGAGAAATTGAAATATTGTTGGGGGAAACGCAAATGACTCCTTCTGATGTTGCAGAGAATTTGATGCTGAAATCAGATTATGACAAGGTGGAGACTTGTTTGGAGAGATTGATTGAAGCTCTTAAGGCTGCAAAGGAGGAAGCAATTAAGAAGGCCGAGGAAGAAGCTCGTGCAAAGCAGGAGAAAGAAGAAAAAGAAAAGGAAAAATCTGCTAAAGATGCCAAAGAAGTGAATGAGAATGGTGTGGGAGCTGAAGAAGTGAAGGAAAATGATGCGGCAGCCAAAGAAGTGAAGGAAAAATGTGTGGCGGCCAAAGAAGTGACAGAAAATGGTGTGGTGGCCAAAGAAGTGAAAGAAAATGGTGTCACCAATTAATCTATGATGTACATCTCTGTGTGAATTTGAAGCTACTAGGTTAGGAGGATTGCATTGATCACTGTTTACATTGCTACTTGTATTGGCTTGTGTAGAGAGTGAGTTTTGGTGCAATAGTAAAAGTTGCTCCGTTGTTATCTGGAGGTCACGGGTTTAAGCCATAGAAACAATTTCTCTGTTAATGCGGAGGGAAGACCATGTAAATATAACCCTTTTCAGACCTTACAATGTGAGAGTCTGTGCATTGGGTTTGCCCTGTGTTGATTTGTTTATGGTTTGCGTAGTGCTGTTCCTGTTGTTACTTGTATTGTATTTGGTAGTGCTGTATGGTGTGTTGAATCATATCTTATTGTAAGTCAGTATTGATAGTTATATTGGGAAATAAAAATTCAGTTTGTGTATCCACTGGTTCAACATCAAGAGTGCAATGTGGATTCTTTGGTTATTTTCGAGGTTAGTAAGCGGTGGAAAGAGGTTCAATCTTTCCAAGTTGTTAATTCATGGAAACCAGCCCAATTTTCCTTCTATGTTCTGTAACTAAAATAGCAATTCAAAGGGCTAATTCATGGAAATCACCCCCTTTGGTAGTGTTGAGAAATTAGAGGATGCTAACATTCACAAATATATAAAAGTTAAATACAAGAAACTAGAGTTTATCAAATATTAAGGCTTTGGCATCTGAAGGAAAGTCTCAAGTATCAATTTAATGACATAAATGTAACTAAACATAGTAGTCTGATGAGCCTCTGATTCAGAAATGTAATAACAAACTTCTTACTGCTTTACCTTATTTACCTGGTAAAGAGAAACTTGGTGCTTCCAGCTTTAATCAATAAAATCTTCACTTGCAAAACTTTCTAATCAAAAGCTAATTTTCCATAGAATTGTTTACCCATCTGCAGTTATGTTCTAGGTATGACAAGTAATGGTTCCTTCTTCCCCTCAACAACCCTCCAGTGAGCATGAAGTCATAGAGAAATCCATATGCAAGGTTGACTTTTCAACACATCTAAACTTACAGTTCTTATAACAGAAAATTTTCCATTGAGCTAGCTTTAGGGAGCATCACATTAATTAAAAGATATATACAGTGTGTGTTAGTCTCTTACTTGTTTTAATATTTAAGTATGAAGGTCGGCAATTTGCTTACTTGTGGATCTGGAGTTTGAATCTTTATACCCCATGCTTGAAAATAAAAAACCGTATGTTGAAGAACAGGTTATGTATGCATATTTTGTTACTTTAGTAGGACCTGAGATCAGCAAGTTGTCATGGATGTTGACCAAAAAGTAAAGAATAGCAAGCTGGGACCTTCCTGAAAGTTTGTAGCAATTCTTGTAGCATTCTATGGCCTGGCGTTTGAATAAGGCTTTGTTTATTTTGCGGACATTGATTTTTAAGAAATAATTTTAGGAAAATATATAATTTTTGAGAAAATTAAAAATTTCTGTTATTTGAATAAATTAACGAAATACAGTTTTTGACATTGATTTTTGCTTTTTTTTTTGAAAAATCTATTTTTTAAGTGATGTTTATATAACTATTAAAATATATTAAAAATTATTTATTATAATATTTAAATTATTTTTTATTGATTGCATGTAGAGGCACCGATTTGGTTTCTTGTTATTCAAGCCACAATTAACAGTTTAAGTCCAGGAAATGATAGATAAATGGTTACTTTCAATCTCAACAACTACGCGATGAACATAGTTGCGTATTGCTGTCTGACCCATTGGTTCCTTTTTTATAGTACTTACCGAAACCTGTATTTTTCAAAACACGTGAAAGAATACGAGCTCTAAGTAGACTCCTGGATTAGACCAAAAAAAAATAGTACAACTCCTGGAATTCTCGGATATATCAAATCATACATTGTCCATGTTCCCACTTTATTTTATCATTCTTACATCACTGTGACAGGAAAACTCTTGGGGTCAAAATCTAGAATCTGATAACTTCCCAAGGGGCATGCTACATGCTAATTAATAGTATTTAGGAGATAAATAGGTTAGTTTAATGGCTTAAGTTTATCACCTTAAGGTTTAGGTTTTGAATCTTTCCATTTTCCAAGTGAATTGTGTAATGTATGATTGTATCTGCTATTGAAGAATCAGATTGATTCCTTTTGCCTTTTTTGTTGCTCTAGTTATGGAGCAAAGGAAATCTTCTTGACTTTACTATGTTGCTAAAGGGTGCCAGGCCTGCTAGCCAATATATTTTTTTTTTTTATCTAATGGTTTAGCTTAATTACAATGTGGTCAGTAATGGTGGCTACAGTGAGACAACGGGAAACTCCCTGCAATCAATAATATTAAAGCGCATGCATTTTAAGCCTTTTGGTGAAGCCACGATGATGCCGTCTCTGATGAACACGTCGTCTGCATTTTTCTTCCTTTCATTGCTTTTGGTTTGACGGTTTTGGCTTTCTTTTTATAGTTCTCGTAGTTGCATTTTATGCTGGGCCCCAGCTATTATTTGTCAAATATCGTTTCTACCTTATTTTCTTTTTTCTCTTCCTTTTGCTTCTGCTGTATTGTTCTGCAAATAACATTTTATTCTTTATCCAAAGCGGTCATTTTACTATTAACAGTATTGGAAATTGTTTCTGCTTTTAAAAACTTTGCACGTAAGACAGTCCTCGAAGCACGCATCACCGCCTTTCTTCTACTCGCCGACTTTTTTCTCTGCTGCACGTTCGCAAGCTCAAATAAGTCGCAAGAAACTTCTCTTGACACTCCAATTTATTCTCTTCTGACCATCTACTCTGGCTTCCTGTTCCCCTTTTTTCAATTACCAAAACCCTATATTTCACTCATCTCTGTTTCTCTTCTCACCCACTGCCTTTTATCGTTCTGTCATACTAAGATGTTGCTTGGATCTATAAATGCCCAATCACCACGAGAAGGTTTCGATGGTAATCTAGTTTTGGATTGCAGAATTTACCTACTCGCCACAAGCCAATCATTATAAGGTTGGTAGATGATGAATATTTTTCTGAATTTTGAAACTTTTTTTCCAAGATTTTGTATCTATTTAATTTAAATTTTTGCTTACTTTTGTGAATTTTTTTCGTCTTCGTGTAGGGACGGTTGACAGGTTTAGTTGTTGCTGCTGTTGGTTTGACTTTTGACTTTCTGAAGTCGCCTAACATCTTGAGATAAGTATTAGTTTGCCTTTAAATAGTTGTCTATAACATGTTTAAATCATAGTAGAAACATGTATAGGATGATGTTGACCGTGGCAATGTTATTTGCTCACCAATAATTATGTTTGAACGTTTAAAAATTTTTGCTCTACGGCATCTATCCTTTCTAGGTGGGTTGTTTGTTGTTGACAAATTGTAGTAAAGGAAGGAAATTTTTTGCTTTATATTATTTGTTATTTTAGTATAGCCTTTTACTTCACTATTTCTTGAAGTGCATAGCCCTTTACTTCCGTATTTTCTTAAACTTCTCGAGATTTTACCCTTTTTTCTAGAGTAAATTCAACCTTTTGTTGCTTCCTTTTGTTAGCATGCTCTTTGATGTTTCAATTCTGTTTCCTTTTTATGGATTTTTTTTTGGGAATTTGCTTTGATATGCTAATTTCCAGAAGATTGCTTGGTTTGTATGGATTGGGTTTTTGATTTCATATTGAAAAGTCGGGGATTTTCTCTTATTGTGAGCTAAAAGTTATCTTTTTGATTACTTCGTGAAGAAACAAATATCTCCTGCATAGTTCTTCCATAGATTTCAATCATGACATCAAGTTTAGCATCTTGGTTATTCGGATCTTTGGTATTTTTAGATCACATTGGTTATGAAGAAATTATATGGTATTTTTAGATCTTTCAGATGATAAAAGCCTTGGGTTCTGGTTTTATTTGGCATTATGTTATACAACCAAGTGGGTTATCAAAGGATGTAGATACTTGATGTGCATTATCATTTGGTTTGAGCAAGATTAAAATTAAGATTTTTTTAGAACTAGCATATGGTGTCAGTTTATGGATTGGAAATGATGTGACTAACAATGGATGCGAGCTAACTAAGTTCAATCATGACATCAAGTGTAGTATCTTAGTTATTCAGATTATGCTGTTTAGAATTGTTCTTGGCTATGTCATAATCTGCCTTTTAAATGGTGGTCTTAACATGTCTTTATCAAATTGTAAACCTGTTTACCATTAATCATTGATATCTTTGCTGCATGGAGTAAAAATTCAAACTTTTGGGTGCCCTGTTCAACTTGTAGTTGCGAATAAGTCAAATGCTGATAGAATCCATTATCTTTGTTGATTTGATGGCTAATTCACTATTTTCAACCTTATGTGTAAAGTTCAAGGTTGTTATTCATTAAATTATTGAAATTTTGTGTCCTTTGACTATGAGATGAATTGAGTAGTAGAAATCTTCCAATTAAGCAACAATTTTGAATCATCTTTGATTTTTTTGCTTATTTTTGGCAATTTTATGACATGTTCTTTTTAAAAGAGAATTAATCTAATTGCATAATATTCTTGTCTATACCATTAAAGCGCATGCATTTTCTGTTTCCTGGTGAAGCCATGCTGAGGGCTTTGTCGGTTGCCACGTTGGTGTTTGTTGTTCACGTTTGTTTTCTCTGTTTTGTTGTATTTTTCCTCTGTTTTGGGTTTCATCTGCACTATTTGCTTTTGTTGGTGGGTCTGGGTTGTTTCAATGCTGGGTCCTGCATTGCTGTGGTTGTTTTATATCTTTGCTCTTTGACCATTTATCCTTTTCCCAGAAGTTGGTTTGCTGTGTCTCCTCTGTTTTATGGGTAAAAGATAAGTTTATTTTGTCTCAGAGCTCTCTTTTTTGACTTTTTTTTCCTTGTAGGCCCCTTTTGCATGGGCAAGCTTCCCTTTTTGCTCGATTGGAGGGCACAGTGGGTGTACTTTCTCTCCTTCCTCTTGGTTGTCTAGGTCTTGCAATGCTCCTTTCTTGTCGCCATTGTTTGCCTTTTCTCTTTTCATCATGACTAACATGTTCTTCTCTTGTGCTCTTTGAGCCAAAAGGATTCAGCTGCACGGTGATTTAGCTCTTGCTCCATTTCATTTCAGTTTTCTTTGCCTTGCTCTACGTGCTTTTCTTTGTTGTTTTGCCTCACTCGATTATAAAGAAAGAAGATAGATTCCCCTTCCCAAATCAGTCAGGTATCCAATTCGAATTCGATCAATCCATTCCATTTCCAAAAAGCCAATGGTTTATGCTCTGTTATCTACTTTCCTGATGCCATCCTTCTCATTTGTCAATTTCTTTTTCCCTTCAATGGAACGGGACATCTAACGAAGGCAAGGTTCCAGGTTATTTCTTTCTCACTATTCGAATCTGAGCTGAACATGAAGTGGAAGCTGAATAGTAGAGAGATGAAGAACACTTGGAAGAGTAGCAAAGCCAATGGAATGTCATTGGAGGTGAGGAAAGATAGGAAATCTGGTATGAGGAAAGACAGAAAATCCAGTATGGGAATGAGTGGATCGCCTAAGAAAGGAGGTCACGATGATGTAGACACCCCATTTTGTCCGAGGTCTTTTAATGTTATTGGGCCTATTGAGTTTGATAATTAGAAGATGAATCTAAATTTTTTGTTTATTACTAAAAATAAAAATATAAAAAAATGAAAAGAAAAGAAAATAAAAATGGAAAAAAATAAATAAAAATAAGTGGCCAAGCCCCAAAGAAAGGAAATTTAGAAGGAAATCAAGATCTCAACATAAGGAAAAGTCAAAAATCTGATTCGGAAATAAAGGAAAAAATTAAAATTTAAATAAAATTTGGGCAGAAATTGAAAAAGAAATTAAATCAGAGATTGTAGACATCATTTTTGTCTGGGCACATTTTTGGTAAGATCAATTTTCAACTCTCGAACAATTGCATTTCAGAATTTGATTTCGAGAGTTAATTTGAGCTTTTAAAATATTGGATAGATATGTTTGGTCTTAGAAATATTGACTAGGCTTAAATATGAATTTTGAAATAAAATGGAAATTTGGATTTGGAAACTTTGGAGAAAGTCAATAAAAAATCAAGAAAATTAAATGAGATTTAGGTGGAATTGGTTTTGGGAAGAAATCTTGTAAATTGAATGTTTGTTTAGTCTTGGAAAAGATATCAAAATTTTGAATCAATATTACAAGAAGAACCAAAGGAAATAAATCAAGAAAAATTAAAAATAAGAATCACGTATGAGATCTTTGGATTTTGATTTTGAAATTGATCCAATCAAGGGCATATTTTAAGGAGGAGATATTGAGGCTATAAAAACAAGAGAATTAGGGTTAAAAAAGGGGGGGGGGGGAAGGTTACACGGGTGGGAACCCTTGTTTCCAGCACGACTTGGGTATTCTCTTAAACATCGTCACTTTAAGTTTCTTGCACTGTCCACCATCAACCCACCTTGCACCGCTATCCCGAACCAAAGCTGCTAAATCGTGACAGCATTGTGACGTGTTGCCTTCTCTGCCAAAGTCACCATTAACTGCCCCTCTACTGTGTTGCCATCACCATCGCTGTTGCTCCAAATTGTCATACGCTGCACTTTGCTGCTACTTCGAGTCACTAGTTTTGGCTGTTGTTGCTATGCGGGAAAACCACTAGGTTCATATATTACGTGTTGTACAAGGGCTTATCTCCTCTCTTTTTCTGAGATAATTGTTGAAGTATTAGAAAGAGTTAAATTGAGAAAAAGCACGGGAGAGGCACAACACACAAAAAAAAAGAGGAAAAAACCTAGAAACAGAGAAGAGAAAAAAACCTAGAGAAAAACCCTAGAAACCTTGGGAGGGAAAAAAGAGACAGGGGAGAGAAAAAAAAAACGTAAGGGGAGGGGGGAGAAAAAGTCTAGATGCTTTTGGCATTTTTCCTGGCTTCATCAAACCACCGTTTCTTCCTTCCATCGCTGCAGATTCAGTCCGCCGTTACCGTCCCTGCCTTCTCTACTGTTGTTGTATCCTTTCTCCTTGTTGAAACCTCATCACCGCCACACTAAGTTGCAGCCCTTCATCGCGCCCAGTCCTGCCTCTTCCTTCACATCCTTGCTGCACTTTCATACTTGCAGCTGCTCTTTGTCAAACCCAGCATCATCACAGTGATTCACCGTAAGCCACCATCATCATCATCATCATTTTCTTCAATCCCTGCCTCGTCACCTTGTTTCACGGTTTGTGCTTTTGCCTTGCTTGGAGTCGCCCCTGTCCGGCATTGCCCAAGCCTGCTGCTGTCACGTCCCTGTGAAGAAGAGTCCCTTGTTCTGGTGCGTCATCTTCTTGTCCAGATCCTCTGCTGCTGCGTTGGTTTCTACGGCTCGGGTCATCATCACCAAGATCCTTGTTCGACACCATCTATACCGCCATAACTGCTTGCTACATCACGCCCAAGAATAAAAAACGTGAACCATATAGAGGGGAAAATAGAGAAAGCGAGACCATAAGTTAAAAAAAAAAGAAAAAGAAAGAGAACCACCACCTTAGACGGCGGTAACACTTGTCATCATCATCTTTCTCGCTAGCCTTGAGATCCCGTCACTGCCACCTTATTTCCGCCCATCATTGCTGTCCCATTTTCATCCATTATTCCTGCCTTTCTTGTCGCCTCTGCATATTGCTTTACACTGCACTTGTGCACGTTGCTGCACTTTGTCTTCAGCCTTGTCCCACAACTTGCTACAAAAAAAAATCTGCTCCACGTTCCTGCCTTTGTACGCGAAACAAAGTTGGAAGCCACTGCGAGTTAAACTGAACGCAAGGCATAACGTGAAGAGAAAAAGAAGCGGAGAGTTGCAAGCTGATGCTGTGAACCAAAACTTTAGGAGACGAGGTGGAGTTGTCAAATATCAACAAAAGCGTGAGCTAATAAGGTGAAGAAAGAAGGCTAACTACTTCAAAGTTAGTGCAATCTGGGAGCTGTTTGTTACCAGGTCAAACACGTCTTGTTTTGTCACTGTCCATGTAAATTTTTGCTGTCCAAAATCGTGCATGAAACCATAAATAAAGAAGATGAACATAGCAACGTGAAGAAGGAACGCTGACAGGAATAAAACGAGAGGAAGAAGAAAGAGAAAGCTGTACATGGAAAAGAAATAAAGACAAAATCGATCTTGTCCATGGGATAAAAGAGCGAAGAAAGGAAAGAAATTGCTAGGAATAAGAGGGATCACGTAATCTGCATTTGCAAGGTTTGATTATCTTATTTTTTTATGTTATTTTAATATCTTTAATATGTTTAAATTAATTGATTTAGTTTATGTGGGCATGATATGATTTGTATGATATTGGCATGATCCGAGTTAATAAATTAGGGTTAGTATAATTGATTTGTATAATATGAATAGATTATTAGCATGACATGATTGAACTGAGATATTAATATGATTGAAGCCTTGTCAAATTTATTTTTTTATGATCCCTTTAAGAGACTATAGTGAAAATTCTTTAAAACAAAAAATAAATCTAAATAAAATAGAAGATAAATAAAATATTGATTAAATTAAGAAAATATGCAAAAATTATTCTGACGATGGAACTTCGAGGGGATTGCGATCGAGTAATATTCTCGGAGATCTTGAGGTGAAGAGGTCCTTTTTAAGTCTTACCAGCTTGATGGAAGATTTAAAAAGTCATTTCCGATATTTAAAACTCAAATTTATTAAAAAGATTGAAATAAGAATTAATTAAGATTAATTACAATTAAAAGAATTAATAATCAAATTAGAAATTAAGAGTCATAAAAATTAATATATTTATAAATGAAATAGGATAAAATAATACAACAAATATTCCGACAATGGAATTTTAAAGGTACTGCGCTTGAGTAGTACTTTTAGATATCTTGAGGTGAGGAGAGTTCTTTTAAGTCTTGCCAGCTTGATGGAAGATTTAAAGGACATTTCCAAGATTTAATAAATTTAATTATAAAAATAAAACTAAATTCGATTAAAAAATAGTAAATTAAAATTAAGTTCATTATAATCAAGAATAAAAATCAAATTAATAAATTAGAATTAGAATTAGAAAAGAATTAAAATAAATAGAAATTAAATTAAATTAAATTAAATATTTTAATAAATGTGAATTATTCCAAAGAATTAAAATAAATAGAAATTAAACTAAATTAAATATTTTAATAAATGTGAATTATTCCGAGGATGGAATTTAAAGGGAATTGCGCTTGAGTAGTTTCTTTAAAAATTTCTAAGGTGAGAAAGTTTCTTTAAGGTCTTACCAGCTTGATGGAAGGTCTTTAAGAAAATCTTCAATATCAAATAATTCATGTTTATTTAAAGATATAAAAAATATATGAAATAATAATTATATAAGAAAACAATAACAATAGAATAAAATAAGATAAAATAATGAATAGAAATTGGATAGGAGTCACAATAGGTTTTGCATAAAATATTTAAACAATCCGACGAGGGAGCCTCTTCAAGAAAGGCGATTGGTCCTACTTGAATACTCTTGAGGTGAGAATAACTTTTAAGTTGTCCAACCAGCTTGATGGAGGAGACTTAAAAGATTTTTCAATATTTAATTATATCGAAATTAAAGTAAAAGGCAAAATTAAGATAACCTTAGATCACTTGGTACCATTTTAGGATGGGCGTTGTGAGGGTGCTAATCCTTCCTCACACGTAACCGTACTCCCGAACTTAGAACTCTTAACGTAGACCAGGCCTTATCCTTAGTTTGAATAGGTGACCAATCACACCTAGGTTAGAATGATTGGTGGCGACTCCATAGTTTTGTGTCTAGCTATTAGGTTTCCCCCGAAACCTGATACGTTATGACAGATGGGAAATACAATTAGTCACTATTCGAATCTGAGCTGAACATGAAGTGGAAGCTGAGTAGTAGAGAGATGAAGAACGCTTGGAAGAGTAGCAAAGCCAATGGAATGTCATTGGAGGTGAGGAAAGACAGGAAATCTGGTATGGGAATGAGTGGATCGCCTAAGAAAGGAGGTCATGATGGGAAATACAATTGGGCTGGAGATGGGCTTTCGCGGGCAAAGATCGGGGTCGAGAAAGAGGTTTTCTATATTAAGAATCCTAAGTTTGAAGATGCCAATGAAATCATGACCGATTGATTGGGTAGGCGATGATGGTGATCGTCACAATATTTTTCAAGAATGCCGGTTGAAAAATACTAGAAGCAACTATCAATAACATGAAGACCTATGTATGGATAGTTATTTGTGGGGTAATATCAGAGTATATTGGTTCTGATGAACAAGCTGCACCAAGTATGATATCAAAAAATACAGGTGATTGATCTTCCGTAATATTAATTGATGATCCATCTTTTATTTTGTTTGACTTTTCTCAAATTATTTGCTGTGTGTTCTTTAAAATTCTAGCTTGCTATTTAGAGGTTTCTAAGAAAGTTGGTTGATCATTTCCCCCATCGTTCTTCATTTTGGATGCACAACATGTGTGTGGTAGTTTTTTCAGCTTTTTTGACTTCAAAATCTTTTGCTATTATTGTTGGTATTTGTTTTGTTGCGAGTGTTTTCAGTTTGACCATGCGGAATATTTGTCTCTCGAGACAAGTAACTGATTTGATAAAAAGGGATTGTTCCATTAAAAAAGGTCTTGCTTACTATGTTAATATTTCATTTTTCTCATTTTGTCTTCTTTTAAGTGTTATCTTATGAAGGCTTTTTGGCTCTCTTTCTTTATGTTAAGATACATGTTTTATCTTCTAAAACCTTATTTACTTTGGAAAATAATGTTCAAATAAAGGAATTAAAGCTTGAATCATTTAGATTGATGGTTGGAAGTCATGGATTAATTATGGTATTCTAAGGTGTATTAAGCAATATCCATGATAAACCATCTTGAGCAAAGTGTGATTGAGAAGTGTAAGGTAGTGGTGGGTGTTGTGGCAATGACGTTTAATTATACAAGAAATAAATTAAGAGGTGCCTTTTGGGTGTACATTAATTTGATAAGATTTTTTTTTCTTTTTTATTTCTTCGTATTTGTTGGAAGTTTTTTTTTATTTCTTCCTATTAGTATTATGCTAAATTTGCATAGAAGTACGAAAAAAAATTTACTTTATATAACTGCTGATATACTTCATGCCTAGATGAACTTGGAATAATAGTAGGAATTATGGATAAAAAAAGAAAACCTTAAAGGAATGCTTGGCAAACCAAGTGTCTTGAGGATGCTTTCAAGGAATCAACATCCCTGATGTCATAATATCAAGATATATGGTGATGCCATGATTCAAGTAAGGAAATCACAAACATATTATATTCTAAAGAGATAGGTTCAAAAAATTTTAAAGTTTTAATTCAATGAGAAAAAAAGCCATTTTCTTTTCAGAGCTTTAATCAATTTTCAGCTATTTATATTTGGATAGCATTTTCTCAATATATGTGAAAATAAGAGATGTACCTGCCCTATAACTAAGATTTAATAAGCTTTTGAAGAGATTTGTGATTGAATAGATAATATATATGTGTGTGTGTGTGTGTGTGTGTATTGTGTGTAATGCTGAGCCTTTAAATAAATATTGTTTAATCTTTCTCATTTTCCAGTTTATTGTGTGTAATGCTGAGCCTTTAAATAAATATTGTTTAATCTTTCTCATTTTCCAGTTTAATCCTTTTTGAAACTCAAGCTTTGTACTACAATCTATGTGTACGTTATTACTATGTACAAATTAATTTGTTGAGAATCCTGTTGTGTAATATGTTTAGGTTATCATTATACTTAATTTGTAGACAGTGTTGCAAAGTAACGTGACTTGAAAAAACCTCTGCATCAATTTATTCCTACTTGGTTGAATCCCTAATCACACATGAATAAATCCGAAGCTGTTCCAAGGTATATATCTACCTAAACTAAAGCACTCTTTTCCTTCCCCCCCCCCCCCCCCCCCCTTTTTTTTTCCATTTTTGGGCTTATATTATATTATGGCCGTTTATTTCAATGTTACTCCCGTTACAACCTTACTTACAATCATTTCAACATTTCATATAGTTTTTTTTTAAATTCAAATAGTTCCATTTATATATATAAGAGACAAAGAACTAAAACAAGATATTCTAAACCTTGGAGTATTCCAGCATGACTGATGTTGCTTCTGACCACCCCAATGGTGGATATGGCCTAAATTTCAAAACACCTCTAGGCCCTTGGAAGCTACCTAGCAAGTGTAAAAATTTAAAAGCAAGTTAGTGCTTCCCTTGAGCAAGGTTAATCATTTCTTTGTTTAGCTACTAGATAAAGATTTGCACCAACATGATGCGAGTTCTTTCTTCATTTGCATTTTTTATGTTTGTTTTTGCCTTTATTCACAAGTTCTTGATTGCTATTTTAAACAGAAATAGGTTACTGTAACAACAGGGGAGACAGATCTATGATGTTGTCAATATTTTCAAAAGTGCTGGGGTGATTTTTCTTTTTTATTATTTTTTTATTTCTTGGTTTGTGATTTATTTGAAAATGATATTTTCTTTTCTTTATTTGATGGATATTTAGGTTCTTATAAGAAAGGCTATGAAACAAATACATGGAAAGGTTTTAGGACAATTCCTAAGTCTTCACAAGATCTAAAGGTAAATTCAGACCTTTTTTTTATTATTGGAATGAGATTCTACCACTGTTGTGGTGGATTTGGATGCAGATACGGATGCGCACTCAATTTCGGACTGATAAATGGATGTTTTTCAATAGAATTCAGAGAATCATGCACAACATTCTCTTGCCTCCTATTTCCCACAAAACCATCTTGGCTTAAAGTTTGGACGAGGTAAGTGCAGATGATCAATCATATGTTCAAGTATGGGCTAACATCTTTTCCTTGAGAGATTTGCATTTTGATTTTCCTGCTCAAATTTTGAAAAATAAAATAGTTTGGTTTGTCCTGAATCTACACTCATGTATAAAACCAAATCATTATCAAGCAGCCTTGGTGTGTGACACTTTTTTACTTCTAATCTTGGAATTGAAAATGTGCTTGCCTATCTTCTTTTACTTTGTTTTTTAGTGCATTTCTTTTTGGAAATTTATTAAAGCAGCTTCTGATTGATTGTGCTTTTTTTGTGTCTTAAATAGTTTACAATGATTTTTACTGTCCTTTCTTTTTGAAAATTGATTAAATTAGCTTCTGATCGATTATGTTTTTGTGTCTCAAACATTTTTAATTGTTTTTTACTGCCTTTTTTTAAAAATTAATTGCCTATTTTTGTCTTTGGTATGCACAATTCTAGCACCAAATTTGAGATTTTATAAAATCTTCAATTATTTTTTATAAATACCATAGAGTTCTTTAATAAATTTTGGAGATAAATTTGCAATATATCTTACAAAATACAATTGCATATTGAATTTAACTAAGAAATTGCTACGTTTTTGCAGAGGGTCAAGGCTTACCACAGGAATCACAATTTGGTTAGCTTGGTTGTGGATCCTGAGATTGCTAAAGAGATAATTCGGAGTCATGTTCAGTATGAGCTGCTTCTCACTTGTCTTTTTGTTATCACCACATTTTCACTTTGGCATACCCTAGCACCTTATAGCAAGTTATTCTATCTTAATAGGGATGGGTTAATACATTATCTAAAACCAAAGAGTTAATCAAGTTCATGTTAGAAATCAATTGTTTCTGATCCAAATCAAATTTCATCTGTTTCTTTCTTCTTCTTTTTTTGATGAAGAGAAATTTTTTCTATGTCATGTCACAAATTATTTGTTTATTTCTCTCATGATTGTCAATTTATTGATTAATAAACAATGCCTTCAAATTTAAAACCACTCTCAAGAACCAATAATATTGAATTAAACCAATATTGCCCAACTCATAAGCAAGCCAAACTTTTATATGGCATCTTTTATATGGCAACTGTTAAATTCCCTTCCTCTTAAAATTAAATAAGTTAATTATATCACTTTATGCAGATGGTTGCACATAGGAAATGAAACCAGAAGTTCCTAATTAGCCATTAATAGTTAGGACAATATCAAATTACTAAAGTACTAATTTTTTTGCAATGCAAAAGTATTACTACAAGCATTCAATGTCTAAAACCTACATACCATTAGGACCCACCAAATAGCATCCTCACATAAAGCTTTTTTGACATGATTTGGAATTGAAAAGAGATAATTGGTTTTTACAGCGTCTGAAATTATAATAGCTCTAACCTTTGATACCTCTTCTTCGATAAGTCCTTCGATCTTAGATATTACACCATATACTTTCCTTTTCCTCGCTATATAATTAGCCATGAATTGAAAACATTTGACCGATTTACTAGGCTCAACATGTAGATTCTGACATCTCTTAACAAGTTTCTCTACCATGCTAAATGGCGTCTTGATTGAGGAAATGCTCCTATCATGTCAGTTTAGTTGGATGCTAAATTGAAACTCTTATTTTTATTTTTATTTTTTTAGTTATATTATACAATCATATTTTCCAAATAAATTAAAGAGAAAATTTCAGGCATATACCAGGGAAGTTTTAAGCTAAAGAGGAAGTTACCAGGAGAAGTTTAAATGCATTCATAAGTTAAGTAACTTAAACATATACAGGCACTTGCTTATGAAGTTATGGGATGATTGTGTAAATTGTTGATGATTACATTTTTAATTACTCACGATAAATTGTGGTCAGTTTTCTTTTTTGTTCAAAACATATGGAAGCCTAACCATGGTAGAAGGTAATTGTACTCACTTATTCCAGGATTTCAAAGTTGTTTACTTAGTTGAAAAGATTTGTGTTCATATATTTTTACCTTATTAGTTGAGCATGTTGTCAGTTTTTATAACTCTTTATGTTATACTTCAAATGTTCATTAGCCTATATACTTATTTTTTTTACTAGAATTTAATAAGTTAAGACAATAATATCTTTTTTTTGGTGACTATTCAATTTTGACAATGAGAGTGAATTATTCACAAGTGTTACTCTTTTGTCATACATTTAAAAATTGACAATCTAATATTTATTGAATTTGATATAATTTTTTAAGATAATTTTTTAAAATTATTTTGATTTAAATTAATCAACATTTAACAATATTGCATTTTCTAATCAAACATTTAGCTCATATTTAAAAAAATAACTCCTGCAAGGTACAAATATTTAGATTATCCCAACTCCTAAATCCTAATTATAAGATATAAATTTATTTGCAGTCTTCCTACGTTTGAGATAAAATGTTCATATTAGCATAAGAGTATTCATGAATCAAATGTTATAAAAGAAATAATTTGAATAAAAAAAGTCTCTTCGCATTCTCTTTTTCTTTTGAGGAATCAAATTTTCTTGCTTTTTACTCCTAATTCTAAGACAATTGGTATGCTTTAATGCTGGGTGTTGCAATTATATTTGTTTGGTTTAAGCTTATGGACTTAAGTTGATTTCCTTGCGTTGTGAAATTCTAAAAGATGGCTATAAACATTTTTCAAGTGATGATAATGATGATTCTTTATATTATTTGCTTGCAATCAACAATTACTACAGCAGCGGCTGAGTTGCCTTTTACACACCCAATTTGATTTGGTTTGGCATTGAACCACTGTCTTACTAGGAATCATAAAACCTTCTAAAAGGTATGCATGTTGTTTCTTAAGTTTATTCATGATATTCATGTGTTTTGATTTCATGGATGACAACTATTATTAATTTTATATCTACCACTATTTTTAGTGTTTGATTAGCTTATTTTTTGCAGTTGATGATGATTTGCAGTCTTGCTATATAACGTTTGTCTGCAATAAAACATTTTTTTTTTATTGATGCTTTTTTAATTTAGAATGATATGCTACACTTTTTTCTCTTTGGTTAGAATAATATGTTACATTAATCCTATTTGTTTTCATTTTGTTTTTCAAGTGCCATTTTAGTTTCATGATCATCATGATTTTTTGTGGTCAATTTCCTACAAGCTTGCAAAATATTTGGTGTCAAGTATACTTATTGCATTATAAGTGTTTGATAATTCATCATAATATTTTTTGTTGTTTTGAAATATTAATTCAATATCAATATAGGCTGTTCTTATTTTGTAAATAATTCTTATAAAATTATAAAATATGCTTATTACTAATCATTCGGACATTAACAATTTATGAATCCTCAGCTTGCTGCGGGCATTAGTGTTAACCCTTACTTTTAACTTTTCTAATGTTGAAACGCTCTTAAGCTTCTTATATTTCCCTCTAAAAAATGATTAACCTGTGCAACGAGCGGGTTTTACCTAGTGTTGAAATAAAAAAAGACCCGTGGGCTGATGTTCATCACCACCTACTGTCGTTATTATGTGGACTTGGAAATTTTGTGGAAACTTTCGGTAGGGACTGCGTGGAAAATTGCAACTTGAGCACCAAGTTAGAAACAGTATTCCAACTCTTCTCTCTAAAAATATAGAGCAGTAAACAAAGCTCAGAAACACTTATCTATTTACAAAACTTGAAGAGCTGTGAGGGAGGAAATAAAGAGTTGCAGAAAATGATGATGGGAGATATGTGGTCTCATGCAGGCTCAACCATGGGGAGTTTGATGCTTGTTTATGCCATATTTAAGCAGTTCTTCCCTCATCTCCGCCTTCAAGACTACTTTGAAAAGTATTTCCAAAAGATTGCGAGTTTTGTGTATCCTTATGTTGAAATCAAATTTGATGAATTCACTGGGGAACGCATGAAGCGTAGTGAAGCCTACTCTGCAATTAAATCTTATCTCAGTGACAAGTCCTCCGCCTCTGCTAAGCGGCTTAAGGCTGATGTTGTCAAAGACAGCCAGTCTGTAGTCCTTAGCATGGACTATTATGAGGAGGTTACTGATGAATTTCAAGGGGCCAAGGTTTGGTGGTCGGCAATGAAAATACCTCCAAGTACACAGCGCATTACATGGTCTGACGATGATGATGAAAAGAGATATTACAGGCTCACAGTCCACAGACGCCACAGAGAACTCATCACGCAGTCTTATATTAGTCACGTGTTAAAGGAAGGAAAGGAGATTGTGTTAGTATATCTCCTCATTTATGGAAATAAATATTTGGTTGACCAATTCCGGATATGGTCCATAATTTCACGGTGAATCTCAACTCAATATTTGGCTATTAAAACACGATTTTATGATGGTTAAAACGTGATTTTATTGCCATAATTAGCACGCTCTCATTACTATTTAAGGAGGGCTCCTTCCGGTCCCCAAGTACGTTAACCTAAAAAACACACAAACACCATCTAGTGAGGTTTTGAGTGCTTGGAAGATTTGGAAGGTCTGTGATCGACACAGAATAGACTGTCAGATTCGGCAATTGCTTCAACAGCAGAGTTACAGAGTGCAATGGCTGGAGGTTAGATCCTGTCGCTTCCGCATTTTATTTGTTTAACATGTTTCATATTGTGTAGAAGCATGTTAGGCTTGTTATGATGTACTTACATTTGGCATCAGAGCCGTAGTTTAACCTCTGTCTTGCTAGAGATCTGTAGAAAAAAGCCATAAAAACCCATATTTTGAAACTTTAAGTCTCGGATTTCATAAAACTCATTCTGTTTTCCTGTGATTTTGGTTCAAATACTTTAGATCTATTGTTGTAAAGCTCTAGGGATGAAAAATACATGAAAAACGAGACTGTTTGAAGGGTTTTGTGCCGGGTCGGGTCAAAAGACCCAAAATTCTGCAAAACACCCATTCGGGTGAAGAAGAAGCCTCGGGCGCGTGAGTCACACGCGCCCGACAAGGGAAGAAAATGCGGGCGCGTGAGTCTCACGCGCCCGACAGGAGAGGAAATGCGGGCGCGTGAGTCTCACGCGCCCGATAGAGATCACGCGCCCGCCTGTTGTACAGTGCAGTGACACTGTGCAAAAAAAAAAAAACCTTTGGGCTTCGGGTTTTGGGCCACTGTTTGGGTCCTTATTTGGTTAGTTTTGGGCCATTTATTTTGGGCTCTTTTGGTTGATTATTTGGGCCATATGGATTAAATAAAAGGGTCATTTGGTTTATTTTAGACATTAAGGATTTATTTAATTTAAGTAAATTTAAATTATTTAATTTAGGCCAAATAATTATATTTTTTGATAGTTTTATATCAGATTTTCAATTCTGTAATTTTCATAATTTTATGAATAATTAGATTATTTTCACAAAATTAATATAATTATGAAAACTTCTCATTATTTGGATTTTATGAGGATTTTTCATAAATTTGGAATTTTTATTAATGCTATAATTTTAAATTGAATAATTTTGTGAAAATTATCATAAAATTATGATTAAATTATGAAAATTTGATTTTGAATGTGCATATGTGCTTATTTTGAATATGTATAATTTTGTTATTTTTTATACTAAAAGCACATGTAGCTAAGTTATTCATATTATTTGGAATTAAAATTGCCTTGTGTTAATTGCAATTTTTAAAATATGAATAAACTTAGAATTTTACCAATATGTCTAAGTGATTTATAGTTTATTTAATTAGGGCTTAGCCACAGCAACCTTAATTAAGTAAAATTATTTTGTAAAATCACATAATGATATTAGACATAAATTGTGATTAGTTATAAGGTTATAGTAAATTTTATCCCACAGGAATTTTTATTATAATTTTATAACTAATTAGGATAAAATATCAAATTAGTTTCTTAATTTACCCACAGGAATTAGGAAATGATATAATTTGATAGTTTTATCATTATGAAATAAATCTATTAGAATTAGAACTTTAGCCCACAGGCAAGTTTTATGTCTGAGATTCATTAATAAAATATGTTTACATTGGTAGACATAATTAAGTTTGCCTCAAAAATTCTAGATACATAAGCATGTTTATTTTCTATATGCAGTGTTTCCTCAGGCTAGTATTAACCTAGAAGTTCCCGAGCTGGATGGAGAGAACTACAAGGTTTGGAAGGAGAGAGTTCTCCTCCAATTAGGGTGCATGGATATAGACTATGCTATAAGGAAAGACGAGCCCGTATTGACTGAGACCAGCACTCCTGCTCAAGTAGCTTTACATGAACGTTGGGAGCGATCCAATCGCCTTAGTGTCATGTATATTAAGACAAAGATATCTGCTGGGATACGTGGTTCAGTCGAACAGCATACCAACGTTAGGACCTTACTGAAGGCCATAGATGATCAATTTGTCACTTCAGACAAAGCGTTGGCCAGCACCCTGATAATGAAGTTCTCATCGATGAGGCTCACCAGTGTCAAAGGAGTGCGTGAGCACATAATGACCATGAGAGATATAGCGGCCCAACTCAAGAAGCTAGAGGTGGAGATGTCTGAGTCTTTTCTTGTGCACTACATATTGAACACTCTACCAAAGCAGTACGGACCATTCAAGATATCCTATAACACACATAAGGATAAGTGGACCATCAATGAATTGATGACCATGTGTGTTCAAGAGGAGGGAAGACTGCTTATGGAATCGGGTGAGAGTGCATTTTTTGCAAGCCAAGGAAAGACCAAGGATCGAGCCAAGAACAAGGGAAAAGGTAAAATCCCTGCCCAAGCTGATATTAAGAAAGAGTCCAAGTGTTTCTTCTGTAAAAAGAAGGGACACATGAAGAAGGACTGTGCCAAGCTTCAGCAGTGGCTCGTTAAGAAAGGTAATCCACTCTCATATGTTTGTTTTGAATCAAATATGGTTGAGGTTAATCATAACACATGGTGGATTGATTCTGGATCTACAATTCACATTTCGACTTCCTTACAGGGTATGACAAACCTAAGGAAGCCAGTGGGAAATGAGGAGAGCATCTATTCAGGAAACAAGATGCGCTCGCGTGTTGAAGGCGTTGGAACATGCACTTTAGTTCTTAGGAGTGGTTTTGTTTTGCAATTGGAAAAGACCTTTTATATTCCTAGTTTTTCGAGAAATTTAATCTCTGTTTCTAGGCTGGTACCTTATGGATATTCCTTTCAATTTTCAAATAAATCAGTATTGATATATTTTAAGTGTGATATTGTTGGGAATGGTACCTTATGTGATGGTCTTTTCTCTATTGATTTGCAAAATGACACTGCTCATAACGCCTTGCATGTTCAAACTGGTACTAAAAGATGTGTTATGAATGAGGACTCCTCTACGTTATGGCACCGGAGATTAGGTCATATCTCCATAAATAGAATTAAGAGATTGGTAAATGACGGAATACTTAGTACTCTCGATTTTACTGATTTCGACACTTGTGTGGATTGCATTAAGGGTAAGCAAACCAACAAGTCTAAGAAAGGTGCCAATAGGAGTTCAACCATATTAGAGATCATACATTCTGACATATGTTGTCCAGACATTGATGCATATGGTCAGAAATACTTCATCACCTTTATTGATGATTACTCGAGGTTTATGTATCTCTACATGCTTCATAACAAGAGCGAAGCATTAGATGCCTTTAAAATCTTTAAGGCTGAAGTAGAGAAACAATGTGGAAAACCCATAAAGATAGTAAGAACTGATAGAGGTGGGGAGTATTACGGTAGATACACTGAAGATGGACAAGCACCTGGACCATTTGCGAAGTTCCTTCAAGAAAATGGGATTGTTGCCCAATATACCATGCCTGGTTCACCGGATCAGAATGGTGTTGCAGAAAGAAGGAACCGAACTTTGATGGAAATGGTGCGTAGTATGCTTAGCAACTCGAAGTTGCCTAAGTCCTTGTGGATTGAAGCTCTTAAAACGGCAGCGTATATATTGAACCGGGTTCCAACCAAGGCTGTTCCAAAGACGCCTTTTGAATTATTCAAAGGTTGGAAACCGAGTTTGCGTCATATGCGCGTTTGGGGATGCCCTTCTGAGATAAGAGTTTACAACCCACAGGAAAAGAAACTGGATCCTAGGACCATAAGTGGGTATTTCATTGGATATGCCGAACGGTCCAAAGGCTACAGATTCTATTATCCATCTCATAGCACTAGATTTGTGGAATCAAGGAACGCCAAGTTTCTTGAAAATGACTTAGTTAGTGGGAGCGATCAATCTCAAGACCTAGTTTCTGTGAGAGATCAACCCTCTACCTCGAGTCAAGGATTGGTTATCATGAACAATGTCCCTTCAGTACAACTGGACATTGAACAACCAATCGTTGAAGATCCACAAGTAGTTGATAACTTACCAGTAGACGAGGCTCCTCTGGATACACCAGAATTGAGTGAGCAACCAGTTGAACAACATGATCCTTCGGAGAATGTTGAACCAACATTAAGAAGGTCTACTAGGGAAAGGAAAACAGCTATTCCTAGCGATTATATTGTGTATCTACAAGAGTATGATTTCAATATTGGGCCCGTTAATGATCCAGAGACGTTTTCACAAGCCATGAACAGCAAAGAATCAAAACTTTGGTTCGATGCTATGAAGGATGAGATGGATTCGATGGCATCTAATGGAGTATGGGATCTTGTCGAGTTGCCTAATGGGGCCAGGGCTATAGGCTGTAAATGGGTCTTTAAGACCAAAACTGACTCATTAGGCAACATTGAACGTTATAAGGCAAGACTCGTAGCCAAAGGATTCACTCAAAAGGAGGGAATCGATTACAAGGAGACCTTCTCTCCTGTATCTAAGAAAGATTCTCTTCGCATCATAATGGCGCTTGTTGCACATTTTGACTTAGAGTTGCAACAAATGGATGTGAAAACGGCATTTCTCAATGGTGATCTAGAGGAAGAGGTTTACATGAAACAACCTGAAGGTTTTTCCTCTAGTAATGGTGAGCATTTGGTCTGTAAGCTCAAGAAATCCATATATGGGTTGAAACAAGCTTCCCGCCAATGGTATCTAAAATTCCATGAAGTCATCTCTTCATTTGGTTTCGTTGAGAACATCATGGATCAATGCATATACCAGAAGGTCAGTGGGAGCAAGATTTGTTTCCTTGTGCTATATGTGGATGATATTCTGCTTGCAACCAATGATAAGGGGATGCTACGTGAGGTGAAACAATTTCTTTCTGAGAACTTTGATATGAAGGATATGGGCGATGCATCTTATGTCATTGGCATTAAGATCCATAGAGACAGACATAGAGGTATATTAGGTCTGTCACAAGAAGCCTATATCAATAAAGTCTTGGAAAGATTCAGAATGAAAGATTGTTCACCAAGCCCAGCTCCCATTGTGAAGGGTGACAGGTTCAATTTGAGCCAGTGCCCGAAAAATGATCTTGAGCGGGAACAGATGAAGAACATTCCATATGCCTCAGCTGTTGGAAGCATTATGTATGCACAGGTCTGTACCAGGCCTGATATTGCTTTTGCTGTGGGAGTGTTGGGTAGATACCAAAGTGACCCGGGGATGGACCACTGGAGAGCTGCGAAGAAGGTGCTTAGATATTTTCAAGGCACTAAGGATTACATGCTTATGTATAGACGGACTGATGAGTTGGAGGTGATTGGCTACTCAGACTCAGACTTTGCTGGCTGTGTTGATACCCGGAAATCAACATCCGGTTACATCTTCATGCTTGCCGGTGGAGCTGTTTCATGGAAGAGTGCTAAGCAGACACTGACTGCCACTTCCACTATGGAGGCCGAGTTCGTTTCCTGTTTTGAGGCTACCTTACATGGTGTATGGCTTAAGAGTTTCATTGGTGGGCTTAGAGTTGTTGACTCCATATCTAAGCCATTGAGGATATATTGTGACAATTCAGCTGCGGTATTCATGGCTAAGAACAATAAGAGTGGAAGTCGAAGTAAGCATATCGACATTAAGTACTTAGCCATTAGAGAACGTGTTAGAGATAAAAGAGTGGTCATTGAACACGTTAGCACTGAATTGATGTTAGCTGATCCTTTGACTAAGGGCATGCCACCGTTTAAATTTAAGGATCATGTAGAGAGAATGGGACTTGGTCCCACATTTTGATTGTAATTGAAACTCTTATTAATAATATGATGTTTCTCATTTTGATTTGTATACACTAAAGTTTTATTTGAGAAATATCCTTGTTGTTTGGACCGAGAATAAACATAAGGTTTATTCATTAAGTAAAAATGGGTTGATTTAGAAACATTTTACATAGTAATACATGGAAGATAATACTCGCCACTTGAGGAACTGTCGCCATGATTCATGTGATTTGTTTCTTCTATAAGTGAAATATATGGACCAAGTGGGAGAATGTTAGTATATCTCCTCATTTATGGAAATAAATATTTGGTTGACCAATTCCGGATATGGTCCATAATTTCACGGTGAATCTCAACTCAATATTTGGCTATTAAAACACGATTTTATGATGGTTAAAACGTGATTTTATTGCCATAATTAGCACGCTCTCATTACTATTTAAGGAGGGCTCCTTCCGGTCCCCAAGTACGTTAACCTAAAAAACACACAAACACCATCTAGTGAGGTTTTGAGTGCTTGGAAGATTTGGAAGGTCTGTGATCGACACAGAATAGACTGTCAGATTCGGCAATTGCTTCAACAGCAGAGTTACAGAGTGCAATGGCTGGAGGTTAGATCCTGTCGCTTCCGCATTTTATTTGTTTAACATGTTTCATATTGTGTAGAAGCATGTTAGGCTTGTTATGATGTACTTACAGATTGCAACAAAGAACCGGCAGCGAAAGCTCTACTCTAACAATCCAAGCCACAATTGGTACGGATATAGAAGGAGCAAGTGGAGCAATGTAGTGTTTGAGCATCCGGCAACATTTGAAACTCTGGCAATGGATGCAAAAATGAAAGAGGAAATCAAGAATGATCTCATCAAGTTTAGCAAGGGGAAAGAATACTATGATAGAATTGGTAAGGCTTGGAAGCGTGGATATCTCCTTTACGGCCCTCCAGGAACTGGCAAATCATCCATGATTGCAGCCATGGCAAATCTTCTAGACTATGATGTTTATGACCTTGAACTTACTGCAGTCAAGGAAAACGCAGAGTTGAGAAGGCTTTTGATCGAAACCTCAAGCAAGTCAATTGTAGTGATCGAGGATATTGATTGCTCTCTTGATCTTACTGGCCAAAGAGAGAAGAAGAAGAAGGAGAAAGACAGCAATGGAGAAGAGTCGGATCCAGTGGTAAAAAGGCTAAAAGAAGAGGAGAACAAGGAGAGCAAGGTTACTTTATCAGGGCTTTTAAATTGTATTGATGGACTTTGGTCGGCTTGTGGAGGGGAAAGAATCATTGTTTTTACTACTAATCATGTGGAGAAGCTTGATCCAGCTCTAATAAGGAGAGGAAGAATGGACAAGCATATTGAAATGTCCTATTGTTGCTTTGATGCATTCAAAGTGCTGGCAAAGAATTATTTGGAGATCGACTCTCATCCACTGTTTGGAGAAATTGAAATATTGTTGGGGGAAACGCAAATGACTCCTTCTGATGTTGCAGAGAATTTGATGCTGAAATCAGATTATGACAAGGTGGAGACTTGTTTGGAGAGATTGATTGAAGCTCTTAAGGCTGCAAAGGAGGAAGCAATTAAGAAGGCCGAGGAAGAAGCTCGTGCAAAGCAGGAGAAAGAAGAAAAAGAAAAGGAAAAATCTGCTAAAGATGCCAAAGAAGTGAATGAGAATGGTGTGGGAGCTGAAGAAGTGAAGGAAAATGATGCGGCAGCCAAAGAAGTGAAGGAAAAATGTGTGGCGGCCAAAGAAGTGACAGAAAATGGGGTCTCCAATTAATCTATGATGCACATCTCTGTGTGAATTTGAAGCTACTAGAATATTAGGGATGCACTTATCACTGTTTATATTGCTACTTGTATTGGTTTGTGTAGTGCTGTTCCTGATGCTATTTGTATTGTATTTGGTAGTGCTGTCTAGTGTGTTGAATTCGATTGTAAAATAAGAATTACAAGTTATTGATTTGAACAAAGATTCAATTTGGTAATTTCCTATCATTTCTTTCTGTAAGTCCGTATTGATAGTTATATTAGGAAATATAAATTCAGTTTGTGTATCTACTGGTTCAACATCAATATAATAGAGTGCAATGTGGAATCTTTGGTTGTTTTCAAGATTAGTAATTGGTGGAAGGAAGTTCAATCTTTCCAAGTTGTTAATTCATGGAAAACATCCCAATTTTCCCTCTATATTCTGGAACCAAAATAGCAATTCAAAGGGCTAAAATTAGATACCAAGGCTTTGGGACTGAAGGAAAGTCTCAAGTATCAATTTAATGGCATAAATGTAACTAAACGTAGTAAAATCTGATGAGCCTATGATTCAGAAATAAAATAACAAATAACTTCTTACTGCCTTACTTGACTTACCTGGTAAAGAAAAACTTGGTGTTTCCAGCTAAATAGTTTATTTTACTGCTTTGCTAGTCTCCTAAATAGCTCTAATATTTAAGTATCAATGTCGGCAATTTGCTTGACCTGTTGATCTCCAGTTCGAATCTTCATACTCCATGCTTGACACTAAAAAAATCAAATGTTTAAGAACAGATTGTGTATGCGCATGTTGTTTTTTTCTAATAGGGAGAACAGCAAGCTGCCGTAGATGGTGACTAAAAAGTAAAATATGGCGAGTGGGGACCTCCCTGAAAGTTTCACACGCAAAGGAAATTAACTACTAAATTTTATCATTTTTTTCAAATGATGTTGATATAACTATTAAAATATTAAAAATTATTTATTATTAAAATATTTAAATTAATTTTTTACTGATATTTAAAAATATTTATGTTTTAATAATAATTTAAGTGAACACGCGTTCGTTCTGGTATCAATACCATAGAAAAGAAAATGCAAAATAGTAAGAAATGATACAGAACGATAAAAATAAGCTGTGACAAAAATATTATCTGCAAAGATGCAAAAAATAATAAAACCATACAATGACAGTTCGAGAGCAACGATGGAAGGACGTCACATGAAAGGTTGTGAATCGAACTCTTTTAAAAATGCATTTATCTCAGGGTTTAAGGTTGTTTTCAAGAGCAAATTTCCTCCAGCCTCCATAGAAGATCTTGCTGTGTTTGCTATAAATATATTTGACAATCCTGGCTTGATCATCATCTGGTATTGATAAATTGATATCAGTTGACTTTTTTGGCATGTAAGTCGGTGCAAATTTAGTCGGAATATGCTGCAGTGATAAAAATAGAGAAAGAAAATGAAAAATAAGTCGTAGGAAAATGCTTCTGTTATGAGATGAGAGTAATTACCAAAATAAAAGAGGTTTTCATATTTGTGCGAGTCACAGTGCATTCAAAGGAAATAGTGGTGAAATCTGCAGCAAAATTGATTTGATAAGATTCAGTATCTTTTCAAGACAAAAAAGTAATTTCACCGATTTTTGTTGGTTGACAAATGAAAACATCAAAGACAATCTCGTTACTTTAATGCGGTTGTTGCTAAGATTCAGATTCATCTTCTGTAAGATCCGATTCTACATTATCGTAGAGTCTAATTTCATAAAAGTGATAATAGAAATTAAATAAATAAAGAATATTGATTTCCACTTGGGTGAAAAACTCCTTAAATTGAGTAGTGAATGGAGCAATTATGGTGAAATAATATATGGGCGAGTATACAGAATAGCTCGCCAATGAGGGAGCAAGAAAGGACGTTCGCCAATGGGCGAGCAGATCGCCAATGGTGATGGCGAGTTGAATGATGGTGAGGGCGAATAGGCACGTTCGTCAAGTGAATTGGACGAGTTGACTAAGGGTAACACCATAATGGACGAACTGACCATGGGCGAGCCGCTAAAGGCGAGCTAGTTTAACTTGTTTTTAGATGAAAATGTTGGCGGGCGAACACTAGTTCACCGCACTGGGTGAGCTGCCATGGGCGAGCCGTAATGGCGAGCTGATCATGGGCGAGTAGATTTTAACCGTATTTTCTCCCACGAAAAATGGGCTATTTTTATTATCTTTGTAAATAGAAAATATAAAACCTTTTTGAGGTGAATTGACTATGAGCGAGTTGGTTATGGGCGAGTTGACCATGGGCGAGCTGCTTCGGGCGAGCCAGTTTACTTGTGTTAAAAGGCTAAAGTTGGCAGGTGAACACTAGTTCATCGCACTGGCGAGTTGACCATGGGCAAGCCAAAATGGGCGAGCTAACCATGGGCGAACAGATTTCAATTTGCATTCTATACGAAAATGAGAATTATACCTTTTCGGAATTTTTATTTATTTAAATGATTTAAATTCATAAATATGTTTCCTTAAAGGTATTTTGAGCTATAAATATGATTTTGAGACTTTAGGCCCTAAGTTCATGCATTACTATTCATGTAATTGAGTGACCGCCTGGGGCGATGGCTCGGGTCGATGGACCCACGGGTGCACCTCAAGGCGTCACAAGGCTGATGGACCAACCAAGTCATCAGCGATCTCGAGGTCACTTGGCAAGTGGACCCGAGGACTACCTATAGATTATGGCCATAGATCTAGCTGAGATAGCCGTGAGGGGCGATGACCTACAGGTGCACCCTAAAAGCAGACGACTTGTGTTCCTGGGGGAACAATGACAGCATGATTTATTTGTTGCCTAGTCTCAACTTATTGATTTCTGTTTACTGAAAGGATCTATTGAATCCTGTTTACTGTTAACTATATCAATTGTTTTCCTAATGGGTTTGATTGTTAAGACAAATAAAATGATTTGGGGATATAGTCTTTATTTTTATAAAGCAGCATACACCTTCCTTACTGAGCACGTTGTCGCTTACTCCTTATTTCTCCATTCCACAGATTATTGATTTTGGATTAAGAGAATTACCTTCTGGAGATTTGATATCGAAGGTATGTTGTATTTCTTTTATATATTCAGCAAAATTGTATAGTACTACTTTAAATAGAAGGGAATGTATATACATCTTAAAGAAAATCAATTTAATAATTCATATTCCTACATGATTTACGAGGAATAAGATCATTAATTTTTATTTAAGTATTAGGAGTTGTTAAGCATCACAGACAGCCCAACAGGTAAGTAAGTGGAATTTATAAGTAAATATTATGTTATATTGTGGATACGGGATGTTACACTTAAGGAAATGAAAAAACTTAATGAAGCTAACATGGTGAAGCTTGGATAGATGATGCTAAATGACAAGGAAAGCTTATGGTTAGACATTTTAAGGAAAAAATACATTTGAAATGAGACGATAATAAGGAGAAACACCTCACCAGTTTGGGCGGGCTTAAATAAAGCATCTCCTTGGCTTAAGCAAGGTAAAAGGTGGATCATTAGGTCAGGAAATAATACTTCACTTTGGCATGATAATTGGTTGGGAACAGGCCCTCTCAATGAAATTGTGTTTGGTCCTAGAACACCCTAAGAGAACAATATGAAGGCTAGAGATTTGACTGCGAAAGATGGAAGCTAGAATTTCAACCTAGTAAATGCAAGTATTCCTACAGAAATTCAAGAAAGGATGGTGGCAATGCCAATTCAAATGGAGGAAAACAAATATGACACTATAGCTTGGAAGTTCTCTCAAACAGGAATATTCAAACTCAATTATGCTTATAACTTAATTAAGGGTATAAGCAGCAATAAGGAAAATGATTAGAAAATTATTTGGAAGACCCCTACAATTCCTAAGATCAAACACTTCATGTGGCTTTGTCAACATAACAAATTGCCACCAGAGACAACCTGGTCAGACAGGGAATTCAAATCCAAATCAATTGTCTAAGGTGTGACATTGCTGAGGAAACCCCTGTGCATTGCTTAAGAGATTGCCTGGAATCAAAACTGTTATGAGAACTTTTTCATATACCAAATTTTGCTAGGGAATCCTTTTCAATGGACATTGCTGAATGGATAGATTCTAATGCCCGATCAAACTAGTGACACACTTCTTAGATTTAAATGAATTTCTTTTGTGTTTTCCTCTTACACATGCTTCACAAACTTTATCATTTTCAAATTGAAGCTTAGGTAATCCTACAACTAGGTCTCTTTTGGCTAACTTAGACAAAATATGCATGCTAGCATGGCCTAGTCTTCTATGCCATAACCAAGGTTCATCTTCTCTAGTAGCCATAAAGCACACATTTTTGCTATTAAGTTCATTTAAATTCACGATATAAATGTTTCCTCGTCTATGTCCAATAAACATAATTTGATTAGATTTGGCATTAACAACATTGCAACACAAATCATCAAACATAACTTTAAATCCCTTATCACACAATTGACTAATACTAAGCAAGTTATGTTTCAAGCCTCTAACATATAAAACATTCTCAATAGTTGAGGAAGAGTTACCAATGGAGCCAATTCCTTCAATTTGTCCTTTGGAGTTGTCTCCAAATGTGACTTCTCCACCACTTTTGTGCTTTAGGAACTTGAATTGACTCTTGTCACCCGTCATGTGTCTTGAGCATCCACTATCAAGGTACCAATGCTCCTTGGACTTAGCCTTGTAGCAATACTCTTCCTCCTACAAACACATCAAGCTTTCATTTTAGGTACCCAAATTTTCTTGGGTCCTTGAGAGTTAGTACTTATAATTTTAGATCCTTTAGGGATCCATTTCATCTTTAATGACTCATCACTTGAATTTAAAACATGTTTAGGTACCCAAATTTTGACAGCCATTTTTCCTCTTATCATGGTCTTCCTAGAGGTGCATGCTTGTGAGGAGTGTCCTAGTTTATTACACAATGTGCACAAAACAAATTTTCTATCTTTAACTAGGAAGTTTTTAAGATGAGTCTCTTTGTTAGATGCATTATAACCTAACCCTTCTCTATCAAAGAATGCTCTTTGAGTCTCTAGCATTTGATCAAGTTTTTGTTGGCCCATGTAAAATCTAGAAAAGGAGTTTTGCAAATTGATGTTCTTTCTATTTAATTCTTCTATTTCTAGATTTGCATTCTCTAATTTCTTTTCACATTCTAATTTAACATTCACAAGCATTTCATTCTCCTTTTTCAACTTAGAAATCATTTTCTTATACTTCAAATTCATGCATTCAAATTCATTAGCTAACTCATCAAATGCATCTTGCAATTCATCAAAAGTATATTCATTAGTATCCAACAAGTTAGAAGTTACCTTTTCATCTTCAAAGGCCATGAAACAAAGGTTGGCTACTTCATCTTCTACATTCTCTTCATCGGAGCAATCACTATCACTCCAAGTAGCCACCATTGCCGTCTTTTTTTGTTTCTTCTCATTTTGCTTTCTATACAAAGGACAATCAAATTTAATATGACCAGGTTTTTTGCATTCATAACAAATAATTTGGTCCTTTTCTTTCCTACTAGTTTCTCCTCTATTAAAGTCTCTCCTAGGGGGTCTCCTAGAATTACCACTAGTTCTCATCCTCATAAATTTATTAAACCTCTTAGCAAACATGGCCATTTCTAGGTCCTCATCATCACCACTCTCATCATGATCTTTTGATTCCTCAATAGTGGTGGATTTTAAAGCTACTCCAACTTTCTTAGGAGGATCTTGATTTCTCTTGATTTTCATCTCATAGGTGAGTAGAGATCCCATAAGTTCATCTAGTGAGAGTGTGTGAGGATCCTTAGATTCCTCAATAGCAGTGACTTTAGCCTCCCATGTTTTTGGTAAGCTATTGAGTATCTTTTTCACCATTTCTACATTAGAATATGTCTTGCCTAATGCTTTAAGACCATTTATGATGTCAGTAAACCTAGTAAACATGTCACTAATTGATTCATCATTCTTCATTCTAAATAATTCATAGTCTTGTGTGAGCATGCCTACTTTGGTTTCTTTGACTTGTGTGGTTCCCTCATGTGTGATAGCTAGTTTGTCCCAAACTTGTTTAGCATTCTCACATTGTGACACTCGATTATACTCATTTGGTCCTAATGCACAAAAGAGTGTGTGCATTGCTTTAGCATTAAGTTGTGCCATCCTAATATCATTAGTATCCCATTCATCTTCTTTCTTAGGCACATCCGACCCATCTACTTTCTTAATAGGAATAAGAGGACCTTTGACAATAATTCTCCATACTTCATAATCATTGGCTTGAATAAATAGCATCATTCTAGTCTTCCAATAGGCATAGTTTTCACCATTAAAGAGTGGAGGTCTGACCGTAGAGTGTCCCTCTCCTACCAAGGGTGTAGACAAACTAGTTTGAGCCATTAGTGATCGTTTATACTCGATAGATGTTAATCTAAGTCACTCTCGAGCCCAAGCTCTGATACCAATTGTTGGCTCTACCGAGAGGGGGGGTGAATCGGTTTTTCTAATTATTTCTACTTTTCCTAACTCTTAATGCACAATCGAAGTCAAATAAGCAATAATGAAATAAACGCAGTAAATAAGAGTAAGGGAAAGAGAAGCAAACACAAGGTTTATAGAGGTTCGGCCAAACTCTTGCCTACGTCCTCTCTCCTTGAACTTCTTGTCAAGGTTTTGATTCACCTCTTCCTTGAGAAAGCTTACAAACCACTTGAAGGTGTGGCAAGACCTCTTACAATTTCTCTTGAGACTTTAGAAGTCTCTTTCTAATCCTCTACCCTTGTAATATTCCCACTCTCTACAATATCAGACCTTACAAGGATAGCTCACCCCTTTGAATATCTGATTTTTTCAGTGGATGGGTGAAGGATACAGAAAACACTCAAACACAATGAAGTTACAATGAGATTTTCAGATTTCAGATTCTCTCTTGAAGCTTGAATACTTTGGAATGCTTGTTGTTCTTTCAAACTTCATAAATGTCACTATTTATAACCCACCAAACGGATAGAACAGTTGGTGAAGCATTTAATGCAAATCCTCCCGTTGAAACCCTCAAAAACTAGCCGTTACAGGAGGTCTCGTCCAAAAGGGATCGATCCCTTTACCAAAGGGATCGATCCTGTTTATCCAGAATGCTTCCCAACTTGTTGCTTGAGCTTTATCATGCTTACTGTCAAAATGGGATCGATCCCTTTACCAAGGGGATCGATCCCTTTTAACCAGAATCAATTTTCTGCACATCTTTAACTGCAATTTGAGATAGTTTGTGATTTTTGTGATTCTAAGTCAGTTCAAAAACTTCTAACACTTTTCTTAAGAGTATTTACTGACTTTTCAGTTGAAATCACAATCCAAAACTTGTTTAAAATATATTCTATTATTGAGTTCATTCAAAGCAAATTTACTTAGAGAAAAATCATTTTTAAGCTTACTTGAATTTTGTCATTTCAAAAGACTTGTCAATTTAAAGCTAACAAACTTGATATCTACTCGTCATGCTCAAGGCATACGAGACATCGGGACGTGTGCATAACATGGCATACATAATGGATCCAATAGCAGATGCATATGGAACTTTACTCATACGTTCTCTCTCTTCTTGTGTTGTTGGACACTGTTCTTTTGAGAGAGTAATGCCATGTGTCATAGGCAAGAATCCTTTCTTGGAATCCTGCATGCTAAACCTCTTTAGCACTTTATCTATGTATGCACTTTGACTTAGGCCAATTAATTTCCTTGATCTATCTCTATAGATCCTTATACCCAGTACATAGGTAGCTTCGCCCAAGTACTTCATTGAAAAGCAATTCCCTAACCAAGTCTTTACAGACTGAAGGGTAGGGATGTCATTCCCAATGAGTAGTATGTCATCTACATACAACACCAGGAAGACAATAGTGCTCCCACTGACCTTCTTGTAGACACAAGGTTCATCTTCGTTCTTGATGAAACCAAACTCTTTGATTGCATCATCAAAACGAAGATTCCAACTTCGAGAAGCTTGCTTTAGTCCATAAATAGAACGTTGCAGCTTACAAACCTTTCCAGCAATTTTTGGATCAACAAAACCCTCAGGTTGTGTCATGTACACATCCTCGAGTAGCTTTCCATTAAGAAAAGCGGTCTTGACGTCCATTTGCCAGATTTCATAATCATGGTATGCAGCTATCGCAAGCAAGATCCTAATGGATTTGATCATCGCGACTGGTGAAAAAGTTTCATCATAATCAATACCATGAATTTGTTTAAAACCTTTAGCAACCAATCGCCCTTTATAGGTATGAACATTTCCTTCCATGTCGGTTTTCTTCTTAAAAACCCATTTACACCCTATAGGTTTTACCCTTTCGGGTAAGTCAACCAAGGTCCAAACTTGGTTGGCATACATGGATTCCATCTCAGATCTCATGGCTTCAAGCCATTTCTCAGAGTCTGGCCCTGTTATAGCCTCTTGATAGGTAGTAGGCTCATCTTGGTCCATGAGCAAAACATCACCGTTCTGAGTCATTAGAAATCCATATTTCTGTGGCTCACGATGTGTTCTAACTGATCTACGCAAGGCTTGTGTCTCTTGAGCAGGCGGTTGCTCCACAACAGCTTGTGGTTCTGGTTCCACAACAACTTGTGGTGCTTGCTCAGGCTCCATCTCAACATCGGGTGCGCTATCTTGTAGCTCTTGAATTTCTTCAAGTTCTACTTTTCTCCCACTAGTTCTTCTAGAAATGAATTCTCTTTCTAGAAAGACACCTGTTCGAGCTACAAACACTTTGCGCTCAGTGGGATTGTAAAAATAATATCCTTTAGTTAGTTTAGGATATCCCACAAAATAGCACTTATCAGATTTAGGTGCAAGTTTGTTAGAGACTTGACGTCTTACATAAGCCTCACAACCCCAAATCTTCATAAAAGACATACTGGGACGTTTACCAGTCCATATCTCATATGGTGTCTTTGGAACCGATTTAGATGGAACACGGTTCAATGTAAAAGCAGCTGTTTCTAATGCATGTCCCCAAAAGGATTCTGGAAGATCTGTATGACTCATCATTGATCGAACCATATCTAATAAAGTTCGATTTCTCCTTTCAGATACACCATTCCATTGTGGTGTACCTGGAGGAGTGAGTTGTGAGACAATCCCACACTCTTTAAGATAGTCAAGCAATTCTTGGCTTAAGTATTCACCACCTCGATCTGATCAAAGTGCCTTAATGCTCTTGCCAAGTTGGTTTTGTACTTCATTCTTGAATTCTTTAAACTTTTCAAAAGATTCTGACTTGTGTCTCATAAGATAGACATAGCCATATCTACTGAAATCATCAGTAAATGTAATAAAGTACATAAACCCACCTCTGGCCTGTGTGTTTAAAGGTCCACATACATCTGTATGTACTAAGCCCAATAAATCACTTGCCCTTTCACTATGTCCTTTGAAAGGGGCTTTAGTCATCTTACCCATCAAACAAGATTCACATGTCTCATACGATTCAAAATCAAATGAGTCCAAAAGTCCATCTTTATGGAGTTTGGAAATGCGATTCTCATTTATGTGTCCCAAGCGACAATGCCAGAGATATGTTGGATTTTGATCATTAGATTTAATCCTTTTAGCATTTATGTTATAAATAGGCATATCAAGATTTAGAATGTAAAGACCATTAATTAGTTGTGCACTACCATAAAAGATATCATTTAAATAAATGGAGCAACAGTTGTCCTTTATTATAAATGAAAAACCCTTCTTGTCCAAACAAGAAATAGAAATAATGTTTTTAGTGATGGAAGGCACATAATAACAATCATCTAATTCTAAAACAAGCCCTGTGGGCAATGTCAAAATATAAGTTCCTACAGCTAATGCAGCAACCCTTGCTCCATTTCCCACTCGTAGGTCGACCTCGCCCTTAGTCAACGATCTACTCCTTTTGAGTTCCTGCACATTTACACAAATGTGAGAACCACATCCAGTATCTAATACCCATGATGAAGAAGTAGATAGATTAACTTCTATAACATAAATACCTGAAGTGGTAGTCTCACTTCCTTTCTTCTTCTTTAGCTCTTCCAGGTATTTGTTGCAGTTCCTCTTCCAATGTCCGGTCTCACCGCAATGGAAGCATTTCCCTTCTTTGGCAACCCCACCTTTAGGCTTCAGTGCAGTATCATTGGGCTTGAACTTGCCATTGGTTTTATTACCCTTTTTCTTGCCCTTTGCATTAGCCCTGCCCTTAGCTTTCTTAACTATTAAGACATCTTTGGGCTTGGCCTTTTTCATGTTGGATTCAGTTGTTTTCAACATGCTAAGTAACTGTGGCAGAGTCTTGTCAATTTCATTCATGTTGTAATTAACAACAAATTGATTGTAACTGTCTGGCAACGATTGCAGAATCACATCAGTGGCCAACTCTTGGCCCAAAGGAAATCCCAATCTTTCAAGGTTCTCAGTGTACCCAATCATCTTGAGCACATGAGTACCAACGGGAGTCCCCTCTGCCATCCTACACTGAAACAATGCCTTAGAGACATTGTACCTTTCTTGCCTAGCTTCCTCTTCATAGAGTTGCTTGAGATGCTCGATCATATCGAACGCATCCATTTCCTCATGTTGCTTTTGAAGCTCAGGATTCATGGAGGCAAGCATAAGGCAACTAACATCCAATGCATCATCTTGATGCTTCTTATAAGCATCTCTTTCTGCCCTTGGAGCATTAGAGGGTGGTTCCTCAGGTAAGGGAATTTCAAGGACATACAACTTCTTTTCATGCTTGAGGACTATCCTCAAGTTCCTGTACCAATCCAGGAAGTTTGTCCCATTCAACTTGTCCTTCTCAAGGACAGATCGCAGTGAAAGTGTGTTATTTGTGCTTGATGCCATGGTAATCTACAACAAAAATATGCAAAATATAAGTATCATGAATGCATTCATTTAATTAGATATTTATTAAATGATGCTCCCACTATTTTTATCGAATCAACAACCCTCACTATTAATTCGGAAAAATTATCACATAATTTCTCTAGTGGGCCAAGATCCATATTTCACCTTATCTAGAGTTAGCTTTGGCTAATCGCCCAAGATTTGGCTATTTAGGTAGGCAACACTTACCAATTACATCTCATGTAACTCTTGGATAGTTGGGTGAACAACACTTGTTCTAATTCATCTCATGAATGGAAGCCCAACTTTATGCCTCTAAATTCCCAATCCTATTGAGGAAATTTAGTTAAGTCAACCCAATTTATAGCCTTTGGATATCACTATTATCCCATCGCGTCTTACTAAGATAGATATGATATTTTGCTTTGGCAAACATAACAAAATCGATTCTAGCCTTGACGAGTGCTATTCATTGGTAGGCATCTATTATTGACTTAATTTAATTTGAGGGATTTTCTTAGTTTATTGAATAAGATCTCACCAATTTTACTTTTAAAATTATCATATGATTTTCATATCATAAACGTACAAAATAAACCATGCATCTCATGCAATTAAGCAATAAAATAAACGTGACATAGTTATAGCCCAAACTAAATGGATTTCCCAAGCCAATGAGAAACCCTAAGGGTTAACCTAAGGGTGATAGCATCTTCTCCAAGTGCCTCTTCGGTCATCCTTTGCATGGTTGTCAGCTCCAATTACATAGTTTAAGAGAAACCTCGAGTTACATTCGAGGGGAGTAAGATGAGAAAAGAATGTACAACAAGAATTTCAAGAACAAGGCACGACACGCAGGTCGTATTTATTAAAATTTACAACCACCAAAATACAATCATATTGGGCTAGGGCTATAACTATGCACCATGCTCAAACAACAACCACCGTGTTATACAAACAAGTGTAATGCAATTTCAAATTTTAGTTTTATTAACGAGGCACATTTGAAAAGAATTATAACCCTGACTGCGGGGTTCCCAAGGGCGGCCCTTATCCGGAAGTGTCCTAATCTTATCAGGATGTTCCAGCCAGTATCTCATCCTGACTATAATTTTAGTCGCATTAGAACTCTTATCTAAAAGTGTTTCAATCTTTATACACTTTCGACATCATTCTGATTCTTCCATAACGTTTATGCAGAACAGAAACCGCCATTAATAATTCGCATCACAGATTATCCATAACGTTTATGCAGAACAGAAACGCCATTAATAATTCGCATCACAGATTATATCTCACATATAAGTTGAATCGAAATTGATATATATCATATATATAATTTCAACAATTCGATTTGTAGCCTCTGAATATATCATATACATTCTAATCCGTATTAATCTCATTAAAACGATTGCATGTAATCATAAACAGAAAGTAACCAGAGATCATGCTTTTATCAAAACAAATCAGGGACTCCGAATCTGGCTCGGATACCAGTGAAGGAGACCGAAACAAACACGCAGCGGAAATAAAACATTCGGCCTCCACCAGGATCGATTCGGAGGGTTGCCTGATTAGGGTTTCGAGATTTTACCTAACGTTTTCTCTGCTTTTTCTGTTTTTGGTCGAATCACAAGCAGCAACTTTTCGTTCCTGCCTCTATGGTATCAACACGAACGGATCTCACGACTCTTGAACATCTCACGATCAGATGCCTTAAGGAGCGTTTTGATTCTTTTAACCGAATTGCTAGCTTCGATTAAAAGAATACTTTTCTGTTTTCTAATTGTTGTGTGGCTATGTTTCAGAAAACATCCTTTTATAGGCAGTAAATTTTACCCTAAAATTTACTGCCAAACAGAACTCTAATCCTACTTAGAATAGGATTAGTTATATCCCTAATCCAATTCAGAATAGGATTAGTTATATCCTTAATCCAATTCAGAATAGGATTAATTAAGCTCCTCATTGATCCGTTCTAAGTGTGCGACCCAATAGGTTCTCAAAACAATGGCAATGACAAAATTGTCACAGGCAATGAGCGGTATCTAGCAACACATCATTGCTACCCATGTAACGAGAATGTCAATGACTCGACATAACCTTACTCGTGATAGATGTTACCGTGTAGTCTAATCCCTTTATCCTTTGATGTCTTGATTAGACACAAGTCATGGAATGTGTCACACTTGTATAGTCTAATCAGCGTTTCTTGATTCCTGAGTAGACTAATTAAACAAATAAAATCAATATCTCATATTGAATTATTCGAGCACGGCCATGCATTTCTTCGTCTCACTCTATCAAAGGGCCCAAGACATCACTCTTGTTATATAAGAGGGATAAATTCTATCTTGATCACTCAACATCCCTCTACATAGATCAAGGCATACCCAATTACTACCTTTATAGTCCATCCTGTTACGAACGACATCTAGCAGCATTAAAGTATGCAATTCTCTATGTTGGGATCTGTGATGATCTCAAGTCAAAGGATCACATACACCATCATCACTATGAGAATCGCTTATGACACTCATATAACAATCCATGTAGCGTTCTCATGGAGGGTCGATCCAGTACATAGTTCTCTAACATGTACCTATGTGATGACTTGATATCCTATATCGATGACAATGGTCATCAGTCAACCACATACTAGTCTTATCGTATCATTGTTATCCTTGTTCACAATAATACTTGACTAGGGATACTTTAAGAATAGTGTGTTATTACTATTCTAAGGACATTATCATATAAGATTACATTACGCAGTTATAAAACAAATATAATAATGAACTATAATAAATAAAATGTCATGATACATAAATAATGCCAAAGTCAATCATCTAATGAATGGTTCTAAGGGCATAATCCAACACGTGGCATGCTAGTAGATTATAGGAGATAAAATAGGTTAGTTTAGCCTAAATTCATCACCTTAAACTTAAGATTTAGGATTTGAATCTTTACATTTCGAGGTGAATTGAATGTGTTAATTTGTATATGCTATTTAAGAATCAGATTAATTCCTTTTGCCTTTTTTTGGTGCTCTAAAGGAAATCTTCCTGACTTTACTATGTTGCTAAAGGGGTGCTAGCCTGCCAGCCGCCATTATTTTTAATTTAATGGTTTACTTTAATAAGAACTAGGTAACGCCCGCTCATTGATGCGGGAAAATCAATCTAAAGTTTAAACATGAGAAGATTAACATTGTTGTAACATTTGAAAAGTACAAGCTGAAAAGCTCACCAAGAGTTTGCATGGCACATTAAAAAGTACAGATAAAGAGTTCATATGCATATTCATGTTAAACAAACTGAATTGAGCATAAGACATAACAAGCAAACTACTCTGATATGATTGTCCATAACAAACTTTTTAAGTCCACCGAAAAACAAGTTGTTCTACCTTGTTTGAATGTATCGAACCTGCCATTAAAAAAGAAGCTAACAGAGTATAAACCTTATTTAGGAATTCATTAGCATCAGCTTAATCTAAATGAGTTAGCTTCCCCACTATTCTTTGCAACATGATATTTTTCTCCCGCTTGCATATAAATTGTTATTATTAAAAGTGGTATCTTATCCTTAAAAACTAATGGAAAACTGAAATGTATTAAGAAAAAAACGATTACAGAAATAATAACATAAGAGACAAATGAAAGAAAATAGCATTGGTGTAAAAGAGAAGGGAGATACTTGGTGAAAATCTCCCTGTGAACCTGGAAGACGTTGATGACCATACCACCAATGGTGGAGAGCTTCTTGTGACTAAAATGGCACTTGAAGTGCTTGGCCTCTGGTGCTACACCAGGATCTTCTCGTCATCGAATTCTCTATCATAATAATAGCAAGCAGCAAAAGGCAGTGGGTCAGAAGAGAAAGAAGAGGGAATTTAAGGTTTTAATAATTGATAAAAATGGATAGAAAAGAGTCAAAACATGGTAGCTGAGCAATCAATCAACCTACCAAACCGAAAAAACCCTAATTATTGCAGAAGAAAAAAAATCAACCATGTTTGTTTGAAAATTAAATTAAATGACTAAATTCTGCACAAGATCCTAATTGTGGAAGATTCAATAGGAAAAATCCTCAAAATCCTTTTTTGAACCACCAACAAATTTAATTATTTTTTCTTACTTGAGAAATCTAGGGAGATAAAGTTACACAAAGACAATGATTTATAGGAAGCACCATGAAGAATATAGCAAAAAATTTAGAAAAGGAATTGGGAAGAAAAGCAACACAACCAATACCAAGCACATTACATACCTATAATCAATGTAGGGGTATTAAATACCCTAATTGGATTTCATTATATGTTTTAATCAGTATATAAATCTATTTCGGAGTTGCAGCGATTTAACTTACTGCTTATGCAAGCAGTTGATACTGTCCCCCATTCTGTGCATCCTAATTATAGAGCTAGAATTGCATTTTTAGGTTCATATTGCAGCTATCAAATTTAAAATCCTTCTATTAAAAGTAGTTCTCAAGTCTTTTTTATTATTTTTTCTTTAGAATGATTTATTGGATGTAGTGTTCTAGAGGTAACCTATGCTTGAAATGCCATATACCAAATGAAGGGAAATGTCAAGTGAGCAAGAAGTGACATTTTCTTGAAGCAAATGCCTATTAGTTGCTTTTCTATGTATAGAGCCTAACCTAACTTGAAAGCTTATACGTTAAAAAAAGGTAAATATAACCAAGACCAACCAATCCAAAAAGGGGAGGGAAAAAAAAAGTCCTAGATCTGCACCTTTTTTTTCGGAAGAAAACCATCTTAACTCAAATCTCTTTTTTCATTAAATGGTAAGGAAAGTATATTTCCAGTTCACAAAGTGCAATTAGTTGGGATGCTAAACATCTATAGCATTGTATAATGAAGTTTTAAAAACACAACAAAAGAAAAGGGAAAAAATAGTTAAACCAATTGCCTTTCAAGCAAGCTCTCTAAACTAATTAGGTTCATAGCTTAATTTACATGGTCCATGATAGATTTTTGAGTTGTCTAAAAGATTCTCTACCTTCCACAAATCCGAGAAGTAAACCAACACTTCAATAGTGAGAGAGAGTGAGAGAGGTCTGATCCTCCCAAGGTGTGTGTTGGCTCTTCTAGGCAATACCGAGAGGGGGGGTGAATCGGTTTTTAACTAACTATAAGCTCGTTTTGTGATTCTTCTAAATTCTCTAGCCTATATTAATAATTTCTAAGTTCTCTAGGCTAGGCAAGCATTCAATCCAAGTTCAATGCAATAAACACAATATAATTGCAAGTAATTAAAGAGAGTAAGGAAAAAGAGATTTACACAATCGATTTATAGAGGTTCGGCAACCTTGCCTACGTCCTCTACCTTGAGACGCTCCCAAGGATTTTCTCCAAATCCACTATCTTGAATTTGTGATTACAACCCCTCTTTTCAAGGCTCAAGAGTAACCTCCCTCTTTTTCTAGGCTCAAGAGAAACCTCCCTCTTTTTCTTAGGCTAAAGAGTAACCTCCCCTTTTTACAAGGATTGAATTGGTTTACAAATGATGTAATCAAAGAAAGGCCTCTAGGTAGGCAAGTGATTACAGAAATTAAGCACAATGAAAAGCCTATACAATATTTTTTGCTAAGCACTACAAGGAATAAGAGAATGATAGATGATGGAAATTATGTAGCTCTTGATTTGTTGTTTGAGGCTTGTAGATTTGAGGAATATGAGATTTTGAGTTGCTGAGTGGTTCCTCTTGCTTTCTTTAGCTTCTAAGCCTCTATTTATAGTCCCTTGGATGTGTTCTAACCGTTGGAAGGAGCCAAATCTCGAATATTACCGTTGTCTCACAGAAACTAGCCGTTATAGGCTATTTTCGAGCAAAGGGATCGATCCTGCTACAGTGGGGATCGATCCCTTTTGTCCAGAATCTTGATTCTGGGCTTCAGGGACCTTGGAAAGACTTTCTGCCAAAAATGGATCGATCCTACTACAATGGGGATCGATCCTTTTCTTCCAGAGGGCATTTTTCCTGCACTTTTGGGTTAGAAATGATATGACCTTTGATCCTAATTCAACCCAAACCATTTATAAGTTTTAAGGGAGTTTTTCTTGACTTTCTCAGATGAAAGACATGTCCAAAAATTCATCAAGTGATTTTCTAAAATATTCAAAACATTTATAAAGAATTAAGACCAATAAGGATATGCATCATTAAATCATGATCTTAATGTTTGATATAATCACTTGAAATATATTGAGAAAATCATGTGTGATAAGGCAAATTTACAATATGAATTAAAACATTAAAGCTTACTTAAGTTTTTGTCATTTCAAAATATATATGGCAATTTAAAGCTAACAATCTCCCCCTTTTTGATATGACAAAACTTAATGTAAATTTGCTTTGAAAATTCTTTTGATAAAATACTCCCCCTCAAATAAAGTAGGATTTTATAAAGCTCCCCCTTAATATAAGCATGGGTTTTGAAAATGAATTATCTCTCCCCCCTTAATATCTCTCCCTATATCTATCTCTCCCCCTTTTTGTCATAGCAAAAAGAAGGAAAAATAATAACAAATATGCTCCCCCTAAAATCATGGCTATGTGAGAAAAAATATGCTCCATCCAACAAGAAACATGTTAGTACATGGGACTCATAGCACCAATTAATAAGTCAATATTCTTAAAGAGTATGAAATATTTATGCAATGAATATGACTTATGATCCTATACTAATTGTTTATAAATAATTTTGATACCAATTGTTGATAAGTAATTTTACAATAAGTTCCCAATTGGTAAATAATGAAGCAAGTTGTGTATAAATATCTACTACAGTCTATGACTTGCTCATTTTAATCCTATCAAGCACCTAAGTATATCAATTGTTCTCTAAAGTCCAACTAAGGTGCATGGCAATACATCATGATTATGAGCTAAAATTATATAACATATCATATGCATGTGCTCATAAATCATTCTCAAGAAATATTGTGTCTAGAATTAAATCATATAGCAATTAACTTCAAATTCTAGCACACAAGAGTTTCATGCAAAAATATCCTAAGAGAATTCTTCTCTATTTGTCATTTCAATCTAAGGAGCATGAGAAGAATTGTTAATTTAAAGCTCATTCCAATTGGCAATTTAGATTTGGCTTACCAAGTATTGAAAATATGGTTGCCAATGATATTAATTGTTATTTCAATCTAAATACCAATTGTTACTAATGGTTGACTTAGTCATTTTGCATGAATCCAATATCTATGTGTAGTGTGTTCATGTCAAGGAAATAATCATTCTAAATATGCAAGAACACAACCACATACCATCATCATTAAATATGCATATGGATCAATTAATCATTAGCACACTATCATAAAGCATTAATCCATATTCATATTCACAAATGTATACCATATGGAAGATTCAAAACAATCGAGTAATTCAAGCAAACACATTTTCTTCCATGGTTTCAAACACAAAAATCCTATGCTCATTTTTCAATTCAAGTTCTTAACTAATTATGAGCAAGGGAAGATTACCATTTTAATCAATTCAAAGCAATATCCCTAGTGAATTTTAACATTTAAGGTTCCAAAGGGTATATGCTATTTTAACTAAAATGGTTTCACCTAAGTGAATCAATATTATCAAGCTAAAATATATTTTATCATTAAAATCCATAATCTATGAGTGAGGTTAAGCACATAATATCATGAAAACAATTATTCTCATCTCATAGGCATGATTATTGATTCAACTCAAGTAAATATGTAAGTTCAACATCAACACAATCAAAAATAAATGCATGGATATCAATCAAGGTTCATTTGTTCAAGTTTGCATTTATCTTTGAATGTTGGTGTTGTCATTAAAGCCCAAGCTCTTTAATAATTTGGCCATAAAAGAATTTTAAGTTCATGGATGATAAATTTTCATGTAACTCAACATTTATGATTCATTTATCATCACTAATTATAAGCTAAGGAAAAGTATGACCTTTTACCAATTGTTGAATTTACATTTGAAATCAATCCTTAAGGTCAAGTTTTAATTATTCTTCCACTAGATGTATAATTATCATGAAACCTAGTGTGGAGTAGTTGAGTCAAGCTAATAAACATAATCCTATAAGCATGCTTGACTAAGATGAACAAAAGAATGAGAAATATTCATTATGTACAAGTTCATCAAATTCTCAAATATATCCATAAATTCTTGAAATAATTCTCAAAATTATGGTTAAGCATTCATTGAAAGTATATTTCAAGATTATTTCAAGAGTTATGCAAATCATGAATGTTTGCAACAAGAAAAATGATTTTGCACTTGTGAGCTCAAGAAAAATGGTATTGATTGTTGAAAGTGATACCATTTGTTAGAAATGATATTAATTGAAAGAGTTGAGGCATGATATCAATGAAAAATGAATTTTCATATATTAAATATCATCAAGAATAAGTTAAAACAATGAATTTTGAGTTGAGAAGAGAGAAAATATCAAAACAATGAAGAGTTCTTCTCAATTTCGGTTGAAAACATGCAGGAGTGCCTTTTCTGGCCTGGGGGGATCGATCCTGCTACAGTGGGGATCGATCCCTCGTGTTTCCTGCAGATTCTGCAGTTGTTTTGACAGAAAATTCAAACTTTGAGGTACCAAAACTTCGTTTTTGAGTGTTTTAAGTCCAAGTAAAGGTTTAAACATTTGTAAAACATGATTTTGGACTTGTATGAATGAAAAACAAGAATGAAAAACCATTTAACAATAAATTTTGCAATTTTGGAAGGATTTTCACTAATAAAAGCATTTTTGGCCTCAAAGGGGGTCATTTTGAGATTTAAGCATATTTTGACCAAACCAATGCATTGAATTACATAAATATGTCAAAACAAACTTGTTCACATAGATTTTAAGCACAAATACCATTAAAGCATACATCTTGTGAACAACATGCCATGATTTCTAACATACAAGTTCTTCATTATTGCTCATGACATGACATTTTACATATGACATATTTGACAACTTTTGAGCAACTAAATATATTATCTAAACATATCAAACTTGCTCAAATTACAAAAATCCAACAATCATTTCAAAATCATAAATCATGCTTTTCATTCAATAATCCAATGCCTCATGAATCATCCATCAACCAATCAACAATCATTTTTCATGCCTTTTGATCAATCATTCAACTCACAAAGATTATCAACCACATTTCTCATCTATGCACAAATAATCAAATAAAAGTTTTAAGGAGTAAAGAATTAAGCTTACAAAACTCCTTTGCTTGAGTATGCTTTGCCTTGACTAGTTGAATCCATCTTGTGCCATCCTTTGAAGAATTGTTGTGATGGATCCTCAAGCTTTTTCTTTTTCTCATTGGCACAAGCAATCTCCATGAGGATGTGTTGAGCATTTAAATTCCATTGTTCCATTGTATTCCCATGCTCTAACACTCCTACAACAATAAAATTCAAGCATGCTTTGGTACCCAAATTTTCTTGGGTCCATGAGAGTTAGTGCAAACAATTTTTGATCCTTTTGGGATCCATTTCAAACACAATTCATCATTCTTTATAGCATGCTGTAGACACCTAATTTTGTCCGAACAATTTTTAAATAAAAAAAATAAAAAAAAATCAAAAAAATCAAAAAATGATAAAAATGATAAAAAAGAAACAAGTCAATTTTGGTCAAATCTCATGTGGAGCACATGCAAAATTCACACCTTCAAGAGTTGACTAAAGTTGATATTGTTGCCAAAAATAAAAAGAAAAAATAATCAGCCATTAAATCAATGAATAAATTAAGGAAGAAATAAATTGGGTGAAATAAAATCTGAAAATTGATTACCAAAAATAAAAAAATGAAATGGAAATAAATTTAAAAAAAAGAGGGAAAGTTAAACAAAATAAATGAAAAATCCCTTGATCATGGGATCAAATATAAATTTTTGATTGCTTTCCATGAAATTTTGAGGCTATAAAAGCCAATGAAACGGGGCTAAAAAGAAAACCTTGAGGAGAAAACCCTAGAAAACCTTGGAGAGGACATACAGCCACCATCCATCATCCTCTTCAACTCAGCCTCACCAACCACCATCGTTGGACAGGCACACAAAAAAAACCTAGCTGGTCGTACCATTATCATCTCCCTCCCCTACTATCCTTGTTTTTTGGGCCATCTTGAATTCATCCTTGCTGCCACTCTCCCCTTTTGCGTTGCTACTTTGCTCTACATCTCTTCACTGTTAATTATCTTCATCACCCCGCCAAAGAAAGAGAGAAGAATCCGCGAGTTTGCTCGCTCGTCCACGAGCTCGCCCGCCCAAAGAGAAAGAACATCCAAGAGCTCGCCAATTCAAGGAGTTCGCCCGCCCGAGGAGGCTATCTTCGTTCGCCTGCCCCGCCAAAGAAAGAAGCTGTGTGCTCGCCCGACCGAAGAAGAGGGAAGACTTGTGAGCTCGCCCGCCCTCCAATAGAGGTATATTCCCCTTTTTTGCCATTCATTTACTTAGGTATTTTTAATGTATGGGTAGAAAATAATAAGTAAAATAAATAAAGGAAAATAAAAATAGAATTTTTCCGATGATAAGATTTTGAAGAAATCACAAGTAGTGATTCTTCGACAATCTTTAGGGTCGAGAAAAAATCTTTGGACGTTACCAGCGTATTGGAACATCTAATTGATTTTATCTTGATACAAAAATCATTTTGATATAAAAATAATAATAAATTTTAAATTTTAAAATAGTTAGACAAATAAGAATGTAACTATCAAAATAAATAAATAAATAAATGCAAGTATAAGTGTTAAAATAAAATATATATATATATATATATATAAATATACATTTTTAAATAAATGAACAAAAAAGGAATTTCCGATGATAGGATTTCTTAGAAATCACAAGTAGTGATTCTTTGATAATCCTTAGGGTTGAAATGAAATATTTGAATATTACCAGCGTGTTGGGGTATTCAAATAATTTTAGTTCGATATTGATATTTCTAATAAAATTAATATTTAAAAATAAATAATAAATAAATAAAATCTTTTTAAACAAATAAGTAAACAAGAATGTAAAATTGTTACAATTAATCTTTTGGAATAAATAATAACAACAACAATGACGAAGAAAAAAAGAATAATTAAAGAAAAATAAACAAGATATACATTTTAAGGAATTTCCGATGATGAGATGTTACGGAATTCACAAGTAGTGATTCTTAACTGATCTCTAGGTGAGAGAGATCTACTAAATGTTACCAGCGTATTGGAATATTTAGTATGATTTTTCAATAAAAATAAAATTTTATAAATCAATAAATTTCAAAAGTAATAATATAAGTATAAAAGATAATAAAAATAAAATAAAATAATATATTTCTCATGTGCATCATATTTATTTTGTTAGCACCATTTGCATTCATGAAATTCAAAATAAGTGCGAAATCTCCCAAGGATGGGATTCTATAGAAATCGCAAGTAGCGATTCTTAAGAAATCTCTAGGTGATGAAATTATCCGAAATGCTACCAAAAGTATTGGGGTACTTCGGAATAATTTTCAATATAAGGGATTTTCATTTATTTTAAATAAAAAAAATAAAACTTAAATATTTCAAAATAAAACAAATAATAAAAATGGTTTCAAATAAATGGAGTTCTTTTTAAATGTTTAATTAAGATCATTTTTAAGATCAGAAGATAAGACATGATTAAGTGGTACCGTTTTCTAACGGGCGTTGTGGGGGTGCTAATCCTTCCCCACGCGTAACCGAACTCCCGAACCCAAACTTTGTTTTCGTAGACCAAAAATTATTTTTTTTGATAAAACTTAATTAATCTTAAGATTTTATTAAAAAGATAAATGATTTTAGGTGGCCAATCACACCTAGTCAAAAAAGATTGGTGGCGACTCCATTTTTGTGTTTTTTTCAAAATTGTCTAGCGATCGAGTCCCCGGACGAAAATCGTTACGACAGCCTTGGCGACTCCACTGGGGACGTTAGAGAGTCGAACCATAATTAATCATGTCTTATCGAAAATCTTAATTAATGGTCTTAATAAATATTTAATAAAACCCTTCATAAAAAAATAAAAATAAAAAAAAGCAAAAAATAATACAAACAAAAAAATGTGTGTGAATCATTTTCATCATTTGTGTTTTGTTGGGATGCATCTTAAATTTTATTCCTTTGCATACATGACATATTCATTGCATACATCAACCCTACACCCGGGTTTGTCCCTTTTAGGGGAGAGTATAGTACCTTTGCTCTCGTGAGGTAATAACCTCCGCAATGGCAAGTGAAATACTCTCACTCAAGTTGAACCCTTTCCGTTTGTAGCCTGTCATGGGTGAGGATTGGGGTGCCTTACTAGTCTAGTGTGGACGTCAGTAAGGAACAATTTGAGAACCTCTTGTCCTCTAGAACTCCAAACCAAACATATAGTAAACTTAAGAGGACCAACTTGGGATAGAGTCATGTTAACCCTATTACTTAGGACATATCTTTGATCATGTATGTTTGCTTTTGTTTGACATGTGAGACACTAATAGGGAATCATAGGTTCTTTAGCAAAACATTTCCATGCTTGATTTTTTCCAAACACATGTAGCATTTTGTTCATCCATTCATCTTCATTCATTTTTTTTCAAGCATCACCACATGTGAAATGATAAATTCTTAATTGTGGTAATAAAAGATTCGAAGATAGCTCGACCAAAGGTTCATTCACACAACACTCGTCATCAAGCTAAGATCATGGAAGAAGAGCAATGCATTTGCATGGAGAAGATGAAAAAGCTCAAGATGATATAAAGGGGCAATTGGCCCAAATTACTGAGTTGTTGAGAAACTTGGGTAAAGGAAAGGGAGTAATATAATAAGTTGTAGTTCAAAAAGAGATTTGTCTTACGGGGGCATGAAGGGTTCTAGCCATGCGATATTGAAGATTTATAAATTCTAGTTTTTTTTGCTTTCTTTTATTTCTTTAAGTAATGCAAGAGAGTTTTTGAAAGTGCTTAAGCCCATAAGTACAAGATAAAGTTTTATATGAGCTAACTCTTATTTATTTCCCTTTCAATAAAGCGACTAGTGTGATGCACTGTCAATTTCTCATTCATTCTATTGATTTGCCATTTCTCACATACTCACCATATCTTTCATTCACAAGTATCCAAATAATGAACATGATGATAATGATGTCAATAAATCTGGGATTCAAATTTGAAAGAACCACTTTTGCTTATGGATTATCAATCTGCCAAGGTGTCCAAGTAAGAAAGAAGAAAATTTGTTCACAATTTTCACCCAAATTTGATGGTATAAGAAAAGGTGAATCTCTTATAGAAGTTTCTAACAAGTTTGTATTTGTTCAGTAAATGACCTTCAAGGAGAATATTTGCATTTGAAATGATAAATGGCCTTCTTTCACTATCCTTCAAGCGAGAGTAAAATTATCCTTTGATTACCCCTTTGAGCCTATTATGTTTTTTTGTAATATAACCCACCAAGGATCACCCTCCACACTGGGGGCAAGGAAGATGAAATAAAGAAATTTTGGGGGAAAAAAAAAAGAAATAGCCCATTTTTGTGAAAAAAAAAAGAAAAGAAAAGGGTTTGAATTCAAAAAGAAAACCCAAAAAAAAAAAAAGAGAAGCAAGAAAAGAAATGAGTGAATTAGAAAGGGGCAAAATGCCTAAATGTTTTACTTGATAAGAAAAGTGATCCTTTGGTTTATAAACCTTGAAACACATTTTGGGCCTACTATATCCTTTTCTTTCATAAGCCCTCACCCGAGCCTACATTACATGCCTTTAAAAGCCCATTTTGATCAAATGTAGATGCTTAAATTGAAGAATCATGCATTGAATGAAGACATACTTGTACAATGAGATAGTGATCCTTTGAAGGTTCAATGGAGATAAAAGAAGTAGATCAAGTTGAATGAAGAAACCCATGAGATTTAGAAGATATCTTGGATCGAAATCAAGGACGCCTATTAGGGTCGTGAATTTGGATTGAGCATCGAAGGTTGAAAAGGCCAATAAAGTTGAAAATGAAGAAGAAAAAAAATATAAAAAAAAGGAAAAAAAGAAAAAAAAAGAGAAAAAAAGAAAAAAAAAGGAGGATTTAAACTGAAAACTCGAAAAGGGCAATTTGAATCAAATGAGGAGGCGCCTAAGTTGAAAACCTGAAAGGGCAGCTTAGGAATAAGGTCATCACCAACAGTTTTGATACAGAGGGCAAGATTGGCAGACACTACATGAAAGAGCATATCGATAAGAGTGGGCTTTTGGGAAAGAATTCTAGATTGACTTGATTGAAATTGTCAGAATGTTTATTAAATGGATACTGAAAATCCTATTCCAAACAAACTGGCCTATTGATTTTTCTTGATTTCATGTTCCTTTTCTAAGAATGAATACCCATATCTCTCATGATTATTTTAAATTCATTCCGTCCCTATAATAAATTGAGAAGATGTATGAGTGCATTACATTGGTGGTCAAATTGGAAAGAAAATAAATAAATGTTGGTAACCTTTTTTTTTGGGTAAATTTTTGAAAAAAAATATATCGTTTGAGAAATCTTGCATTACTAAAAGAGAGAAAGAAACAAAAATAAAAAAATGATGAAAACATAACTTTGCAAGCATGATGGCAAGTCTTCAAGTATAATCGAACCAAGACTCATTAGAAGGTGGGAAGTGGAGATAGAAGATTTGAATAAGAAGAAGAATCCAGCAAATATGTGGAACTTGAGGAAAACGAGATGAGCTTCAGAATCTTGTTACCACAATTGAGATTGCATTTACATACATTCATGAAATAATTCAGGGGGCATGACATTGACATGTGCATAACATTCATAGCATCCATGGTATTCATGACATTCATTATATTCATGATGTGCATGACATTTCATTAGTGCATTTTGACATTGAACTATTTGTTAAGACATTAGGATAAGAAGATCTGAATGATTAAAATTTTGAGGAAAAGAGAAAATATAAGAGATGGTAATTTGAAAAAATGATGAGGTATGAGAAGATGATGAGAAAAATACATTTTTGAAAAAAACTTTAGATAAGAGCAGAGTCCAGTTTAGCTGGCACCTTAAAGGAGGATAAAGCCCAATATTGTTGGCATCAAAATGAAAGTTAAGCCCAGTCAAGCCCATGCGAACTGGCATTCTGAATGAAATCTTTATTTTTCAAAAGTCTCATTGCCTCTGTTGAGAGGAGCTTTATTTATTTTTTCAAAGTCTCATTGCCTTTGTTGAGAGGAGCTCTATTTTTCAAAGTCTCATTGCCTCTGTTGAGAGGAGCTTTATTTTTCAAAGTCTCATTGCCTCTGTTGAAAGGAGATTTATTTTTCAAAGTCTCATTGCCTCTGTTGAGAGGAGCTTTATTTTTCAAAGTCTCATTGCCTCTGTTGAGAGGAGTTTTTGTTTCAAAAGTCTCAATGCCTCTGTTGAGAGGAGCTTTTATTTCATGATTATTTTGTATTCCTTAGTCTTATGATAGGAAAGACTAGGAAATTTCATTTCACAGTCCTTAGTCTCATGATAGGAGAGTCTAGGAAATTTCATTTTTGCATTCCTTGGTCTTATGATAGGAGAGACTAGGAAAACTTCATCCTGCATTCCGTAGTCTTATGATAGGAAAGACTAGGAAATTTCATTTCACAGTCCTTAATCTTGTGATAGGAAAGATTAGGAAAATTCATGTTTGCATTCCTTAGTCTTATGATAGGAGAGACTAAAAAAAATAATCTCACTTTGCATTCCTTAATCTTGTGATAGGAAAGATTAGGAAAATTCATGTTTGCATTCCTTAGTCTTATGGTAAGAGAGACTAGGAATTTCACTTCACAGTCCTTAATCTTGTGATAGGAAAGATTAGGAAAATTCATGTTTGCATTCCTTAGTCTTATGATAGGAGAGACTAGGAAAATTTCATCTTGCATTCCTTAGTCTTATGATAGGAAAGACTAGGAATTTCATTTCACAATCCTTAGTCTTATGATAGAAAGGATTAGGAAAACTCATGTTTGCATTCCTTAGTCTTATGATAGGAGAGACTAGGAATTTCACTTTGCATTCCTTAATCTTATGATAGAAAAGATTTGGAAAATTCATGTTTGCATTCCTTAGTCTTATGATAGGAGAGACTAAAAAAGGAATTTCACTTTGCATTCCTTAGCCTTATGATAGGAAAGACCAGGAAATTTCATCTCACAGTCTTTTGATAGGAGAGACTAGGAAATTTCACTTCCCATTCCTTAATCTTGTGATAGAAAGGATTAGGAAATCTCATTCTATAGTCTTATGATAGGAAAGACTAGGAGAATTCATGTTGTTGCATTCCTTAATCTTAAGATTAGGAAATTTCATTCTTTAGTCTTATGATAGAAAAGACTAGAAAATCCCATTCTGCATTCATTTCCTTAGTTTCATGATAGAAGAGGCTAGGAAACTTCATTTTGCATTCATTCCTCAATCTTTATAGGAGAAGAAGATTAGGAAACTTCATTTGGCATTTATTCCTTAGTCTTATGAGAGAGAAGACTAGGAAATATCATATTTTACAAAGAATTCATTGATAGGTAGTGCATTCGGACAAAATGGTTGTCTATGTCTTTGCACAATTACTGTTTCACAGCAAAGCGCAAAGAGGGGCAGCTGTAGACACCTAATTTTGTCCGAACAATTTTTAAATAAAAAAAAAAAAAAAAATAAAAAAAATCAAAAAATGATAAAAATGATAAAAAAGAAACAAGTCAATTTTGGTCAAATCTCATGTGGAGCACATGCAAAATTCACACCTTCAAGAGTTGACTAAAGTTGATATTGTTGCCAAAAATAAAAAGAAAAAATAATCAGCCATTAAATCAATGAATAAATTAAGGAAGAAATAAATTGGGTGAAATAAAATCTGAAAATTGATTACCAAAAATAAAAAAATGAAATGGAAATAAATTTAAAAAAAAGAGGGAAAGTTAAACAAAATAAATGAAAAATCCCTTGATCATGGGATCAAATATAAATTTTTGATTGCTTTCCATGAAATTTTGAGGCTATAAAAGCCAATGAAACGGGGCTAAAAAGAAAACCTTGAGGAGAAAACCCTAGAAAACCTTGGAGAGGACATACAGCCACCATCCATCATCCTCTTCAACTCAGCCTCACCAACCACCATCGTTGGACAGGCACACAAAAAAAACCTAGCTGGTCGTACCATTATCATCTCCCTCCCCTACTATCCTTGTTTTTTGGGCCATCTTGAATTCATCCTTGCTGCCACTCTCCCCTTTTGCGTTGCTACTTTGCTCTACATCTCTTCACTGTTAATTATCTTCATCACCCCGCCAAAGAAAGAGAGAAGAATCCGCGAGTTTGCTCGCTCGTCCACGAGCTCGCCCGCCCAAAGAGAAAGAACATCCAAGAGCTCGCCAATTCAAGGAGTTCGCCCGCCCGAGGAGGCTATCTTCGTTCGCCTGCCCCGCCAAAGAAAGAAGCTGTGTGCTCGCCCGACCGAAGAAGAGGGAAGACTTGTGAGCTCGCCCGCCCTCCAATAGAGGTATATTCCCCTTTTTTGCCATTCATTTACTTAGGTATTTTTAATGTATGGGTAGAAAATAATAAGTAAAATAAATAAAGGAAAATAAAAATAGAATTTTTCCGATGATAAGATTTTGAAGAAATCACAAGTAGTGATTCTTCGACAATCTTTAGGGTCGAGAAAAAATCTTTGGACGTTACCAGCGTATTGGAACATCTAATTGATTTTATCTTGATACAAAAATCATTTTGATATAAAAATAATAATAAATTTTAAATTTTAAAATAGTTAGACAAATAAGAATGTAACTATCAAAATAAATAAATAAATAAATGCAAGTATAAGTGTTAAAATAAAATATATATATATATATATAAATATACATTTTTAAATAAATGAACAAAAAAGGAATTTCCGATGATAGGATTTCTTAGAAATCACAAGTAGTGATTCTTTGATAATCCTTAGGGTTGAAATGAAATATTTGAATATTACCAGCGTGTTGGGGTATTCAAATAATTTTAGTTCGATATTGATATTTCTAATAAAATTAATATTTAAAAATAAATAATAAATAAATAAAATCTTTTTAAACAAATAAGTAAACAAGAATGTAAAATTGTTACAATTAATCTTTTGGAATAAATAATAACAACAACAATGACGAAGAAAAAAAGAATAATTAAAGAAAAATAAACAAGATATACATTTTAAGGAATTTCCGATGATGAGATGTTACGGAATTCACAAGTAGTGATTCTTAACTGATCTCTAGGTGAGAGAGATCTACTAAATGTTACCAGCGTATTGGAATATTTAGTATGATTTTTCAATAAAAATAAAATTTTATAAATCAATAAATTTCAAAAGTAATAATATAAGTATAAAAGATAATAAAAATAAAATAAAATAATATATTTCTCATGTGCATCATATTTATTTTGTTAGCACCATTTGCATTCATGAAATTCAAAATAAGTGCGAAATCTCCCAAGGATGGGATTCTATAGAAATCGCAAGTAGCGATTCTTAAGAAATCTCTAGGTGATGAAATTATCCGAAATGCTACCAAAAGTATTGGGGTACTTCGGAATAATTTTCAATATAAGGGATTTTCATTTATTTTAAATAAAAAAAATAAAACTTAAATATTTCAAAATAAAACAAATAATAAAAATGGTTTCAAATAAATAGAGTTCTTTTTAAATGTTTAATTAAGATCATTTTTAAGATCAGAAGATAAGACATGATTAAGTGGTACCGTTTTCTAACGGGCGTTGTGGGGGTGCTAATCCTTCCCCACGCATAACCGAACTCCCGAACCCAAACTTTGTTTTCGTAGACCAAAAATTATTTTTTTTGATAAAACTTAATTAATCTTAAGATTTTATTAAAAAGATAAATGATTTTAGGTGGCCAATCACACCTAGTCAAAAAAGATTGGTGGCGACTCCATTTTTGTGTTTTTTTCAAAATTGTCTAGCGATCGAGTCCCCGGACGAAAATCGTTACGACACATGCTTTGGCACCCACATTTTTCTAACAACTATTCCTCTAAATGTGGTTTTTCTATATGTGCATGCTTGTGAAGAGTGTCCTATTCTATTGCATAGTGAGCATGTAAGAGATAAATCATGCATAGCATTTTTGCTCACTAGGAAATTCCTAAGATGAGTTTCTTTTTGTTTTTCATTATAACCTAACCCATCTTTATCAAAGAAAGCTCTTTAGGTCTCTAACATGTGATCTAGCTTTTGTTGACCCATATAAAACCTAGAAAATGAGTTATGCAAATTTGTGTTCTTTTTATTTAACTCATTTATTTCTAAGTTGGCCTCTTCTAGTTTCTTTTCAAATTCTATCTTAGCACTTGTCAAGGCTTCATTTTCTATTTTTAATTTAGCAATGATTTTCTTATATTTAGAATTCATGCATTGAAATTCATTTGCTAAATCATCAAAGGCATTTTGTAGTTCACTAAAGGTATAATCATTATCTTCACTAGAACTCCTACTAGCCTCATCATCACTAATGGCCATAAAGCATGAGTAGGCTACCTCATTATCTAAATTTTCCTCATCGGAGTTATCACTATCGCTCCATGCAGCCACAAATGCTTTCTTCCTAAGTTTCCTATCCTTTTCTCTTCCAAGTAGGGGGCAATCTAACTTAGTGTGACTCGATTCATTACATTCATAGCACACTAAGGGGTCTTTTTCTCTTCTACTTGACTCTCCCCTATGATGTCTCCTATTACTCTCTCTCTCTTTCATTTTCATAAATCTATTGAATCTTTTGGCAAACATTGCCATTTCCCTTTCTTCCTCATTTCCACTCTCATCACTATCATCCTCATGAGTGGAAGACTTAAGTGCTACCCCTACTTTCTTTGAAGGCTCTTCATTTCTTTTCAATTTCATCTCATATGTAAGTAGGGAGCCCATAAGTTCATCTAGAGACAAGGTATTTGGATCTTTAGACTCTTCTATTGCGGTTACCTTTGCCTCCCATGTTTGTGGCAAGCTATTCAAGATTTTCTTCACCATTTCTACATTGGAATAGGTCTTGCCTAATGCCTTAAGTCCATTGATTATGTCATTAAATCTAGTGTACATATCACTCATGGACTCATTTTCTTTCATTCTAAAAAGCTCATAATCATGTGTGAGCATTCATACTTTGGTCTCTCTAACTTGATTTGTCCCTTCATGTGTGATGGCTAATTTGTCCCATATTTGCTTAGCCTTTTCACATAGAGACACTCTATTATATTCATTTGGACCTAATGCACAAAAGAGGGTGTGCATAGCCTTGGCATTTAATTGTGCCAATCTCATATCATTGGTGTCCCACTCATCCTCACTTTTAGGGACATCTTTTCCATCAACTTTCTTCATTGGAATTCTAAGGCCATTAACTATTACTCTCCACACTTCGTAGTCATTAGATTGCACAAATAATATCATCCTAATTTTCCAATAAGAATAATTCTCACCATTGAAGAGTGGAGGTCTAACAAATGAGTGTCCCTCTTCTCCTAGGGGTGTGCTTACATTCAAGTGAGCCATTTTAGATTGTTTTACTCGATAGAGGTTAGTCTAAATCAATCTCGAGCCCAAGCTCTGATACCAATTGTTGGCTCTTATAGGCAATACCGAGAGGGGAGGTAAATCGGTTTTTAACTAACTATAAGCTCGTTTTGCGATTCTTCTAAATTCTCTAGCCTATATTAATAATTTCTAAGTTCTCTAGGCTAGGCAAGCATTCAATCCAAGTTCAATGCAATAAACACAATATAATTGCAAGTAATTAAAGAGAGTAAGGAAAAAGAGATTTACACAATCGATTTATAGAGGTTCGGCAACCTTGCCTACGTCCTCTACCTTGAGACGCTCCAAAGGATTTTCTCCAAATCCACTATCTTGAATTTGTGATTACAATCCCTCTTTTCAAGGCTCAAGAGTAACCTCCCTCTTTTTCTAGGCTCAAGAGAAACCTCTCTCTTTTTCTTAGGCTAAAGAGTAACCTCTCCTTTTTACAAGGATTGAATTGGTTTACAAATGATGTAATCAAAGAAAGACCTCTAGGTAGGCAAGTGATTACAGAAATTAAGCACAATGAAAAGCCTATACAATATTTTTTGCTAAGCACTACAAGGAATAAGAGAATGATAGATGATGGAAACTATGTAGCTCTTGATTTGTTGTTTGAGGCTTGTAGATTTGAGGAATATGAGATTTTGAGTTGCTGAGTGGTTCCTCTTGCTTTCTTTAGCTTCTAAGCCTCTATTTATAGTCCCTTGGATGTGTTCTAACCGTTGGAAGGAGCCAAATCTCGAATATTACCGTTGTCTCACAGAAACTAGCCGTTATAGGCTATTTTCGAGCAAAGGGATCGATCCTGCTACAGTGGGGATCGATCCCTTTTGTCCAGAATCTTGATTCTGGGCTTCAGGGACCTTGGAAAGACTTTCTGCCAAAAAGGGATCGATCCTGCTACAATTGGGATCGATCCTTTTCTTCCAGAGGGCATTTTTCCTGCACTTTTGGGTTAGAAATGATATGACCTTTGATCCTAATTCAACCCAAACCATTTATAAGTTTTAAGGGAGTTTTTCTTGACTTTCTCAGATGAAAGACATGTCCAAAAATTCATCAAGTGATTTTCTAAAATATTCAAAACATTTATAAAGAATTAAGACCAATAAGGATATGCATCATTAAATCATGATCTTAATGTTTAATATGATCACTTGAAATATATTGAGAAAATCATGTGTGATAAAGCAAATTTACAATATGAATTAAAACATTAAAGCTTACTTAAGTTTTTGTCATTTCAAAATATATATGGCAATTTAAAGCTAACAGTGTGTTTAATTACTGCACCTTAATTTATTTCTATGCTTAAGAATTCTTATGAATTTTTTATTCTTTCTATTAATAAGTTTAATTCTTGAGGAAAAATAACTGATATACTTCTAGTATTACATTTTCAACTTGAATTGTTCCATATCCAAGAATTAAAATGTTCAAAGAAAACTACCCATTAATCTACACAATATTACAGAAAAAGTTGATTAAGACAATACATAAATCATCAAAAAAATCACCACAATATTGTAAAAAACATACAAATGCATAGCATTGAAACAAAAACTCAACAATGAAACGCTTCTCCTACCATCAATTGCTTCCTTAATCTCAATGAAAGACCTTAACTTAGCCAATTCTACAACAATGCAAAATAAATATGTTTGTGAAAGAAACTTCACTAAATCACAATTCTAAGCAGATTACTTTAAACGTTTGGAGGTAAAATAATTGTTCTGGCACTCTCATTTAAAGTTCAAGAAAAGGATAGAGATGATTTTGTCAGACACAAGGGCCTATCATACATCCTAGACTTTCAATATCATGTAAGAAATGCGGTGTGTAATGAACACCATAACAGAAGGGCAGATGGGCTTTAACCTTAAAAACAACCCTTCTACATCAGCCCATTCTTCCCAACAAATGCAAAAAACAAAATATGATGCTATGTTATATATGCCAAGTACAAACTCAATACAAATTGACAGTTTACGATTGAAAAAAATAAAATCAGAACCAACCTCAATATAAGATACAGCAGCCTTTGAGAGCTTCTCATTAGTCTCAGCAATGAATGTCCTAGAAAACAGACTACCATTCAAACAAAGAACCTCCACATGCATCAATAGCTAGATATCCAGGTTTTAAATCAACAGTAGCATCAATGAAATATTAAATTTTCTTAAGTAAATGGAGTGCAATTAGGGTGTGAAGATGATAATCTATGAAACAAATACAAAAATATGTTTAAAACTTAATTTTTCACAAACTCTAACCCAAGTCATCCCAACAGCAAAACTTCTTGACCAAGTGATTTAACAAAATCACACAATTTTCTAGCTATGACAGCAGATTCAAAGGAAAAAACTTTATTATGCATAATAAGAAAAGGCAACCACCCCAAATTACAATGGAATTTGATCTGTTAGAATGCATAGAAAAGAGCAAACATCAATTTTCATAAGAGCACCTATAACGTTCAACAAACTTAGCAGCATTAATATTCAAATCAAAACAGAATGAAATTATTAACAGAGGGTTTAATTCAGTTAATGAATTAGTTATGAAATCATTTTAGTTGATAAAAGGAAAAAGCATTTAAAATGAGTTTAAATTTTTGATCAAATTGGCTTGAAAATGTTAAATACCTGAATGGATTAAAATTTAACCAAAGCTTAAGAAATATTTTAAAGAAATAGGCCTCACATTCTAATAAAAGGAAAAGCCAAGGAAACCCCAAACCAGTGAATAACATTGAAAATAGAATGATAAATAAGTAAATAATTATAAATTAATCAATAAATTAAATAATTTAAACAACTCAAAATCAAGCTCAAACTTTAGCTCTACTGATTTAAGCTTTCTAAAAATCAAATTTAAAAATTTTAAATCCAAAAAAAAAATAAATAGGATGAAAAAATTTAGAACTTCACCCACACAAACAAATTTCGTGAAAACAATCAATGAAACCTGTCTTCCTACAATCAAAGACACAAAAGAAAAGCAATTAATTTTAAATTCCATAATTAGCAAGCATGAATTTAATATAAAGGTTGTTCTACATGGTTCAAGATGACGGCCAACTTACCCAAGCCTCGTCCACGTAGAAATTCTGTAAGCTTTGAATCGATTTTTTTTCATTTTTTTCCAATAATACTTTATTGCTAATAGAGTATGAGGTGGCGTAGGAAGTTCTTTCAGGACCCATTTTGGATGGAAAAAAGAGGAAAAAAGAAAAGAAAGTAGAATAAGCACTTAGGTTAACGAAGCTTGTAATAAAAAGAGAAACAAATCTAAAGAGAAGAAAAAGAATGTACCTTCCACTTCTTTTTGTTAAATCTATAGTTCTGTTCTTAACCTATGAGGAAAAGACAAATTTCAAATTTTAAATAAGCCCACCACCGCTGTAGAAAAACAACTCATAGAAAACAATAGTGACAGAAAAAGGGCTTGGAACGGTGAGTTGGATCCAAGATTTAAATCTAAAAAAAAAAAAAGAAAAAGTTTGAATCAATAAAAAAAACAGAGAATAAAAGATCATAAATATAAAAGAACAAATACCGTATTAAAGCGAGATAAAGATTCGTTGCTTTTTATCTTAAAAAAAATTTGTGCTTTTACCCGAAACTTGAATCAAATATCGAAGAAAAACGAACACAAGAAAGTCGAAGAGATAAAGACAGATTGAAATTTCAGCGAAATCATAATTTGGGATTTAAAATTTTTTGGATGTTGGTGAGAAATGACAGATGGAAGAAGAGAGAAGGGGTTCTCAAAATAATTTTGATGCTCAAAAATATTGCTAGCAAAGGAGAAAGTAGAAAATGAGGAATCGTTTCGGAGATGAAGAGTTTTGGAATCCAAAATTAAATTTTTAAGTTGTCCGATTCTGACAAAAACATCAATTACATTTAACCAAGAGAAATGGGGAAAAGTGATACAAGACCACAAAGGAAAAGCAAACGTTGAAAAAAAAAGCATGAAAACCAAAGTGGCCAGGCGAGGCAGTGACGGGACCCACGGCAGGAAGCCTATTTGCACAATAAAACAAAGAGACGTGGCGACTGAAGAAGAGAAGAACGTGGTTGCATCAGGTGTCGAGAAATGCATGCACTTTAATAGTATAGACTAGAAAATACCCGCCCGTTGGTGCGGGTAGTTGAATCAGAAAGATTGATACTGATATAAGCAAGATAGCATTCATAACTTGAAAACAGTCAAATATTCAAAATAAAAAGGAAAAAAAATTGTTCAGGTGGAGTTGCATGTCTTTAAAGGAGCATCCTGAAAATGCGAAAAGAGAAAAACGGCCATTAATAGTCAATTTAGACAAACTATGTGAGATGAGGGAAGACAATGGCATGACTACCTTTTGCTCATGTCATTGTCTTCCCTCAGCCATTGATAGTAAAAAACCAAGCTTTTTTATTTATTTTATTTTTGAAAGGCAAAGAGAATTTTTCCTAAAGAGATATTTATTACATGCATTAATAAATGAAAGCATATAATATTATTAGGCCCAAAGAGACATTTCTAGAAAGGGGACATAAACATTAATTAAATGAATACTAATCAAAAGGCAATTAACCCTCTAAAACATAAAACAACATAGTTTTATGAATAAAGAAGAATTCCAGAAATCAAAAAACCCATTAAAGAACATGCATGCGCAATCAATTTCCTATACTCAAGCATATAGAAAGAGAAAGATATGACCATATTTTATCTACTCATGCTCTTCTTCTTGTTTAGCTTTAAATTTAGGATGAAATAATCTAAAATTTCCCTTTTTTATAGAAAACTCAAAATTTCAGTAAATTTTCTTCACAGAAATAATTGAGTGGTAAATAGATATTATATATAGATGAAGTTATTTATTTATCAATGCCATGGGACTTGATTTTTTTTTCCATAATCTAAGGAAACCCACTTGAGTAAACTTCCCATTTAAAAAAAAAATACCAGAATTTCAAACATTTAATGTAAGCAAAAGATTTTTGACTAACTGGCCAATGGAAGTATCACACATCAATAGCTATAAAAATATATTATTTACTAATTTCATGGCATTTGTCATGTTGACTTTTTCTCACATGGTCTAAGAAAACGTTAGAGCAGCTTTCCAACAAAAAATAATATAAAAGAAAATAAAAGATCAGATCAAGTCTCCACAAATTAATAGTAGCTTGGTCAGTGAAAGAGAGTTTTGACTTTTGACTAATGCCTCCATGAAAAACAAACATAGATAACCATTGTGATCTTGAAGAAAAAGAGAAAAGAAGCCACTAAAGTTTCATAAGAAAATAATTTCATAGTTTATTTGGTTGCGAAGAAGTTTGATAAGAGTTTAAAAGCCAAAATGTCCGGTGCACACCTCCATACACCTGTACTGTTTGTTAAGAGAGTCAAAGAGATAGAATTTGTACATTTCACTGATGAATAGAGTTCCAGGTCCGACAACATCAAAAGTTTAGTTGAAAACTCAAAAGAACTACCATAAGGTCCAAAATTCCATTTTTTTCCCTTCTCATTCATCACCAAAATGAGAGAAAAAGTTTGTTTTTTATGCTCAATATATTAGAAACATAATTAAGAAACCACTCACAGTTATGAACTAATAAAACTGCAAAAACAAATTTACATAAAAGCAACAGTATTTCTAGGGCTTAAATCTAATTCAAAACACCATTGCCACTTTATATAACTAAGAACCCACCAAAGTATCATACAAAACTAATAAACCTATTGCGAAATCAAAATTTAAATGTAAAGCAGAAGCACCTTTTTAACATTGAAAGCACACCTCTTTCTTGAAGTGGATATAAGCAGGTGAAACAAAGGAAGCACAAGTCTTGATCAAACATTTGAGTAACTTAAAAACTTCAATGAAATAATCAAATATTCAATCTTTAAGCATCAAACATAGTAATTTCAAGTTTCGCTCTTTTCTACAAAAATCATCAGAACATTTAACAAACAACAAATTTTACTAATTACTCATAACCTTCAAACACTCACCTTTTATGGCCAAACTCAACAAAACACCTCTACTTGATGATGAACCAATGATAAATCTGAATAGAGCAGAAAGATGGTAGATAGAAAGTTTAAAAACTTACCAAATCTAGGAAGTTGAAACTTAATCTGACATTGATTTTGCTCAAAACAAAATCCAACTATGGGGGCCACCTTTCCTTGACTTTCTAGCGGAGAGTAATGGAGCAAAAATAAGAAAAGAAATTAAAAAAAAACTTTTCTTAAGGATTTTAAGACTTATATTTCACAACCTGTCATAAGTGAGGGGTTAAACTATCTTCTCTCATGTGCTAGCATAACATAAGCAAACAAATTCAACAGTTTATAAGGTTTTACAATTAACAAAAAAATTTATAACAACTAAAGTAAAAGAGAATTTCAAATATTTTTACACTGCTGACTGTTTGTTCCTGATAAAGGATGAGTCCTCTAGTCAATATAAGATGCGACACATGTTATACCAAGAACCCAAGAAATTGCAAAATATACTACCACTTGTCATTTCATTTTTTATTTTCAGCACTAAGAATGAAAATCCACCAAACAATAAATCTAAGTCATTTCCGTAAGTCCAAACTCCAGAATTCTATGAAAGTATCATAGAAGTTCAAACTTGAACATTATGGTTAGAGTGCAACACAAAGCTCTTAACGTATATTAATCAAAAGAAACATAGCACAAAATTCACATGAAAGATATATATGCAAAACATTTTAATAATCCTCAGGCGAAAAAGATAATTTACCTGCACTTCTTTAAAAGCAACTTTAAATATGACTCCAATATAATAGTCAAAATTACTAACAACACTCAAGTCAAAAAACCAATTTGCCTATACAAACATTCTATTTTCTACTTCCTTTATATCAAAAATGCTATTTAAAAAGTTTCACTTTGAATTCAAAGAAAAAAAAGTCATGAACCCATTGGCTTGATTGAATATAAGGGGTGCTTTGATTTCAGATCTGGAAACAGGAACAAAACAAAAAGATATCAGTGATAACGTTCTAACAGAAAACATGTTTTTTATTGATTAAGCTCATTCATTGACCAATAAAAGAAGAGAGACATGACAAATTGCTAATTTTCCAACATTGCAGTAGAACATGAGAAGAGTATACCAAGGATTCCCTCATCTGAGGGACCGTTAATAAGAATGCGTTATTTAACAACTTTCATACAATAAAATATATATTTCCGACCAAAAATAAATAAATATAACAACAAACATTTATATTCTCACCATAGATTTATCATAAAGTGAAAAACTAAGGATTTGAATAATGCATCGTAGGTGGTCTTCCTTCAATTAAATATTTATGTTTTTCTTTAGAATGTCTTGGTTAACTCCATTCACATAGCTATAACAAAAGAACAGCATATCATATACATTTCAAGCTTCAAATAAAAGAGAATATCCCCAAGTCTTACAAACTCTTGGGATGATGATGATGATGATGATGATGATGATACAAACACTTTCCAGTCTCAGGGGTGATTTTAAATGTATGCCAATTAATAGAAAAAAATTGTATGAAGAATTTGTCAAACCTCGATGCCATGTACTTGTACTACATCGGTACAGAGCTTATGAATACAGGCCCTCAAATTAGATATAGAAAGTTTGTTTAGAAAAGAAAGCTTTTCATCAACATCATAGAAACTCTTGCATAAACTGTGGAGTCTCAAGTAGGATGAATGAAACTAATTACACCAGTCCAATAAAATTTATTAAAAAAATTATCCTGATTTTAAATTATTAGTAGTTTATTAACATTTGACTTATTAATATGATTTAGTCAACACTGCATTCCTAATAAGCCATTAGGTTGTTACACAACAAAGATTAGCAAAATGTTTATATCTAACCAAATAGGATAATCTCCTTTTGTACATGGCAGTTGGCATACATGCGATCAACAATTACATAACTTGCTTTGGTGTTTTTATTATTTTAATCTTCTACTAATTATAGTCATTAAATAGGTTATAATAGTACAACAATTAGCTAATACTTATATAATCTTTAAATATTCATTTTCATAATCTTCTAACTCTACATGTTAGGTTTCTGTAGCCATAGTTGGTAATGAGTAATTAAGAATGCATGATAGCAGGCAAAATGGTAATTTCATTTTCTTCGTATAAAGAAAAAGAGTCGAAGAATGGTAATTTCTTTTTTCTTTTTGTAATCAAACTATGAACTTAGATAAAAAGATAATTTTTTTTGACAATTAAAAAAGATATTAAACCTTTAGCAGCCTAAAAGATTAATTGAATAATTTTAGCATTTGCTTGTTGATTTCTTAAAAGTTTTTTAAAAATAATGTAAAACAAAACGTGTTTAAATATGATAAGCAAACATCCAAAACACAGCCTACATTGTTCAATATAAACTAAAATAATGCAAATTGTTATTGAAAATACCAACTTTTTTTATATGCTACCAATTCAAAATTAAGTCTATAATTTTTTCATCATAAGCCTTTATATTTTGCTTTTAAAAGCAAAAAAGCAAGTAAAAAACAACATCCAATGAAGCTTATGATTTCCATAGATTGATATTGATATGCTATTTAGCAAATTAAGACAATAGGCAACTCAAACAGTAAAATTCAACATTTAATGTGGCTCTTAATTAAAAATCGAACATTTCTGTTTGTTTTAAATTAGAATATACTTTACCCTAAGAATCTCTTATTATTGAATATATATACATATATATAGACATATATATATATATATATATATATAATGGGAAAAACAAACTAAGAGCTATGATTTAACCTGAAATTACTGCATTATTTTAAAATCTAGATTGGAATGTTGTCAACTGACATCATTTAAAAAGTGAAAACTATGATTAAAATAGAAGAAAGACATGTGCTTAATGGGAAAAAGAAACTAAGCCCAGGCGAGCCTTGCAAGACGGGACCTACAGCAAGCAAACAACGTGGCAGTAGGAGAAGCTGAATAAGCGTTAAATAGAGAAAGCGGAAACGTGACCTTCAGCATTTAAGCATTCAGGGTTTTAGGCAATTAAGACAAATCAGACAAAATGGAACTGAAATACAACTTGCAAATAAAAAAAAATCAGCTATAATGTTGTTGAATATGCCCCTTTTTTTTTATAAGATTGAAATTGATATTAAACAAATACATACCTTTGCATCTTCACCAGAAGATAGGCTGATGTTAACCATGAAAATGAAGAAAATGCCATGATACATTTTATATAAAATAAATTTGAATAAAAAGCAGTTAACCATGTCTTTCAATGCAAGTATCTTAATAATATCATATCCAACTATTCAAGATTCATGCTAATGATTTTGTATAATCTGCTTAGCTATGTTTAACAATTTCAAAAACAAAAATTATACTTCAAATTCTCAAAGAATTAAGCCTGATATTCCAATTTCAGGAGTTAAATTGCATGGACTCCTAAACTTAAAGAGGTGTAAAGCTATATTAGATTTTTTAGGGATATGTAAAAGTATAATATTAAAATTTATACATGAAAACATAAGCAATATCTCATAAAGCACAAATACAGAACATGCTTATGTTAGTCTTCAAAAATATCAAATTTTGGACTCCAATGCAGTACAAATGAAGCAAAGAAAACCAAATATACTTCAAAATCATAAAATTAAACAAAACCAACCCTAAAATAATAAAGAAAATTTTAAAAAATAACTTCCCTTGCAGTGAGACAGGTCTACAATTGAGATTAATTAAAATAGGCAAAAAATTAGTTTAAAAAACAAATTAATGCTAAATCGATAATTTAAACAAACACATGCAAAAAAGTAAAGAGATAAAAATTCAATTAAGAAAATTAATTAGAACATGTAAAAAAGAACCCTGAAGGTTTGGAAGAACATGTAACAAAGAGAAAATTCATTAAGATTTATTTATATATCATTTTTCATTCTTTTTTCTCTATTTTTATTTGTTTTTAAATTATTAATTTATTAAATGTGATTCAAGTAAGGTGAACATCCAATGTTTAAACAATCCACAAATTCTAATAAAAGCAAATACAACTTCAAATAATGAATAAAATATACATTAGGCTCTAATTTTTCCATATTCAAAGAAAATATATGTTCTCAAAACTTATATCTATCTTGAAATTTAGCATGAATCCAATAGAAATCCTACATACCTTAGTTTGCCTAACTAATCCAAAGAGCTTTTCTATCTGTTTCTCAACCTATTTTACCTATATTACAAATAATAAGAATATTATGCAATTAGATTAATTTTCTTTTAAAAAGAACATGTCATAAAAGTGCCAAAAAAAAATAAGCAAAAAGATCAAAGGAGATTCAAAACTGTTGGTTAATTGGAAGATTTCTACTCCTCAATTCATCTCATAGAAAAAGGACACAAAATTTCAATATTTAATGAATGACTTTAAACTTTACACATAAGGTTGAAAATAGTCAATTAGCCATCAAATCAACAAAGACAGTATTCAATCAACAATTGACTTATTCGTAACTACAAGTTGAACAGGGCACCCAAAAGTTTTAATCCATACAGCAAAGATATCAATGATTAATAGTAAACAGGTCTGCAATCTGATAAAGACACATTAAGCCCACTATTTAAAAGGCAGATTATGACATAGCCAAGAACAATTCTAAACAACATAATCTGAATAACCAAGATACTACACTTGATGTCATGATCGAACTTAGTTGGCTCGGAAAAAATCCTCTTCCATTGTTAGTCACATCATTTCCAATCCATAAACTGACACCATGTGCTAGTTCTAAAGAAACCTTAATTTTAATCTTGCTCAAACCAAAAGATAATTCACATCAAGTATTTACATCCTTTGATAACCCACTTCGTTATATAACATAATGCCGAATAAGACCAGAACCCAAGGCTGTTATCATCAGAAAGATCTAAAAATACCATACAATTTCTTCCTAACCAATGTCATCTAAAAATACCAAAGATCTGAATAACCAAGATACTACACTTGATGTCATGATCGAAATCTATGGAAGAACTATGCAGGAGATATTTGTTTTTTCAAAAAGTAATCAAAAAGATAACTTTTAATTCACATAAGAGAAAGTCCTAGACTTTTCAATATGAAATCAAAAACCCAATCCATACAATCTTAAACAAAATAAACAAAGCAAACTTCTGGAAATTAGCATATTAAAGCAAATTCCCAAAAAAAAAATTCCCATAAAAAGGAAACAGAATTGAAACATTAAGAGCATGCTAACAAAAAAAAGCAACAAAAGGTGAATTTACTTCAAAAAAAGTAAGATCTCGAGAAGTTTAAGAAATACTGAAGTAAAAGGCTATACACTTCAAGAAATAGCAAAGTAAAAGGCTATACTAAAATAACAAATCATATAAAGCAAAAAATTTCCTTCCTTTACTGCAATTTGTCAACAAAACCAACCTAACAAGGATAGATGCCGTAGAGCAAAAATCTTTAAATGCTTAAACTTAAATATTGGCGAGCAAATAACTTTGCCACGGTCAACATCATCCTACACATGTTTCTACTATGATTTAAACATGTTATAGACAACTATTTAAAGGCAAACTAATACTTATCTCAAGATGTTAGGCTACTTCAGAAAGTCAAACCAACAGCGGCAACAACTAAACCTATCAATCCTCCCTACACGAAGATAAGAAAAAAATTTACAAAAGTAAGCGAAAATTTAAATTAAATAGATACAAAATCTTGGGAAAAAAAGTTTCAAAATTCTGAAAATTATTTATCATCTACCAACCTTACAACGATTGGCTTGTGGCGAGTAGGTAAATTTTGCAATCAAAAAATAGATTATCACCGAAACCTTCTCTTGGTGATTGGGCATTTATAGATCCAAGCAGCATCTTAGTATGACAGAACGATAAAAGGCAGTGAATCAGAAGGGAAACGGAGGTGAGGGGAATTTAGGGCTTTGGCAATTTGAAGAACCGAAGAAGGGGAACAGGAAGCAAGAGCAGAGGGCAAGCAAAAGCGGGAATGGAGTGTCTCGAGAAGTTTCTTGCGACTGATTTGAGCTTGTGAACGTGTAGCAAAGAAAAAAGTCGACAGGTAGAAGAAAGGTGTTGATGCGCGCTTCGAGGACAATCTTACATGCAAAATTTTTAAAAGCAGAAGCAATTTCGAAGACTGTTAATAGTAAAATAACCCATTTGGATAACGACTAAATTGTTATTTGCATAAATAATACAGAAGAAGCCAAAAGAAGAGAAAAGGAAAATAGGGTAAAAATGATATTTTACAAATAAGGGATGGGGCCCAGCAATAATGAACCTGGAGGAACTATAAAGACAACACAAACAAATCAGCAATTTACATCACTCACAAACAGCATGAAAAAAGGGAAAGACAAACCGGCTAAAACAAAAGCAATGAAAGGAAGAAATGAGGGGACGACGTGTTCATCAGTGAAGGCACAAACGTGGAAGCAGCAGAGTCCAAGCTTTTTTTCAACTTTAATAGTATAGATAGATAGATGTGGTCGTTAATGGCGGCTACACCGAGACAATGGGAAACTTCCTTGCAATGTTGTATGCACACAAATATAATAGTACTAACAGACTGAATAAACAAAGACCGGTGCACTGCTTTCCATCACTATCTACTGTCTTTACTAAGTTGCGTTGGAAATTACGGAGAAACTTTCTGTAGGGATCGTGTGGAAAATTTTAACTTGAGCACCAAGTCAGAAACAGTATTCCATCTCTTCCCTATATATAGAGCAGTAAACAAAGCTCAGAAGCACTTGTCTATTTACAAAACTTGAGAGTCGTGAGGGAGAAAATAAGAGTGGGAGAAAATGATGATGGGAGATATGTGGTCTAATGTAGGCTTAACTATGGGGAATTTGATGCTTTTTTACTCCATATTTAAACACTTCTTCCCTCATTTCGAGCTTCAATACTATTTTGAAAAGAATTTCAAAAAGTTAGTGAGTTTTGTATATCCTTATGTTGAAATCAAATTTGATGAATTCACTGGGGAACGCATGAAGCGTAGTGAAGCCTATTCTGCAATTAAATCTTATCTCAGTGAAAAGTCCTCCGCCTCTGCTAAGCGGCTTAAGGCTGATGTCATCAAAGACAGCCAGTCTGTAGTCCTTAGCATGGACTATAATGAGGAAGTTACTGATGAATTTCAAGGGGCCAAGGTTTGGTGGTCGGCAAAGAAAACTCCTTCAAGTACACAGCGTATTTCATGGTTTAATGATGATGATGAAAAGAAATTTTACAGGCTCAAAGTCCACAAACGCCACAGAGAACTCATCACTCAGTCTTATATTAGTCATGTGTTAAAGGAAGGAAAGGAGACTGCAACAAAGAACCGGCAGCGAAAGCTCTACTCTAACAATCCTAGCCAGAATTGGTACGGATATAGAAGGAGCAAGTGGAGCAATGTAGTGTTTGAGCATCCGGCAACATTTCAAACTCTGGCAATGGATGCAAAATTGAAAGAGGAAATCAAGAATGATCTCATCAAGTTTAGCAAGGGGAAAGAATACTATGACAGAATTGGAAAGGCTTGGAAGCGTGGATATCTCCTTTTCGGCCCTCCAGGAACTGGCAAATCATCCATGATTGCAGCCATGGCAAATCTTCTAGACTATGATGTTTATGACCTTGAACTTACTGCAGTCAAGGAAAACACAGAGTTGAGAAGGCTTTTGATCGATACCTCGAGCAAGTCAATTGTAGTGATCGAGGATATTGATTGCTCTCTTGATCTTACTGGCCAAAGAGAGAAGAAGAAGAAGGAGAAAGACAGCAATGGAGAAGAGTCGGATCCAGTGGCAAAAAGGCTAAAAGAAGAGGAGAACAAGGAGAGCAAGGTTACTTTATCAGGGCTTTTGAATTGTATTGATGGACTTTGGTCGGCTTGTGGAGGTGAAAGAATCATTGTTTTCACTACTAATCATATGGAGAAGCTTGATCCAGCTCTAATAAGGAGAGGAAGAATGGACAAGCGTATAGAAATGTCCTATTGTTGCTTTGATGCATTCAAAGTGCTGGCAAAGAATTATTTGGAGATCGACTCTCATCCACTGTTTGGAGAAATTGAAATATTGTTGGGGGAAACGCAAATGACTCCTGCTGATGTTGCAGAGAATTTGATGCTGAAATCAGATTATGACAACGTGGAGACTTGTTTGGAGAGATTGATTGAAGCTCTTAAGGCTGCAAAGCAGGAAGCAATTAAGAAGGCCGAGGAAGAAGCTCGTGCAAAGCAGGAGAAAGAAGAAAAAGAAAAGGAAAAATCTGCTAAAGATTGCAAAGAAGTGAAAGAGAATGGTGTGGCAGTTGAAGAAGTGAAAGAAAATGGTGTGGTAGCCAAAGAAGTGAAGGAAAATGGTGTTGCAGCCAAAGAGGTGAAAGAAAATGGTGTGGTGGCCAAAGAAGTGAAAGAAAATGGTGTCACCAATTAATCTATGATGTACATCTCTGTGTGAATTTGAAGCTACTAGGATATTAGGATTGCATTGATCCCTGTTTGCATTGCCACTTGTATTGGTTTGTGCAGAGAGTGAGTTTTGGTGCAACAATTAAGGTTGCTCCTTTGTTGTCTGGAGGTCACGGATTTAAGCCATAGAAACAATCTCTCTGTTAATGCGGAGGGAAGGCTGCATAAATATAACCCTTTCCAAACCTCACAATGTGATAGTCTTGTGCATTGGGTTTGCCCTGTGTTGATATGTTTATGGTTTGTGTAGTGCTGTTCCTGTTGTTACTTGTATTGTATTTGGTAGTGTGCTGTATAGTGTGTTAAATCATATCTTACTGTAAGTCCGTATGGATAGTTATATTGGGAAATAAAAATTCAGTTTGTGTATCCAATGGTTCAACATCAAGAGTGCAATGTGGAATCTTTAGTTATTTTCAAGATTAGTAACTGGTGGAAAGAGGTTCAATCTTTCCAAGTTGTTAATTCGTGGAAACCAACCCAATTTTCCTTCTATATTCTGGGACTAAAATAGCAATTCAAAGGGCTAATTCATGGAAATCACCCCCTTTGGTAGTGTTGAGAAATTAGAGGATGCTAACATTCACAAATATATAAAAGTTAAATACAAGAAACTAGAATTTATCAAATACCAAGGATTTGGGATCTGAAGGAAAATCTCAAGTATCAATTTAATGACATAAATGTAACTAAACTTAGTAAAATCTGATGAGCCCATGATTCAGAAATATAATAACAAACAACTTCTTACTGCTTTACTTTATTTACCTGGTAAAGAGAAACTTGGTCTTTCCAGCTTTAATCAAGAAAATCTTCACCTACAAAACTTTCTAATCAAAAGCTAACTTTCCATAGATTTGTTTACCTATCTGCAGTTATGTTCTAGGTATGACAAGTAATGGTTCCCTTCCTCCCCTCAACAACCCTTCAATGAGCATGAAGTCATAGTGAAATCCATATGCAAGGTTGACTTTTCAACACATCTAAACTTACACTTCTTATAACAGAAAATTTTCCATTGAGCTAGCTTTAGGGAGCATTATATTAATTAAAAGATATATACAGTGTGTGTTAGTCTCTTATTTGTTTTAATATTTAAGTATGAAGGTCGGCAATTTGCTTGACTTGTGGATCGAACTCTATTAAAGATGCATTTATCTCTTGGTTCAAGGTTGTTTTCAAGAGCGAATTTCCTCCAGCCACTAGAGAAGATCAAGTTGTGTTTGCTGTAAATATATTTGACCATCCAGGTGCGATCATCATCAGATCAAATAGTGATAGATTGAAATCGGTTGACTTTTTTGGCGTGTAACACTACGCAAATTTAGTTGGAGTATGCTGCAATGATAAAAACAGGGAAAGACAATAAAAAAAACAAAACTCAGGAAAATGTATAATTTTTTGAAATAATTTTAGGTAAGTGTTTATAATTTTTTAAAAATCAATTGTTTTTTTTGTTTGAATGAGTTAATGAAAAACATTTTTTTTATATTTTTTTTTGAAAAATAACCAATTTTCTCTCTTAAAAAGAGGATTTTAGAGGTGACTCCCACAGTATAATTACGAAATATTATCCGCTTGGACTTGAAAGCATCACAATTTTATCCCATAAAAAATGTCTCACAAGTATAAGTTTAAGTTTTTACATATAGAGTTTTTTAGATTCTCACAATCTTTTAATGTGAGATTAAGGTATTACATAAAATATTAAAAATATTTATTATAATAATATTTAAATAATTTTTTATTGATATTTAGAAAATGATTATATTTAATACTAACTGGGGCAAAACGCGCTTCGTTGTGGTATCAATACCACAGAAAGGAAAGTGCAAAATGGTAAGAAATGAAATTTGAAAAAAAAAAAGTTAAAATATATAGAACGATAAAAATAACCAGTGACAAAAGCATTATCTATAAAGAAACAGAATATAATTAAACCATACAAAGACAGTTCAAGAACAATGATGGAAGGTCACATGAAGGACTCTTGACTCGAACTCCTTTAAAGATACATTTATCTCTCGGTTCAAGGTTGTTTTCAAGAGCAAATTTCCTCAAACCTCCAAAGTAGATCTTCTTGTGTATATTTGACAGTCCAGGTTTGATCATCATTAGGTATTGATGATGCGCCATAGACTAAAGCTATTTTTCCGATGAATTTTTCGACTTCACGTTTGGTCGATGATATGCTTGCAAAAATCTTAGTAGTTTCGTTCTGCCTGGCTCTGACACTAATTTGTTGCACACCGGAGTTATAATTGGCTACAAACAACTCACCAATAAAAATAATATAGTGTAATAACAAATAAGGACATGCTATTTATGTGGTTTAGTTATACTCTACGTCCACGGACAAAGACAATGAAAATTTTACTATAACAATAACATGAAGATTACACAAGCTTTAATACTTCAAATCACAATACACTCTCAAAACTCCGAGAATAATAGCTCTTGAATAACCAACTCTCTCTTCTTGCTTTAGTCTCTTAGATTGGTCACACACCCACATTGCATCCAACTAGTCCTTTTATTGTTGTGAATAGGTGCTTCAAAAATAAAATGAGCAAAATTTCTTCAGCATCAAGAAAGTTTCCTATTGGGTCAATCTTGTTTATTCTTTGAGGCTAAAAAAAAAAATTATTGATTGCATACAGAGGCACCAATTTGGTTTCTTGTTATTCAAGCCACAATTAACTGTTTAAGTTCAATAAATGATGGATAAATGGTTACTTTCAATCTCAACAACTACGCGGTGAACATAGTTGCGTATTGCTGTCTGTCCCATTAGTTCCCTTTTTATAGTACTGTATCTTTCAAAACACGTGAAAGAATATGAGGCATGAGCTCTAATTAGACTCCTGGAATTTTCGGATATATCAAATCATCCATTGTCCATGTTCACTCTTTATTTTATCATTCTTACATCACTGTGACAGGAAAACTCTTGGGCTCAAAATTTAGAATCTGATAACTTCCCAAGGGGCATTCTACATGCTAATTAATAGTATTTAGGAGATAAATAGGTTAGTTTAATGGCTTAAATTTATCACCTTAAGGTTTAGGATTTGAATCTTTACATTTTCCAAGTGAATCGCGTAATGTATGATTGTATCTGCTATTGAAGAATCAGATTGATTCCTTTTGCCTTTTTTGTTGCTGTAGTTATGGAGCAAAGGAAGTCTTCTTGACTTTACTATGTTGCTAAAGGGTGCTAGGCCTGCTAGCCAATATTATTTTCTTTTATCTAATGGTTTGCCTTAATTACAATGTGGTCAGTAATGGTGGCTACAGTGAGACAACGGGAAACTTCCCTGCAATGTTGAAATAAAAAAAGACCCGTGGGCTGATGTTCATCACCACCTACTGTCGTTATTATGTGGACTTGGAAATTTTGTGGAAACTTTCGATAGGGACTGCGTGGAAAATTGCAACTTGAGCACCAAGTTAGAAACAGTATTCCAACTCTTCTCTCTATATACATAGAGCAGTGAACAAAGCTCAGAAACACTTGTCTATTTACAAAACTTGAAGAGTTGTGAGGGAGAAAATAAGAGTTGCAGAAAATGATGATGGGAGATATGTGGTCTCATGCAGGCTCAACCATGGGGAGTTTGATGCTTGTTTATGCCATATTTAAGCAGTTCTTCCCTCATCTCCGCCTTGAAGACTACTTTGAAAAGTATTTCCAAAAGATTGCGAGTTTTGTATATCCTTATGTTGAAATCAAATTTGATGAATACACCGGGGAACGCATGAAGCGTAGTGAAGCCTACTCTGCAATTAAATCTTACCTCAGTGACAAGTCCTCCGCCTCTGCTAAGCGGCTTAAGGCTGATGTTGTCAAAGACAGCCAGTCTGTAGTCCTTAGCATGGACTATAACGAGGAAGTTACTGATGAATTTCAAGGGGCCAAGGCTTGGTGGTCGACAATAAAAATTCCTCCAAGCACACAGCGCATTACATTCTCTTTCGATGATGATGAAAAGAGATATTACAGGCTCACAGTCCACAGACGCCACAGAGAACTCATCACCCAGTCTTATATTAGTCATGTGTTAAAGGAAGGAAAGGAGATTGCAACTAAGAACCGGCAGCGAAAGCTCTACTCTAACAATCCAAGTAACAATTGGCACGGATATAGAGGAAGCAAGTGGAGCAATGTGGTGTTCGAGCATCCGGCAACATTTGAAACTCTGGCAATGGATGCGAAAATGAAAGAGGAAATCAAGAATGATCTCATCAAGTTTACCAAGGGGAAAGAATACTATGATAGAATTGGAAAGGCTTGGAAGCGTGGATATCTTCTTTATGGCCCTCCAGGAACCGGCAAATCATCCATGATTGCAGCCATGGCAAACCTTCTAGACTATGATGTTTATGACCTTGAACTTACTGCAGTCAAGGAAAACGCAGAGTTGAGAAGGCTTTTGATCGATACCACGAGCAAGTCAATTTTAGTGATCGAGGATATTGATTGCTCTCTTGATCTCACTGGCCAAAGAGAGAAGAAGAAGAAGGAGAACGACAGCAATGGAGAAGAGTCGGATCCAGTGGCAAAAAAGCTAAAAGAAGAGGAGAACAAAGAGAGCAAGGTTACTTTATCAGGGCTTCTGAATTGTATTGATGGACTTTGGTCGTCTTGCGTAGGGGAAAGAATTATTGTTTTTACTACTAATCATGTGGAAAAGCTTGATCCAGCTCTAATAAGGAGAGGAAGAATGGACAAGCACATAGAAATGTCCTACTGTTGCTTTGATGCATTCAAAGTTCTGGCAAAGAATTATTTGAAGATTGATTCTCATCTATTGTTTAGAGAAATTGAAATATTGTTGGGGGAAACGCAAATGACTCCTGCTGATGTTGCAGAGAATTTGATGCTGAAATCAGATTATGACAAGGTGGAGACTTGTTTGGAGAGATTGATTGAAGCTCTTAAGGCTGCAAAGGAGGAAGCAATTAAGAAGGCCGAGGAAGAAGCTAGTGCAAAGGCGGAGAAAGAAGAAAAAGAAAAGCAACAATCTGAGAAAGAAGAAAAAGAAAAGCAACAATCTGAGAAAGAAGAAAAAGAAAAGGAACAATCTGCTAAAGATGTCAAAGAAGTGAAGGAAAATGGTGTGGCAGCCAAAGAAGTGAAGGAAAATGGTGTCACCCATTAATCTATGAACTATGACGTACATCTCTGTGTGAATTTGAAGCTACTAGGATTTTAGGATTGCAGAGATTACTGTTTATATTGCTATTTGTATTGGTTTGTGTGGTGCTTTTCCTCTTGCTAATCGTATTTTAAAATAAGAATTACGAGTTATTGATATGAACAAAGATTTAATTTGGTAATTTCCCATCATTTCTTAGTCTAAGTCGGTATTGATAGTTGTATTGGGAAATAGAAATTCAGTTTGTGCATCTTCTGGTTCAACATCAAGTTAATAGAAAAAGTGCAATGTGGAATCTTTGGTAATTTTCCAGACTAGTAACTGGTGGAAAGAAGTTCAATCTTTCAAAGTCGTTAATTCATGGAAACCACCCCAATTTTCCTTCTATGTTCTGGAACCAAAAAAGCAATTCAAAGGGCTAAAATTAGATACCAAGGCTTTGGGACTGAAGGAAAGTCTCAAGCATCAATTTAATGACATAAATGTAACTAAACATAGTAAAATCTGATGAGCCTATGATTCAGAAATATGATAACAAACAACTTCTTACTGCCTTACTTTATTCACCTGGTAAAGACAAACTTGGTGTTTCCAGCTAAATAGTTTATTTTACTGCTTTACTTTTTACTGCTGTGCTAGTCTCCTAAATAGTTCTAATATTTAAGTATCAATGTCCGCAATTTGTTTGGCCTGTTGATCTTGAGTTCGAATCTTCATACCCCATGCTTGACACTAAAAAAATCAAATGTTTAAGAACAGATTATGTATGCGTATGTTGTTTTTTTCTAATAGGGAGATCAGCAAGCTGCCGTAGATGGTGACTAAAAAGTAAAGTATAGCGTGTGGGGACCTTCCTGAAAGTTGCACAGGCAAAGGAAATTAACTACTAAATTTTATCATTTTTTTCAAATGATGTTGATATAACTATTAAAATATTAAAAATTATTTATTATTAAAATATTTAAATTAATTTTTTACTGATATTTAAAAAATATTTATGTTTTAATAATAATTTAAGTGAACACGCGTTCGTTCTGGTATCAATACCATAAAAAAGAAAATGCAAAATAGTAAGAAATGATACAGAACGATAAAAATAAGCTGTGACAAAAATATTATCTGCAAAGATACAAAATATAATTAAACCATACAATGACAATTCGAGAGCAACGATGGAAGGACGTCACATGAAAGGTTGTGAATCGTACTCTTTTAAAAATGCATTTATCTCTGAGTTTAAGGTTGTTTTCAAGAGCAAATTTCCTCCAGCCTCCATAGAAGATCTTGCTGTGTTTGCTATAAATATATTCGACAATCCTGGCTTGATCATCATCTGGTATTGATAAATTGATATCAGTTGACTTTTTTGGCATGTAAGTCGGTGCAAATTTAGTCGGAATATGCTGCAGTGATAAAAATAGAGAAAGAAAATGAAAAATAAGTCGTAGGAAAATGCTTCTGTTATGAGATGAGAGTAATTACCAAAATAAAAGAGGTTTTCATATTTGTGCGAGTCACAGTGCATTCAAAGGAAATAGTGGTGAAATCTGCAGCAAAATTGATTTGATAAGATTCAATATCTTTTCAAGACAAAAAAGTAATTTCACCGATTTTTGTTGGTTGACAAATGAAAACATCAAAGACAATCTCGTTACTTTAATGCAGTTGTTGCTAAGATTCAGATTCATCTTCTGTAAGATCCGATTCTACATTATCGTAGAGTCTAATTTCATAAAAGTGATAATGGAAATTAAATAAATAAAGAATATTGATTTCCACTTGGATGAAAAGCTCCTTAAAATGAGTAGTGAATGGAGCAATTATGGTGAAATAATATATGGGCGAGTATACAGAATAGCTCGCCAATGAGGGAGCAAGAAAGGATGTTCGCCAATGGGCGAGCAGATCGCCAACGGTGATGGCGAGTTGAATGATGGTGAGGGCGAATAGGCACGTTCGTCAAGTGAATTGGATATGATAATGGGCCAAATGGGCGAGGACTTGTGATCGCCATATGCAGAGGCAAAGAATAGCCTAGTTGGCGAGAAAGGCAACTGCCACTCGCTAAATCTCAATGTGGTTGCCAAGAAAAGGGAATTTCTTGTAATTGCCAAATTTAAGGTTTGCATTAAGATAAAGCTGGCAAGCTGAAAGGTTGGCGAACTGAAATTGTGTTGGCAAGATGAGGCCTCGAGTTGACCAAGCGAACTGGTATCAGCATGGACAAAATGAAAATAGATTCAAACCCTTTTGCAGTCAAAATTGACTTTGTAAGTCATATGGTTGAAGACAATAAATTGAGAAAGAATAAAGTCAACAAAGGAAGTAACCTCATTGGTTGAGGAATAAGACAAAAGGTGTAATAAGTCAAGAAAAGAGGCTGTGGACTTCACGCCATTGGCTTCTTGGTTTAGACAATTAATGGCAAGTGAAGTAAGTCAAAATGTGCAGAGAATAGCTTCTCATAGCCGTTCCTTTTGCTGCAGTTTTTCTTTTGTTTTAAATGAATGAAAGATGTGAAATAAATGAAAGAAGGTGGGATAAGGCCAAGTGAGGGGCTCTGATTCGATAGCATGGCTATATAAGGAGAAACAATTGAGGAAGACCGGCTTAGCAAACTTCATCTTCCTCCCGAAAACTATGCAACTGCAAGTGGGTGTTATTCCTTCCAATCCTGCCATGCTTGATTTATTGAGCTTTACTCTTCAGTTGGCTAAACAAATAAACCTGTCTGCAAAACCTTTCCTCCATCGTTGATGAGCTAAAGGAATAAGCAAAGTGAGGCTAACAGGAGACAGAAAGAGTTCTGTTCTGGATGTGCAGTTGAGTAAGGTGAGATTTAATTGTTCTTGAGATTTAATGATATGTTTCTATGATTTCAAGTATGACAAGCATGATTATAGTCTTGCTTTTGATTTATTGTTGATAGATCATAGAAATAGAATAAATTCATATCTTGCAGTAGATGAAGTATAAAATGATACTGGGTTGAAATTGTAGTAGAATGATGAGAAAATACTGGAAAAATGATGAGAATGGCGACCATGGTGATTGCCCATGTGAAAGTTAGTAATCGCCAATGAGGCGAGTAGGAAATAAAGAACTCGCCAAAGTTGTTGTTCAAATGGGCGAGGTCGCCCAACCTTAGATTAATTCATGGGCGAGCTCATTTTTGAAATAGAAGCCGCATGGCGAACTCATATGCATAAGGCAGTGGGCGAGTAGAATTGTGGGCGAACTCCCACATTTAAGCCAATGTTGGTCTGACGAGTTGGATGTTGGGCGAGCTCTAAATATATTAATGGTGAGAAATGGCGGACGAGCTTTCAATTGTAAGCCATTTGACGAATGGCGAACTCGATGGGGTGAGCTAGTAAGAGCTTTGTTGGGCGAGTAGTCATTTGATTTATCTCAATCTCTCCAAATGATATAAAATGAAAATATTAATAGTTTTAATAAACTATTTTGCAGCCGGGAATTATGGACTCGGTAAAAAAGCGATCGGAAAGGCGATCGGGAAGTAAGGCTTCGTTGAACCAGGTAAGGGAGATGTGTGTGAAGTAAAATGCATGTCCTGTGGAGTAGAAATATAATAAAAATATTAAGAAATATTTCGGTTTATGACATGCATTGTTTGATAACTTGCTTTGGTATTGGGCGAGCTACTAAGCCGACCCTTATTATATTTCTGGACAAATTGGTATTGGCGGGCGAGCCAAACTTTTATAATACTTTGGGCGAACTAACCTTTTAAGTTTTGGGGCGAGCGACCTCTATCTAATAAAATTCGGGTGAGCCAATTAAGGGCGAACTCATTTTATGTTGTTTTGGGCGAAAATCCCTTTTTATGACAAATTGGGCGAGTGACCTTATTTTAAATTAGAAATCCGGGCGAGCCAGTGATGGGCGAACCCTTTCATTATAAATTGGGCTTACGACCCATGTTTTTATAAAATTGGGCGAGTTGACCATGGTAGTATCCCATTGGGCGAGTTGACCGTAGAAGTGTTGCAGTTGGGCGAACTGACCATGGCAATGCCATAGTGGGCGAACTGAACATGGGCGAGCCACTGAGGGCAAGCCAGTGTTGCTTGTTGTTTTTAAAAGCAATGGTTGGCGGGCGAACACAAGTTCACCGCATTGGGCGAGCTGCCATGGGCGAACCATATTGGGTGAGCAGACCATGGGCGAGCAGGTTTTAAAGGTTGATATTTTTGAAATGTTGTCAACGTGTTTTGTAAACAGAAGCCTAAACTTTTTTGGAAAATCAAATCATTTTGAGAAAATGATAATATAGGTGAGATAATTCCATAAAGGTTTTCATGAGATATAAAAGTTATTTTTGAGACTTTAGGCCCTTAGTTTCATGCATTATTATTTATGTTATTGCGTGACCCACCTGGGGCATATAGTTTTGCTTTATAAAAAGCAGCATATGTTTCTTTTACTGAGCGTATGAATCGCTCACCCCTTTGTTTTAACTCCACAGATAAAAGACACGGAGTTAGAGAAGTAGCTCTAAGATGGATGATTAACAGTACAGGTACAGTCTCTTCTCTTCTACATTTCAAACATGAGTATACAGTACTACTTTAGTGAAATAAAGTCAGTAGGGGATGTTAGATGTAAGGAAATAAAGAAAAGAATTTTATATTTCATAATTGTTAATAAATGTTTATCATTTATTATTGTCACTGTTGAATGTTAATGGCATCGCAGACGGCACAATCGGTAAAGTTGTATAGAAATTCGTGAAAAATGTGGTAACGGGATGTTACATCTTCTCAGTGTCGTTATTTGACATTTAACACACTAAATTAATATTAGAAATGTTAGGTACAGTTACTTTGATAATTATATTTTAGCGTTTTTAATTTTATTGAATTATATCACTTTTTAGTTTTACATGAAAATCGATTATTCATGTGAAACGTTGAAAAAATAAAGTATTTAGATGTTAAAAAATACTTTCAAATAATCTATAGTAGTAAGTAATACGTCTTCATTTAAAACTAAAAAATAATGTAACCCAATAAAACAAAGAATATTGAAATGTAACTATTAAAGTAACTGTCTTTAACCTTTCTTATTAGTGTTTTGATGGAGGAACAGTTATATTTTTTTCTTTGTGCTTGTAAGGCCCAGCATTTGATGTCCATGGTATTCTTGTTGAATGTAAATCTGCGAAGCATGAATAAAGTTGACCTTTCCTTTGTTGAAAGTGAAGCACTCATGAGACATCTTGTTTCGCAATAAGCATATGTATAATATCGCTGTTCTTTGTATATTTGAAAACAATAATATCATCACTTTCCACGCAATGAGCTTCAACAAAATGCATCCATCCATCTTCTAAATAAACATAGTTGTTTCTATGAGCCAACTTATCATAAAAGGCTCTGGAAACATACCTATGACCTCAATATATTTTGCAGGTGTTTCAAGAATTGCAAAACAAAATAATGAGGTAGTCACTGAAAAAAGGAAATAAAGAGCATTCAGGTAGATTAGAATCTAATTTGTTTGTTTTTTGCTCGTGTACCCCCAAATTAAAAATAAAAAATAAAAATAAAAAAGTGAAGAGAATGGTGTGGCAGCTGAAGAATTGAAAGAAAATGGTACTATGAAGTACATCTCTGAATGAATTTAAGGCTACTAGGATATAAGGATTGCATTGAAATATTGCTTCTTGTATTGATTTGTGTAGTGCTATTCCTGTTGCTATTTGTATGGTATTTGGTAGTGCTGTCTAGTGTGTTAAATTCGATTGTAAAGTAAGAATTACAAGTTTTTGATTTGAACAAAGATTTAATTTGGTAATTTCCCATCATTTTTGACTGTAAGTCAGTATTGATAGTTCTATTAGGGAATGGAAATTCAGCTTGTGTATCTATTGGTTATACATCAAGTTAATTAATAGAAAAGTGCAATGTGGAATCTTTGGCTGTTTTCAAGATTAGTAATTGGTGGAAAGAAGTCCAATCTTTCCAAGTTGTTAATTCATGGAAACCAACACAATTTTCCTATGTTCTGGAACCAAAATAGCAATTCAAAGGGCAAAAATTAGGGAATGATGGAACCACGCCTAATTTATGGAAATCACCCCCTTTGCTAGTGTTGAGAAATTAGAGAATTCCAACATTCACAAAGTTATAATAGTAAAATACAAGAAACTACAATTTATCAGATATTAAAGGCTTTTGGACTGAATGAAAGTCTCAAGTATCAATTTAATGGCATAAATGTAACTAAACATAGTAAAATCTGATGAGCCTATGATTCAGAAATCTAATAACAATCTTACTGCTTTACTGTATTTACGTGGTAAAGAAAAACTTCGTGTTTCCGGCTTTAATCATGAAAATCTTCATTTACAGTACTTTCTAATCAACAATTAAAATTTCCATAGAATTGTGTACCTATCTAAAGTTATGTTCAAGAAAAGACAAGTAATGGTTTCTTCCTCTAGCTAGCAACCCTTCAATGAGCATGAAGTCATAGTGAAATCCATATTTTCGGTGAACCTAAGCTTGTAGGGGCAACATTCTTTTATTTAAAAGATATAGTGTATGCTAGTCTTCTACATAGTTCTAATATTTAAGTATCAATTCGGCAATTTGCTTGACTTGTTGATATTGAGTTTGAATCTTTAGTCCCCATGCTGCTTGAAACTAAGAAATCAAATGTTTAAGAACAGATTATGTATGCATAAGTTGTTTTTTTATTAGGGAGATCACCCAGCTGCCAAAGATGGTGACTGAAAACTAAAAAATAACTAGTTGGGACCTTCCTCATATGCAAAGGAAATTATTTACACCAAGAATACCAAAACTGAATAAAGAAAGACCCTGATTTCATTGGATCAAATTTGTCATAACGTGTTAAGTCCTAGAACCTAACCCGCTAGACTTACATTCTTAGAGTCGCCACCAACCATTCAAACCTAAGATGTGATTGGTCACTTATTCTTGTTTAAAGATAAGGCTTCGTTTACGTTCAAAGATTCTTAGACTCAGGACTACGGTTACGTGTGAGGAAGGATTAGCACCCCCACAACGCCCATCCTAAAATGGTACCACTTAGTCTTAGGTTATGTTCTAAATTTGCTTGGGTTAATCTTTAATTTCGATATGCTTACTATTGAAAGATATTTCTAAGAATCCTCCATTAAGCTGGTGGGATAACTTAAAAATCCTTCTCACCTCAAGAGTATTCAAGTAGTTCTATGCGACTTGATTGAAGAGGCTCCGTCGTCGGATGAATTTTAGTATTTTATGAAAATTTCCTAATTTTGACTCCTCTACCCATATTATCTTATTTTATTTTTATCATTTATTATTTTCTATTATGTTCTTGACTAATATTTTTTTATCTATTATTCATTGTTATATTTATTTGTGAATATAAATTATCTTTATTTTTTAGAAAATGAATATAAATCATTTTATCAAAAATTCCTTTAAAAGCCTTCATTAAGCTGGTAGAATTTAAAAGAAATTCTCTTATCTAAAGATTTTCAAAGTATTACTTAAGCATAACCCTCTTTGGAATCTTATCATCAGAATGATCGATACTTACTTTCATGAATTATTATTATTTAACTCTTATTATTATTATTATTATTATTATTATTATTATTATTATATTTTTATTTATCATATTCTTTTATTATTATTATTTATTATATTTTTAGAAAATGCACATAAATTATTTTTTATTGACAATTTCCTCTAGCTCTTTCCATTAAGCTGGTCAGACCATAAAGGAAATCCTCTCACCTAGAGATTCTAAGGTATTACTTAAGCGTAACTCTCCTTAAGATCTCATCGTCGGAATAAATTATGTCCACATTTAATATTATTCATTTACTAAATCTTATCATTATTTTATTATTTTAACTTTATATTTTGTATTTATATTTATTTTTTATAATTACAATTTCCTGAAACCTTACCCAATAAATCGAGCATACAACATTAATTAAATCCTAATTAATCATACCAGTCATTAGTATTTTATAAACAATTTATTTGCTCAAGTAATCATAGAAAGTCATATTAATTAAATTTTATTATTAAATCAAGTTATTAAGTTACCAATTAAACAATTAAGTCAACTTATTAACAAATCATTAGCATATTATTAAATTATAAAATTAGTTAAATTGGAGAACAAATGATTAAAACACAAACTTAGCTTATGTCTTCCGCGTGCCTTTTCCCTTTTCTAATCTTTATTTGTTTTTCTTGGGACGTGAGTGGAGCAAGCGATGGAGGTGTCCAATGATCCTCGACAATCAACCAAAAGAGAGAAGTCTGCTGCTGTAACCGGTTCTATAGGCTTATAATAGCAACCAATGGCTTGCAACGAAAACACAAAATCGAATGGAATGGGCGATGACGGTGCTGAAGCGAGGATAGAAGTGCAACAAACTGTTCAAGGCGACAGGAATAATTTTAGTTGCAGAGGCAATGGTGCAGTGCGCAATCGGGAAAGAATCAGCAGTTGATGGTTTGTGGTGCGGCTCGGCAAGGTGACTTGCTGTTTTGGTGCTCACAGCGTAGGGAATAATGGCAGTGCAGCAAGGTTAACGATAATGATGGTTAACGATGATGATGACTCATGATAGAGGCAGGAAGGAATTCGATTTGGTATTTTTCTCCATCCCCTTGATGCGATCGAGAGCCTCCCTTTTTATAGTCTAAAGGAGTATTAGAGTTTTTATACCATTACACTACTTTAGTCTTTTATCCTTTTTTATCTTTTAATTTATTTTAATCCAAATTATCTATTAATTCCTATTCAAATCTAACTCTATTAGTTTAAATTTAATCTGATAACAACTCTTCCTAATTAATTAATAAATTCTAATTTATATAATTATCCTAAAAATCTAATTATTTAATCCTAAAATTAATTTTTTTCTTTTCTTGTCTCTCCTCTCTTTTTATTATTTTTAAAATTTTTTATTCCTAAATCCTATTTTAATTTCCTAATTAATATTAATTCTAAGTCTAAAAATTCTAATTTAATTCCAGCCTAATTAAAATACAATGTCGTCTAACCCAATTAATTATTTTTTACAAGTCAAGACCCCGGATAAAATAATGTGTCTACAAAATTAAGTCTATTTGTCTCTTCTATGACATTGAAATTTGGTAGAAACTTCAGTTGTATTAGTGTGGAAATTTCAATATTTATCTGTTTATTTTATATATAACGTATTAAGTTCAAAAATTCTAATAACTAGACATAAAAATATGGAGTCAGTACTAACTATTCTAATCTACAATGTGATTGGTCACCTATTTAAACTAAGGATAAGGCTTGTTTTATGATCAAAATACTAGGTTTGGAAGTACAAGTACATGTAAGAAAGAATTAGCACTGTCGTAACATATAAGTCTGGGGACCAAATCGCTAGATATTTAAATTATGGAGTCCATCAATCTTTTTTTTACTTAGGTGTGATTGGCTACCTATTTGATTATAAGGATAAAGCTTAGTCTATATTCCAAAAATTAGGTTCGGGAGTATAGTTATGTGTGTGAAAGGTATTAGCACCCCCACTATGCCCATCCGAAGGATAGTACCAATTAATCACATGTTGTCCTAAAAGGTCTTAACTAAGACGATCTTTAATTCTTTATTATTTTTTTTATTTATTATTTAAGTATTGAGAATTTTCTTAAACATTTTCCGACACTTTCGATATGATTTAAGAAAATCACTTATTCTCTTGGAGAGGCTCTGTCGTTGGTTTTAATTTCAATATTTTTAGATAAAAGATTTTTACTTCATCCTGAACTTTAACTTTAAGTATTTTACACCTTTTTTTAAATATTTTATTTTTAAATTTTATTGTACTTTTTAAAAATCTCTCTAATACCTTTGGTGAGATAAAGTTCCTCACTTAGGAACCTTTTTTCAAAAATCATTATATGAAGATTCTTTTCAATAAAATTTTATAGTTAATTTAATTACTTACGGGAAATTCTGTATTTATTTTATCATCTTCTAAATTTTTATTTGCGTTTCTTAACACTTTTGAGAAAATTATAGAACCAATCCCTCACTTAGGGACTTTTAGGAAAATCAATATTTTTATTTTTTTATTCATTTATTAATCTAATTTTTTAGAAAATGGCATTTATCAAAGTTTTTAAAGTAAATTGATCGTATTAACCTCTGATATTTTTTGTTTAAATTTTTTTTATAAAAATATTTTAAAATCTTTCCACACTTTGGAAAGATTTAAACATGATTTCCTACTTAGTAATTTTTTTAAAAATCATTTCTTGCTTGTTTTTAAAAAATTAAAATTAGTTCTAGTTATATTTAATAAAAAAACTCTATATTATTGTTTTAAAAATATTTTAAAATTACTTTTACATATTTTTTGTTTTCTTTATTAAAAAGTAAGCCTTACCAACACTCTTGCTAAGTATTTAGAGAAAGTCCCTCACTTAGGAACCTTTATATTTTTTTTTCAAAGAACATTATTATATGTCTTTTATATAATTTAAATAAATTTTATTAAAGTTTATAAAAATTATTTTATTTCATTATTTTTTGTTTGCAAGTTTTGTTTTAAGTTACCTTCTTATAAATCTTATTTTGAAACAAACTATCCAACACTTTTGGAAAGCTTTAAATTAAAAATTCCTCACTTAGGAACTCTTTAAATTTTATTATTTATCATTGTTGAACATTTTATTATAACACAATGTATTTTCCGATCTCGTATAATTATTTATATTTATATAAGAATATATATTTTTGAATATTTTAACATCCTACCACACCTTGGAAAGATTTGAAGAAAACTCCTTACTTAGGAGCTTTAAGAAAAATTCGTTTTTGGAATTTATTATTATTTTTTAAAGTTTTTTTATATACCATTTTTTAATATTATTATTATTATTTTATTTGTTTTAAAGTTGACATTCAACAAGTTACAAACCCAATCATAAACTAATAAATATATGTATATATATATATATATATATATATTATACAAAAAGCAAAGATATAATAACATCATGCAAATAAAATTCAAGCCAAACCCATCGAAACAGTTGCTCATGCAAATGACCCAAACCAAAGCAAACAAATATCCAAAGCTAAACAAACAAGTATCCAAAACAAAGAATAAAAAGCAAGTAAATAATAATAATAAATGAAGGCAACGTGTACCCAGCCCAAAGCATGCCCATTACATTTTCTAACATGGCACAAATATTCAAAACCAAGCAAGTAAGTGTCCAAAACAAAGAATAGAATTTTACTTTTAATTTTATTTTAATTTTATTTTATTTTATTTTATTTTATTTTTCGAGCCGTTAGAATTCTCTCTGAAATCCTCTGGTTTTAACTAAACAGTAACCATGCAATCTTCACTGGAAGGTTCTCCAATCTCTTCTGAAATCGATGATCAAAAGATTAGGAGTGTAAAGAGGACGAAAAATGGTGATATAAAGCAACAAGAAATGAGTGGTGTCGACAGAAACCAAGCAAGCTTCTCCTACAAAGAATCACTGCTGGGTAGTAACGACTCATCTTTCTTCTCCATGATCAGTAAACCCCATTACATGGATGAAGACTCTGATCAAGAAATGGAGGAAATAGATGATATCCCGACTATCCTTCTATCCAAAGAAGAAAAGAACAGAATTAGAAGCACCTAGAGCAATGCAATCATTGTCAAGACATTTGGAAGATCTGTGGGTTATAATTTTCTTCTTCCAAGATTCAGAGAACAATGGAAACCCAGTGGGATGATGGATTGCATTGATCTGAGTAATGGGTTTTTCTTATTCAGATTTAAACAAATGGAAGATTTCCATAAAGTGATTTACGGTGGCCCATGGTTCGTAGGTCCGTACTACCTTACGATGCGTCTATGGGAACTTGGTTTTCTTCCACAAGCATCCACTGCATTCTCTACCACAGCAGTGTGGGTGAGACTTCCAGACCTTCCAATCGAGTTTTTTGACCGTGGTATACTTCAAAGAATTGGAAATCAAATTGGAAAACTACTCAAGATTGATACAAACACAGAACAAAATTCCAGAGGAAGATACGCTAGAATGTGTGTGCAAGTGGATTTAGATAAGCCTCTTATACCCAAAGTTCCTATTGGAAAAATGATCCAAATATCATATATGAAGGAGTAAATCTGTGTTTTAAGTGTGGCTTAATTGGCCATAGGAAAGAACACTGCGATAATGATAAAAAAGTTGATATGGTAGTGGAGTCTGCTGAGTCGCCTACAACCTCAGAAGCTGATCAAAATATTGAAAAAACAAATGTCACTGATCAGATTGTAGAAAAGAAGGATATGGACCGTGGATGGTGGTATCAAGAAAGAAAAACAAACAAGGAAGGGGACAGAAAGCGGGTAAAGATGACCCAATCCGGAACCCATTTTCTAAAATAGAAAAAGGACATGAAAAAAGGGAACACCACGTGAAGTCGCCAGTCCAACGGTCAATCACTCAACCTTTTTTCTTTATGGGGCAGAGTTCTAGAAATAAGTATGAGATAACAGCAAAAGTCGATGAAGTAAAACAACACAAGAATAATAGTAAAGGGAAAGAAAAGATTGTTAATTTAACAAAGGAACCTATTGCAGAAGTGATAAAAAATTAGAAATTAGAGGGAATAAAGATTTTGGAAAATTAGAATTTTATCTTTTCCCCAAGCTTCACTAGTCCCACGGGAGATGGAAAACATCCAAGAAATCTACCAAAGCTAAGCATGATGTTCCTAGTGCTGGGAGGAAAAATAATCAACATGTGTCGAGCAATGGAAGTGTTGCTAAGCAACGATAGCCAAACAGAAGAGTGGAGCAAAGAGGACATAAGGAATGTGTGGAACAGTGCGGTGCTGACAGTGGAGGTACCAAATCCTCAACCATATCTTCACTTACTCCACAACCAACAGACTCCATTTGTACCTAGACAAAAGGTAACTCTCCCCGCCATTCAGCAATGCAAGTTGAAACAAATCCTTTTGGATTCGATACACTGGTCGGTGATGAATATGCACGAGGCCATAACTGTATTTGTTTCGATTCCATCAATGACAAACCCCACAACCATTGTTGTCAAATACAGGAAGATAGTCGAGGAAGAAATGATAATCAAATGTCTTTGGATGCCACAAAATCATCTGAGACCAAACATGTTATGTAAGAAGAAATCAAGGGAAGTACAAGTTATCTCGAAAATTGCCAATTGGTTGTTGACCCAAACCAACAATGAGTCTGCTCCAATACGTGCTCTTCTCTGGAACGCTAGAGGGGCGGACAACCCTTCATTTTGAAGATCCATTATGGAATTGATTAAGATCAACAATCCAAGTGTGATTATAATCACGGAGACAAGAATTTTAGGTGATAAAGCTGAAGAGGTCTCAAAGTCACTGGGCTTTAATGGGGTGTTTAGAGTAGATGCAGAAGGCTTTGCAGGAGGAATTTGGCTGCTGTGGAATCTTTTGGAGGTCTCAATCAATGTTCTTTTTTCCTCTCCTCAGGCCATCCATGCGTCGGTTCAGGTAAATGAAACTAAACCCACTCTGTCAAATTCTGAATTTTCGAATAATTTTCCTACATGGATTATCTCTGCCATTTATGCTAGACCAAAATTTGCAATTAGACACAAACTTTAGGAAGAACTTTCGGAGTTTGCAAATTTCCATTCTTTACCATGGTTGTTAATAGGAGATTTTAATGAATTAATTAAAGGATCAGAGAAATGTGGTGGTAGACCCATTAACCAGTATAAGGCCAAACTTTATCAAGACTGCATGGATAGATGTGGTATGGTAGACTTGGGGCTTGTAGGACAACAATTTACATGGACAAACAAGAACCATTTTGGCCAAATCATTAGAGAAAGGATTGATAGAGCTTGGGCAAATGGTGATTGGATTAATGTGTTCCCAAATTCAAAAGTATTTCATCTTACAAGGATACATTCCGACCATAACCCTATTCTTTTAGATACCAAACCCCATAATCCCCATTTTGGCCCGAGACCATTTAGGTTTGAAACCATATGGTTTTCTCACCTAGAGTTTAAACAGGTAGTTAAAAGTACGTGAGAACTAGCTCAGAACTCTATCCTCGAGGCTATTCCTAACTTTAGAGAAGAGATTACTAATTGGAATAAAACTACGTTTGGAAACATTATTTCAAAGAAAAAGGTGTTGAGAGCCAAAATTGAAGGAATTCAGAAAACCGTTAGTAACGCTCCAAATCCATGGTTACAAGATCTTGAGGAGAGACTCCAAGAGGAATATCAACATGTATTAAAACTTGAGGAAGAGCTATGGGCTCTCAAAGCTAGAGTCAACTGGATTAGCGATGGAGATAGAAACATGAGACTTTATCACCTTAGTACGATCTAGCATAGAAGTAAAAACAAAATTCTTGCACTTAAAGATTTTGTGGGAAATTGGAAGATTGGGGCTACTGAAATTAAAAACATCATCTCTCAACATTTCTCGGAGCTTTACAAGTCGTCTTTTACACAAAGTGAAAGATCAGCTACACTTAATGTCAGATTAAGCAACCCAGTTTTGCAGGAAGAAAAGGAAAAGTTGTGTAGCCCAATCTCTAAACAGGAAGTTTTTAAAGCTTTTTTCGACATGAAACCTTTAAAGGCTCCTGGTCCTGATGGTCTTCACCCGATATTCTACCAAAAATGTTGGGATGTGGTAGGTAACTCAGCTTATAAATTTTTTGAACAAGTCTTTTCAAAATAGGAAATTCCAGAGGTAATAAATGAGTGTTTTATCTGTTTGATCCCAAAAAGCCCAAATGCTGAGACTATTAATCAATTCAGACCTATTGGGCTTTGCAACACCCTTTACAAAGCAATCTCCAGAGTTATAGTGAATAGAATCAGACCTATACTATCGCGCATAATCAACCCTCTCCAAGCAAGCTTCCTTGTAGGAAGGAAAGCACAAGACAACGCCATCATAGCACAAGAAATAGTCCACACCTTCAATAAAAAGAAAGGAAAAAATGGCCTTATGATTGCCAAAATTGATTTGGAAAAGGCTTATGATAAAATGGAGTGGAGCTTCATTTTCAAAGTCCTCAAGTTCTTTGAGTTCCCATCAGATTTGATTAAACTCATTATGTCCTGTGTGACTACTGTTAACATGACTATCCTGGTTAATGGAGAACAGAGCATAAAGATCACTCTTTCACGTGGAATTAGGCAAGGTGACCCGTTATCACCTTACCTATTCATTTTGTGTATGGAATACCTATCCATAAAAATACAAGAAGCTTGTGACGATGGATCATGGGAGCAAATACAATTGTCTAAGAGAGGTCCTAAGCTTTCCCATTTGTTCTATGTGGATGACCTCATGTTACTTGGAAAAGCAAGTAAAAAGACATGCAATGCCATGAAAAAAATTCTCTTGGATTTTTGTGAGATTTCAAGACAATCTGTTAATTTTAACAAATCATCTTTGTTATTTTCCCAGAATGTCTCTGATTTAATCAAGGATGAATTAAGAAATGTCTTGGGGATTGATTGTGCTAAAAATTTAGGGAGATACTTGGGCTTTTACTTTTCCAAAAAGAGAAAAACTTCAGACTTTAGATTTATAGTGGAGAAAGTCAAACAAAAACTTTCAGGCTGGAAAGCTAGTCTTCTATCTTTGGCCAAGAGATCTACTCTTATCAAATCAGTTCTAGGATCTATTCCTATGTACTTTATGCAAGGCACCCACTTACCTGAAAGTATTTGTGCTGAATTAAATAGGATTTCCAAAAATTTTCTTTGGGGTTCTAACTCAGAACATAAGAAAATTCATCTAGTAAAATGGGAAATGGTTACAAGATCAAAGTTAAATGGAGGATTAGGAATTAGGGACATGAGAAATCTCAATAAAGTCAATATGGCAAAACTTGGGTGGAGATTTCTCATGGAAGAGGACAATAATTGGGTTAAAATTCTTAGAGCTAAGTACTTTAATAATGGAAAATTTAGAACTAAAGCTTGCTCTCCATTTTGGAATGGCATGAGGAAAGGTCATTCAGTCATTCAAAAAGGAATTAGATGGATCATTAGATCTGGCTCATAAGTTCGATTTTGGTCTGATAATTGGACAAGTTTTGGTCTATTGGATGCCATTATATACAGACCTTGGTTACCCCATGATAATGAACTATTGGTTAAAAGCTTCAGATCTCAAAATGGAGAATGGGATTTTAATTGCTTGAATAACACCATTCCGGATGAGATTAAACAAAAGATTCTAGCAATTCCTATCCATTCGAAAAGGGATGTTAATGATATAATGGGGTGGAATGGTACTTGTGATGGAAAATTCTCCATTAGCTCAGCATATGATATGGCAATTAATTCTGATCAAAAGGGAATGAACTTTAATTGGAACGTGATTTGGAAACTGAACACACTACCAAAAATCCATTATTTTCTTTGGCTGTATGCTCATAGGAAAGTAGCCACTAGATCTTCTTTGGCTCGCCGTGGCATGGACATTAATCCATTATGCCCAAGATGTAATGAAGAAGAGGAAACCTTAGATCATTATCTTAGAGAATGCAACAAAGTAAAAGAAATGTGGCAGGCAGTGAATATGACAGACAATGCTCTTAACTCTTTCAACCTTGAATGGGAACAATGGATCATGGCAAATTGTAATTCTAAGGAAGGCTAGAATTATCAAACAAATATTCCTTGGAATGTTGTATTTTCTTTCATTTTTTGGAATCTCTGGATTGAGAGAAATAAAAGAGTTTTCAATAACACCATTGTGTCTACTGATGTCTGGCTACATATCACTAAGAAAAACATACAGGAATTCTGGGCACTCATGAACCCAGATAAACCTACTAGGAGGATGGTTCAGATTAATGTCGGATGGAACCCCCCTCCCCTTTCTTTTATTAAACTTAACACTGATGGGGCTACTAGAGGCAACACAGGAAAGGCAGGATCCAGTGGCATTTTCAGGGATGCCATGGGTAACTGGATATGTGGATACTGCAGGAGCATTGGTATTTCATCCAGTGTCAATGCTGAGCTGTGGGGTCTTCGAGATGGACTTTTGTTGGCTACAACAAAAGGTTTCTCAAACATAATGGTGGAAATGGACTCTCAAGTGGCAATCAGGTATGTAAATGAAGGAATAAATTCCACACATACTTATTCTACTATTGTTTTTGAATGCAGGAAGCTGATGCAGCAACTGTGAGTGGACAAGGTGCATCACATCTTCCATGAAGCTAATTTTTTGTGCAGATGCTTTGGCCAAACGAGGAGCAAACGCTTGTACTGTTGACAATTCTTCACATTTTGTTGTTTTTGAAGAATTACCTGATGACATAAAGCTCTCTTTTGCTTCTGATTTCATGGGGACTCTGTTCACCCGAGAACTTTTGTATTAAGTTTATTTGGTTATAATGATAATGTGTATTATCCACTAAAAAAAAATAACAAAGAATAGAAAAAGGCCAAAAAAAAGTGAGAGCAAACGTGTGCCCAAGTCAAAGTATTTCCATCACTTTTTTTATTTTTACGTGGAACAAATATTCAAGACCAAGCAAATAAGTGTCCAAAACAAAGAATGAAAAAAAAAAGGCCGAAAAGGTGAGTGAGGGCAAAATCAATTATTATTATTTTTTAATATTTTAACAAAATCAATTAAAAATTTTTTTTGCTTTTATAATCCTAAACTTATAGATCAAACTTAAAAGATGGGCTTTAAGTGGGCTTTAAGTGAGCTTAAATTTTCAGCTTCAACAGCCCAATTTCATTTAATTTGGGCTTTAGTTTAATTTTTAACAAATCAAAAAAGAAAAAAAGCCCAATTCTTTGCAATAAATTTGGAATCAATCTTAAAAGACAAAATTTAATTTTCATGATACTTAAAGTAATTTAAGCTTTAAATTCATCTTGAAAGCTAAATTACTCGAAATTTGTTTTTGGCAAATTAATTCAAGTGCACGATTAAATCGAATTAATTAACAAGCAAATTTCAATCTCAAATCACTAAGACTGAAACAAGATTCAATCCAAATATATTTGTAATTCTGGACAAAATTAGGTGTCTACAAGCACCTAAAGGCTCATCTTAAAAAGATACCAAATAATCTCAGATTATCATAATTTTACCTTTTACTTTAATTTTGATATAATTAAATATTGAAATTTTTTTTAAATATACTCTATCAAGCTATTTGAATAATTTAAAAGTTTTTCTTACTTTAAGAGTGTAATACTCGAGCCCAAAAATATAAAGCCTAATGACCATGACTAAAGAGGGAGTTGGCCTTAGTATATCAAGGTTAAAAAAAAGAAATGAAACAAAAGGTGACGTAAGTGCTTCCTTTGCAAGCCGAAAGAAATATAAAATATAAATATAAATATAAATATAAATATAAATATAAATATAAATATAAATATAAATATAAATATAAATATAAATATAAATATAAATATAAATATAAATATAAATATAATTATAAATATAAATATATATATGAAGAGTAAAAAGACAACGAAGCGGCGCTGAGAAGAAAGAAGGAAAGAAATTAGAAAGGGAGATTGGAGTTGATATTAGTGGGAGTGCAAGAAGACTAAGGTGAGTAAAATCCCTTTTTAATTTTATAGTTACATTGCGTAGTTAGGAATTGAGTTTTGAGAAAAAAAATATAAGACATTGAAAATTTGGGGTAAATTTGTATTTTAAAGAAAGTACTGATATTTTTAGCTTTTCTCAAATAACGTAACTCATGCCAAGTTCATAGTTTATCGAGTTGTAGTTGCTTAGTTAATACAGTATAAATTGTTAGCTTCTATCAGATAACATGTTTTTTTAATATTAAATATTTTTGACTAATAGGTTCCGAGCAATCTTAAGGCTTTGTTTTGATTTCAATTTAGCAAGTTCAGATAAGTGATTTGATATCCCTTTGGTGTTTTGATGCCCTTAAAATTAACCTCAATATGAGTTATATTTATGTACAAATGCAATGTTTTGTCCCTTAAATTTTTTTTTTAAATGGGTTAAGTATGCAAACGTATGTATATGTGATTTCTTTGTTATGAATTGCGAAAGCAGTTTTGTAATGAATTTTTGAATATAATTTTATTCAAGTATATGTATATAACTATATTTGAAGATATAATTTTTCATAAAAGATATTTTGAAAAGAAATGCTAAATATGCTTTGCATAGGATACATTTTAGATGACACATGATTTAGTCGCTTTGATCTTTGAAGTTCGTTATAATGTACTTACATATAATTTTATTTTGGAAATATGAAATCTATTTTGGAATGATGTACGAATTTTACTTTGTATCAAATATGTTACAAGAAATAATAATATTGTTTTGTATATCTTGGATAATTTGAAAATATTTTGTTTTGTCTCCTAGTCTGACTGTGCTCTGATCTTGCTAATAGGGGTTAGATGTTGATGATGTCAACATGAATTTTGTTAAAAGAAACTAGTTTCTAACCGAACCACTGATTAAGAATAGTGGCTCTCTATTATATTATGTTCTGTCTAATTATTAGTTGTTTTTTATATTTTTGACTCGAGCCATCGAGATTAATTATGGTTTTTGTTCTGATTCCAAAATTTTTTAATGAAGTCAAACAAAATGTTCACTGTCGTAACGATTTTGCCTGAGAACTCGACCGCTCGACAATTTTCAAAACATTTAAAAACAAAGGGAGTCGCCACCAATATTTTTTGTTTTGGTGTGATTGGTCACCTAAAAATATTTATCTTTTTAACAAAATCTCAAAATTAATTAAGTTTGATTAAAAAGACAATTTTTGGCCTGCGAAAACAAAATTAGGTTCAGGAGTACGGTTACGCGTGGAGAAGGATTAGCACCCCCACGACGCCCGTTTAAAAAAATGATACCATCTTAATCACGTGTTATCCTTTTTATTTTAATAAAATGGTTTTAACTTAATATTTAAAAATAATTCTTATTTTATTGAGTAATTTAATTTCTCTTTTCTCAAAACCATTTTTTATATTAAAAAATAAAGACTAAATTTTATTTAATTTTTTTTGAAAGTGAACATGAACCTTTTTGTATTGAAAAATTAAATCAAATACTCAAATACTTTTGGTAATATTTGAAATAATTTTCCTCACCTAGAGATTTCTTAAGAATCACTACTTGTGACTTCTCTAGAATCTCATCCTTGGAAGATTCACATTTTATTTTTTGTAATTAACCATAGATGCATATGATGCAAGTATATAGTATATGATGCACATGGATTTCTATTTTTTATTTAACACATTTATTGTTTTTTTTTATTAGCTTTTTTTATTACTTGTTTTTATTTTAAGAATAAAAGCTTATGTATTGAAAAATCACACTAAATATTTCAATACATTTGGTAACATTTAGTAGACTCTTCTCACCTAGGGATCAACTAGGAATCACTACTTATGACTTCCGTAACATCCCATCATCGAAACATTCATTTATTTTAATTAATATTTTCTAATATGCATTTTTTTTAACATAGCAATTTGTATGATAAGTGTCGTAACGTGTCAAGTCCGTGAACCTAACCGCTAGATTTTAAAATTCTAGGAGTCGCCACAAACCATTCAAACATAAGGTGTGATTAGTCGTCACCTATTCTTGTCTAAAGATAAGGCTTGGTCAACATTCAAATATTCTAAGGTTCGAGAGTACGGTTACGTATGGGGAAGGATTAGCACCCCTACAACGCCCATCTTAAAATGGTACCAAATAGTTTAAAGTTATCTTAATTTTGCCTATTTGTTTGCTTTAATTTCGATATCATTAAATATTGAAAAATATTCTAAGTCTCCTCTATCAAGTTGGTTGGACAACTTAAAAGTTCTTCTCACCTCAAGAGTATTCAAGTAGGACCAATCACCATTCTTGAAGAGGCTCTGTCGTCGGATGATTTAAATATATTATGAAATACCTATTCTTGACTCCTATCCCAATTTATAAAAATTATTAATTGTTTTTCTATTTTTAATCCTATAATTATTTTTTATTTTACTTTTTATAACTTAAATAAATATGAATTATTTAATATTAAAAATTTCCTCTAGGCCTTCCATCAAGCTGGTCAGACCTTAGAAAAAATCTCCTCACCTAGGAATTCTAAGAAAACTACTCAAGCACAATTCCCTTTTAAATTCCATCATCGGATTAATCCACATTTATCCAAGTTATTTAACATTATTTAATTTTTTAATTAGATATTTATCTTATTTTTATTATATTCTTTTTATTATTTTTAATTTGAATTTATTAATTTTATTTTAATTTTTATGATGAATTATTAAATATTGAAAATATCCTCTCAAATCTTCCATCAAGCTGGTGAGATTTAAGAAGACTCTTCTCACCTCAAGATATCTAAAAGTACTACTCCAACGCACTCCTTTTAGAATTCAATCGTTGGAATAACTTATCTTCTATTTTCTTAATTTTTTTATGCTTTTATTTATTTATTTATATAATTTTATTTTTATCTTATAAGTTTTAAATTAATTATTGTCCTAAATTTATTTCATAGACACTAACCCTAATATACTATACTCAATCATACAATTTCTTTAAGTCACATTATAAAAACTATACACACAAAATATATTATGCAATCATATTAAATTAGTCAAACGTTGTCATGCAATAATATTATACAAAAAACAAAAAAGAAATCAATTTGTATCATGTAAACCAAAAAAAAAATCACGTCACTTTGATCATACCAATTTTAAAGATTCTTTAACGATTATCATGCAGAGTCACAATTTATATAAATTAATCATTAAATTATATGATCAGGTCAATCATATGTCAATCTTATAGCAAAATAGTCAATAAAATAAAAAATAAATTTTTATAAAACCTGGAAAGTGGAATTTGCTGTTGTCTTCTTCAAACTCGTCAGTAAGCAAGATAGAGGACCGTTGGGGAGCAAAATCGGCAATCAAGAGTAAAAATTATAGGCTAAGATGCTTGATTGTCCGTTCCCAAATCATTAGGTTTCATCCCTTTTTATAGCCACAAATTTGTTAGAGTCCTAATAGAACTATACTTATTCTACTAATTATCTCCTATTTTTAATGTTTATCTATTTACTTCTTATGTTAATCCTAATCAAACTCTATCAAATTTAATATTAATCTAAATAATTATCCTAAAAAATCTAATTATCCTATCCTAAAATTAATTTTATTTTTATTTCTTTTTATCTTTTCTCTTTTTTTTATTATTCCTAAATCCTATTTTAATTTTAATTTCCTAATTAATGTTAATTCTAAATCTAAAAATTCTAATTTAATTCTACCCTAATTCTAAATTGTTAAATTAAATTAAAATACAATGCTACCCAACCCAATTAATTATTTTTACAAATTAAGACCCCGGACAAAATAAGGTGTCTACAGCTGCCCCTCTTTGTGCATTTGTTGTGAAACAGTAATTGTACAAAGACATAGACACCTATTTTGTCTTACTTTTCTTTTTTTTCATTTTTTTTTCAAATAGCTCCCTCTAAACAGAAATGCAATCAAACTTTAAAATCTTGTCTAAAAAGCTCCCCCTAAACAGCCAGGTAATCAAACTTTAAAATCTTGTCCAAAATGCTTCCCCTAAATAGGCAGGTAGTCAAACTTTAAAATCTTGTCCAAAAGTTCCTCCTAAACAGGTAGGCAATCAAACTTTAAAATCTTGTCCAGAAAGCTCCCCCTAAACAAGCAGGCAGTCAAACTTTAAAATCTTGTCCAAAATGCTCCTCCTAAACAGGCAAGCAGTCAAACTTTAAAATCTTATTTAAAAATTTGGAGGAATCATGCCCGAAGGTCTTATAGATTGTACTCAAGGAACCTTGTCTGTAATTTTTTCTTTTTCTCATGCAATGCATCATGTGTGCAACTGTGCATGCATTCTATCCTATCTATGGAGCTTATTCTATCATGCAATGCCATTCATGCAATAGCACTCACACAATCTATTCTGTTCATGCAATGTTTTCTTTGAAAAACATTTCAACTTTAACTGTGGCAATAACAAGGTTTTTCTTTCTTAATCCATTTTCTTCTTTCATCTATTTTCTTGTCATTATATTTTTACCTCCTCTTTTCTCATTTTCTCTGTTTCACTTCTCTTACCTTTGAAAGCTTTATCTTAATCTCTATTGCATCTTGCCTCTCATTTCTCTCTTTCCACCTTTCCTTCCACTCTTATCATTTGTTGAAAATCTTATTGAGATCTTGCCATTGATTCTGCCTCATCCACTTATATTTCTTATTTCCATTTTCTATTCAGTCGTAGATTCCTTTTCATTCATTTTCTTAAATAATATAAGAGTCTTTCACATATTTTGCTAAGCAAACATTCATTATCCATTCCAATTTCGAAATCAATGCAATACAATTTCTCAATCCCTCGAGATTAGGATATAACAAAGAAATAATAGGTGAAAATGAAAGGAATGGTATTATTCACATTTGGAAAGATTTAACAAGAAATTGTTAGGCTTAAAAGGAAAGTATGTTTGAATGAAAAGCGAGAATTTCTTAGGATAAGGGTATATTATCCAAATAACAACCATTCAATCAATTCTAATCAATGAATACAAAATTCCCTTCAAAGGTCCATCTTATCTGATCATATTGAGTTCATCAAAATATCCTCTTGGCCCAGTATTGTTGACATCTGACTTTTCTCATATCTAAGCTGCCTTTTCAAGTTTTCAACTTAGATGCACTCCATTGATCCAAACCGCCCCTTTTGGGTTTTCGATCTGAATCCTCCTTTGATTTTTTCTTTTTCTTTTTTCTTCTTCTTTTTGCTTCTTTTTTTTTTCCTTTTTTTATTTTTATTCATTTTTCTTCATTTCTAGCTTCATTGTCCTTAGTGAAACTTCTTCTATCTGTTCTCCATTCTGATTCATGCCCCAATAACAGATATTTTTTCACCTAATTTAATGCTCACATGGATCCAAGAGAGTCTTCGAAATCCCACTTCTTCCATCTAGATGAAATCTTTTTACTTGATCTGCTTCTTCTAGTTCCATCCAAAGGATCATCATCTCATTGTGTAAATATGCCTTTATTCAACACATGATTCTTCAATGCGAGTACTCATATTTGTTCAAAATGGACATTTAAGGCACGTAACGTAGGCTCGGGTGAGGGTTTAAGAAAGAAAGGATAAAATAGGCCCAAAATGTGTTTCAAGGCTCATCATACCAAGAATCATTTTTCACAAATCATTTAGGCATTTTGCCTTTTGCCCCATTCTAATTTGCTTTCTCACTCCTTTTTTATTCAAATGTGACTAGGGTTTTCACTTTCTTGATTCAAACGCTCTTTCCTTCTTCATTCTCTTTTCTTTTTTGTTCATTTTTTCCACAAAATGGCTTTTTTTTTGCCCCACTGATATTTCATCTTCCATTCTCTTTGCCCCCTAGTGTAGAGGGTGATTCTTGGTGGGTTATATAAAAAAGAATACAATAGGCTCAAAAGGGGTAATCAATGGATAATTTTACTCACGCTTGAAAGGTAGTGAAAGAAGGCCATTTCTCATTTCAATACAAGTACACTCATTAAAGGTCATCTATTGAACAAAAACCAACTCATTAGAATTTCATGTAGAGATTCACCTTTACTCGTAACATTCTATGGTTGAAATTTTAGACAAATATCTTCTATTTTCTTCTTGCTTGAACAATCTTAGCAAACTAAAAATCCATTCAACCAACCAAAGCAACTCTTTCAGAATTGAATTTTATATTCATTGCCATCATCATTATCATGTTCATTATTTGGATACTTTTAAGCTTGGTAACAATGTAGAGAATATGGGTATTGGGGTTTTGCATTAAAGAACAGGATTGAAATGAGGAATTAAGAAATATGCATCGCACTAATCTTTTATTGAAAATGAAAATAAATGAAAGTTGGCCCAATACATAAGAGAAAATCTTAGTGCTTTTGGGCACAATCACTCCTACATTACTTAGAAACTGAAAGATTCTAAGAAAACCTAAGACAAATGAAAATGAAAAGAAAAATCCATTACTCTTGGGTGGCATAAACAACTGGCATCTCATAAACAGTCCAATTTCCTAGCTCTGCATCTGAAGGGTACATGAACTGATCAATATCAAACCCTCAATTCCCTTATTTGTGAACTACATTCACCATTCCCCCGACATGATCGGGCAATGGGTTTACATTGACATCTGGCTCACCTTTCTTCCCGAAACTTAAGAGTCCAGCTTTGATGAGTGATTGGACTTTCACCTTCAAACCCATACAATTCTCAATAGAATGACCAATATTGCCGTTATGATAGGCACATTTTGCATTGGGGTCATACCACTTTGGGTAAAGAGGTTTTAAGGATTCTATATAAATAGGGGCAATGAGATGACCCTCTACTAACTTTGGGAATAGCTCGGCATATGTCATGGGTATAGGATCTATGGTAACATTTCGACTAGGTCAGGTGTACCTTTGGTCATTAGGTGGGAAAATGTGGTTTGTCGAGGTTATAGGTGTTTGTCGATGGAAAACAGGTTGATAAATGTTCTGGGGATGAGTTTGTGGGTAAGATTGAGAATAGGTATAATTTATTGAGGGTGGGTAAGGGTTATAAAGGTGACGCGAATTGTTTGAGACAGCTTGTGCATCTCCTTCCTTCTTCGAGAATCCATCCTTTCTGCTATCGTTCCCTGGTGCTTCGATCTTACCACTCTTGATGGCATTCTCAGTGGCTTCACTGGTTAACACCATGTCTGCAAAGTTCTTAGTTACACTACTAAGCATACGCTCATAGTAGGGTGCCTTGAGAGTGTTCAAAAAGAACATGGTGACTTCCTTTTCAGTTAAAGGAGGTTGAACTTGCGACGCCACATCTCTCTACCATTGGGCATATTCTTTGAAGCTCTCATCCCTCTTCTTTTCCATACTTTGGAGAGATAAGCGGTCAAGAGCTACATCGGACACATGTTTGTATTGAGCTATAAAAGCTCTCGCCAACTCAGACCAAGAAGAAACTTTTCTCCTTTCTAATTGGTTGTACCACTTAGCAACTGACCCAATCAAACTGTCTTGAAAAACATGAATTAATAACTTGTAATCCTATGCATACGCCGTCATCTTTCTACAATACATGGTGAGATGATCTTTTGGGCATGATGTTTCGTTGAACTTTTCAAATTCGGGCACCTTGAATTTTGGTGGAAGCACGACACCAGGTACCAAACACAACCTTTCAGCATCAACGGGTCCAAAATAGTCAACTCCTTCCACGACACTTAGTCTTTCCTCTATCAAGCTTAGCTGAGCTTTAGTACCACTATATTCTTCTTTATGCTTCAACTTTTCTAACTCTGTGGGATCATCTAAATTTGGTACCTCCAGTGGGTTTTGAACTTGTATCTGTAGAGGTGTTGGAGCTTTGACAGTACTTCCTTCAGGAACAAAAATAGCGTTGTCTTGCATGCTTTGTTGAGCTTGTTGGATAGACTTCTCTTGATTACCCATATTCTCCTTTCCTTTAATCATGGCTTTTAGCAACTGGGTAATTTCACTCAATTGCCCCCTTATCTCTGCATTTTCCCTTTCCAACTTTTCTATCCTAATATTTTGATCCTCTTCCATTATGCGTGCTTGATACCTTGTATGATATCTGTGGAGGGCAGATCATCTAGTGGATGTAATTTTGATACCTTGTGCCACAATTTAGTTGAAATTATTTTCAATGTGATGATATGTTTATGCACAAAAATGAATGCACATGGAATACACTTAGGTTTAACAATCTCTCCTAACAATCAAAAGCATGTTCATACTCATGATAAGACAAGTATAAACTTATGTGAATGACATGTTATGCTATGCAAAATCAAACACAATTATGCACGACTTAATGATATAAAAAAACTCTTTTTTTGGTTTTTTTTATTGTTTTGAAAAATGAAAGAAAGAAAAAAAAACTATGTTTTTTTTGATTTTTTTTTTGTAAAAACAATGTACAAAAGAGGAAGTAAAACTTATTCCTTCATGTGTCCTATCTTAGGCTTGAGTCTACACTTCAATCCAGTATGATTCCACCTTAAGGCTAAGCCTTATGTTTCATTACATGCTAGGTTTGGATAATTCAAGATCTAAAGATTCCCAAATTGTTTCTCACTGTCATCCACACAGCACTAGTAAGGCACCCAATCCTCACCCATTACAAGTTACAAACGGAAAGGTTCAATTTGAGTGGGAGTGTTTCACTGGCCTATGTGGAGGTTACTACCTCACGAAGGTAAAGGTACTACACTCCCTCTTAGAAAGGACAAGCCCGGGTCAAGGGCTAATGCATGCTTATGCAAGTGAAGTGTGTGCATTTAATATTTTATGAAATTTCAAGCTTTTTAGGCAAAATTTGATAAACTTAAACTACCTAATGGCCTGACTCTCTAAATGTCCTCAGTGGAGTCGCCAAGTTGTCGTAACGTGTCAAGTCCGTGAACCTAACCGCTAGACTTTAAAATTCTAGGAGTCGCCACCAACCATTCAAACATAAGGTGTGATTGGTCACCTATTATTGTCTAAAGATAAGGCTTGGTCTACATTCAAATATTCTAAAGTTCGAGAGTACGGTTACGTATAGGAAAGGATTAGCACCCCCACAACACCCATCTTAAAATGGTACCAAATAGTTTAAAGTTATCTTAATTTTGCCTATTTGTTTGCTTTAATTTCGATATGATTAAATATTGAAAAATCTTCTAAGTCTCCTCCATCAAGCTGGTTGGACAACTTAAAAGTTCTTCTCACCTCAAGAGTATTTAAGTAGGACCAATCACCTTTCTTAAAGAGGCTCCGTCGTCGGATGATTTAAATATATTATGAAATACCTATTTTTGACTCCTATCCCAATTTATAAAAATTATTAATTGTTTTTCTATTTTTAATCCTATAATTATTTTTTATTTTACTTTTTATAACTTAAATAAATATGAATTATTTAATATTAAAAATTTCCTCTAGACCTTCCATCAAGCTGGTCAGACCTTAGAAAAAATCTCCTCACTTAGGAATTTTAAGAAAAATACTCAAGCACAATTCCCTTTTAAATTTCATCATCGGATTAATCCACATTTATCCAAGTTATTTAACATTATTTAATTTTTTTAATTTTTTAATCAGATATTTATTTTATTTTTATTATATTCTTTTTATTATTTTTAATTTGAATTTATTAATTTTATTTTAATTTTTATGATGAATTATTAAATATTGGAAATATCCTCTCAAATCTTCCATCAAGCTGGTGAGATTTAAGAAGACTCTCCTCACCTCAAGATATCTAAAAGTACTACCCCAGCGCAGTCCTTTTAGAATTCCATCGTCAGAATAACTTATCTTCTATTTTCTTAATTTTTTTATGCTTTTATTTATTTTTTTATTTATATAATTTTATTTTTATCTTATAAGTTTTAAATTAATTATTGTCCTAAATTTATTTCATAAACATTAATCCTAATATACTATACTCAATCATACAATTTCTTTAAGTCACATTATAAAAACTATACACACAAAATATATCATGCAATCATATTAAATTAGTCAAACATTGTCATGCAATAATTTTATACAAAAAACAAAAAAGAAATCAATTTGTTTCATGCAAACCAAAAAAAAAAAAATCACGCCACTTTGATCATACCAATTTTAAAGGTTCTTTATCGATTATCATGCAGAGTCACAATTTATATAAATTAATCATTAAATTATATGATCAGGTCAATCATATGTCAATCTTATAGCAAAATAGTCAATAAAATAAATTTTTATAAAACTTGGAAAGTGGAATTTGCTGTTGTCTTCTTCAAACTCGTCAGTAAGCAAGACAGAGGACCGTTGGGGAGCAAAATCGGCAATCAAGAGTAAAAATTATAGGCTAAGATGCTTGATTGTCCGTTCCCAAATCATTAGGTTTCATCCCTTTTTATAGCCACAAATTTGTTAGAGTCCTGATAGAACTATACTTATTCTACTAATTATCTCCTATTTTTAATGTTTATCTATTTACTTCTTATGTTAATCCTAATCAAACTCTACCAAATTTAATATTAATCTAAATAATTATCCTAAAAAATCTAAATTATCCTATCCTAAAATTAATTTTATTTTTATTTCTTTTTATCTTTTTCTTTCTTTTTTATTATTCCTAAATCCTATTTTAATTTTAATTTCCTAATTAATGTTAATTCTAAATCTAAAAATTCTAATTTAATTCTAGCCTAATTCTAAATTGTTAAATTAAATTAAAATATAATGCCGCCCAACCTAATTAATTATTTTTACAAATTAAGACCCCGAAAAAAATAAGGTGTCTACAATAAGAAGTTTTTATTTTAACCAAAATTATATAAACTTTTTATTATTAGAAACTATTTCATGCAATTAATTAAACCTAAAATTTATTATTTATTACAAATCATAAAGAATTCTTATGCATAGACAAATATATTTTGTCATGGAAATATTTTAAAAAAGTACAAAAACATATAATTAAACAAATACAAAAAAGGAAATAGGAGGGGTGAGAGTGTACCCAAGCTAAACTAGGCTTAAAACCCAAGCAAACCTTCAAAATAAGCCCGAACAGCGAAGGGCTCAAACGAAATGGGCTAGATTTGGTAAGCTAAAATTGGCGATAGTAGTGGGTGGTGAATCCGGGTCGTGTGGGTCAACAATAGCCTCTTTTTTTTTTTTACATCCATTATAAAAGACCAAAATTTTTTTTATTGCTTCATTTTCAATCTTTTTTCTTAAAAAAATTTCAGAGCCTACAAAGGCTCTCTTCTTGGGCGATTTCTGGCCATCACCGCTGCCACCGTCGGTTAACCAAAATAAAAAAAGCTCACCACTTTTCGATAGCTCTCTGTTTCCTATCTCCCTTTTCAGGCCTAGATTTCCCTAAATATGCCCCTAAGACGCCTAAATCTAAGCCTAAAGCCACGACCTTCATCTCAGATCCACCATGTTCCCGCCGTCTGGTGACCACCTAAATTCTTACCGAGCCTTTTTCTCACCCTCCTCTAGGTTCCCACCACTGAGATTTGCAAAATAACCTCCCCAACACCTTGAACCCAAAATCACCATTCCTCCCATTTGATTTTTTTTATTTTTTTATGTTTTTGCTTTTTGGGATTTCTGATCTTGTGGCTTTTTGTTTGCTTTAATGCGTTTGATTCTTGGTTGCCTTGGGTATTTTGAGGTTTTGGAGATCTCGGTTCTTAGATGCATTGGCTGTTGATTGTGGTTGCTAGGGGTTTCGAGTAGTGGATTTCATGGTGGAGTGTGGGGGTTGGGATTGATCGTGAAAGAGGGCTGATGATGAGAGTTGGGTTAGTAAGGATTAATAAGGGTTTTCGGTGTTTGAAGAGGGGCGATATGGTACTCGGCTTTGGGATTTTGATTGAGGTCGAGAGGGTTGATAGTGGTGGGGGTTAAGTGGTTTGCGGGAGTTATGAAGGTAATGAATGGTGGTTCGGGTGGTGGTGTACGGTGGCAGTGCTGGTCGGATGTGATGATGCTAGTGGGATTCGGAGTAGAGGTGTGCGTGTTGCTGGTTGGTGGCTGAAGTGGATCTATTTCTGAGTGGTGTAAGTGGCGGCTTGTGGGGTTGTCTACGGTGGGCTAGGATCAATGATGGGTGAATGAGGCTTGAAAGAGGACGGAGAATGGTGGAGGTAGAGGTGCCTGTGGCTTCTGTGTTGAAGGGGGTTTAGAAAAATGGTCCTGGTGAGCAATGGCAGTGGTGATTTTAATCAAATTGGAAAGCCTCTCTTTGTCCCATTCTTGGCTTTTGTCCTCTGGATTTTAACATTTCAGTTCAATAATTAGGGTGTTTGATCATGGGAATGGGTGAGTGGCAGTGTGATGTAGCTGGTGGACAGCCTAGGAGAGAGGCCATGGCAGTGGATGGTGACAGGTACTGGTGCCATGTACGGCACCAGTTCTTTCCTTTTTTTCATTTTTCATTTTTATTAATATTAATTAAATTCATTAAAGTATAAAAATAAAACTAAATTAGAAAATGAAAAAAAATAATAAAAAAATAATACAATGACAAATATTAAATAAAAGGATTTGGGCTTTCAAGCCCATGAACATAGCCTAAATTGGGCTTTTAAGTTCTTAAGCCCAACAAAATCTACATCATCCCAAATTTACTCGAATTTATTTAGAATTTTAAATTACAAAAATACACCTTAATTAAATTCATGTCAATTTTCACTTCATAAGATTTGATCTTTAAATTTTTAAAATTATCAAGTTCGAACAAAATTAGGTGTCTACATTCACTCTCATAAATGGATTGAGGTTATGAAAGATAAGATGAAATCAATGGAGGACAATGATGTTTAGGATTTTGTCAAATTGCCTAAAGGAGCAAAATTGATTAGTTGTAAATGGATTTTCGAAACTAAGTAAGATTCTAAAGGTGTCGGATGTAGAGCCTTGGTGAACAAATCGGTGAGCTGATCAGTAGACTTGACTGGAAGGAGATAAATGATGCCTACTTGAAATTTTTCTCTGACAATGTGTCAATCAATATTAATATGCTTGGTCCTTTCATGAAAAATAGGATTTTTAGCAATGTAAACAGCTGATTGGTTATCAAAAAACAACAGTGGTGGAGAAGAATGATTAATGTGAAGATCTCGCAACAAGTACAAAAGCCATTAGACTTTACATGTAGTAGTTGTTAAAGCTCTATATTCAGCTTCGGAGGAAGACCTAGACACAGTGGTATGCTTTTTAGATCACTAGGCAATGAGAGAAGAGCCTAAGAACACACAATAACTGGTAATAGACTTTTTGGAATCCACACAAGCTGCCCAATCACTATCTGAGAAAGCCTTAATCTTGAAATTAGATTTAGAAGAGAAGAATATGCCTTTGTCCAGGAGTTCCATTAAGATATTTGAGAACTCGATGAGCAGCAGAAAGATGGTGTTGAGTTGGTTTATCAAGAAATTGTGAAAGTTGCTGAGTGGCATATGTGAGATCAAGTCTTGTAGAAGTAAGATAAAGCAACTTTCCAATTAGCTGTCTATAAGAACTGGTATTTTGTAGAAGAGGACTGTTACTGCTATGAAGCTTGATATTAGTCAGCATAGGAGTAGAAACCGGTTAGAATCCAAGAATCCATGATCATTAAGAATGTTTAAAGCATACTTTCTTTGGGAAAGATTTATCCCAGCATGTGACCGAGCTATTTCAAACCCAAGGAAGTACTTCAAAGGACCAAGATGTTTGATTCTGAATTGATCATGCCGCAAATGTTTGATATGTGTAATCTGATCAAAATCATTTCCTGTTAAGATTACGTCATCAACATATACTAAAAGTGCAGTGAATGATGTATTAGAGTATTTAACAAATAAGGAAGGATTTGAGTATTTAACAAATAAGGAAGGATTTGAGTATTTAACAAATAAGGAAGGATCTGAGTATTTAACAAATAAGAAAGGATCAGACGGTGCTTGAATAAAACCAGATTGTACCAAGAATCCAATGAGTTTGGCATTCCATGGCCTATTGGATTGCTTCAATCCATAAAGTGATTTCAACAGTCTACATACTTGAGTTGGTTTGGCAAAGGAAATTCCCGGTGGTAGATCCATATAGATTTCCTCATGAAAATTGTCATGAAGAAAGGCATTGTTGATGTCAAGATGCTCCAAATGCCAATTCTTAGCTGCTACTAAAGCAAGTAATACTCTTATGGTACTCATCTTGGCTACTGGCGATAAGGTATCCAAGTAATCTATACCTTCTTGTTGAGTGTAACCCTTAGCCACTAATCTTGCTTTGTATTTGTCTAAAGTCCCATCAGCCTTTAATTTAACCTTATAAACCCATTTGCAGCCTATGATATGTTTGCCTGGGGGAAGATTAGTGAGCTCCCATGTCTGATTGTCTATTAAAGCTTTAAGTTCTTCCTCATTGCATCTTTCCAAGAATTTTGTGTAATAGCTTGCTGGTAAGAGTGTGGTTCGTGTAAAGAGTCAAGTACAATAGAATATGATTTGTGATGAGGAGATAATTTTGAAAAAGAATATACCTGGGAGATGGAATGAGGAGAGGACCTTCTCACAAGTGACGAGAGGGATTACTTGGAAGATCATAGTTATAATCTTGTAAATGAGAAGGAATATGTTTGGTTCTTGTGGATCTTCGAGGAGCGGAGGGACTGGTATTAGGAATGGCAGATTCTTGTTGCAAATCAGATAAGGAAGAACCTGGCTAGCTGTCAATGACAGATCTGGAATTATGGACAGAGTTTGGTTGTAGGTTAGTAAAATCAATGGGGTTTGAGTGAAGGATTGGGTCAACAAAAGAGGAATGAGCAAAGGGAAATTCATTCTTATAGAAGACAACATTACGAGAACAAAAGACTTCATGTGAGTGAAGATCATATAGCTTGTAGCCTTTTATGCCATATTCAAAACCTAGAAAAATGCATTTCTTAGCTCTTGAATCAAATTTAGATCAATGAACAGGCATTGTGGAAGCAAAACACAAACAGCCAAATGATTTAATGAATTCATATTGAGGTGGCTTATTAAATAGAACTTCGTGTGATGTTTTGTTTTGTAAAAGGGGGGAAGGAACTCTGTTAGTTAAAAAGGTAGCATGGGAAACACAATCTGCCCAGAAAGAAATTGGTAATTTCGCCTGAAATCTTAGTGCCCTCGCCACATTTAATATATGTTGGTGTTTGTGTTCAACCTTACTGTTTTGTTCAGGTGTAGAGACACAAGCGAGCTAATGTATGATCCCATTGCTATTAAAGAAATAAAGGATTCTAAATTCATGACCCTGGTCACTTCTAATGCACTGAATTTTAAGGTTAAACTGATTATTCACAAAGGCATTGAAGCTAAGCTATATGTTTCTAACTTCTGTTTTAGATTTCATAAAAAAAAAGTCCAGGTGACCTTACTATAGTCATCTACTATGGTTAGGAAATAAGAAAAACCAAACATGGAAAGTACAGGATTGGAACCCCAAATATCAACATGGATCAATTCAAAACATCGACTAGTAACGAAAGAACTATTAGGAAATGGAAGTTTTATTTGTTTTGCATAATGCCATATGTCGCAAGCCATATGATTGTCAGTCACATCAATAGAATTGTCTATTGACCGCAAAAGTTTTATTCTGGAATTTGAAGCATGGCCTAACCTAAAATGCATATGTTTGAAGAGGAAATAGTTAAGAATGGCAAAAAGCAGGCTCTACATATTAAACTAAATGAAATAGACCATGATCTTCTTTAGCAAAACCAATCATCCTCTTGGTGTGAAGGTCCTAAATACAACAAGAATGAGATTGAAAAGTTAGTGAGCATGCATGATTGGAAATTAACTTGCTAACTGAAATCAAATTATAAGAGAAGAAGGCAGACGAAAGACATTGAACAAGGTAATAAGGTGAAATAGAGACAGTGCCTACATGTGCAACCAATGCTCTTTGATTGTTTAGAAGTTTAACAAAAAGATTATTTGTGGATGCGTAAGTAGAAAATAAATCAAGAGAATACGCTACATGATCTATAGCTCCGGTATCAATAATCCAAGGAACACTGGTAGAAAGACATTTTGTGTAATGAAAGTAGTTACCAACCATGTTCTGTAAATTAGACGAAATGGAATTAATGGATGGAATTTGATCTGGATTAGCAGGTCTATCACAAACTTGAGGTTGATGCAAAGTAGTAGAACCAAAAGTATCAAAAGTAATCGACTGAGTTGCTGACTGATCTGCCCATTCCAAATGATTGACAGCATGATCCTTCCTTTTTGATCGAAATCTTGGTGGATATCCATGCTTTCTAAAGCATTTATCCATTGTGTGCCCCAAGAAGTCAAAGTGAGAGCATTTAGGTCTCCTAAGAGCAAAGTTTCGTTGATTGGAAAAAGTAACTTTTTGATGATTCTGTTGAGCAATGCTGCCATGAATTTGTCTCTTATGCTGAATAACTAGCACAAAAACCTTGTTGATAGGTGGCAAAGGGTCGATCAACATAATTTGAGACCTCACTATTGAAAAAGAGTCATTAAGTCCTCTCAAGAATCGAATGACATAATCTGATTGCTAATAATGGTGAACTGTTGATAAGGCCTGACAAGAACATTTAGGATTACATGAACATTGAGGGATGGGTCGAAGATTGAGCAATTCATCCCATAAGGACTTGAGATGTGTGAAATATTCTGATATTGTAAGAGATCCTTGCTGAAAACCATATAACTCTTCTTGTAACTCAACAATTCTAAAGGAGTCCCCTTGTTCAAAATGATCCTTGAGGTCTCACCAAACCTTGATAGTATTATCAAGCCAAATGATGCTTTAGGCTATGGAAGGACTTAATGAATGAATAATCAAAGATAGAACCATTATATTGCATCGTTCCCAAGCCGCGTACAAAGCATTATCCGAATTAAGAGCTTGAATGGATCCATTAACAAACTTCAACTTGTTCTTCAAAAGGAGTGCCATTCTCATGGCTCGCGACCATTAATGGTAATTTGAACATGTGAGAGGTGAACAGACTAAGGTTAAGGATGGATTTTCATTAGAGTGAAGATAATAAGGACTGGCTGGATTCTCTTCTGGTTTGATTATAGGTTGAGCCATACTGAAAAAAATTGTTTGGCTATATAAAAAGACGAGAAGAAAAGCACAATTTCAAATGCTCTGATACCATATTACGATAGCAACATTGAATAAAATGATTGTTTTCTCACTTTTCTGAATATCACATACATGTTCTTATATATAGAGTAAACAGAATCGAGAGGTTATGGAAGCTATTTGAAGTTTTTGGTAACTAATCAAAAAGCGAAAAATTAGCTAACTAATCACTAAATTCTAGCTGACTAATCATCCTAAATTAATTCTCGATATACTGAAACCTTCTTCTATTAGAGAAGTTCCAGCCTGATACAAACTTTGACGATGTGACGATGACTTATGTTGATCTGAAGTCTGGCGATCTGGAATTTGGCGATCTAGCGATTACTGAATTTGAATTTGGCGATGACTGAATTTGAATCTAGCGAGCTATTGATGATTGATATAGAATTTGGCGATCTGGCAATGGCTTATGCTGTGGTAAGTTTATTGGTGTTGGATAGGCATTGACTTGAGTAAAGGATGTATTTTGGACTTATGCTCGGTTGTTAGGTCGAATGGTTTTGGTGTTAGAGTTGGGTGATGGTTATCGGCAATGGTGCTTGTGTCTGTGAGGAATGAGGCTACGGGTGCCCTTTTTTGAAGATAGAGGATTCGACTCCCCCTTTCATTATAGGAGTAATTTGAGTTTTAATCCAATTTGGGATCGTCGACTTGTTCGGTTTCAGTTTTTAATCCAAGGGATTTTTACAGCCTCATTTAGCCATCAGGTTTAGCTGTCATGGACTCATGGGGATGGGGGATTGGCTGCAAAGTGGCTGATGGACAGGACTGTGAGAGGGTGGAAACGACACCAACTCTTTCCACATTTGCATTTTTTCATTTTTCCAAAATTTCCTTTTTTGTTGCTGTTTTTTTATATATTTTTTTCATTATTTAATTTACAGTGTTATCAAAAAAAGTCAATAATTAACAAAAAGATTTTAATCCGTTTGGAGCTGGGCTTTCAAGCCCACGCCTTGTTGGATCTTGGATGGGATTTGATCAATTAAGCTCAAAGTTAAAATGGACAAATATAAAATTTTATTTAATTCAATTTAAATTAAACTCGATCATTAATTCATTCAAGTCTAAAGTGAATTTGATTGAGCTTAATAACAAAAATATCCTACAAATTTTAACAAACTTTAAAAATAGACTAGTATCGAATTTATCAAAATAAAATTTATGAACTCGGATAAAATTAGGTGTCTACACTATAATTCAAAAATATAATAACAAACAACTTCTTACTGCCTTACTTTACTTACCTGGTAAAGAAAAACTTGGTGTTTCCAGCTAAATAGTTTATTTTACAGCTATACCTTTTCATGCTTTGCTAGTCCCCTAATAGTTCTAATATTTAAGTATCAATGTCGGCAATTTGCTTGACCTGTTGATCTCGAATCTTTATACCCCATGCTTGACACTAAAAAAAGCAAATGTTTAAGAACAGATAATGTATGCATACGTTGTTTTTTCTAATAGGGAGATCAGCAAGTTGCCGTTGATGGTGACTAAAATGTAAAGTATAGCAAGCGGGGACCTTCCTGAAAGTTTCACAGGCAAAGGAAATTACCTACTAAATTTTATCATTGTTTTCAAATGATGTTGATATAATTATTAAAATATTAAAAATTATTTATTATTAAAATATTTAAATTAATTTTTTACTGATATTTAAAAAATATTTATGTTTTAATAATAATTAAAGTGAACACGCGTTCGTTCTGGTATCAATACCGTAAAAAAGAAAATGCAAAATAGTAAGAAATGATACAGAACGATAAAAATAAGCTGTGACAAAAATAGTATCTGCAAATATACAAAATATAATTAAACCATACAATGACAGTTCGACAGCAACGATGGAAGGACGTCACATGAAAGGTTGTGAATCGTACTCTTTTAAAAATGCATTTATCTCTGGGTTTAAGGTTGTTTTCAAGAGCAAATTTCCTCCGGCCTCCATAGAAGATCTTGCTGTGTTTGCTATAAATATATTTGACAATCCTGGCTTGATCATCATCTGGTATTGATAAATTGATATCAGTTGACTTTTTTGGCATGTAAGTCGGTGCAAATTTAGTCGGAATATGCTGCAGTGATAAAAATAGAGAAAGAAAATGAAAAATAGGTCGTAGGAAAATGCTTCTGTTATGAGATGAGAGTAAGTAATTACCAAAATAAAAGAGGTTTTCATATTTGTGTGAGTCAGACTGCATTCAAAGGAAATAGTGGTGAAATCTGCAGAAAAATTAATTTGATAAAATTCAATATCTTTTCAAGACAAAAATGTAATTTCAGCGATTTTTGTTGGTTGACAAGTGAAAACATCAAAGATAATCTCATTACTATAATGCGGTTGTTGCTAGGATTCAGATTCATCTTCTCGGTGTCGTTATTTGGCACTTAACCCACTAAATTAATATTAGAAATGCTAGGTATAGTTACTTTGATAATTATATTTTAGCATTTTTAATTTTATTGGATCACATAACTTCTTTGTTTTACATGAAAACAGGTTATTTAATATGAGAAGTTGAAAAAATAAAATATGTGGATGTTAAAAAATACTTTCAAATAATCTATAATAATAGGTAATAAAGTTTTGCGTAATACTAAAAAATAACCTAATCCAATGAAATAAAGAGTGTTAACATGTAACAGTTATATTTTTTTTCTTTGTGTTTGTAAGGCCCAGCATTTGATATCCATGGTATTTTTGTTGAATGTAAACCTGCGAAGCATGAATAGAGCTGACCTTTCCTTTGTTGAAAGTGAAGCACTCATTAGACATCTTCTTTCGCAATAAACATATGTATAAAATCGCAGTTCTCTATGTATTTGAAAACAATAATATCATCACTTTCCACGCAATGAGCTTCAACAAAATGCATCCATCCATCTTCTAAATAAACGTAGTTGTTTCTATGAGCCAACTTATTATAAAAGGCTCTGGAAACATACCTATCACCTCAATATATTTTGCAGGGGTTTCAAGAATTGCAAAACAAAATAATGAGGTAGTCTCTGAAAAAAGGAAATAAAGAGCATTCAAGTAGATTAGAATCTTTATTTGTTTTTTGCTCGTGTACCCCCAAATCAAAAAAAAAAAAAAAAAGGGAATGGTGTGGCAACTGAAGAATTGAAAGAAAATGGTACTATGAAGTACATCTCCGAATGAATTAAAGACTACTAGGATATTAGGATTGCGTTGAAATATTGCTTCTTGTATTGGTTTGTGTAGTACTGTTCCTGTTGCTATTTGTATGGTATTTGGTAGTGCTGTCTAATGTGTTAAATTCGATTGTAAAGTAAGAATTACAAGTTTTTGATTTGAACAAAGATTTAATTTGGTAATTTCCCATCATTTTTTACTGTAAGTATTGATAGTTCTATTAGGGAATGTAAATTCAGCTTGTGTATCTATTGGTTATACATCAAGTTAATTAATAGAAAAGTGCAAAGTGGAATCTTTGGTTGTTTTCAAGATTAGTAATTGGTGGAAAGAAGTCCAATCTTTCCAAGTTGTTAATTCATGGAAACCAACCCAATTTTCCTATGTTCAGGAACCAAAATAGCAATTCAAAGGGCAAAAATTAGAGAATGCTGGAACCACGCCTAATTTATGGAAATCACCCCCTTTGCTAGTGTTGAGAAATTAGAGAATTCCAACATTCACAAAGTTATAATAGTAAAATACAAGAAACTACAATTTATCAGATATTAAAGGCTTTTGGACTGAATGAAAGTCTCAAGTATCAATTTAGTGGCATAAATGTAACTAAACATAGTAAAATCTGATGAGCCTATGATTCAGAAAAATAATAACAAACAACTTCTTAGTGCTTTACTGTATTTACGTGGTAAAGAAAAACTGTGTTTCCAGCTTTAATCATGAAAATCTTCATTTAAAGTACTTTCTAATCAAAAATTAAAGTTTCCATAGAATTGTGTACCTATCTAAAGTTATGTTCAAGAAAAGAGAAGTAATGGTTTCTTCCTCTAGCTAGCAACCCTTCAATGAGCATGAAGTCATAGTGAAATCCATATTTTCGGTGAACCTAAGCTTTTAGGGGAAACATTCTTTTATTTAAAAGATATAGTGCATGCTAGCCTCCTACATAGTTCTAATATTTAAGTATCAATTCGGCAATTTGCTTGACTTGTTGATCTTGAGTTTGCATCTTTAGCCCCCATGCTGCTTGACACTAAGAAATTAAATGTTTAAGAACAGATTATGTATGCATAAGTTGTTTTTTTTATTAGGGAGTTCACCCAGCTGCCAAAGATGGTGACTGAAAAATAAAAAATAACTAGTTGGGACCTTCCTCATATGCAAAGGAAATTATTTACACCAAGAACACCTAAATTGAATAAAGAAAGACCTCGATTTCATTTGATCAAATTAAGTCTATTTGTCTCTTCTATGACATTGAAATTTGGTAGAAACTGTTGGAATTAGTTAAATCTCACCAAGTCACTAACACGAAATTGAATCGCAGTAAAACTGACCTGAATGCGAGCGAGAGTTCAATACCGCTATAACACATTACCGCGTTGTCGAAGCCCTCTCCGATAGCGTTCCATTGACTGTCTTCAGACCTGAAACGAAGATAAAATGAAAGAGTGAGAGAGAGAGGTAGAGAGAAAGGGAGAAACTACTCTCATCCCTCTTCAACGAAAGTTATGAAACTTAATGGGCCAGCCTCATATATATAGAGGTTGAGAGTAGGGACCTCCCTCCATGGGATACATGTACAAACCCATCCCATTATAGGTTTATACACATATATTATATATTTAATATAATTAATTATGAATCACACTTTATACAAAATTATACTACTAACAAAATAATTATATGAAATTAATTACACTTAATTAGTCAACACAAATGGGGATATTACAACATTCTCCCACTTGGACAATTAAGTTAATTAATGAAATCATCATATAATATCATCATGTATTCATAAGCCCTCTAAATACATTATACCGAAAGGGTACAAATGTGTAGACTCATACATACTTTAACAACAAGAAGCCTTTTATAAGCTTCAAAATGCATCATACGGACAGGGTACAAATGCGTAAACTTATAAAGACTACAACAAAAAATAGTAGTATTAGTGTGAAATGGAAATGATATGAAAACAGAATCAATATCCATCTCCATTAGGTCCATGCATCCAAACTGAATGATGCCTTGCTTCAACAGAAGCATATGAGACCAATATCGAATGTCTCATCCAACAGAATGCCATATTCATCAAAATGCGCGCAAACAAAATATGCATATATGGCAAGTAGGAATCCATTAATACAGTTATAACTGATTTCATTATACAGAGCTCCCACTCACTTAATACAGCAATGGCTCAATATGCCTCATGTAAGTGCTATGTCGTCAAAGCACTTTAGCAGCCAAACTTTCAGTTAGGCAGAATGAGCTCTTTAAAACATGTGCTCTATAATCCAATCAAGTAATGGATTCCATTATTTTCTCTCTAACAAAATCGAATGATGATATCTAAATATTTAGAGTGTGAGGAACTCCTAGTATTTTAGAGAGAAAATACTTGCTGCAGCATTACCACAGTACACCTCCAGGACTTCGAAATGGCAACCACACAAAACCAACCCTGAGATGAAATCCTACAGCCTAAATGGCCCATCATGTAGCTTTACAACATGCTACATATTTAGCCTCCACAATTAAGGATGCTGTAAGTGTTTGCTTTACATTTTCCAAAATACAGCTCCTTTATATCCATAATTTTATATATATATATATATATATATATATATATATATATATAACCAAAATAATTTTCAATATCTGGAGAGCTCGCAAAATTAACATCAGAATATCTGACCAAACTCAAAATGTCAGATTTATCAATATCAAAATACTCTCTTTTCAGCTTCCAGTTCTCTATTGCAGGATCGCTCAAGTATTTCCAAAATACACCTATAACATACACAATATCCAAATGTGTATAGACTTAAGCATACACTAATTACCCACAATAAGGCATACACAACACTCGATATGAGCTCTTTCATTTTTTTTTATCTTGAGGACTTTGAGATTTTCACAATATGTCACTTTTCACTAAATGACGTCTTATTATGAGAACAATATACAGTAGACCTACTCAACACTCAATATAGGTTCCATGAGACCAATAATGTATGCCTATTGATATGTCACGAAGAATCTCAATCCTTAAAACGAAATGGAGCCTCACTTAGATTCTTCATCCTAAAGTGACATGACGACATGAAATGTCTCATTTATTAGGTCAGTGCTACAGGCTGCTAATTGATATCATTAATTAGAGCACAATAAACACAAAACTACTCCCACTGACCTCGCAATGGATCCAGTTATCAAGCGATAACGTTCTCCTCAAAATGTCAATCTCATTAAACTTTATATATTACAATCTGGATGCCTTTTAATGTTCATAAATGAACTCCTTGAGTTCACATAAACTGTATGTTCCATCTTAGGAACTACAAACTTTTAGGTTGCTTTATTTAAAGCCTTGGCCAAATTTGGCTTTAAATCATCTACCTAATTCTTAGAGTCTCCCTTTTGTCTAAAATGATGTGACAACTGAAATAGATCCCATGCATCCTTATACAATATAGATGCTTACTCATCCTGCGTGACTAATATCTAATTTTAAGAGTTCGAATCAATATAGTCTCCTGACAAATATCAGAATCAGAAGACACATGAATCTTACATTCATGTTCTTCTGTAAAGTCAGGTGCAGGTTCTAAATATGGTATTGGGATCAATCATTGATTCCTTTGGTTGTGGCTTTTCATCATTAAAAGATAACGTATATATGGGACTGGCACAACAAAATGTACTTCAATAATGACTTTGCGGAGTTCACAACTCCCACTCTTTAAGTCATCCACTAAATAGATTGCATTGTCAGACTCAATGATTCTACTATCACATAACGATAAATGAAATCTAGAATCTTTCTAGTCGATATAATAATCAACAGAATTGCCGCTGATAGTTTTCTTGTCAAGCTTTCTTGACTATGAGTTATAGCTCTTTTGCCTTACCTTATAACCCTAAACACAGAAAGCGGCATAAAATCGGCTTAATGTCTGACTATAACTTGGGATGCATTTAGGAACTGGTCTTGCTTGGAGATCAACTTTGAATGTGAATTGCAGTTTTAATTTCACTCCACCCGAATTTTAAAGATTTGGAGTGATTAACATAAATCGTACTAGATCAGAATGTACGATTGACTGCAACTGTAATCTCATTCTATTTCAATATTCCAAGCACCGTACACTAGGCTTCAATATATATATAATCCTATAGTGCACTTAACCGAAAACCGGTATATGATTTCGCCTAGCTTCATTATACCGAACATGATATTCATCACTACTGTCTGATCATTGCCTTAAGCAGCGCAGCGGAATTAATCAGAATGCCTAAGGCCTCTATAAGATCAGATCTATTACTCCATATGACCTACATCGAAATGGTCGTTAGTAAAATGATGAAACACTTATATCCACTAAATACAATATGTGAAAATGATCTACAAATGTCGGTATACATAAGTTCCTAATCATTTCAATATCTGCTAATCATGTCCTTAATATTAGCAGCAAGATCTCCCGTAATACAATCTCTTCATGTGCCTCGAAATGTCCCTAACTCTTACGCCACTATACGAAAGATTTCCTATTTATTCTATCATAATTTGAATCGATAGTCACGTCATTCACAACTGAAGAAAACTTACCTAATATTGGGGTATAAGTCTACTAAATATCCATTACACAGAATGCCAGAATCAATACACATGTTGTTACTAAATAGAAATACTTTTCTGTTATCAAGATGAAAAGTATAAACTGACAGTAGTTCCAAAACTGGCTTCAAAATGTAACAACAATCTGGCTTTGTTTTCAATATGGATTCTAACTCTATAACCCCAATTCACCACAATTTTCCCTTATTCTATCTCCGGTTGCTTATAGCTTTATCAATAATAGCATCGGTATCCAAACACCAATAGTTAGAGGGCATATCTTCTAGATTGGATTCAAAATAAAAGCTAACAGAATGCCTTTTACACATCCCAATCTAGAGGACTCTTGTAATCTACCTCTTGTGCCCAAGATTATTACAGAAGTGGCACACATTGATATTTAGAGGTGTTGATGAAACTAGAATGGGAAATAGACTTGACAAATTTCTTTTTCTTCTAAAATGACCTTTTATTGAGACCTCTTAATAATATTTCCTTTTTGGCAGTAATATTTGGCATATGTCATCATTATGGCTAAATGAGATCTGTTAACCCGAAAGATCTCCCATTCTTGAATGACAATATCAATTTTGATATTAAAATGCCATACTTCCTTCTGCATTAAATGAGATCTGTAAAACTGGAAGATCTCCAATTCTCCATCCCAGAAGGAAGTAGTACTGAATCTGCCATATTTGTAATCAAAATCCTATAGCAACCTTTATCCATCTTATGCGAACTATTTTCTAATGGCATCCATAAATGCTTCTTGGTTATTCCTAATCGGAACACTTCCTCTGATGTACTCTTTCATGGTATACCCTATATAGTCAGAGAATTCTCACTTGAGTGTTCCTGAAATTTCAAAAATTTTGTCCTCAAAGAGCTCACATTTTTGGGTATAGAAGATAGATTGACTCTCAGGACTATTTCCTAGTTTAATGTGTCCCTAACTGTAGAGAATAATTCATACTATCTATCTAATTTGATCCTGCTAGAAATTCGATATGTGATAGTTGCACAATATGGAGGCTAGTGGAATAATTCAAGCAATATCAAAATTTATTCCACAACACACTATAGAGGATGAAACAAAATTAGTTGAATACAACCTGAATGATCGCCCACCGACAGGGTAGGAAGACCGTGTCATATCCCAACCAGAATCCTCTCAATCCCAAGCATCTCTAAAAGCAACTAACAATCCGACAGGGAGAGACTAGCCACTTCTAAAGACCTTAGTAAATTATGCAACTGCAACTATCACTATGCATTGCCTTATTATTATTATATCTTTAAAATTATCAGAATAAATCGTCAAAAAATCTTCATGACTATTCCTGCGACAGGCAAGTACTAGCCAATCCAATTAATGATTTATAATTTTAAGAATATTCACAAAATTTATTAACCAAAATTAACTACATCCAAAATATGCAATTCCTGAAGCATATGTAGTAATTTCAAGTCCAACATTAATTAATTAAATTAATTCAACATAAATGTGAATATTCAAATAATAAGGCAATTTTCATTTCTAGAGAGTTTATTTGTTTAAATAAATTATTAACGAATGAGTAAACCATAATCCAAAATGGCTCAACAAAATACCCAAATAATTTATCTAAACTTATTTAATTAGGCCAAATATTAGTAATTTATGGGCATAAATATATATTTCAAAATTTAAGTGAATTAAGAATTAAATGAGTAATTAAATTTCTAGAAATTACTCCAAAATTAATTCCTCCAAAATTCACTTATATTACATTAATTTTGGGCTTAACAACTAATTATGGCTATTAAATAAAATATGGCTTATGGCCAAAATTGTCCAAAATAATTAACCAAATGGCCCATAATTAATTAATCACATTGGCCCTTAAAATCATAATCCAAAAATGACCTATTAATTAATTATGCAAAATAACCACAAATTAATCCAAATTTAATAGCCAAATAAAATTAATTAATCAAAATGGCCCCTAAGTTAATTAGGCAAAATGGCCTCAAAATCAATTAATTTTAATTGCCCAAAATTAAATCAATACTAAATGGCCAATTAATAAAATTAAATAAATAATGCCCATAATACAACAAAATTAATTTGACCTAAATAAATTAAATATTATGGCATAATTAAAATAAACAAATGGTATTTTAATTTCCAAAATTAAAAGCCCAAAAATATTGACAATGATGGTCCAAAAAAATACACCATCCCATACAATATGGCCCAAAATCATAACCAAAACAAACTAAAAGGCCCAAAAAAAAAATGCCCAAAAATGGGCCCAAAAAATCGGTGGCCCAAGCATCAAAGGGGCCCAGCCCGTAAAAAAAAAAATTATCCCTTTTTTTTTTAATTTCCAGCTCTGGCGCGTGTCTACCACGCGCCATTAATAAACACGAGCGCGTGGGATTCACGCGCCCAAGATACTAACAGCTATCGGGCGCGTGTATTGCATGCGCCCGATCACCTTCTTCGCCCATTCGGGCGAGTTGCAGAAAAACGGATCTTTTGACCCGACCCGGCTATTTCTCTCCCCATTTCAACCATTTTCGGTCCGGAAAAAAGGGCTTTTTCATCCTAAAACCCTCTACAACAATAAATCTATAATTTTTAAGCCAAAAACACATGAAAATCGGATGGGTTTCCAAAAAATCCGAAAATACAAAAGCTTAAATGTAAGCTTTTATGGCTTCTCAGCTTCAAACAAAAATGGTTAGTGACCTTAGGGTGAGTCTGGCTCTGATGTCAATTGTTGGAATTAGTTAAATCTCACCAAGTCACTAACACGAAATTGAATCGCAGTAAAACTGACCTGAATGCGGGCGAGAGTTCAATCCCGCTATAACACATTACCGCGTTGTCGAAGCCCTCTCCGATAGCGTTCCATTGACTGTCTTCAGACCTGAAACGAAGATAAAATGAAAGAGTGAGAGAGAGAGGTAGAGAGAGAGGGAGAAACTACTCTCATCCCTCTTCAACGAAAGTTATGAAACTTAATGGGCCAGCCACATATATATAGAGGTTGAGAGTAGGGACCTCCCTCCATGGGATACATGTACAAACCCATCCCATTATAGGTTTATACACATATATTATATATTTAATATAATTATGAATCACACTTGATACAAAATTATACTACTAACAAAATAATTATATGAAATTAATTACACTTAATTAGTCCACACAAATGGGGATATTACAACAGAAACTTCAATTGTATTAGTGTGGAAATTTCAATATCTATCTGTTTATTTTATATATAATGTATTAAGTTCAAAAATTCTAATAGCTTGACACAAAAACATGGAATCGCTACTAACTATTCTAATCTAAAATGTGATTGATCACCCATTTAAACTAAGGATAAGGCTTGTTTTATAATCAAAATCATAGGTTCGGAAGTACAAGTACATGTAAGGAAAGATTAGCACCTTAACGCCCATCTTAATATGGAACTAAATAATCAAGATTATCCTAATTTTGCCTTTTACTTTAATTTTGATATAATTAAATATTGAAATTTTTTTAAAATTTCCTCTATCAAGTTGATTAGATAACTTAAAAGTTTTTCTTACTTCAAGAGTGTAATACTCTGGCCTAAAAAATGTAAAGCCTAATGACCATGACTAAAGAGTAGGGGTATAAAACGGGCCAAAGTCAGTGGGTCAATCCGTTAAACCCGCGGGCTTTGTAAGGGCTAGTTACAATTTTTTAGGCCTTTTTGTAATGGATTGGCTCGTGTGCGCAGACAATCCACATGAGCAAGCCCGTTTAGGACATTTTTTATATAATTAGTTTTTTTAATTATATTATTAATGTATTTTTGTTTCTTACAAAATAATACATGACATGATTTTATTATATTCTAACAAAAAAATGAATTCATGTAATTTTACTTTGAATTCAAACCATGGCATTATATGTATAATAGTGAAAAAAAAAATGTTGGAAGAGTTTCATGTTTAATAGAAATTTAAGTTTTTTCGAGATTGTAATTATTTATTTTAAAATATTGTAAGTGAATTGTAATTGTATTTAGATTATATTTATATATGAATTTTAATGATTTTTTAATATTTTATTTTATTTTATTTAAAAAATACTTGGCTTGTTAGCCGGCCCGGTCTACATTAAAACTGGATCGGGCATATAGAATTTGCCCCTTTTAAAAATAGGCGAGCGACCCGCATAGCACCTGCCTTGCCTCGCCCGTTTTATACCCTTACTAAAGAGGGACCTAGGCTTAGAATATTAGGGTTAAAAAAATAGAAATAAAATAAAGGGTGACATGAGTCTTTCCTCTACAAGTTGAAAGAGATATAAATATAAATATAAATATATGTATATGTGTGTGTGTATACATACATATATATATATATATATATATATATATATATATATATATATATGCAAAGAGTAGAAAGACAATGAAGCGGCACCGAGAAGAAAGAAGGAAAGAAATTAGAAAGGGAGATTGGAATTGATATTAGTGGGAGTGCAAGAAGACTAAGGTGAATAAAATCCCTTTTTAATTTTTATGGTTACATTGTGTAGTTAGGAATTGAGTTTTGAGAAAAAAAAAATATAAGGCATTGAAAATTTGGGATAAATCTGTATTTTAAAGAAAGTACTGATATTTTTAGTTTTTGTCAAATAACGTAACTCACGCCTAGTTCATAGTTTATCGAGTTATAATTGCTTAGTTAATATAGTATAAATTGTCGCTTCTATCAGATAACGTGTTTTTTTAATCTTAAATATTTTTTAATAATAGGCTCTGAGCGATTTTAAGACTCTGTTTTGATTTCAATTTAACAAGTTTGGATAAGTGATTTGATATCCCTTCGGTGTTTTGATGCCTTTAAAATTAACCTCAATATGAGTTATATTTATGAACAAATGCAATGTTTTGTCCCTTGATTTTTTTTTAAAATGGGTTAAGCATGCAGACGTATGTATATGTGATATCTTTGTTATGAATTGTGAAAGCGGTTTTGTAATGAATTTGTTAATATGATTTTATTCAAGTATATGTATATACCTATATTTGAGGGTATAATTTTTCATACAAAATATTTTGAAAAGAAATGCTAAATAAGCTTTGCATAGGATACATTTTGGATGACACATGATTTAGTTGCTTTGATCTTTGAAGTTCGTTATAATGTACTTACATATAATTTTATTTTAGAAATATGAAATATGTTTTGGAATGATGTACGAATTTTACTTTGTATCAAATATGTTACAAGAAATAATAATATTGTTTTGTATATCTTGGATAATCTGAAAATGTTTTGTTTTGTCTCTTAGCATGGTTGTGCTCTAATCTTGCTAATGAGGGTTAGATGTTGATCATGTCGACCTGTATTTTGTTAAAAGAAACTATTTTCTAACCGAACCACCAGTTAAGAATAGTGGCTTTCTATTCTATTCTGTTCTGTTCTGTGCAGCTATTAGTTGTTTTTGATATCTTTGACTCGAGCAATCGGGATTGATTGTGGTTTTTGTTCTGATTCCAAAATTCTTTAATGAAGCCAAACAAAGTATTCACTCTCATAAATGGATTGAGGCATGAAAGATGAGACGAAATTAGTGGAGGACAATGTCGTTTGGGATTTTGTCGAATTGCCTAAAGGATTGAAACTGATTAGTTGTAAATGGATTTTCAAAACCAAGCGGGATTCGAAAAGTAATATCGAAAGATATAAAGCACGTCTAGTTGTCAAAAATTTCACTCAAAAGGAAGGCATTGATTATAAAGAGAATTTCTCTCCAGTTTCATCGAAAGACTCTTTTAGAATCATTATGGCACTTGTAGCTCATTATAATTTGGAGCTATATTAGATGGATGTGAAGATAGCGTTTCTCAATGGTGACATTGAAGAAACAATTTATATGGTGTAACAAGAAAATTTCGTGTCGACTAAGTCAAAACACCTAGTGTGCAAATTAAAGAAATCTATCTATGGTTTAAAGCAAGCATCCCGTCAATGATATCAAAAATTTGATCAAGTAATCACCTCTTTTGGCTTTAAGGAGAACACTATTAATCAATGTATTTATTACAAGATCAATGGGAGCAAGTTTATTATTTTGGTGTTATATGTCAATGACATCCTGCTGGCAAATAGCGATATAGGCCTATTGCATGAAACCAAGAGATTTCTTTCAAATAAATTTGAGATGAAAAATCTTGGGAATGCATCTTTTGTTTTGGGCATACAAATCCATCGAGATCGTTCTCAAGGAATACTTGACTTATCACAAAAGGCATATATCGATATAGTGCTTCGGAGAGTTGACATTAAAAATTGTGTATCAGGAGACACACCCATTGCTAAGGGTGATAAATTCAGTTTGCTTCGATGCCCAATAAATAATATTGAAAAGGAAGAGATGCAAAAGATTCTTTATGCTTTAGCAATAAGGAATCTCATGTATGCTCAAGTTTATATGCGTTTGGATATTGTATACATAGTTGAAGTGCTTGGTAGATATTTAAATAACCCTAGAATGGAATTGGAAACCAGTAAAGAGGGTTATGCAATATTTATAGAGAACAATAGATTACATGCTCACATATCGGAGGTCAGATCATTTAGATATTGTTGTGTATTTAGACCCGATTTTACTAGTTGCCTTGATAGCACAAGATCCACTTCTGGCTATATTTTTATGTTAGCTGGAGGAGTTGTATCTTAAAAGAGTGTAAAGTAGTCACTTATAGCTTCTTCTACCATGAAAGTAGAGTTTATAGCTTGCTATAAGGCATCGAACCAGGTAATATGGTTGCAGAATTTTATCATTGGGGTATGTATTGTTGATGGTATTGAGAGGCCATTGAAGATTTATTGTGATAATAAAGCAGCAAAATTATATTCTAAGAACAATAGAAGCTTGTCCAAGTCAAAGCATATTGACATCAAGTTTCTTGTTATTAAGCAGAGAGTTCAGAGTTTTTAGATATCTGTTGAATATATCAATATGAACTCCATGATTGCGGATCCGCTTATTAAGGGTGTACCACCTAAGGTGTTTCATGAGCATATAGCTCATATGGGTGTGGTTCACTTTAATGATATGCTTGTATAGTGGGAGTTTGTTTTATTTATTTTCGTTTTTATTGAGACATTTTTTTTATTAGAATAAAGTATAGTTGTTATTGCTGAAACTTTGAAATAAAATTTTATTCTCTCAAATTGTGGTTGTTTTTTGAAAGTAGGACTAGTTAAAAATAGGCATGTTTAAGGGATCACGTTGCATGTAATTTCCATGCTACACATCCATACTTGATTTATGTCGTTAATTATATTAATATACGTAATCATTGTTAGGTCTAGTTACAAAATATATGTAATGAAGATCACTTTGATCCTATGTTACTATAATTGAAAGAAAATGGTACTATGAAGTACATCTATGAATGAATTTAAGGCTACTAGGATATTAGGATTGCATTGAAATATTGCTTCTTGTATTGATTTGTGTAGTGCTATTCCTTTGCTATTTGTATGGTGTTTGGTAGTGCTGTCTAGTGTGTTATATTCGATTGTAAAGTACGAATTACAAGTTTTTGATTTGAACAAAGATTTAATTTGGTAGTATCCCATCATTTCTTACTGTATGTCAGTATTGATAGTTCTATTAGGGAATGGAAATTCAGCTTGTGTGTCTATTGGTTATACATCAAGTTAATTAATCAAAAAATTCAAAGTGGAATCTTTGGTTGTTTTCAAGATTAGTAATTAGTGGAAAGAATTCCAATATTTCCAAGTTGTTAATTCATGGAAACCAACCCAATTTTCTGGAACCAAAATAGCAATTCAAACGGCAAAAATTAGAGAATGCTGGAACCATGCCTAATTTATGGAAATCATCCCCTTTGCCAGTGTTGAGAAATTAGAGAGTTCCAACATTCACTAAGTTAAAGTACAAGAAACAAGAATTTATTAGATATTAAAGGCTTTTGGACTGAATGAAAGTCTCAAGTATCAAGTTAATGACATAAATGTAACTAAACATAGTAAAATCTGATGAGCCTTTGATTCAGAAATATAATAACTTCTTACCGCCTTACTGTATTTACCGGGTAAAGAAAAACTCGGTGTTTCCAGCTTTGATCATGAAAATATTCATTGACAACACTTTCCAATCAAAAACTAAGTTATTTGACATCGTATTTGTTTTTAATTTTTTTAGAAACAGCAGTAAAAAATATATTTGACAGCATGTTTTTATTTTCAGAAAATGAAAATTAAAACAAAAATTTCATGTTTTCATTATTTTCGAAAATATTTTTTCATTTCTAGTACCGTTTATAAGTAAGCGAACAGAGTTTTTATATTAATATAATTTTAATATTTTTCATAATAAAAATATAAAATTAATTAATTAATTTTTAAAGTAAAATAATATTAAATTTTAATATAAAATATTATTTAATTAAAAAATAAATATTTTTAAATTAATATATTTATTTTAATATAGAAAAATTGAAAATGTAAAAAGCAATTAAATATAAATTATATTGAACCATAATATTCTATTATTATTTAATAATTATTTAATATATTATATATTTTAAATAATATCATTCATTATAATTTTGATATGTTAATAATTAATATTATTGCTAAGTACTATTATTTAATATAATTAATTATTATTTTACTAAAAAATATTATTATTTACTATTACATTCTTTCAATTAAATTTAAAATATATCACTACTACTATTAAATAATTTAATATTATAAAATAAATGAATACTTAACATTAAATAATATTATTCATATTAAATATAATATATTTTAAGAACTACATAATTTATTATAAATTAATTACTTAAATATTTTATTTAATAATTTAATATTATAACAATTAAATTAAATAATATTTTAATATAATTTAAAATAATATTTTAATATTTTTAAAATAATATTTTAATATAATTTATAATTATTAATTCATATTATTATTTAATATATAAATTTAGAATTTTACTAATCTCAATTATTATCTAATAAAAGGTAATATTAAAAAATTATTTAATATTATTTTTAATTGAATTATTTTTTTAATATTATACTCAATTATAATCTTATTTAAATTATATTAAATTTTTATATGATTAAATGAAAATATTTAATATTAGTATTAAATAATATAAAATAATATTATTTAATATTATGTACATATTATTATTTAATAAGTATATTATTTTTATTTACTTTCTAAAATTTTATTTTATGAATTGAATTATTATATCTGAATCAGATTAAATATTTTTTTTCAAAACGTAATAGTAATAACCAAATATGTTTACTTGTTTTCAGAATTTAAAAACAGAACAAAATAAAAACAAAATTTTCAAAAATAGGAAACAAGAAATAGAAAATAGGAAATGATCTCAAACAACCCCTAAATTTTCATAGAATTGTCTACCTATCTAAAGTTATGTTCAAGATAAGACAAGTAACGGTTCCTTCCTCCATGGACAATCCTTCAATGAGCATGAAGTCATAGTGAAATCCATATTTTTGCTGAAGCTAAGCTTTTAGGACTAATATTCTTTTATTTAAAAGATGATATAATGCGTGCTAGTCCCCTAAATAGCTTTAATACTTAAGTATCAATTCGGCAATTTGCTTGGCTTGTTGATCTCGAGTTTGAATCTTTAGTTCCCAGGCTTGACACCAAAAAGTCAAATACCTAAGAACAGATTACGTATGCGTGAGTTGTTTCTTGTATTAGGGATATCAGCAAGCTGCCAACATTGGTGACTGAAAAGTAAAAAATAACTAGTTGATGTTGAGGTTTGTCTTGAATATCATATTGAAAATATAAAAAAAGTTATAAGTGCTTTTTTATTATAAATGATGTGTTAAGTTTAGTTAGTAAAGTATCCCAAAAAGCTGTAAACATCAATAAAATAACTAGTTTTTAAGTTATTAAAAGAATGTAATTAAGCTTTGGGCTTTTTATAAGGAATATGCAATTTTTTTCTCTAAAAATTGCATATTGGGCTTGGAAAGATTTTACAATTTTTTTTCTAAAAATTACACGGTTAAATTTGTAAGAAGTCTATAATTTTTCTCTTAAAAATTTGCAAGATTGGGCTTATACCGTTCCCCAAAATTTTTGTGACAAAAAAAATTAGACTTGATTCTATTAACTAATAAGAGATGTTTTTCTAACCGTTGGGACCTGCTTGGAAGTTTCATATGTGAAGGAAATTAATTACTCCAAGAACGCCAAAACTGAATAAAGAAAGACTTGGATCATATTAAGTCTATTTGACCCTTCTATGTCATTGAAATTTGGTAGAAACTTCTGTAACTCTGTATACTCTATATATGGCAGTTAACTCATTCTCGCTGCTTACTCCAAAAATATACTACAAAATTATTTTCCAAAACCAAACTCTACCTTACAGTTCTAAGAGGAGAAAAAGATAGAAGAAAAGATGATGAATGAGCTGATGTCTACTTTTACTTTCTTTTATTCCACGGCAACAATGGTGTTCCTTTATGCCTTGTTCGGAGAGCACTTCCCTCAACAGCTACAAGACCATATTGAAAAATATGGCAGGAAACTGAAGAATTTTGCCTATCCTTATTCTCAAATCACTTTCGATGAGTTCATCGGAGAACATATGAAGCGAAATGAAGCCTTCACAGCAATCCAAAACTATCTCAGTGAGAAGTCCACTGCGTCTGCTAAGAGGCTTAAGGCTGAGGTTGTCAAAGATAGCCAGTCTCTAGTCCTTAGCATGGATTACAACGAGCAAGTTGCTGATGAGTTTGAAGGGATCAAAGTTTGGTGGTCTTCAAAGAGAACTACTCCAAGATCATTTCAATTCTCAGTTTTTCCTGGCGCGGATGAGAAGAGGTATTACAAGCTCACAGTCCACAACAGCCACAAAAACTCCATTTTAGACTCTTATCTCCGTCGTGTGTTAGAAAGAGGAAAACAAATTGGGAAAGATAACCGCCTGCGAAAGCTCTACTGCAACAATCCTAGCCGGCTCTGGGACGGATACAATCAGACCAAATGGAGCCATGTAGTTTTTGAGCATTATGCTACGTTTGATACTTTGGCAATGGAATCAAAGAAGAAAGAGGATATCAAGAATGATCTCCTTAAGTTCAGAATGAGGAGAGATAATTATGCAAGGATTGGAAAGGCTTGGAAACGCGGATATCTCCTATATGGTCCTCCAGGCACTGGCAAATCAACCTTGATTGCTGCTATGGCTAATCTTTTGGAGTATGATGTTTATGATCTTGACCTTACTATAGTCAAGGATAACACAGAGTTGAAGAGGCTTTTGATTGATACATCAAATAAATCAATCATAGTGATTGAGGACATTGATTGCTCTCTTTCTTTTGTTCGTACTGACCAAAGAGAGAATAACAGGAAGAAGTCAAAGAAGGAAAAAGTTGATAAAGAGATGGATCCAATCACTAAGATGATAAAAGAAGAGGAGGCAACAGATAGTAAGGTTACTTTATCAGGGGTTTTGAATTCCATTGATGGGCTTTGGTCATCATGCGGAGGTGAAAGAATCATTGTTTTCACCACCAATCATCTGGAGAATCTTGATCCAGCTCTTATAAGGAGAGGAAGAATAGACAAGAAGATAGAAATGTCTTATTGTTGCTTTGAAGCATTCAAGGTGCTAGCAAAGAATTATTTGAGGATTGATTCTCGTCCACTCTTTAAAGAAATTCGCTCATTATTAGGCACAACCAAGATGACTCCTGCTGATGTTGCAGAGAATTTGATGCCGGGGTTGGATGGTGAGAATGGAGAAATGTGTTTGAAAGGACTAATCAAAGCTCTTAAGGCTGCAAAGGTGGAACAATTAAGAAAGAAGGTAGAGGAAGAAGCTAGCAGGCCAAAAGAGAAGAGAAAGAGAAGCAACAATCCGGTAAAGAAGAGGAAGAGAAGAACCGTCCGCTAAGGATGTCAAAGAAGATGAAGACATCATGTTGTCTCCACGAAGCAGATCACAAGACATGAATATGGGGTTCGGCTTCCGTACAAATTTAGTGGCACTTATAGGGCATTCTATTAGCCTAGCGATTGAATAAGTCTATTAGACACTTCAGTAGCATTAGCGTAAGTTGTGTTGTTTTTAGTTCTTAAGAGTAGTTTTTTCATTTTGGATGTAGTCATCTTTAAAATGTAATTTCTAGTTTCTAGTTCATGACAATATATATATATATATATATATATATATATATATATATATAGCAGATTCTTATTACCAAGTAAACTTGCTGTTTTGCCTGGAATGGAAGAATAAGACCGAAATTGCCTCAAACAATCTCTTGTTAATGTTTTCTCTTCTCTATCAGAAATATCAAGGTTAAAGAAAAAAAATAAGACAAAGAAAAACACGTGCGAAGTCATGCTTAATTAGGAAAACCAGATGCTCAAATTGCCTTTTGGGCTACATATAGACTCAAATTGCATGGTTATTAATCACGGCACAGAAGAATCAAATTCAATCTGTACCCATGCCGGCTAGTTTTCTTGATGCCAAGGCTACCATTCAGACTAAATAGATCCAACACAGATTTCTTGTTTTCTTTGATCACAGAAGTAAACGATTCATGCCAAGGCTTCTTATCTTTGATCACAGAAGTAAACGATTCATGCCAAGGCTTCTTATCTTTGATCACAGAAGTAAACGATTCATGCAGGACATCGATGCCTGAGCTTTTCCCAGCTCATTGTACAATCATTCGAAGCTAAATTTTAACAACCTGCTTTGGGTATTTATAGATTTGGAGTCAACTACATGATTACTCGGAAATAAAGCTTTGCCAAGCCTTGATGATTTGCTTAATGATGATCATTCAAAAAAACTGGTTAAGGCTAATCAATCAAACTTTAACGAAAATATACACTAACTTTAAAGAAAGATTAGCTTAATAAAAAATTGAAATGCTCGTACAAATTAAAATATTCTCGTGAATGAAGCAAACCTTTTTTATGTTTTTACCACCGCCATCATTGCTAGATAACCAACAATGTGATAAGTTGCAATCACTTCCTCTTTTAACTAAATGGGTGATTTATGGCATGTTTCATCTCGACTGGCAAATAGGTAACTTGTTGCGCAGCAGGGCTAAAATAGACTGCAAACGATTCACCAAGATTATGCACTAAGAAATAAAATGCAAGAAACAAATAAACAAGGACACAAGATATACGTGGTTCGGCTTATAAGCCTACGTCCACGGGCGAAGACAACGAAAAATTTTACTATAACAAGAAGATGAAGATTACAAGTGTTTAACACTCAAACTCACAGTGCTCTCCCCATAAACCCGAGAGCAGAAGTTCTCAAAATAACCCAACACTCTCTCAAGTTTTTCTTTCTCTGGGTTTTTTGCTTCTTCTTGCACCGCTTGCTTCTCCTCTCATCATCCATATCCAACATTCAAGCCTCCCTTTTATATTGTGCAAGAGGCGGCAAACAAGGTGTGAATGCATTGGCAAATAAAGTGTGAATGCATTAATTACATGCACCAAAGTCTTGCAACATGGAGAGAGTGGTAGCCGAATTCTTCACAACTAAGAGAAGCTTGCTATTGGATAAAATAGAAACAAGTCAATCGGATTGAATGAGAGAGTTAGGCAGCCGAATTCTACTCCCTTAAGCAAGCATGCAATTCAACAAAGTTAGGTGTTGGCAACTTGAGCATTTAATGCTTGAGGTGTTGCCGGCTTGGAAGCAAAGAAAATGGTATGTTGACTTGCATTTTCCAAGTCATATTATAACACAACTTCTATAAGAAATTTCACCTGAAAAATAGGAAGGTAGCATTATGCTTGAAAAGCTACCAAGAAAAAAAAAATTTTAACATTCGACAGAAAAATAATCACATGAGAACAACTCTAAAGAAAAGTGGGCATGTTTGCTTGTTGAGCAATTAATATACCAATCAATCAATTAAAGTAAAGTTTAAAAATGTCTCAAATTCATTAATAGTAATTGAAGCTGCAAATATGCAATGATAAATTTAAAATGAATTCATAAAAAAAACTAAAGGATTATGCCAGTAGTATCATGATCATCAAAGAAAGAAACTAAATTATGCACCTTCATCAATGTCCTCTTGCTCATGATTTGGCTTTGGCCTAATAGTTTAAGTCTCTAGACTTCCTCATGTGCATAGAAAACAGTTAAGTAATTTGATCAAACAAATCAAACAGAAGCCTAAATTTATTATTTTCAAGAAAAGAATAATAGATATATTTCTGAACATTCATCAGAGCTAGCTAACAAAAGAAAAGCTGAGAGAGTACCATGTGATCTCAGTATTCTGGCATGGCGATGAATGAACTGATACAGTATTTTGAGAATTAATGAGCTATCAATTGCAACTGTCTTGAGCCTAACTGGTTTCCCAATTGAATGTTTATTTTAATCTAGCACCAAGATGCAGCAAGCTTTGGCATATGGCGACTTGCATTTTTATTGTACAATAATCGGAAACCAATAAATAAGTAAAAGTAGGAATAAAGCAAAAGACGAAAATAAAGTTAGATGATCATTTCATTGGCAGCAGAAGTTACATACCAATTGTAGAACAGGAATAGTTGTACTCAACTTTAGTTATAGATTCACCAACCTGCAATAAAGAAAAAAGAAAAACATTTTGAATCTCCTTTCATTTCACGACATCATGAATCTTAAAATACTCTCTTTCAATCAAACATCTGGGCTAAAAGATCTGTAATGTCTATTTTAACCATAGTTTTGCAACTCAACCACAAGCTTTCCCATGGACCTAAAAAAGAAACATTTAAATAAAGAAAGAAACTTTTTATAATGGTTTTAAAATTACAAATTTTAAATGCCATTTTCATTAGTACAATTATCCCATAACCTCTAGAACCCAAAATATCAAATCAAGTTATTTCTTTGATTTAGTCATTAGCCTTACATGTCGAATTCATACTAAATAAAAGAAGGGTTTGTATATGATGCACTGACAGTGTATCTGACAGTGTATAGTTTTCATATACTGTCAATGCATCAGAGGTTGACACCTCATCAATTGGCAAATTAAAAAATATGCCAAGCCTTTAAAAGTAAATATAAATAAATTTTTCGAATTTGCTCATAAGGGCCTATTGATAAGGTATCAACCTCTAGTGCATTGACAGTGTATAGAAACTATACACTGTCAGTGCATTATATATAAATCCATAAAAGAAACCAATTTAATGATATTGACATTACCTTGCTATCAGAAATTTTGAGAAACTCAACATGGAAAAAAAGTACTTCTAAAAAGCCATTCGAACCACCATTCTAATATTCTATCAATGATCTCGACTGGAATCTTCAACGGTTCCTACCATTTCTTAGCATAAAAGAATAGGTTGGTGAAACACACAACAGAGTGGACAGCGAGTACTTGCACGAATGCCAATTATTTCAGCCTCTAAAAGAAGAAGATATTGATTTCTTGTTTTATTACGAGTAAAACATTACTTCTATTATTTGCATTATCTTTTTGGATTAACAATTTTGTTTTCTATTGAGGAACAAAAGAAGTTTCTTATTCTTTATAGACTTAGGCCTACACCAAATATTGCCTCTAGAAAACAAAGACATTGATTTCATGCTTTATTATGAATAGAATATAACTTCTATTATTTGCATTATATACCTAAGCCTACTTCCTTCTGCTTTAACTTTATCCATGAGATTTTGTTAGTAAGCCTACAGGGCCGACATTGGTTACAGAAAGATGTGTTAGCTTTACCGAGGCATATGCTTGATAATAAACATTCGAACTTCCTCAAATAATTTATTATGTTTTTTGCCTGAGCACTGATACTGTTTTTTAATCTTTAAATGTCAATCAACAACAATAAGTAAATTAAAAAAAGAATTGAAATTTAAATAGCCAAATATAGGAGAAAAAAAGAAATATGTAATAAGAAGTTAGAGTCTCCTTGAGCCATGACTGAAATCACTGGATTTGAGATTGTAGAAACAAGTTGCAAAATTTTCAATGTCTATTTTGCTTTGTTAATTTTCGAATTTCAACCAAAAAAGGAAAAAAGGGAAAAAACTCAGTTTGATAACTTTTTAAAAAAAAATGAAATTTTCATTGTCCAACAACAATGTTTCCACCAACACCAACCAAACAAAATTTGCAACAGACAACAAAATTACACAAACCATATCCTATAATTCGAAAAAAAAAAGTAGAATAATAAAGCTTTACTAACCAAACATTTATAATTCTAAATACAATTATATACAAAGCTCAATAGCAACCAATAATCTCTACACCAAAGAAATATCTAACATTTTTAATAGCCTAAATCTAATACCAATAATGAATTATTAATTAAACAATTGATCTAGATGCACATTACTTTGTTCACATATTTTGCTAAAAATTGCATGAACAACTTAAGCAGATAAGATGGAACATATAGTCTGATCATTATCTTCGGCTGCATATATATCACAACTGACTAATTTTTCAAAGTATTGAAATGTGCAGAACAGCTGAGATCGTTAACTAAAATCATTAAAACTCAGAACACTGGACTCCGAATATGTATTGGAATTTTTGCTGAATTTTTCTAGCAGATTTCCCTCATTTTCATTTTTAGGGATGGTCAAAAACCAAAACCGAAAGAGACATAAAAAAGAAAAAAAAACCTCATACCTTAACATTGCAAATTTTGGAGAAAAGAACAAAAAATTTGATCATCTGTTTTAGCAAGGATTACCCTTTTTCCCTTTTTTCTTCTTTCTTCATCTTTAATCTCCCCTTTCCCTAGCTCATTTCCTTAAAATGATCTCTAACTCTTTCCTATGTCAAAAAAGATAACCTAGAATCACACTCCAATCATATAAAGAGAAATTAAAAGCTGAATAAAAAATAGGAAAAGAAATGAAAGGATAAAAAACAAATGAGAGACAGAAGCAGCAAATAAAAAGGGGAAATTGAAAAGAAAAAACAAATCTAAATCCAAAAGGAAAGCTACTCAAATAAATGGATTCAAGCAGTAAAAGTTTCATGTTCCTTTAAATTTTTTTAAAGAACACACGTTGAACATTGGAAATATAAATCAATTAAATAGTATGAAGCAAAGCTGAATCATTAACTTAAAATTTGAAATAAAAGGAAACATATAAGCAAAGTTTAAAGACATGAAAGGAATACCTGATTGAAGGAGAGAACAAATCCATTTTTCTTCTTCAATTACTTCGTTTTCATCTTTTTCCAAATGTTTCTTTACTTAGTATTCCAATGAGAAACCTGAATTTAGTTATGATGCTAACTTGATATTCTCAGCATTTTTCTCTATCGCAGAGGATGAGAAAGAAACAAAAAAGCATCCAGAATCTCTGGAAGGTGCGAAGTCACCTCTCCAAAATGAAGTAAATATTTGCTCCCCCTTTATTTTTCTTAGTGGAAAATAAAAATTGTAAAAAAAAAAAGGGAAAACAAAAAATAAATAAAATAAGAAAGGAAAATCACCAAAAATGGAGATGCATCGTCAGTTACATCTACACCCATTTCATCGTCATCTTCATCATCTTACAAACCCAACAAATTCTCATCCCAAAGCAATGCCAAACCTGAAATTTCAAAGATGATATATTATAAATAAAGATTAAAAACCCAAAATTTGGAAAAAAATAAATCAAGCGCTCAAACAAATATAGGAAAAACAAACATTCAAAAACAGAAAGAACCCACACTTTCAGCTTTGGATCAACTAAAATAAAAACTGGCCGAGACTTGAAAGCGAGAGGAAGAAAGGAACACAAACTTTTGAAAAGGAGCTTTGAATAAACTAAAACACAAAAAAAGAAAGAATTGGATGAGAAGAAAAGTTTTTTTTTTCATTTTCTCTATTTTGTCCATTAAATCTTCATCATCTGATTTATCTCCCTCTTCCATTCGAGAGTTTTGCATGAGAAGAGGGTGTAAGAGCAATAGATTTATCCATTCGATTAAAGCAAGTCTGACACAGAAATAAGCATCACTAAAAAAATCCATACCGAGAAGATAAGCATGAGATGAATTGACCCATTTACACTAAGAGAGTGAGACCCATAAGGCATTCAGATTCTTAGATAGTATATTAAACGATAGAGACCCACAACTGTACAAATTAAATAGTAGGTACAGTTTAACAAGGAAATGACTATATTGAAAAAAAATTTATTTACAAAAATCACAACAAAAGAAAAAAGAACACCGACAACAAAAAAGGGCAAGAGAGAGATTCAATAATTGATCGACAACAATAAGTTGGATACCCAATATAATTACGATAAAAAAAAACGAAAAAAATATTTTCGCAACACGCTAAGAGGGAAGAAAAGAAAAAAAAATAATAAAGCGAAGAACAAAACAGTCAATATAAAAAAGCAAACACTGAAGAAAGAGGGAGGATTGTATAAAATGGTTACTCCACATCACTATATATCACTTTCATTCAAATCATGTCACGTAATCACATTGTAAAAAAAAGTCAATCATTTATTACACATCACATGTAATAATTAAATGATTAATATTTATTTCAAGAGAATCGTTAATGATTTTGATAATAACTCATTGACTTTTTTTAATAATGTGATTACATAACATGATTTAAATAGAAGTGATATATACTGACGTGATGTAACTGTTTCATACAATCCTATCTCAATAGACTTATTCAAGTGCTAGGCTAATAGAATGCCACTATAATTGCCACTAACTTTGTACAGAAGCCAAACCCCATATTCATGATTTGTGATCTGCTTCATGGAGGCAACATGATGTTTTCATCTTCTTTGACATCCTTAGCGGACAGTTCTTCTCTTCCTCTTCTTTACCAGAATGTGGCTTCTCTTTCTCTTCTCTTTTGGCCTGCTAGCTTCTTCCTTTACCTTCTTTCTTAATTGTTCCACCTTTGCAACCTTAAAAGCTTTGATTAGTCTATTCAGACACATTTCTTATCCAACTTTGGCATCAAATTCTCTGCAACATCAGCAGGAGTCATCTTGGCTGGACCTAATAATGAGAGAATTTCTTTAAAGAGTGGATGAGAACCAATCCTCAAATAATTCTTTGCTAGCACCTTGAATGCTTCAAAGCAACAATAAGAAATTGCTATCTTCTTGTCCATTCTTCCTCTCCTTGTAAGAGCTGGATCAAGCTTCTCCAGGTGATTGGTGGTGAAAACAATGATTCTTTCACCCCCGCATGATGACCAAAGTGCATCAATGAAATGCAAAACCCATGATAAAGTAACCTTACTATCTATTGTCTCTTCTCCTTCTATCATCTTAGTGATTGGATCCATCTCTTTATCATCTTTTTTCCTTCTTTGACTTCTTCTTCTGGTTATTCTCTTTTTGGCCAGTAAGAACAAGAGAAAGAGAGCAATCAATGTCCTCAATCACCATGATTGATTTATTTGATGTTTCAATCAAAAGCCTCTTCAACTTTGTGTTATTCTTAACTGTAGTAAGTTCAAGATCATAAACATCATACTCCAAAAGATTAGCCATAACAGCAATCCAGGTTAACTTGCCAGTGCCTGGAGGACCATAAAGGAGGTATCCACGTTTCCAAGCCTTTCCAATCCTTGCATAATAATCTCTCCCCGCTCTAAACTTAAGGAGATCCTTCTTGATTTCCTTTTTCTTCTTTGCTTGCATTGCCAAAGTTTCAAACGTAGCAGGATGATCAAAAGCTACATGGCTCCATTTGGTCTGATCGTGTCTGTTCCAGTGCTGGCTAGGATTGTTACAGTAAAGCTTTCGCAGGCGGTTATCTTTCCCAATTGCTTTTCCCGTTTCTAACACATGAGGGAGATAAGAGTCGATAATGAGTTTTTTGTGAATGTTGACGACAGTGAGCTTGTAATTCCCCTTCTCACCCATCCCAGGATAAATTGAGAATTGAAATGCTCTTGGAGTAGTTCTGTTTGAAGACCACCAAACTTTGATCCCTTCAAACTCATCAACAATTTCCTTGTAATCCATGCCAAGGACTAGAGATTAGCTATCTTTGACAGCATCAGCGTTAAGCCTCTTAGCAGATGCGGTGGACTTGCCACTGAGATAGTTTTGAATTGCTGTGAAGGCTTCACTACGCTTCATATGTTCTCTGAAGAACTCATCGATGGTGATTTGAGTATAAGGATAGACAAAATTCGCCAGTTTCCTGCCACATTTTTCAATATGGTCTTGTAGCCGTTCAGGGAAGTGCTATCCGAACAAGGTATAAAGGAACTCCCAAGTTGCCGAGGAGTAAAAGAAAGTAAAAGCTTTCATGGCTAACTTTAGCTTGGCACCAGATCTTTCATCATTTTTTCTTCTATCTTTTTCTCTTCTTAGAAATCTAAGGCAGTGTTTGGTTTTGGAAAACAATTTTGTAGTATATTTTTGTTATAAGCAGCAAAACTGAATTAGCTGCTATATATAGAGTAAACAGATAGGTACTAAAATTTCCTCACCACTACTACTGAAGTTTCTACCAAATTTCTATCTCATAAAAGAGACAAGTAGACTTAATTTGATCAAATGAAATCAAGGTCTTTCTTTATTCAATTTTGGTGTTCTAGGAGTATTTGATTTCCTCTGCATAAGAAACTTTCAGGAAGGTCCCAACTTGCTATTACCATTTATGGCAACTTGCTGATCTCACTAATACGAAAAACAACAAAAGCATACATAATCAATACTATTAAAGTTAGTGACATTTCCGACTTCCTGGGAAAGCCACGTTCACGTTTATGTTGTGATTGCCTCTTTTTTACGCGTTTTCGCTTTCTTCGAGAGAGAGGTGTAACGACCCTTTTTACCAGAATTATGTACCAAAATTTTCCTCATTCCTACTTGCATTGTTGGGCTGTACATAATGTCTCAAAATCAACTCTTAGGCTAAGTTTATAAGAGCTATATATACATCCTTCAACATTTGGTCCCAATTCAAATATTCTAAATGAGTATGCATTCATCAACGCAAAACTTTACACTTGACTAATATGTAACCATCAAGTTGCATGCATCGCTATAGAACGTAGATATATCATGTAATTCCTATTGCTACATCCCCATGTTCTAAAAGTACTGAAAATGCAAGTCTGAATATAAGTTAAATAGCTGCACATAATATACCTCCAAGGTAGAACCAAAAGCCTTGAAAGACGCTATAACTCCCCGCGTATATGCTCCTACTACAAGTAATCTGGAAGGTGGAGGAGGGGATGAGCTTTTTGGAAAGCCCAGTAAGAAATAAATATAAGAGACGGATACTAAATTTCTATATGCACGTTCAAAATATTCATTTAAAAACTCAAATGCTGCAATTCATAAAGTTTGGAAATCAACGTGCTTATGCAATATGTCATAAAGCAGTTCATTCAAAACCATCGATAAACATTACAATTCGAAACATACTTCTCATTATAACATCCAAATTCCATAAAGGCATAAGTACGAAATGAGCATATATATTGTAAACTGGAGACATGATAACTAAGTGAAATCAAGCAGTTCAATTATTCCCGTGAGGGAGAATATAGTCGACATATGGCCATAGTCCAGAGGGGTCCACAATGAGCACTGATCAGGTGTCTACTAGGCCCGCTGTGGACTGGATCAAGGTCACACAGCAATAGAAACTCTACTGTAGATTGGATCAAAATCATACAGTAGCCCAAAACATTATCTACACTGGACTGGATCAAGGTCACACAGTAGTCCAAAACATTATCTACACTAGACTGGATCAAGGTCACACAGTAGTCCAAAACATTACTACTATGATTATTAGTCATGTCTCAAAACATTTCCATGCATATAGTTTCCAAAATAAATACGAAGCTCAATGATTTCTATGAAAATGGGACTTTTCGAATATAGCTTCAAACGTAGTTAAAATCCTGCCATTTCATACTTATTTTCAAAACAAAACTTGCTAGAGGAGTGTTATTCCAAATCATTTTCATTAACTCTAGCTCATTTTATGAATCAATATTGTACAAAAATCCGATAGCATAACGACTTAATTTTAGTAAAAACCTCCTGCAAAGAAGATACAGTTCATTAACCACAAGCAGTTGATTTTAATAGTTCATTTAGTATCCCCTACGTTTCCGATATATATTCCTCACCTAAAGGTGTAGCACAAGTATAGCAATGGCGCCCTTTTTCTTCTTGATTGCCCCTTTACCTAGTCGTTAATTTAGTTTGTTAGTGTCCCCCACCTTGTATCCTTTTTTCCTACATTAAAGCATAAATGAATAACATTTACATTATCAATTTATCTTAAATAAGTTTACATTTTTCTTTTGGGTCACTTAAGGAAGTGTATATATATATATATATTTCTTAAAGTTTCCCTTAAGTGCCTTACCTTGCTTATTCTCTCTTGGTTGACAACTAGTTCTTTGCTTTCTCAAATTTCCTTTCTCCACATAATCCTACATCAAAGACCATATATATGCATGTTTAGCTTTAAAATTATTAACATATTGTCTCCTCATAAAATCCTCATTTGAACTTCTTAATTTATATATATATATATATAAATCTATATATTTTTCACCACAATTCTAATACCTTTTTGCTTCTCTTATAATATTAAGTAATTAAACTCAAATACATTAAATATACTTACTCTTCTTCTTTTCCCTTTCTTTGTTCAGCTTTCAAGCACATGAAGTAGTCAAAATGAGGATAAATGTAACATCCCAAATCCACTGTATAACATAATATTTACTTATAAACTCCACTTACTTATCGGTTGGGCTGTCTGTGATGCTTAACAACTCCTAACATTTTAATAAGAATTAGTATTCTTATTCTTCGTACTTATATGGAAATATAAATGGTTACATTATTTCCTTAAGATGTATATACATTCCCTTCTATTTAAAGTAGTACTGTACAATTTTACTGAATATATAAAAGAAAATAATGTACCTTCGATATCGAATCTCTGGAAGGAAATTTCCTTAGTCCAAAATCAATAATCTGTGGAGTGGAAAAATAAGGAGTGAGCGACAACGTGCTCAATAAGGAAGGTTTATGCTGCTTTATACAAATAAAACTATATTCCCCCAAAACGTTTATTTTTTTTAACAATAAACCCAGTAGGGAAAACAATGGATATAGTAAACAATCGTTGATAGTCAAATCATTGGCTAACAGTTTACAATGTAATGTAGTAAACAGTAAATAGGATTCAATAAATCCTCTCAATAAATAGAAATCAGTAAGTTGAGACTAGGCATCACCCAACGAATAAATCATGCTCTCATCGTTCCCTCTCCCCCTCCGGGAACGTACTAATCATCCCCACAGGGATACAGGAGATCTATGGCCATAATCTGTAGGTGGTCCTCGGGTCCACTTGCCAGGTGACCTCGAGACCTCTGATGACTTGGCGGGTCCATCAGCCTCGTAAATCATAATGCATGAAACTAGGGGCCCAAAGTCTCAAAATCAAGTTATATCTCACAAAGCACCTTTAACGAATTATTTCACCAATTTATCATTTTCTCAAAAATGATTTATTTTCCAAAAAGGTTTTATATTTTCAATTTATAAAATAGTAAAAACAGCCCATTTTCATTGAGAAAAATGCAAATTGAAACCTGTTCGCCCTTGGTCAGCTCGTCCATTAAGGCTCGCCCATGGTCAACTCGCCAGTGCGGTGAACTAGTGTTCGCCCGCCAACCTTAGCGTTTAAAAACAAGTTAAACTGGCTCGCCCATAGCGGCTCGCCCATGGTCAGTTCGCCCATTATGGCATTGCCCCATGGTCAACTCGCCCAATGCGGCACTTCTATGGTCAACTTGCCCATTTTTATTAAAACATGAGTCGCTATCTGTGGCTCGCCTGGATTTCTATGAAAACAAGGTCGCTCGCCCAAAAGAACATAAAGGGTTCGCCCACCTTGGCTCGCCCAGAGTTTATTAAAACAGGGGTCGCCCGCCTCAAAACAACATTAAAGGGTTCGCCCACTTTGGCTCGCCCACCTTTTACCAATTCGCCCAAATCATATTAGGGGTCGCTTTATAGCTCGCCCAAGATCAAAACAATTTATCAAATAATGCATGTCATAAACCAAAATATTTCTCAATATTTTCATAATATTTACTCCACAGGACATGCATTCACTTCACATACATCTCCCTTACTTGGCCTTACGAAGCTTAGCTTCCCGCTCGCCCTTATCAATTCTCAATTCCTGGCTGCAAAATAAATTATGAAAACTATGAATATTTCTGTCCGAATCTTTCCAATACTGTGGCGAGACTTGAGGCTAATCCTCTAGCTCGCCCAATATACTCGCCATTCATATAATGGCTTATGCATTAGAGCTAGCCCAACATTCCACTTGCCATGACTATGCATTTGAGTTCTTTATTTCCTACTCACCTCATTGGCGATGACTAATGTTTCACATGGGCGATCATAGTAGTAGCCATTCTCGCCCTTTTGGGCGGTCACAGTTTCCATGTATTTTGGGCGATCATACGCCCTCGCCCATTCGGCTATCAGTCTGATTATCCAAAAAATGTTGGCGAACATGTATATCGCCAATTCATGCATATCATAATACTCGCCTCCTCCTTTGGGTGAGTACCCAATTCCTTTGCTCGCCTATTTGGCAAGCAGTTGGATAATCCCGTTCGTCCATCGTGTTTCCTCTACTCACGTTACATATGCATAACACAGCAGCTTAGGTTCAACCATTAACGTCCCCAAACATTAAGAATTTAGCCATGTTAACTTACTACATACTTTCATGCCAAGTAATATACCTACACATCTCCTACTTAGCATATCATTACTATAAACCGAGGATTAAATACATACAAAGTTGGCTGGAAATTTATTTACCTGGTTTGATTAAGCCAACACAACTCACAACTTGTTTTATTGTTCCACACATCAGTCCTCCTCTCCTTGATTCACTTGGATGGTTTTATGAGTGAAGGAAAATACATGAAAGAAGACTATTAGCTTAGATAGCAAGAGAGGAATTCTTGTCAAGTAAATGAGAAAGAAATGGACTAAGATGAGGCAAGAGAAATCGGTGATGTTGATCTTGAAGAGAATTGTATTACATTTTGTTTAGCTTAATCAACTTTTATAGCCGGCTATTAGGTCTCGTAGCTTCCAATCTCTTTGCTCATCACTTTCCTTGCTCATTAATGGTTAAAGAAAATATGGCAAATCCAAGGAGATGGCGGGGTGCAAATTTTCTACTCTCATTAAATGGTGAAGACAATTCCAGCCAAAAGGAACGGCTAGGGGAAGCCTCTTGCTGCAGTCCGTTTGACTAAATTTTCTCTTCTTTTCTCCTTCCTCTCCATGCCATTTCCAGCCACTATTATTGACTTTTATCTCATTTGTTCTTCCTTTGTCTGACAACCATTATTCCCTTTCACACCTTCCATTCGGTTCTAGGCTTGATTCTTCATAATTGTTCATGCTTCCTTTAATGCTTTCACAACATAAATATAACCTTTTTATCAAGATTAAATCCCATCTATTTCTTGTTGCACTTTGATATTTGTTTTTCTTTCTTTTATACACCATACTATAAATCATAATTTCTAATAATTAAAATGAAAAGTGGAAATTTCACATTCAATGATTCTTTAATTTCACTAAAGGAATTTATTTCCACTATCAATCATGTACAAATATGGTGTACAGTGTAATAAAATCGGGTTTCACATTTCTCCCCACCTTAAGAAATTTGGTCCTCCAAATTTAACTCGGACCTATCACTGAAAGAGCTCTGGATACCTCTCACGCATAAGGCTCTCTAACTCCCAAGTAGCCTCCTCCTCGTTATGATACTGCCAGAGCACTTTAACCAAAGAATCATCTTAGATCGCAATACTTTATCCTTCCTATCCAGGATCCGTACCGGTTTCTCAACGTAACTCATGTCCTCTCTGATCTCCAGTGGCTCATGTCAAATCACGTGAGAAGGATCTGGATGGTACTTTCTCAACATCGAGACATGGAATACGTTATGCACTCCTGACAACTCTGGTGGTAGTGCTAACCAATATGCCATATCTCCCACGCGATCTAAGATCTCATAAGGCCCAATGTATCGGGGACTCAACTTTCCTCTCTTCTTGAATCTCATTATACCTTTGGAAGGTGAGACCTTTAAAAATACATAATCACCCGCTACAAACTCTAATGGTCGGCGTCTGGTATCTGCATAACTCTTCTGCCGACTCTGAGCCGTTCTGAGCCTCTCACAAATTATCCGTACATCGCAGGAAGCCTGTTCGACCAAATCGGGAGCTAACAGTTTACGGTCCCCCACTTGTTCCCATGCTATCGGGGATCTGCATTGTCTGCCATACAAGGGCTCATACAGTGCCATGCCGATACTCGTATGAAAGCTATTATTATAAGCAAATTCTGCCAGGGGTAATTGATTGTCCCATGAGCCTCTAAAATCCAGTGCACACGCTCTCAACATATCCTCGAGCGTCTGTATCGTACGCTCGGATTGTCCATCAGTCTGTGGATGAAAAGCGGTCCTAAAATTCAGCTGGGATCCCATAGCCTCCTGAAATCTCTCCCAAAAATGAGAGGTGAAGCAGGAGTCTCTATCAGAGGTGATACTCATTAGAACACCATGTAACCTCACTATCTCCCTGACATATAAATCGGCCAATGCACTAACTGAATCTGTAGATCTCATGGCTAAGAAATGAGTAGACTTAGTCAATCTATCTATTATCACCCAAATAGCATCATACCCCTTCCGGGTTCGTGGTAATCTCATAATAAAATCCATAGTAACATGCTCCCATTTCCACGTAGGAATCGATAATGGTCGAAGCATACCTGCCGGCTTCTGATGTTCAATCTTAATCTGCTGGCATGTTAGACATCTAGCAACAAAATCAGTGATGTCTTTCTTCATTTTAGGCCACCAATATACTCTCCGAAGATTCTGGTACATCTTAGTACTGCCCGGATGTAACGTAAATCTAGAGGTATGGGCCTCTGATAAAATCAAATCTCTAATATGTTAATCACCGAGAACACATATCCGACCTCTAAACCTCAGTATCCCATCAGTGCCAATCTCAAAATTCGACTCAACTCCCATCTGAATCTGACTAACAATCCTAATGCAATAATCATCACTCCTCTTAGCTACTTTAATTCGATCCATCAAATCTGGCTCTATACGAAAACTAGCCATAAATCCATACTGGTAAGAGGAAATGACTGTCAAGCTGAGGTTAGAGAACTGCTCTATCAAATCATGTGTCCCTGATCATCATGTAAGATACCATGCCAACATGCTTACAGCTCAGTGCATCTGCTACTACATTAGCTTTACCTGGGTGATACAAAATCTCACAATCATAATCCTTTAACAGTTCCATCCACCGTCACTGTCTCAAGTTCAACTCTCGCTGCGAGAATATATACTTCAGACTCTTATGGTCTATATATATCAGAAATTTCTCCCCGTACAAGTAATGCTGCCATATCTTCAGTGCAAACACTACTGCGGCTAGCTCCAAATCATGTGTCGGGTAATTTCTCTCATGATCCTTTAACTGTCAAGAACCATAGGCTATAACCCGACCATGCTGCATGAGTACACACCCTAAACCTTGAGCGGATGCATCGGTATACACCATAAATCCACCTGATCTGTTAGGAAGGGCTAATATGGGGGCACTAGTCGATCTCCTCTTAAGCTCAAGAAAACTACGCTTACACGCGTCATTCCACTCAAACTTCACATCCTTACGTGTGAGTCGTGTCAATGGAGCAGCAAGTCTAGAAAATCCCTCCACAAATCTGCGATAATATCTGGCAAGACCCAAGAAACTTCGTATCTCGGTAACTGTGTTAGGCCTTTCCCATTGAACAATGGCCTCTATCTTGGACGGATCAACTGACACCCCGTCCTTCGACACTACATGTCCGAGAAATATAATATGGTCAAGCTAGAACTCGCATTTACTAAGTTTAGCATACAATTTTCGGTCCTTGAGGGTCAGTAATACAATCTGCAAATGCTGCTCGTGCTCCTTCGGAGTCTTAGAATAAATCAGGATGTCATCTATAAATACTATGACAAACTTATCCAAAAAGGGATGAAACATTTCATTCATCAAACTCATAAAAGCGGCAGGGGCATTTGTCAGCCCAAAAGGCATCACTAGGAACTCATAGTGACCATAGCGAGTCCGAAATGATGTCTTATGCACATCCGACTCCTTAATTTTCAACTGGTGATAGCCTGATCGGAGATCTATCTTGGAAAATACCTGTGCACCCCTGAGCTGATCAAATAGGTCATCGATCCTAGGTAGTGGATACTTATTCTTAATGGTAGCCCGATTCAACATCCGATAATCTATACACAACCGGAGACTACCATCCTTCTTCCGATCAAATAATACTGAAGCTCCCCTTGGTGACACACTGGGACGTATAAATCCCTTATCTAATAACTCTTGGAGCTGCTTCTTAAGCTCATCTAACTCAATCAGTGCCATCCGATATGGGGGTCTAGAAATCGGCTCCGTACCAGGTACTAACTCGATCATAAACTCCGTCTCTCGCTCCGGTGGTAACACTGGTAAATCTTCTGGAAATACATCCGAGAAGTCCTTGACCACAGGAATCTCTTGAATCTCTGGATGTTTCCTCTCTACATCCTCCGCACTAGTAATATATCCTTCATAAACATTCATACACAACCACAATTTCAGTACCCATGTCATTTTACAAACATATATTCACATACTTTTTATTAATTTATAATAACTTTACAATGTACTTTTCGGGATGAGAGAAGGTAATAAACTTAGTATTACAATCCAAACTAACATGGTTCGCAGCTAACCAATCCATACCCAAAATGATATCAAAATCATATATATTCAACAAAATTAGGTTAGCTGTCATAACCTTCTCTCCTATAGTCAATTTACAGTTCCTATATACAACATCTGTCCCCTGGAAATCATTAAAAAGAGTTTTCACTTGCAAAGTATACTCTAACAACTCCGGCTCTACTGGGGTCCTGTTAGCATATGTAGGCGATAAGAACGAATGGGTAGAACCTGGATCAAATAAGGCAATTACGGGAATATCAAAGAGATAAACCTTACCTTTAATCACATCAATAGAGGCATCGGGAGTCTCCTGATCCATCGCGTACACCCGACCCTAAGTCACAACCTTCTTACCCTTCTCTGCGGCTGTCGCCCACCTAGGCTGTGAGGGTGTCGCTTTCTCTGGCTCATTCTGAGCTGCCGGGGCCGCTATCGGAGGTAATGCAGGAAGAATAGTAGAAGCAGCTGATTCTCTGAGCATCTGCCAATTCTTGATAAAGTGCCTCGTCCGTCCACAATTAAAACATGCCTTAGACATTAAAGGACAAGGGCGTAACCCATGTGACCTTCCACAATGTGTACATAAAGGCGCAACACTTCTCTGGGTAGTGGTGGGGCCACTAGTAGGAGTAGAAACTGCTGGTCTATTAAATCTGCCCTCTAAATTTTGTATGCCCATAGGTCTAGTCCTCTTAGGCTGCTCTCTACTATATCTATTCTCCAAGAATCTCTTACCCTTATCTTTGCCTTTACTTTTACTCTTGCTACTGAAATCCAGCTGGAACTGCTCATAATCCCTCTCACATAGCTGAGCCCGTCAAACTATCTCATCATAAGTCTGTATATCAAATGGGGCTAGCTTCACTCTGACAGATGGCCTCAAACCAGTCCTAAACCTCGCAATCTTATATATGGTATTTGCACTAGTCTGTGGATCGAAACGGCTTAATGTAGTAAATTTGGCCTCATACTCGTCCACTGACATGATGTCCTAAACTAAATCCATGAATTCCTACTGTAATTTTTCCTGAGCAATGTCAGGAATATACTGCCTCCGAAAAGCATCCACAAAAATATCCCAGGACAGATCCTGATGCTGAGCAAATAATACGGTCTGAGTGGCCTTCCACCAATGTCTCGCATCATCTGCCAACTGGAACACTGCTAGGCCTACCATCTCTGTCTCTAAACATCTCATAATCTTAAGTAATCTCTCAATGTCAATAATCCACTGTTCTGCTACCAATGGATCCCTAGCTCCCTTAAATTTTGGCGGAACTAACTTCTTAAATGATTTCACCAATGCCACATCACAATACGACTCCACATCTCTAGGCCGCCGAATCAATGGCTGTTGTGGAGCTACCTGTGGTTGAGGTGCCGGTGGTGGAATAGGCTGAGGCTTGGGTATATCTGGTGCCGGCTATGGTGGTGTTGGCGCCTCTACTAGAGCTGCAGGAGCCACGGCTCTCTCCCTTTACGCCCTATCCGCGGCTCTATCCGCCTGATACATAGCCATGAAATCAGCTACTAACCTCTCTACTCGGCTCACGCGAGTATCAATGCTCTCTGGCTGTATAGGAAGTGGAGGTCCTGGGGTAGGTTCCGGTGTCTACGGTTCCGGAATCTGTGCTGCCCTTCCCCGGCCTATATCTCTAACTGAGCGTGTCACCCTCCTTCTTCCACTCATATCTGTACCACAGGGATCATTTATCACTTATCATTAGTATATCAATTATATATTCAGATTATACAGTACTACAGGGAATGTTTACTATTCACTTTTCGTTTTAAGCATCACTATACATCTGACCAACCCTGCTCTGATACCATTAAATCTGTAACATCTCAAATCCACTGTATAACATAATATTTACTTATAAACTCCACTTACTTACCGGTTGGGCTGTCTGTGATGCTTAACAACTCCTAACATTTTAATAAGAATTAGTATTCTTATTCTTCGTATTTATATGGAAATATAAATGGTTACATTATTTCCTTAAGATGTATATATATTCCCTTCTATTTAAAGTAGTACTGTACAATTTTACTGAATATATAAAAGAAAATAATGTACCTTCGATATCGAATCTCTGGAAGGAAATTTCCTTAGTCCAAAATCAATAATCTGTGGAGTGGAAAAATAAAGAGTGAGCGACAACGTGCTCAGTAAGGAAAGTGTATGCTGCTTTATACAAATAAAACTATATTCCCCCAAAACGTTTATTTCTCTTAACAATAAACCCAGTAGGGAAAACAATGGATATAGTAAACAATCTTTGATAGTCAAATCATTGGCTAACAGTTTACGATGTAATGTAGTAAACAGTAAATAGGATTCAATAAATCCTCTCAGTAAACAGAAATCAGTAAGTTGAGACTAGACATCACCCTACGAATAAATCATGCTCTCATCGTTCCCTCTCCCCCTCCGGAAACGTACTAATCATCCCCACAGGAATACAATAGATCTATGGCCATAATCTATAGGTGGTCCTCGAGTCCACTTGCTAGGTAACCTCGAGACCTTTGATGACTTGGTGGGTCCATCAGCCTCGTAAATCATAATGCATGAAACTAGGGGCCTAAAGTCTCAAAATCAAGTTATATCTCACAAAGCACTTTTAAGGAATTATTTCACCAATTTATCATTTTCTCAAAAATGATTTATTTTCCAAAAAGGTTTTATATTTTCAATTTATAACATAGTAAAAACAGCCCATTTTCGTTGAGAAAAATGCAAATTGAAACCTGTTCGCCCATGGTCAGCTAGCCCATTAAGGCTCGCCCTTGGTCAACTCGCCAGTGCGGTGAACTAGTGTTCGCCCGCCAACCTTAGCGTTTAAAAACAAGTTAAACTGGCTCGCCCATAGCGGCTAGCCCATGGTCAGTTCGCCCATTATGGCATTGCCCTATGGTCAACTTGCCCAATGTGGCATTTCTATGGTCAACTCACCCAATGCGGCACTTCCATGGTCAACTTGCCCATTTTTATTAAAACATGAGTCGCTATCTGTGGCTCGCCCAGATTTCTATGAAAACAGGGTCGCTCGCCCAAAAGAACATAAAGGGTTCGCCCACCTTGGCTCGCCCGGAGTTTATTAAAACAGGGGTCGCCCGCCTCAAAACAATATAAAAGGGTTCACCCACTTTGGCTCGCCCGCCTTTTACCAGTTCGCCCAAATCAACGTAGGGGTCGCTTTATAGCTCGCCCAAGATCAAAACAATTTATCAAATAATGCATGTCATAAACCAAAATATTTCTCAATATTTTCATAATATTTACTCCACAGAACATGCATTCACTTCACACACATCTCCCTTACCTAGCCTTACAAAGCTTAGCTTCCCGCTCGCCATTATCAATTCTTAATTCCTGGTTGCAAAATAAATTATGAAAACTATAAATATTTCTGTCCGAATCTTTCCAATACTTTGGCGAGACTTGAGGCTAATCCTCTAGCTCGCCCAATATACTCGCCATTCATATAATAGCTTATGCATGGGAGCTCGCCCAACATTCCACTCGCCATGACTATGCATTTGAGTTCTTTACTTCCTACTCGCCTCATTGGCGATGACTAACATTTCACATGGGCGATCATAGTAGTAGCCATTCTCGCCCTTTTGGACGGTCACAATTTCCATGTATTTTGGGCGATCATACGCCCTCGCCCATTCGGCTATCAGTCTGATTATCCAAAAATGTTGGCGAACATGTATATCGCCAATTAATGCATATCATAATACTCGCCTCCTCTTTTGGGCGAGTACCCAATTCCTTTGCTCGCCTATTTGGCAAGCAGTTGGATAATCCCGTTCGTCCATCGTGTTTCCTCTACTCACGTTACATATGCATAACACAGCAGCTTAGGTTCAACCATTAACGTCCCCAAACATTAAGAATTTAGCCATGTTAACTTACTACATACTTTCATGCCAAGTAATATACCTACACATCTCCTACTTAGCATATCATTACTATAAACCGAGGATTAAATACATACAAAGTTGGCTGGAAATTTATTTACCTGGTTTGATTAAGCCAACACAACTCACAACTTGTTTTATTGTTCCACACATCAGTCCTCCTCTCCTTGATTCACTTGGATGGTTTTATGAGTGAAGGAAAATACATGAAAGAAGACTATTAGCTTAGATAGCAAGAGAGGAATTCTTGTCAAGTAAATGAGAAAGAAATGGACTAAGATGAGGCAAGAGAAATCGGTGATGTTGATCTTGAAGAGAATTGTATTACATTTTGTTTAGCTTAATCAACTTTTATAGCCGGCTATTAGGTCTCGTAGCTTCCAATCTCTTTGCTCATCACTTTCCTTGCTCATTAATGGTTAAAGAAAATATGGCAAATCCAAGGAGATGGCGGGGTGCAAATTTTCTACTCTCATTAAATGGTGAAGACAATTCCAGCCAAAAGGAACGGCTAGGGGAAGCCTCTTGCTGCAGTCCGTTTGACTAAATTTTCTCTTCTTTTCTCCTTCCTCTCCATGCCATTTCCAGCCACTATTATTGACTTTTATCTCATTTGTTCTTCCTTTGTCTGACAGCCATTATTCCCTTTCACACCTTCCATTCGGTTCCAGGCTTGATTCTTCATAATTGTTCATGCTTCCTTTAATGCTTTCACAACATAAATATAACCTTTTTATCAAGATTAAATCCCATCTATTTCTTGTTGCACTTTGATATTTTTTTTTCTTTCTTTTATACACCATACTATAAATCATAATTTCTAATAATTAAAATGAAAAGTGGAAATTTCACATTCAATGATTCTTTAATTTCACTAAAAGAATTTATTTCCACTATCAATCATGTACAAATGTGGTGTACAGTGTAATAAAATCGGGTCTCACAATAAATCTGCCATGAATTCAGCCTTGAATTACCATAATTTATTTTCTTAAATAAATTTCTAAATTTAACTTACTAAGCTCTAATATTACCTCTTGGTCAAACCATCATTTGCCTTGGTCAGCTTTCATGAAGGTAAAACAATTCCAAAACAGAAACTTATCCACGTTTGCAGCTTCCTTTTTACACCCAAAATAGCCTTTGCTTATGTGTCCAATTAATATTCATAAGAGACCTAAATGCTACCCCTTTTTACTGCTCTTTCACGTTAATATGGCTATCCAAAATGACAAGGTATTCATGCAGCCAACACAACCCAATTGGAAAAGCTTTTCCAAGTCAATGCAAGACTCCCTTGGCAAGAACCATGCACGCCTCCAGCCACCAGTCCACCTGAGACAAAATCCTTGAAATCCTTAAGGGTTTGGAGGAAGGAACGCAACTCCTTTAAGCTGTAGGAATGTCGACAGAATAGCAGCTTCTAGCTGCCACTTAACGCCAAAAACGGAAGCACTTAGCAGTCCATGCTTCGTTTTCAGCCTTTAATATTTCTTTCCCTCTTCGAAAATTTCTTCTTCCAGCAGAAACAATAGCTGGCTCCCTTCCTTCTTCTTCCTTTCGTCTATCCCTTCTTGTCGTCCTTTCTTCCTTGATCGAGAGCCAACCTAATAGCCATCGAAATGCAGCCAATGTACTCCTTCGAAATGCAGCCCATGTACTCCTTCGAAATGCCTGAAACCCTCATCTATTTTAGTTCCCAAAACTCTGACTTAAACTCCCTCTTGCCATAACTCTTTCCTTCTTTAGACCTTGCTGTCAATTTCCCACTTGTCTACTTTGCCATAAACTCACGAAAACGGTGATGGTTGTGAGGTTTTTGTACATCAGAAAATGGCAGAGAGAGGCAAGATGGAACTAACTAGAATGGAGATGATGATAAACGGTGATGACGGTGATCGACGATGGTGAGGAGAGTAAGAAGTGGTGTAAGATCCGATTCTACCTACTGTAGAGTCTAATTTCATAAATTAATAATGGAAATTAAATAAATAATGAATATTGATTTCCACTTGAATGAAAAGTTTCTTCACTTGAATTGCGAAAAAAGGCAATTTCGGTGAAATACCTAATGGGCGAGTAAGGTGAAAATCGCCAATTATGATGGCGAGGGCGAGCAGATGAGTTCGCCCAAATGTTGCCAGGGCTCCTGATCGCCCACGTAGATTGAGGAAATTAAAATGTTAATAAGAGTGAAAAATTGTGGGAAATTATAGCAAGATGACAATCGCCATAGGTGATGGCGAGTTGGACTAGGGCGTGGGCGAATAGGTGTGAGGTGAATCAGAACCGTGCAGCAAAAATGGACTTTGTGAGATAAACGGTCGAAGACAATAAATGAAGAAAGAATAAAGTCAATAAAGGCAATAACCTCATTGGTAGGGGAATAAGACAAATGGTGTAATAAGTCAAGAAAAGTGGCTGTGGACTTCACGCCATTGGTCTCTCGGTTTAGACAATTAATGGCAAGTGAAGTAAGTCAAGATGTGCAGAGAATGGCTTCTGATAGCCTTTGCTTTTGCTGCAGTTTTTCTTCATGCGTTTAAGGCATGAAAGACGTGAAATAAATGAAGAAACAGGATAAGGGACAGGCGGTAGTTTTGGATTGGATGGCACGGCTATAAAAGAAGAAACAATTGAAGATAACAGAGTTAGCCAACTCCAGCTTCTTCATGAGAGCCATTTCTCTGTTTCTTCCATTTCACTGCCATGCTTGATTTACTAGACTTCAACCTTAAGTTGGCCAAACACATAAACCAGCTTGCAAACCTTTCCTCCTTAGTTGGATGAGCTAAAAGAATAAGCAAAGGAAGGCCAACATGAGATGGAAAGCAATATGTTCTGGAAGAGCAGTTGATTGAGGTGAGTTTCATATTTCAGAGGTGTTCTTGATATTCAATGGTAGACTTATATGTTTACAACATAGAACACAACCTTGTTTTAGTTAGATCTTTAGAGAATATGGAAACAAGGAAAATAATGGAATAAGTGACGACAATGGCGATTACAGTGATCGCCCATGTTGTAAACTAGTAATCGCCAATGAGGCGAATAAATAATGAGGAACTCGCCAAGGTAAAGCATGTGTTCAAGGGACGAGAACGCCCAATTCTAGTGAAGTGAATTAATGGGCGAGCTCAAATGCGTAAGGCATTGGGCGAGTATAAATGTGGGCGAACCCCCATGTTTAAGCCAATAAAAGCTTGGCGAAGTGAATGTTGGGTGAACGCCCAAATATACTAGTGTCGAGTAAAGGTGGGCGAACGCACACATGTAAGCCATTTGGTGAATGGCGAACTCGGTTGGGCTAATCAGAGCTCTGTTGGGCGAGTAGTCATTTGATTTATCTCAATCTCGCCAAGCGATATGAAATGAAAATATTAATAATTTTAATAAATCATTTTTACAGCCGAGAATGGGAAATGGCAATTGGCGAGCAGGAAGCAGGGCGAAGCAAGGCTTCATTGAACCAGGTAAGGGAGATGTGTGTGAAGAGATGCATGTCCTGTGGAGTAAATTTTGAAAATATTAAGTTAAATGTTTTGTTTTCTGACATGCATTGTTTGAGGAATTTATTTGATATTGGGCGAGCCAATTGGGCGAACTCTTTTATATTTTGTTTGGGGCGGGCGACCCCTAAGATGAGAAAATTGTAGCGAGCCACTGAGGTTGAGCCAGTTTTACTTAATGTTTTAAAAGAATGGATTGGTGGGCGAATACATGTTCACCCGTTTGGAGTGACCATGGGCGAGCTGGGCTGGCGAGCTGACCATGGCGAATTGAGTTTCGGTGGTATTTTTCTTGAGGAAAAATTAGCCATTTTAACATTTGAAAATGGAAAATATAAATTCTTGATATTGGCGGGCGATCCAAATTGCTTATAAAAATGGGGCGGGCGACCCCTTTTGTTATGAAAGCTATGGGCGAGCTGACCCTAGCGAACAGTTTTAAACAGTAATTCTTAAGGAAAAATAGACGTTTTGAACATTTTCCAAAATAGAAATTTTAGACTTTTTGGCAAATAGATTACGGGGCGAGCCACTGAGGGCGAGCCAGTATACTTTCGGATTTTGAAAGCATAGAGGGCGGGCGAACACTGGTTCTCCGCGTTGGGCGAACTGTCATGGGCGAGCCATATCGGGCAAGTCGACCATGGCGAACAGGTTTCGCTTTTCCAAATTTTCTTAACGAAAAATAAAATGTTTTAATATTTTGAAAAATAGAAAATGTGGAAAATTTTGGAAAAGTAAACCTTGGGCGAGTTGACTCTAGGGCGAGTTGACCGCTAGGGGAGTTGAGCATTGGGCGAATTGGCCAATGGGCGAGCTGACCCTGGGCGAACTAGCCATGGGCGAACCAGCTCCAAAACGTGCCTTTCTCTCACAGAGACTGTTGAACTTGAAGGTTGTTTTAATAGTTATAAAACCTTTTGGAAAACCAAATCAGTTTATGGAAATGATAATATGGGTGTGATAATTCCATAAAGATTTTCATGTAATATGAAAGTGATTTTGAGACTTTAGGCCCTAAATTCATGCATTATTATTCATGTAGTTGCGTGACCTACCTGGGGCGGTGGCTCGGTCAGTGGACCAAAGAGTGCACCTCAGGGCGTCACAAGGCTGATGGACCCGCCAAGTCATCAGCGGTCTCGAGGTCACTTGGCAAGTGGACCCGAGGACCACTATAGATTATGGCCATAGATCTGAGATAGCCGTGAGGGGCAATGGCCTATGGGTGCACCCCAATAGCGGCAGATTCCGTTCTCGCAAGGGAATAGCATGATTTATTTGTTGCCTAGTCTCAACTTGTTGATTTCTGTTTACTGTTAGGATTTGTTGAAATCCTATGTATCGTTTACTACGTTTAAAAGTAAACTGTTTAGCCAGTGATTAATTGGTGTATTAAGAGTGCTGTTTTACTATATCCACTGTTTTCATATTCGATATGATTTCGGGATAATCAAATATGTTGTGGTATATAGTTTTGATTTTATAAAGCAGCATATATCTCCTTTATTGAGCGTATGAATCGCTCACCCCTTTGTTTTTAACTCCACAGATAAAAAGTACACGGAGTTGAGTGAATTAGCTCTCAGATGGGTATAGTTACGTTTAAAGTGCTGAGGCATGTTAAACGTGACATGTACAGTCTCTTCTCTTTTACATTCCAGACATATGTATACAGTACTACTTTATTGAAATAAAGACAATAGGGGATGTCAGATGTAAGGAAATATGAAAAGAATTTTCATATTCCGTTTTTGGTAAATAAATGTTTATCATTTATTATTGTTACTGTTAAATGTTAATGGCATCGCAGACAGCCCAACCGGTAAAGTTGCATGGAAATACGTAAAAATTGTGGTAACGGGATGTTACAGATTTAATGGTATCAGAGCTTGGGTTGGTCTGATGTCTGTTGATGCCTTTAGCATAGAAAGTGTTGAAAAAGGTTAACATCCCCTGTAGTACTGTATAGTCTGAATGTATAGAGGAGTCGAATGACTGTGAATTGAGTTAAGTGGTGAAATATGGTGAAAGTTGATGAATCATGTGTTACAAATAGAGATAGTAATCCGGAAAATTTTGCATGAGATAGGCGATCTTATCATCATAATGTCGGGTCTATTCGATAAGGTACAGTGAGGAACTCGGTGAGGGCCCCACCAGGACTTCTCTGTCCATATCGAACTAAGATCCTGAAATGATGATACTGAGATGAAAAAGGGGTAATATTAGTATATAAGCTCTAAAATTGCCTGTTGGAATTATACTAATGAGAGAGAATTAAAGGGGAATTTATGAATATACCCCTATATTGACATGTTTTCTTTCAAAGTCATAAGAGATTGAATGGATTTAAAATAGAAAATTGATGGTGAAATGGTATGAGTGTTTGATGGTATAAAGGATGATCTCTACTGTGGACCCCACGAATATATTGATAAGTAAGGCGACCCAGAGTACAAGCTATGAGAGGTCGCGAGATAGTCATCCCTGTTGTGGATTTTGGGGTTTGAATTTAAAGTGAATTGTGTGAGAAATGATGTGAACTGGTTATATAGAAACTCCTTATGTTTTAGGAGAATGGATGTAACTCGACATTTGAGGAAGTCAAGTATTTGAGTCTGTGGATGAGAAAGAAAACCTTGAGGTAGGCGAACTCGAGCACGGTTGGAAGAATCGGGCATCGAGGTGATCGCCAAAGAGAACAGTATGGATGAGTAGCGTTGCCACATCAATCGTTGTCGATGGGCCCAAAAAGGGGATTGCCATGGCCGGTTGGGTTGGTCCGTTACGATATCCATAGAACCGTGATATTATGAGAATTATGAGAAATACTCGATGGGTGAGAACTACATCGGGATAGCTTGCCAATGGACGTGCAAATGTATGATCGCCAATGGTGTGGGCGAGTTAGATGATGGCAAGGACTTAAATGAGTCCGCCAATAAATCATGAATTACTAAAGTGGGCGAGAATCCTGATCGTCCAAAGAGTATGGTGAGTAATCTGATCAACAATATGACATGAGTCAAAACAATGTGGCGAACAGAACAAAAGCTGTAATCACCAAGAAGATGAAAGGTCTCGTAGTTGTCAAATTATAAAGTTGACATCGAAATTTAGTTAACAAGCTTAGAGGTTGGTGAATTGAAATAGAAATTGTTTGTAAGCTGTTACCAGTGAATCAGTAGAGTTTGAGAAATTACTCGAGAGATTTATAAGTAAGGAATTAAACTAGTTTGTTATAACCGGTGAAAACGAAAATTTTATTGTTTTGAAAACAATGGGATTAGTACTCTCTACAGTTGCTTCTAGGTTCCGGAACAAGTATGGTATTCTAAAATACCTATCATATTCTATCTGGATCCCTAGCCGACTGTAGTATCCTTCCTATTTGTGTACCTAGAGCCAACTAGGATGATTTTAAAAAGAATAAACATGTATATTGATATATATATATATATATATTAGAGACGTGAGGTCTCAACTGATTAAGTGGACATTAAAATTGTCCGAATAAAAGATTTTACTACTTAAGTGAGGTTAAGGGTGCTTATGGGAGTATAAAATTATAAAATTGACCCAAATGTCATAGATGGGTTGTTGAGTAGTGTGTGGAATTCACTACCTTACTGATGTTATATATATATTTTATGAGAGAGTGGAAGAGAATGGGTATGCATGAATATAGTATTTGAAATGGTTACGAGATAGTAACACTAAAGTACTATATTAAGTAAGAAAATAATAGTGGTGTTGAACACTAAAGGATAATAAATTTAAATTCCAAAAATTGATGTGAGGAAAAGTATATTCTCCAAGTAGTGACATTACATGTACTAGGAGAATAAGAGATAGAATGATCACTTAAGGAAAGAGAAGTGATCGAGGAAAAAAAATGATTACCTGAGACGTAATCGGTGGCTAATAGTAAGGTCTGCAAAAGAAAAGCAGTCCTAGATTAATCATGAAACAATCACTGTGAGATAGTGAAGAATCCGAAAGAACCATGATGTTATAGAAGTGATTATGGTTTCGGGATGTAATAAGTGCCTTAGTCGATATACATTGGTGGAAACAGAGAGGAAGTATGTGAAGTTCCAGTGAGTGGGTACTTGTGATAAGGATCCCTGATTTGCCGTATGCTTTGAGAAAATAGCAAGAGGCTTCGGGATTCCAAATTTTTACTGATTAGCACCGCCTCAGATTGATATAGATATCCGAGCGCATTGTGTGGACGCTCCGGGATATATTGAGAGCGAGTGCGTGGTATTTCAGACACTATTGGGACAATTACGTACGATTGATTAAAACTATCTAAAGGATAGTCATCATATTATTATCGACTAAGCACCGAGTGAGATGATAAGTGATAAATAGTATAGATGAGTTACTAACTCTCAAGGATGATAAAAGACTTGAGGTAGTGTAAATTGGTTTTGAGAAAAGACGCCCGAGATTCTTCAGGACCTTGAGAAAATTCGGGATGGGCGACCCACGAGTGGGGTGAACGCTCAACACCGGATAACATGTTGTGAGATGTGGGCGAACTAGGTGGTCGCCAACACACTTGAGAGAGTAATCCTAGAGCGCAGGAGAGCGCCAAAGGGATGATTATTGATGGCCTGAAGAGACGGGCAGTACTCTTAGAGACAATGAGGAGTATAAAGAGATATTCGTGGTCTCATATTGGAGACGAGATTAAATAAAAGTTGAGAAGGTGATAAGGAAGAAAAATACCTATATTAGAGGTACTTCCTATGCTAAGTGAAAATTGAAAAGAGTAAAATGCTATCTGGATAGTTGTGGACATATTGAGTAAGTCTGCTCATTCCTTGATTATGGAATTTGTTGAGCTAAATTGTGCCTTGGCCGAGTTATATGTCAGGAAAATGGTGAGGTTATACAGTATTCCAGTAAGCATTACATTTGATAGGAGTCCCGCTTCATATCTCCGTGTTGAGAGAGATTACGGGAAGCTATGGGGTCCCGATTGAGTTTCGCAACGCAGTTTATCCGCGGACTGAGAGACAGTCCGAGCGTATGAGATGGACGCTCGAGGGTATGATGTGAGCTAGTGCAGTTGATTTTATAGACTCCTGGGATGATCCTCTACCCTAGCAGAATTTGTTGATAAAAAGGGCCACAAGAGAGTATAGGCATAACATTTAGAAAATATTAGTTAGCAGACGATATAATCCACGATAGCATAAGAAAATGGGAGACCGAAAATTGTTTTCGACTTGGTCGAACAGACTTCTTGAGATATACAAGAGGTTATGTATATTAAGGTCTCCCCATTGAGATGCATAGTGAGAGAGAAATTGAGTTTCCGATGCATTGGATCGTCGGAGATCGTAGATCATGTGAAATACGTGCACTACATCCCGAGTTGTCAGGAGTGCATAATGTGTTCCATGTTTCAATAATGAGAAAGTACTATCCATATCCTTCTCACGTGATTCGAGATGAGTCCTAAAGATTAGAGCGGACATGAATTACGTTGAGAAATAGGTACAGATTTTGGATAGGAAGAATAAAATGCAGTGATAAAGTATGGTGATTTAAGATTAATTCTTGATGGGATTCTCTGGCAGTATGAAGCTATTTGAGAATTTGAAAGTCCCATGCATAATAAATATTCAGAGCTTTCTCACTGTTGGGTCCGATTGAAATTTGGAGGACCAAATTTCTTAAGGTGGGGAGAAAATGTAAGATCCGATTCTACCTACTGTAGAGTCTAATTTCATAAATTAATAATGGAAATTAAATAAATAATGAATATTGATTTCCACTTGAATGAAAAGTTTCTTCACTTGAATTGCGAAAAAAGGCAATTTCGGTGAAATACCTAATGGGCGAGCAAGGTGAAAATCGCCAATTATGATGGCGAGGGCGAGCAGATGAGTTCGCCCAAATGTTGCCAGGGCTCCTGATCGCCCACGTAGATTGAGGAAATTAAAATGTTAATAAGAGTGAAAAATTGTGGGAAATTATAGCAAGATGACAATCACCATAAGTGATGGCGAGTTGGACTAGGGCGTGGGCGAATAGGTGTGAGGTGAATCAGAACCGTGCAGCAAAAATGGACTTTGTGAGATAAACGGTCGAAGACAATAAATGAAGAAAGAATAAAGTCAATAAAGGCAATAACCTCATTGGTAGGGGAATAAGACAAATGGTGTAATAAGGCAAGAAAAGTGGCTGTGGACTTCACGCCATTGGTCTCTCGGTTTAGACAATTAATGGCAAGTGAAGTAAGTCAAGATGTGCAGAGAATGGCTTCTGATAGCCTTTGCTTTTGCTGCAGTTTTTCTTCATGCGTTTAAGGCATGAAAGACGTGAAATAAATGAAGAAACAGGATAAGGGACAGGCGGTAGTTTTGGATTGGATGGCACGGCTATAAAAGAAGAAACAATTGAAGATAACAGAGTTAGCCAACTCCAGCTTCTTCACGAGAGCCATTTCTCTGTTTCTTCCATTTCACTGCCATGCTTGATTTACTAGACTTCAACCTTAAGTTGGCCAAACACATAAACCAGCTTGCAAACCTTTCCTCCTTAGTTGGATGAGCTAAAAGAATAAGCAAAGGAAGGCCAACATGAGATGGAAAGCAATATGTTCTGGAAGAGCAGTTGATTGAGGTGAGTTTCATATTTCAGAGGTGTTCTTGATATTCAATGGTAGACTTATATGTTTACAACATAGAACACAACCTTGTTTTAGTTAGATCTTTAGAGAATATGGAAACAAGGAAAATAATGGAATAAGTGACGACAATGGCGATTACAGTGATCGCCCATGTTGTAAACTAGTAATCGCCAATGAGGCGAATAAATAATGAGGAACTCGCCAAGGTAAAGCATGTGTTCAAGGGACGAGAACGCCCAATTCTAGTGAAGTGAATTAATGGGCGAGCTCAAATGCGTAAGGCATTGGGCGAGTATAAATGTGGGCGAACCCCCATGTTTAAGCCAATAAAAGCTTGGCGAAGTGAATGTTGGGCGAACGCCCAAATATACTAGTGTCGAGTAAAGGTGGGCGAACGCACACGTGTAAGCCATTTGGTGAATGGCGAACTCGGTTGGGCTAATCAGAGCTCTGTTGGGCGAGTAGTCATTTGATTTATCTCAATCTCGCCAAGCGATATGAAATGAAAATATTAATAATTTTAATAAATCATTTTTACAGCCGAGAATGGGAAATGGCAATTGGTGAGCAGGAAGCAGGGCGAAGCAAGGCTTCGTTGAACCAGGTAAGGGAGATGTGTGTGAAGAGATGCATGTCCTGTGGAGTAAATTTTGAAAATATTAAGTTAAATGTTTTGTTTTCTGACATGCATTGTTTGAGGAATTTATTTGATATTGGGCGAGCCAATTGGGCGAACTCTTTTATATTTTGTTTGGGGCGGGCGACCCCTAAGATGAGAAAATTGTAGCAAGCCACTGAGGTTGAGCCAGTTTTACTTAATGTTTTAAAAGAATGGATTGGCGGGCGAATACATGTTCACCCGTTTGGAGTGACCATGGGCGAGCTGGGCTGGCGAGCTGACCATGGCGAATTGAGTTTCGGTGATATTTTTCTTGAGGAAAAATTAGCCATTTTAACATTTGAAAATGGAAAATATAAATTCTTGATATTGGCGGGCGATCCAAATTGCTTATAAAAATAGGGCGGGCGACCCCTTTTGTTATGAAAGCTATGGGCGAGCTGACCCTAGCGAACAGTTTTAAACAGTAATTCTTAAGGAAAAATAGACGTTTTGAACATTTTCCAAAATAGAAATTTTAGACTTTTTGGCAAATAGATTACGGGGCGAGCCACTGAGGGCGAGCCAGTATACTTTCGGATTTTGAAAGCATAGAGGGCGGGCGAACACTGGTTCTCCGCGTTGGGCGAACTGTCATGGGCGAGCCATATCGGGCAAGTCGACCATGGCGAACAGGTTTCGCTTTTCCAAATTTTCTTAACGAAAAATAAAATGTTTTAATATTTTGAAAAATAGAAAATGTGGAAAATTTTGGAAAAGTAAACCTTGGGCGAGTTGACTCTAGGGCGAGTTGACCACTAGGGGAGTTGAGCATTGGGCGAATTGGCCAATGGGCGAGCTGACCCTGGGCGAACTAGCCATGGGCGAACCAGCTCCAAAACGTGCCTTTCTCTCACAGAGACTGTTGAACTTGAAGGTTGTTTTAATAGTTATAAAACCTTTTGGAAAACCAAATCAGTTTATGGAAATGATAATATGGGTGTGATAATTCCATAAAGATTTTCATGTAATATGAAAGTGATTTTGAGACTTTAGGCCCTAAATTCATGCATTATTATTCATGTAGTTGCGTGACCTACCTGGGGCGGTGGCTCGGTCAATGGACCAAAGAGTGCACCTCAGGGCGTCACAGGGCTGATGGACCCGCCAAGTCATCAGCGGTCTCGAGGTCACTTGGCAAGTGGACCCGAGGACCACTATAGATTATGGCCATAAATCTGAGATAGCCGTGAGGGGCGATGGCCTATGGGTGCACCCCAATAGCGGCAGATTCCGTTCTCGCAAGGGAATAGCATGATTTATTTGTTGCCTAGTCTCAACTTGTTGATTTCTGTTTACTGTTAGGATTTGTTGAAATCCTATGTATCGTTTACTACGTTTAAAAGTAAACTGTTTAGCCAGTGATTAATTGGTGTATTAAGAGTGCTGTTTTACTATATCCACTGTTTTCATATTCGATATGATTTCGGGATAATCAAATATGTTGTGGTATATAGTTTTGATTTTATAAAGCAGCATATATCTCCTTTATTGAGCGTATGAATCGCTCACCCCTTTGTTTTTAACTCCACAGATAAAAAGTACACGGAGTTGAGTGAATTAGCTCTCAGATGGGTATAGTTACGTTTAAAGCGCTGAGGCATGTTAAACGTGACAGGTACAGTCTCTTCTCTTTTACATTCCAGACATATGTATACAGTACTACTTTATTGAAATAAAGACAATAGGGGATGTCAGATGTAAGGAAATATGAAAAGAATTTTCATATTCCGTTTTTGGTAAATAAATGTTTATCATTTATTATTGTTACAGTTAAATGTTAATGGCATCGCAGACAGCCCAACCGGTAAAGTTGCATGGAAATACGTAAAAATTGTGGTAACGGGATGTTACAAGTGGCTGGTGTAAAAATAGAAATAAAATAATAGTTAGTGGGATTGGGATTGCCGAGGCTTCTTCAAGAAGCCATTGTCCAATTAAATCTATTTTATTCCTACTACTATAATATATATATATATATATATATATATATATATATATTCATTTACCAAGTATTAATATATATATTTATTCATTTACCAACTATTACAAGAGGATTATAAGAAACAATTACACCACGTCAGCATATATAACTTCTATTCAAATCATGTCACGTAATCACATTGTTAAAAAAAGTCAATCATTCATTACACATCACATGTAATAATTAAATGATGAATATTTTTTCAAGAGAATCATTAATGATTTTGATAATAAATCATTGACTTTTTTTAATAATGTGATTACATGGCATGATTTAAATAGAAGTGATATATGCTGACGTGGTGTAACTGTTTCATATAATCCTCTCTCAGTTCCCAATAGTCTAGGCTAAAAATTTCATGTTGTTTAATGACCTGACTTTTTCAATAAAAAAATCCATTTGAGTCCACTATAATAATAAAATAAAACAAAGTCATTTTCACGTTTTAATTTCATTAATAAATGGAATTCCATTGACCCTAAACCTTAACATGAATCAAACTGTTGTAAGGAGAATATAGGTATTTGGTTATCTTTCTTTGTCTTGTCTTTTGCGTTGTAAGAATATAGAGCTTGAAATATACAGATTTGGCAATTTACAGGAAGCAGCCAAAGGGACTTCTAGATCTCTAGCTGATTCCATCCACCACCTAACACACGAAATTTAAATGGATTGTCTTCCTTTATATTTAAATTTTATTAAATTTAATTGGGTTCTAGTCTCCTTCTTCAAATATAAAGGAAGGGTGTGAAGAGTCATATTTGTTTAGATAGATTGTGCCTAATATTTGTTAGGGTGTGAATAGAAAACCCCAAACTCAAAGGCTGTTGCAAAAAGAACTAAAAGGATGTGGTTTTGATGTGGGACTACAAAGCACTGAACACCCTCATTGAAATTATCTATATTTTCATCTGAAAGACAAGACAAAAGAGCAAAGACATGGACAAACACGCAAAAAACCTAGCATGAGACGTGACCGTGTGAGGATTCAAAGAATCCTACAAAATTTATATATTAGATTGATTATGTATGCATTTGTTGTTTTTCGTATTAGTGAGATCAGCAAGTTGCCATAAATGGTGACAGCAAGTTGGGAACTTGCTGAAAGTTTCTTATGCAGAGGAAATCAAATACTCCAAGAACACCAAAACTGAATAGAGAAAGACCTTGATTTCATTTGATCAAATTAAGTCTACTTGTCTCTTCTATGACATAGAAATTGGTAGAAACTTCAGTAGTACTGGTGAGGAAATTTCAGTACCCATCTGTTCACTCTATATATAGCAGTTAATTCAGTTTAGCTGCTTATAACAAAAATATACTACAAAATTGTTTCCCAAAACCAAACACTACCTTAGATTTCTAAGAAGAGAAAGAGATGGAAGAAAAGAAGATGGAAGATCTGGTGCCAAGAGTAAAGTCGGCCACGGGAGCTTTTACTTTCTTTTTTTCCTCGGCAACTTGGGAATTCCTTTATACCTTGTTCCGAGAGCACTTCCCTCAACAGCTACAAGACCATATTGAAAAATGTGGCAGGAAACTGGCTAATTTTGTGTATCCTTGTACTCAAATCACCATCGATGAGTTCTTCGGAGAACATATGAAGCGGAGTGAAGCCTTCACAGCAATCCAAAACTATCTCAGTGGCATGTCCGCCGCGTCTGCTGAGAGGCTCAAGGTTGACGCTGTCAAAGATAGCCAATCTCTAGTCCTTAGCGTGGATTACATTGAGGAAATTGTTGGTGAGTTTGAACGGATCAAAGTTTGGTGGTCTTCAAACAGAACTACTCCAAGAGCATTTCAATTCTCAAATTTTCCTGGCGTGGTTGAGAAGAGGTATTACAAGCTCACAGTCGCCAGAAGTCACAGAAAACTCATTATCGAATCTTATCTCCCTCATGTGTTAGAAACGGGAAAAGCAATTGGGAAAGATAACCGTCTGCGAAAGCTCTACTGTAACAATCCTAGCCAGCACTGGAACGGACACAATCAGACCAAATGGAGCCATGTAGCTTTTGATCATCCTGCTACGTTTGAAACTTTGGCAATGCAAGCAAAGAAGAAAGAGGAAATCAAGAAGGATCTCCTTAAGTTTAGAACGGGGAGAGATTATTATGCAAGGATTGGAAAGGCTTGGAAACGCGGATATCTCCTTTATGGTCCTCCAGGCACTGGCAAGTCAACCTTGCTTGCTGCTATGGCTAATCTTTTGGAGTATGATGTTTATGATCTTGAACTTACTACAGTTAAGAATAACACAGAGTTGAAGAGGCTTTTGATCGAAACATCAAATAAATCAATCATAGTGATTGAGGACATTGATTGCTCTCTTTCTCTTGTTCTTACTGGCCAAAGAGAGAATAACAAGAAGAAGAAGTCAAAGAAGGAAAAAGATGATATAGAGATGGATCCAATCACTAAGATGATAGAAGAAGAAGAGACAACAGATAGTAAGGTTACTTTATCAGGGGTTTTGAATTTCATTGATGGACTTTGGTCATCATGCGGGGGTGAAAGAATCATTGTTTTCACCACCAATCACCTGGAGAAGCTTGATCCAGCTCTTACAAGGAAAGGAAGAATGGACAAGCAGATAGAAATGTCTTATTGTTGCTTTGAAGCATTCAAGGTGCTAGCAAAGAGTTATTTGAGGATTGGTTCTCATCCACTCTTTAAAGAAATTCGCTCATTATTAGGCCCAGCCAAGATGACTCCCGCTGATGTTGCAGAGAATTTGATGCCGAAGTTGGATGGTGAGAGGGAAGAAATGTGTCTGAATAGACTAATCAGAGCTCTTAAGGCTGCAAAGGTGGAACAATTAAGAAAGATGGTAGAGGAAGAAGCTAGCAGGCCAAAAGAGAAGAGAAAGAGAAGCAACAATCCTGTAAAGAACAGCAAGAGAAGAACTGTCCGCTAAGGATGTCAAAGAAGATGAAAACATCATGTTGCCTCCATGAAGCAGGTCACAAGCCATGAATATGAGGTTCGGCTTCTGTACAAAGTTAGTGGCAATTATGGAGGCATTCTATTAGCCTAGCAATTGAATAAGTCTATTAGAGACTTCAGTAGGATAAGTTGTGTTGTTTTTAGTTCTTAAGAGTAGTTTTCTCATTTTGGATGTAGTCATCTATAAAATGTAATTTCTAGTTTTTCATTTTGGATGTAGTCATCTATAAAATGTAATTTCTAGCTTCTAAGTCTATTAGAGACTTCAGTAGGATAAGTTGCGTTGTTTTTAGTTCTTAAGAGTAGTTTTTTCATTTTGGACATAGTCATCTATAAAATGTAATTTCTAGTTTTTCATTTTGGATGTAGTCATCTATAAAATGTAATTCCTAGTTTCTACTTCTTATTACTAAGTAAACTGCTGTTTTGCCTGGAATGGATAGAATAAGACCGAAATTGCCTTAAACTATCTCTTGTTACTGTTGTTTTCTCTTCACTATCAGAAATGTCAAGGTAAAAAAAAAAAAGAACAAAGAAAAACACGTGTGCTGTCATGTTTGATTAGGAAAATCAGAGGCTCAAATTGCCTTTTGGGCTATATATAGACTCAAATTGCATGGTCATTAATCACGTACGGCACAGAAGAATCAAATTCCATGCCAGCTAGTTTTCTTGATGCCAAGGCTACCATTCAGACTGAATAGATCCAACAAAGATGAATAGATTTACTTAATTATAGCAGAGACATAACATACAAATAGGAAGAAAATTGGTTGGAGCCAACTGATTTATTCACTCTATTAACTATCATTTCTTTACATTAAGATATGAGAAAAATATATCTCAGTGCTGAGTAAATGGTTCATAGCATTTCAGAGGCGAAATGCAGAACGATGAAGATGGCAAAATATATTGCAATTAATCTTAATATCCTATCAGTTAATGGATGACTCCATTCTCTTTCACTTCTTTGGCTGATACTGCATCTTGTTGGACATCCTTTGTTACAGATAGCTCCTTTTCCTTTTCTTCTTTCTCTGCTTGTTCCTTCTCCTTCTGTTCTTTCTCCGCCTTTAGACGAGCTTCTTCCTTAGCTTTCTTTCTTGCTTCCTCCTTTGCAGCCTTGAGGGCTTCAATCAAATTGCTCAAACAAGTCTCGTTATCTTCATCATCTTCTGACTTGGACATCAAATTCTCTGCAACATCAGCTGGAGTCATATCAGTTTCCTCCAACAATCTGCTAATTTCTCTGAAGAGTGGATGAGAATCAATGTCCAAATAATTCTTTGCTAGCACCTTGAATGCTTCAAAGCGACAATAGTACATTTCAATGTGCTTGTCCATTCTCCCTCTCCTTATCAAAGCAGGATCAAGCTTCTCAACATGGTTGGTAGTAAAAACAATGATTCTTTCACCCCCACAAGCAGACCAAAGTCCATCAATGAAATTCAAAAGCCCTGACAAAGTGACCTCACTTTCTTTTTTCTCCTCTTCTTTTGCCTTCCGACTGGTGGGATCCATCTCTTCTCCAATCTCATCTTTCTTCTTCTTTTCTCTTTGGCCTGTAAGATCAAGAGAACAATCAATATCCTATATCACTATGACAGACTTGTTTGATATCTCAATCAAAAGCTTTCTCAGCTCTACATTGTTCTTAACTGTAGTAAGCTCAAGATCATACACATCATAGTTCAAAAAATTAGCCATGGCAGCAATCAGTGGATTTGCCAGTTCCTGGAGGGCCATAAAGTAGATAACCACGCTTCCAAGCTTTTCCAATCTTAGCATAGTATTCTTTCCCCTTGCTGAACTTGACAAGATCCTTCTTGATTTCCTGTTTCTTTTTTTCATCCATTGCCAAAGTGTCAAATGTAGCAGGGTGCTCAAAAACCACATGTGTCCATCTGCTGCTTGTGTAACCATACCACGCCTGGCCTGCACTGTTGGAGTAGAGCTTCCGTTGCCGGTTATCTTCTGCAATAGCCTTCCCTTGTTTCAAGACATGAATGATATAAGTCCGGGTGATGAATTCCCGGTCACGTTTATGGAACTTTAGAAAGTAAAACCTCTTCTCCTCTGCAGCCGGAGAAAATGAAAACTGTTGTGTTTTTGGAGTAGTTCTGCTTGCAGCCCATCATACCTTGATTCCATTAAACTCATCAGTGATTTCCTCACCATAATCCATCCTAAGGACCAACAAATTCTCATCCCAAAGTAATGCCAAACCTGAAATTTCAAAGATGATATATTATAAATAAAGATTAAAAACCCAAAATTTGGAAAAAAAAAATAAATCAAGCGCTCAAACAAATATAGGAAAAACAAACATTCAAAAAAAGAAAGAACCCACACTTTCAACTTTGGATCAGCCAAAATAAAAACTGGACGAGAGTTGAAAGCGAGAGGAAGAAAGGAACTCACACTTTTGAAAAAGAGCTCTGAATCAACCAAAACACAAAAAAAGAATGAAAGAATTGGATGAGAAAAAGAGTTTTTTTTTTTCATTTTCTCTATTTTGTCCATTAAATCTTCATCATCTGATTTATCTCCCTCTTCCATTTGAGAGTTTTGCATGACAAGAGGGTGAAAGAGCAGTGGATGTATCCATTCGTTTAAAGCAAGTCTGACACAGAAATAAGCATCACTAAAAAAATCCATACTGAGAAGATAAGCATGAGATGAATTGACCCATTTACACTAAGAGAGTGAGACCCATGAGGCATTCAGATTCTTAGATAATTTATATTAAACGTTCTGAAAAATAAAACTTAGGCTAGGTCAATCAATATTAATTATCTTTTTGATATTTTTAATTAATTTATAATAATCTATTAATCTATAATATATATATATATATATATATATATATATATATAAAAGCACCTATGTGAAAAATCATTGGAGCTAACGAAAGTAGGTATTATCTTTATTAAATGTTAATTTGAATTTTATGGTTTTTATTATAATTATTAAGATTTTATCAAGTTGACTATTGAAATATAAAGCAAATCCTATAAGAAAAAGACTCTAGATATTAAACTATATATTGGACTAATCAACTTTATTACATATAAATAAATAAAAATTTAATTTTTGTTAACTTCATCTTAATTTCACATTTCTATTTCATTAAAATAGAAATAAGAATTAAATTTAATTGGGTTCTAGTCTCCTTCTTCAAATATAAAGGAAGACAATCCATTTAAATTTCGTGTGTTAGGTGGTGGATGGAATCAGCTAGAGGTCTAGAAGTCCCTTTGGGCTGCTTCCTGTAAATTGCCAAATCTGTATATTTCAAGCTCTATATTCTTACAACATAAAAGACAAGACAAAGAAAGATAACCAAATACCGATATTCTTCTTACAACAGTTTGATTCATGTTAAGGTTTAGGGTCAATGGAATTCCATTTATTAATGAAATTAAAACGCGAAAATGACTTTGTTTTATTTTATTATTATAGTGGACTCAAATGGATTTTTTTATTGAAAAAGTCAGGTCATTATGTACCAAAAAAAAAAAAGAAAAAGTCAGGTCATTAAACAGCACGGAATTTTCAACCTAGACTGTTGGCGGAAACGCGTAAAAAAAGCGGCCATCACAACATAAACGCGAACGTGGCTTTTCCAGGAAGTCGGAAATGTCACTAACTTTAACAGCGTGTTAGGTTGAGTTGAAAAAATATTCTATTTCGCTTTAATTTTAATGGGCCTATTTTTTCAAATGTTTGGTTTAATTCAAAATTTTTTTGAAAGAATAGTCATTCCGCTTACAAAGGGAATAGCTATTCTTTGGTGAATGGCGTTATTTGTTTTTCTACTCGGTAAAAAATAACATTAAATTTTCTTCATTCCAAGCGTGTCCTTTGCCATTTCAAAATTTACAGTATCAACCATTTCATGGTTTTTACTTCTTCCTCCCTTCATCTGTTCATCTTATTCTTTTGATTCAGTCCAAAAAAAAGCTTCCAAAAAAAATCTTAAGAGTCTTACCAGCATCATCATCTCAAACAGAAAAAGCAACACATTAATACAAAACACCAAAAAATACAAAAAAAAAAGATTTCGGGTTTAAGGTTTACAAAAGAGATTTAGATCTAAAAAATTAGGGAAAATGGAGGAAGAAATGGGGAGGATGGACAAACAGAGGAGGAGGAGACGATTTTTTGGAAATTTCGAGAGATTTTTTTGTTGTTGCCATGCGATGGTCGACCAGCCACCGGAATATGAATTTCTTGAATTCCTGCGTGAGAGATAGAGAGAAAGGAGATGAGAAGAGAGGCAGTGATGGCGTGTGGCTTGCGAAGGAATTGTTGAAGGAGGGGATTTATTAGGATTTTTTGTTCTAGCTTGTCTTGGAGCCATGATTAGGGTAAAATTTGCAAAAACTTAATGATTTGTTAAACGAAAATAGAGATGGGTTAGTGAAAGTTTGAGTTAGAAAGAGATAGCGTCGAGGGTAGTCAGTGAAGTTTAAGCCGGAAAGAGTGAAAGTCGAGGGCTATTTTTATAGCTATCGCTCGGGCATTCGAATGCCCATAATGGGGCATTCAAATTCCCCAAAGCATTCTGTAAACAGCGTGTTAGGTTGAGATGAAAAAACTTTCTATTCCGTTTCAATTTCAATGGGCTCACTTTTTTAAATGTTTGGTTCAATTCAAAATTTTTTTGATAGAATAGTCATTTTGCTTACAAAGGGAATAGCTATTCTTTGGTGAATGGCGTTATTTGTTTTTCTGCTCGATGAAAAATAGCGTTAAACTTTCCTCATTCCAAGTGTGTCTTTTGCCATTCGAAAATTTACAGCATCAATCATTTCAAGGTTTTTACTTCTTCCTCCCTTCATCTGTTCATCTTTTTCTTCTGATTCAGTCCAAAAAAAAGCTTCCAAAAAAATCTTAGAAGTCTTAATAGCATCATCATCTCAAACAGAAAAAGCAACACAGTAATACAAAACACCAAAAAATACAAAACAGAAAAAGATTTCGGGTTTAAGGTTTATAGAAGAGATTTAGATCTAAGAAATTAGGGGAAATGGAGGAAGCGAATGGGGAGGATGGACAAACAGAGGAAGAGGAGACAATTTTTTGGAAATTTCAAGAGATTTTTTTGTTGTTGCCATGCGGTGGTCGACCAACCACCAGAATGTGAATTTCTTGAATTCCTGCGTGAGAGATAGAGAGAAAGGAGATGAGAAGAGAGGCAGTGATGGCGTGTGGCTTGCGAAGGAATTGTTGAAGGAGGGGCTTTATTAGGATTTTTCGTTCTAGCTTGTCTTGGAGCCATGATTAGGGTAAAATTTGCAAAAAATTAATGATTTGTTAAACGAAAATAGGAATTGGTTAGTGAAAGTTTGAGTTGGAAAAAGAGAGCGTCGAGGGTAGCTAGTGAAGTTTGAGCCGGAAAGAGTGAAAGTCGAAGGCTATTTTTATAACTGTCGCTCGGGCATTCGAATTCCCCAAAGCATTCTACAAACAGAATGCCTTTCAACACGGGGCATTCGAATGTCCATAATAGAGCATTCGAATTCCTTGTGCCGAAAGATATTTCCCAATTAAAAAATAATAAAATTTAAATATTTTATAAAATATTTGTAAATTTATATTTTTTATAAATTATTTTTAATTATTTAGAAAATAATAATTCTAAATATTTTATACTTGTAAAGTTATATATTTTATAAATAAATATTAATTATTTAGCAAATAATAATTTTATAAATAAATATAAATATTTTAATATTAATTTTATGATAATTTTAATATTTAAATGTAAGGTATTTCGTTAAATACTTAAATGAAAAAAATTATATTCAATTTTAATAACTTTATATTAAAATGGTATTTTGGTCATTTTAATCTTATTCCTACTTTTTTTCTTCCCTTAAACCAAACAAAAAAAAACTCAGAAAAATTATTTCATTCCGCCAACCAAACAATATAATACAAATTCCTTTTATTTTCTATTCTCTCAGAATATATTTTCTATTCTTTCTCTATTTTGTTCCGCGAACCAAACGCCACCTAATAGTATTTGATTATGTATGCATTTGTTGTTTTTCGTATTAGTGAGATCAGCAAGTTGCCATAAATGGTGACAGCAAGTTGGGACCTTGCTGAAAGTTTCTTATGCAGAGGAAATCAAATACTCCAAGAACACCAAAACTGAATAAAGAAAGACCTTGATTTCATTTGATCAAATTAAGTCTACTTGTCTCTTCTATGACATAGAAATTTGGTAAAAACTTCAGTAGTAGTGGTGAGGTCTGTTTACTGTATATATAGCAGCTAATTCAGTTTTGCTGCTTATAACAAAAATATACTACAAAATTGTTTTCCAAAACCAAACACTACCTTAGAGTTCTAAGAAGAAGAAAAGATGATAAAGATCTGGTGCCAGGACTAAAGTCAGCCACGGAAGCTTTTACTTTCTTTTATTCCTCGGCAACTTGGGAGTTCCTTTATACCTTGTTCGGACAGCACTTCCCTGAACGGCTACAAGACCATATTGAAAAATGTGGCAGGAAACTGGCGAATTTTGTCTATCCTTATACTCAAATCACCATCGATGAGTTCTTCGGAGAACATATGAAGCAGAGTGAAGCCTTCACAGCAATTCAAAACTATCTCAGTGGCAAGTCCACCACGTCTGCTTAGAGGCTTAAGGCTGATGCTGTCAAAGATAGCCAATCTCTAGTCCTTAGCATGGATTACAATGAGGAAATTGTTGATGAGTTTGAAGGGATCAAAGTTTGGTGGTCTTCAAACAGAACTACTCCAAGAGCATTTCAATTCTCATTTTATCCTGGCGTGGGCGAGAAGAGTTATTACAAGCTCACAGTCGTCAACAGTCACAAAGAACACACTATCGACTCTTATCTCCCTCGTGTGTTAACAAGGGGAAAAGAAATTGGGGAAGAAAACCGCCAGCGAAGGCTCTACTGTAACAATCCAAGCCAGCACTGGAACGGACAGAAGCAGACCAAATGGAGCCATGTAGCTTTTGATCATCCTGCTACGTTTAAAACTTTGGCAATGAAAGCAAAGAGGAAAACGGAAATCAAGAAGGATCTCCGTAAGTTTAGTATGGGGAGAGATTATTATGCAAGGATTGGAAAGGCTTGGAAACGAGGATATCTCCTTTATGGTCCGCCAGGCACTGGCAAGTCTACCTTGATTGCTGCTATGGCTAATTTTTTGAAGTATGATGTTTATGATCTTGAACTTACTACAGTCAAGAATAACACAGAGTTGAAGAGGCTTATGATTGAAACATCAAATAAATCAATCATAGTGGTTGAGGACATTGATTGCTCTCTTTCTCTTCTTCTTACTGGCCAAAGAGAGAATAACAAGAAGTCAAAGAAGGAAAAAGATGATAAAGAGATGGATCCAATCACTGAGATGATAAAAGAAGAAGAGACAACAGATAGTAAGGTTACTTTGTCAGGGGTTTTGAATTTCATTGATGGACTTTGGTCATCATGCGGGGGTGAAAGAATCATTGTTTTCACCACCAATCATCTGGAGAAGCTTGATCCAGCTCTTATAAGGAGAGGAAGAATGGACAAGAAGATAGAAATGTCTTATTGTTGCTTTGAAGCATTCAAGGTGCTAGCAAAGAATTATTTGAGGATTGGTTCTCATCAACTCTTTAAAGAAATTCGCTCATTATTAGGCCCAGCCAAGATGACTCCTGCTGATGTTGCAGAGAATTTGATGCCGAAGTTGGATGGTGAGAGGGAAGAAATGTGTCTGAATAGACTAATCAAAGCTCTTAAGGCTGCAAAGGTGGAACAATTAAGAAAGAAGGTAGAGGAAGAAGCTAGCAGGCCAAAAGAGAAGAGAAAGAGAAGCAACATTCCGGTAAAGAAGAGGAAGAGAAGAACCGTCCGCTAAGGATGTCAAAGAAGATGAAAACATCACGTTGCCTCCATGAAGCAGATCACAAGTCATGAATATGGGGTTTGGCTTCTGTACAAAGTTAGTGGCAATTATAGTGGTATTCTATTAGCCTAGCAATTGAATAAGTCTATTAGAGACTTCAGTAGGATAAGTTGTGTTGTTTTAGTTTTTTTCATTTTGGATGTAGTAATCTATAAAATGTAATTTCTAGTTTCTAGTTCATGATAATATATATATAGCAGATTCTTATTACCAAGTAAACTGCTGTTTTGCCTGGAATGGATAGAATAAGACCGAAATTGCCTTAAACTATCTCTTGTTAATATTGTTTTTTCTTCTGTATCAGAAATATCAAGGTAAAAAAAGATAGAACAGATAAAAACACGTGTGCAGTCATGTTTGATTAGGAAAACCAGAGGCTCAAATTGCCTTTTGGGCTACATATAGACTCAAATTGCATGGTTGTTAATCACGGCACAGAAGAATCAAATTCAATCTGTACCCATGCCAGCTAGTTTTCTTCATGCCAAGGCTACCATTCAGACTAAATAGATCCAACACAGATTTCTTGTTTTCTTTGATCACAGAAGTCAACGATTCATGCCAAGGCATCTTTTCTTTGATCACAGAAGTCAACGATTCAAGCAGGACATCGACGCCTGAGCTTTTCCCAGCTCATTGTACAATCATTTGAAGCTAAATTTTCACAACCTACTTTGGGTATTTATAGATTTGGAGTTAACTACATGATTATTCGGAAATAAAGCTTTGCCAAGCCTTGATGATTTGCTTAGTGATGATCATTCAAAAAACTGGTTAAGGTTAATCAATCAAACTTTAACGTAAATATACACAATAACTTTAGAGGAAGATTAGCTTAATAAAAAATTGATATGCTTATACAAATTAAAATATTCTCTTGAATGAAGCAAACCTTTCTTATGTCTTTACCACCGGCCCCCCAAGATTCATTGATCATTGCTGGGTAACCAACAATGTGATAAGTTGAAACCACTTCCTCTTTTAACAAAATGGGTGCTTTATGGCATATTTCATCTCAACTGGCAAATAGGCAACTTTTGTAAGAATTTTCACCTGAAAAATAGGAAGGTAGCCTCATGCTTAAAAAGCTACCAAGAAAAAAAAGACAACTTTTTACATTCGACAGAAATACAATCACATGAGAACAACTCTAAAGAAAAGTGGGCATGTTTGCTGGTTGAGCAATTAATATACCAATCAATCAACGTAAAGTTCATTAATAGTTATTGATGTTGCGAATATGCAATGATAAATTTAAAATGAAGAGGAATTCATAAAAAAACTAAAGGATTATGGCAGTAGTGTCATGATCATTAAAGAAAGAAACTAAATTAAGCACCTTCATCAATGTCCTCTTGCTCATGATTTGGCTTTGGCCTAATAGTTTAAGTCTCTAGACTTCCCCATTTGCATAGAAAACAGTTAAGTAATTTGATCAAATAAATCAAACATAAGCATAAATTTATTATTTTCAAGAAAAGAATAATAGACATATTTCTGAACATTCATCAGAGCTAGCTAACAAAAGAACAGCTGAGAGAGTACTAGGTGATCTCAGTATTCTGGCATGGGGATGAATGAACTGATTCAATATTTTGAGAATTAATGAGCTATCAATTGCAACTATCTTGAGCCTAATTGGTTTCCCAATTGAATGTTTATTTTAATCTAGCAGCAACCTTTGGCATATGGCAACCTACATTTTTATTGTACAATAATCAGAAACCAATAAATAAGTAAAAGTAAGTAGGAATAAAACAAAAGACGGAAATAAAGTTTGATGATCATTTCATTGGCAGCAGAATTTAAATACCAATTGTAGAACAGGAGTAGTTGTACTCAACTTTAGTTATAGATTCACCAACTTGCAATAAAGAACAAAGAAAAATATTTTGAATCTCCTTTCATTTCACGACATCATGAATCTTAAAATACTCTCTTTCAATCAAACATATGGGCTAAAAAATCTGTAATGTCTGTTTTAACCATAGTTTTGCAACTCAACCACAAACTTTCCCTTGAACCTAAAACAGAAACATTTAAATAAAGAAACTTTTATAATGGTTTTAAAATCACAAATTTTCAATGCCATTTTCATTAGTACAATTATCCCATAACCTCTAGAACCCAAAATATCAAATCAAGTCATTTCTCTGATTTAGTCATTAGCCTTACATGTCGAATTCATGCAAAATAAAGGAAACCAATTTAATGATATTGGCATTACCTTGCTATTAGAAATTTTGAGAAACTCATGGAAAAAAGTATTTCTAAAAAGCCATTCAAACCACCCTTCTTTTTTTTTTTTGGTTATAATCATTCTGTCAATGATCTCGACTGGAAGCTTCAATGGTTCCTACCATTTCTTAGCATAAAAGAATAGGTTGGTGAAAGACACAACAGTGGACAGCGAGTGCTTGCACGAATGCCAAGTATTTCAGCCTCTAAAAGATGAAGATATTGATTTCTTGTTTTATTATGACTAAAACATTACTTCTATTATTTGCATTATCTTTTTGGATTAACAATTTTGTTTTCTATTGAGGAATAAAAGAAGTTTCTTATTCTTTATATACCTAGGCCTACACCAAATATTGCCTCTAGAAAACAAAGACATTGATTTCATGCTTTATTATGAATAAAATATAAATTCTATTATTTGCATTATATACCTAAGCCTACTTCCTTCTGCTTTAACTTTATCCATGAGATTTTGTTAGTAAGCCTACAGGGCTGACACTGGTTACAGAAAGATGTGTTAACTTTACCGAGGCATATGCTTGATAATAAACATTCGAACTTCCTCAAATAATTTATTATGCCTGAGCACTGATACTGTTTTTTAATCTTTAAATTTCAATCAACAACAATAAGTAAACTAAAAAAAGAATTGAAATTTAAATAGCCAAATATAGGAGAAAAAAAGAAATATGTAATGAGAAGTTAGAGTCTCCTTGAGCTATGACTGAAATCACTGGATTTGAGATTGTAGAAACAAGTTGCAAAATTTTCAATGTCTATTTTGCTTCGTAAATTTTCGAATTTCAACCAAAAAAGGAAAAAAGGGAAAAAACTCAGTTTGATAACTTTTAAAAAAAAATGAAATTTTCATTGTCCAACAACAATGTTTCCATCAACACCAACCAAACAAAATTTGCAACAAACAAAACAAAATTACACAAACCATATCCTATAATTCGAAAAAAAAAAAAAAGTAGAATAATAAAGCTTTACTAGCCAAACATTTATAATTCTAAATACAATTATATACAAAGCTCAATAGCAACCAATAATCTCTATGCCAAAGAAATATCGAACATTTTTAATAGCCTAATCTAATACCAATAATGAATTATTAATTAAACAATTGATCTAAATGCACATCACTTTGTTCACACATTTTGCTGAAAATTGCATGAACAACTTAAGCAGATAAGATGGAACATATAGTCTGATCATTATCTTCGGCTGCATATATATCACAACTGACTAATTTTTCAAAGTATTGAAATGTGCAGAACAGCTGAGATCGTTAACTAAAATCATTAAAACTCAGAAGACTGGAATCCGGATATGTATTGGAATTTTTGCTGAATTTTTCTTGCAGATTTCCCTCATTTATGTTTTTTGGGATGGTCAAAAACCAAAACCGAAAGAGACGGAAAAAAGAAAAAAAAAACCTCATACCTTAACATTGCAAATTGTGGAGAAAAGAACAAAAAATTTGATCATCTGTTTCAGCAAGGATTACCCTTTTCCCTTTTTTCTTCTTTCTTCATCTTTAATCTCCCCTTTCCCTAGCTCATTTCCTTAAAATGATCTCTAAGTCTTTCCTATTTCAAAAAAGATAACCTAGAATCACACTCCAATCATAGAAAGAGAAATTAAAAGCTGAATAAAAAATAGGAAAAAAAATGAATGGATTAAAAACGAATCAGAGACAAAAGCAGCAAATAAAAAGGGGAAATTGAAAAGAAAAAACAAATCTAAATCCAAAAGGAAAGACACTCAAATAAATGGATTTAAGCAGTAAAAGTTTCATGTTGCTTTAAATTTTTTTAAAGAACACACATTGAACATTGGAAACAAAAATCAATTAAATAATACGAAGCAAAGCCGAATCATTAACTTAAAATCTGAAACAAAAGGAAACATATAAGCAGAGTTTAAAGACATGAAAGGAATACCTGATTGAAGGAGAGAACAAATCCATTTTTCTTCTTCAGTTACTTCGTTTTCATCTTTTTCCAAATGTTTCTTTACTTAGTATTCCAATGAGAAACCTGAATTTAGTTATGATGCTAACTTGATATTCTCAGCATTTTTCTCTATCGCAGAGGATGAGAAAGAAACAAAAAAGCATCCAGAATCTCTAGAAGGTGGGAAGTCACCTCTCCAAAATGAAGTAAATATTTGCTCCCCATTTATTTTTCTTAGTGGAAAATAAAAATTGTAAAAAAAAGGGAAAACAAAAAATAAATAAAATAAGAAAGGAAAATCACCAAAAATGGAGATGCATCAACAGTTAAGAGTGAAGAAAAGAAAAAACATAATAATAAAGCGAAGAACAAATCTGTCAATATAAAAAACCAAACACTGAAGAAAGAGGGAGGATTGTATAAAATAGTTACTCCACATCAGCATATATTACTTCCATTCAAATCATGTCACGTAATCACATTGTGAAAAAAAATCAATCATTTATCACACATCACATGTAATAATTAAATGATTAATATTTATTTCAAGAGAATCATTAATGATTTTGATAATAACTCATTGACTTTTTTTAATAATGTGATTACATGACATGATTTAAATAAAAGTGATATATACTGACGTGATGTAACTGTTTCATACAATCCTCTCTCAATAGACTTATTCAATTGCTAGGCTAATAAAATGCCACTATAATTGCCACTAACTTTGTACAGAAGCCAAACCCCATATTCATGATTTGTGATCTGCTTCATGGAGGCAACATGATGTTTTCATCTTCTTTGACATCCTTAGCGGACAGTTCTTCTCTTCCTCTTCTTTACCGAAATGTGGCTTCTCTTTCTCTTCTCTTTTGGCCTGCTAGCTTCTTCCTCTACCTTCTTTCTTAATTGTTCCACCTTTGCAGCCTTAAGAGCTTTGATTAGTCTATTCAGACACATTTCTTCCCTCTCACCATCCAACTTCGGCATCAAATTCTCTGCAACATCAGCAGGAGTCATCTTGGCTGGGCCTAATAATGAGCGAATTTCTTTAAAGAGTGGATGAGAACCAATCCTCAAATAATTCTTTGCTAGCACCTTGAATGCTTCAAAGCAACAATAAGAAATTGCTATCTTCTTGTCCATTCTTCCTCTCCTTGTAAGAGCTGGATCAAGCTTCTCCAGGTGATTGGTGGTGAAAACAATGATTCTTTCACCCCCGCATGATGACCAAAGTCCATCAATGAAATTCAAAACCCCTGACAAAGTAACCTTACTATCTGTTGTCTCTTCTTCTTCTATCATCTTAGTGATTGGATCCATCTCTTTATCATCTTTTTCCTTCTTTGACTTCTTGTTATTCTCTCTTTGGCCAGTAAGAAGAAGAGAAAGAGAGCAATCAATGTCCTCAATCACTATGATTGATTTATTTGATGTTTCGATCAAAAGCCTCTTCAACTCTGTGTTATTCTTAACTGTAGTAAGTTCAAGATCATAAACATCATACTCCAAAAGATTAGCCATAGTAGCAATCAAGGTTGACTTGCCAGTGCCTGGAGGACCATAAAGGAGATATCCGCGTTTCCAAGCCTTTCCAATCCTTGCATAATAATCTCTCCCCGCTCTAAACTTAAGGAGATCCTTCTTGATTTCCTTTTTCTTCTTTGCTTGCATTGCCAAAGTTTCAAACGTAGCAGGATGATCAAAAGCTACATGGCTCCATTTGGTCTGATCGTGTACGTTCCAGTGCTGGCTAGGATTGTTACAGTAGAGCTTTCGCAGGCGGTTATATTTCCCAATTGCTTTTCCCGTTTCTAACACATGAGGGAGATAAGAGTCGATAATGAGTTTTTTGTGAATGTTGACGACAGTGAGCTTGTAATACCTTTTCTCACCCATCCCAGGATAAATTGAGAATTGAAATGCTCTTGAAGTAGTTCTGTTTGAAGACCACCAAACTTTGATCCCTTCAAACTCATCAACAATTTCCTCAAAATCCATGCCAAGGACTAGAGATTAGCTATCTTTGACAGCATCAACCTTAAGCCTCTTAGCAAATGTGGTGGACTTGCCACTGAGATAGTTTTGAATTGCTGTGAAGGCTTCACTACGCTTCATATGTTCTCCGAAGAACTCATCGATGGTGATTTGAGTATAAGGATAGACAAAATTTGCCAGTTTCCTGCCACATTTTTCAATATGGTCTTGTAGCCATTCAGGGAAGTGCTCTTCGAACAAGGTATAAAGGAACTCCCAAGTTGCCGAGGAATAAAAGAAAGTAAAAGCTTCCGTGGCTAACTTTAGCTTGGCACCAGATCTTTCATCATATTTTCTTCTATCTTTTTCTCTTCTTAGAACTCTAAGGTAGTGTTTGGTTTTGGAAAACAATTTTGTAGTATATTTTTGTTATAAGCAGCAAAACTGAATTCGCTGCGATATATAGAGTAAACAGATAGGTACTGAAATTTCCTCACTACTACTACTGAAGTTTCTACCAAATTTCTATCTCATAAAAGAGACAAGTAGACTTAATTTGATCAAATGAAATCAAGGTCTTTCTTTATTCAGTTTTGGTGTTCTTGGAGTATTTGATTTCCTCTGTATAAGAAACTTTCAGGAAGGTCCCAACTTGCTATCACCATTTATGGCAACTTGCTGATCTCACTAATACGAAAACAACAAATGCATACATAATCAATACTATTAAAGTTAGTGACATTTCCGACTTCTTGGGAAAGCCACGTCCGCATTTATGTTGTGATTGCCTCTTTTTTTTACGTTTTTTCGCTTTCTTCGGGAGAGAGGTGTAACGACCCTTTTTACCAGAATTATGTACCAAAATTTTCCTCATTCCTACTTGCATTGTTGGGCTGTACATAATGTCTCAAAATCAACTCTTAAGCTAAGTTTATAAGAGCTATATATACATCCTTCAACATTTGGTCCCAATTCAAATATTCTAAGTGAGTATGCATTCATCAACGCAAAACTTTACACTTGACTAATATGTAACCATCAAGTTACATGCATTGCTATAGAACGTATATATCATGTAATTCCTATTGCTACATCCCCATGTTCTAAAAGTACTGAAAATGCAAGTCTGAATATAAGTTAAACAGCTGCACATAATATACCTCCAAGGTAGAACCAAAAGCCTTGAAAGACGTTATAACTCCCCGCGTATATGCTCCTACTACAAGTAATCTGGAAGGTGGAGGAGGGGGTGAGCTTTTTGGAAAGCCCAGTAAGAAATAAATATAAGAGACGGATACTAAACTTCTATATGCACGTTCAAAATATTCATTTAAAAACTCAAATACTGCAATTCATAAAGTTTGGAAATCAACGTGCTTATGCAATGTGTCATAAAGCAGTTCATTCAAAACCATCGATAAACATTACAATTCGAAACATACTTCTCATTATAACATTCAAATTCCATAAAGGCATAAGTACGAAAGGAGCATATATAGTGTAAACTGGAGACATGATAACTAAGTGAAATCAAGCAGTTCAATTATTCCTGTGAGGGAGAACATAGTCGACATATGGCCATAGTCCAAAGGGGTCCACAATGAGCACTGATCAGGTGTCTACTAGGCCCGCTGTGGACTAGATCAAGGTCACACAGCAATAGAAACTCTACTGTAGATTGGATCAAAATCATACAGTAGCCCAAAACATTATCTACACGTGACTGGATCAAGGTCACACAGTAGTCCAAAACATTACTACTATGATTATTAGTCATGTCTCAAAACATTTCCATACATATAGTTTCTAAAATAAATACGAAGCTCAATGATTTCTATGAAAATGGGAGTTTTCGAATATAGCTTCCAAAGTAGTTAAAATCCTGCCATTTCTTACTTATTTTCAAAACAAAACTTGCTAGAGGAGTGTTATTCCAAATCATTTTCATTAACTCTAGCTCATTTTATAAATCAATATTATACAAAAATCCGGCAGCATAACGGCTTAATTTTAGTAAACCTCCTGCAAAGAAGATACAGTTCATAAACCACAAGCAGTTGATTTTAATAGTTCATTTAGTATCCCCTACGTTTCCAATATATATCCCTCACCTAAAGGTGTAGCACAAGTATAGCAATGGCGCCCTTTTTCTTCTTGATTGCCCTTTTGCCTAGTCGTTAATTTAGTTTGTTAGTGTCCCCCACCTTGTATCCTTTTTTCCTACATTATAGCATAAATGAATAACATTTACATTATCAATTTATCTTAAATAAGTTTACATTTTTCTTTTGGGTCACTTAAGGAAGTATATATATATATATATATATATATATATATATATATATATATATATATATATATATATTTCTTAAAGTTTCCCTTAAGTGCCTTACCTTGCTTATTCTCTCTTGGTTGACAACTAGTCCTTTGCTTTCTCAAATTTCCTTTCTCCACATAATCCCACATCAAAGACCATATATATGCATGTTTAGCTTTAAAATTATTAACATATTGTCTCCTCATAAAATACTCATTTGAACTTCTTAATTTTTATATAATATATATATATATAAATCTATATATTTTTCACCACCATTCTAATACCTTTTTGCTTCTCTTATAATATTAAGTAATTAAACCCAAATACATTAAATATACTTACTCTTCTTCTTTTCCCTTTCTTTGTTCAGCTTTCAAGCGCATGAAGTAGTCCAAAATGAGGATAAATGTAACATCCCAAATCCACTGTATAACATAATATTTACTTATAAACTCCACTTACTTACCGGTTGGGCTGTCTGTGATGCTTAACAACTCCTAACATTTTAATAAGAATTAGTATTCTTATTCTTCGTACTTATATGGAAATATAAATGGTTACATTATTTCCTTAAGATGTATATACATTCCCTTCTATTTAAAGTAGTACTGTACAATTTTACTGAATATATAAAAGAAAATAATGTACCTTCGATATCGAATCTCTGGAAGGAAATTTCCTTAGTCCAAAATCAATAATCTGTGGAGTGGAAAAATAAGGAGTGAGTGACAACGTGCTCAGTAAGGAAGGTGTATGCTGCTTTATACAAATTAAACTATATTCCCCCAAAACATTTATTTCTCTTAACAATAAACCCAGTAGGGAAAACAATGGATATAGTAAACAATCTTTGATAGTCAAATCATTGGCTAACAGTTTACAATGTAATGTAGTAAACAGTAAATAGGATTCAATAAATTCTCTCAGTAAACAGAAATCAGTAAGTTGAGACTATGCATCACCCTACGAATAAATCATGCTCTCATTGTTCCCTCTCCCCCTTCGGGAACGTACTAATCATCCCCACAGGGATACAGTAGATCTATGGCCATAATCTATAGGTGGTCCTCGGGTCCATTTGCTAGGTGACCTCGAGACCTCTGATGACTTGGTGGGTCCATCAGCCTTGTAAATCATAATGCATGAAACTAGGGCTTAAAGTCTCAAAATCAAGTTATATCTCACAAAGCACCTTTAAGGAATTATTTCACCAATTTATCATTTTCTCAAAAATGATTTATTTTCCAAAAAGGTTTTATATTTTCAATTTATAAAATAGTAAAAACAGCCCATTTTCGTTGAGAAAAATGCAAATTGAAACCTATTCACCCATTCAGGCTCGCCCAATAAGGCTCGCCCATGGTCAACTCGCCAGTACGGTAAACTAGTATTCGCCCGCCAACCTTAGCGTTTAAAAACAAGTTAAACTAGCTCGCCCATAGCGGCTCGCCCATGGTCAGTTCACCTATTATGGCATTGCCCCATGGTCAACTCGCTCAATGCGGCACTTCCATGGTCAACTTGCCCATTTTTATTAAAACATGAGTCGCTATTTGTGGCTCGTCCGGATTTCTATGAAAACAGGGTCGCTCGCCCAAAAGAACATAAAGGGTTCGCCCACCTTGGCTCGCCCGGAGTTTATTAAAACAGCGGTCGCCCACCTCAAAACAACATAAAAGGGTTCGCCCACTTTAGCTCGCCCGCCTTTTACCAGTTCGCCCAAATCAACGTAAGGGTCGCTTTATAGCTCACCCAAGATCAAAACAATTTATCAAGCAATGCATGTCATAAACCAAAATATTTCTCAATATTTTCATAATATTTACTCCACAGGACATGCATTCGCTTCACACACATCTCCCTTACCTGGCCTTACGAAGCTTAGCTTCCCGCTCGCCCTTATCAATTCTCAATTCCTGGCTGCAAAATAAATTATGAAAACTATGAATATTTCTGTCCGAATCTTTCCAATACTTTAGTGAGACTTGAGGCTAATCCTCTAGCTCGCCCAATATACTCGCCATTTATATAATGGCTTTTGCATGGGAGCTCGCCCAACATTCCACTCGCCATGACTATGCATTTGAGTTCTTTATTTCCTACTCGCCTCATTGGCGATGACTAACGTTTCACATGGGCGATCATAGTAGTAGCCATTCTTGCCCTTTTGGGCGGTCACAATTTCCATGTATTTTGGGCGATCATACGCCCTCGCCCATTCGGCTATCAGTCTGATTATCCAAAAATGTTGGCGAACATGTATATCGCCAATTCATGCATATCATAATACTCGCCTCCTCCTTTGGGCAAGTACCCAATTCCTTTGCTCGCCTATTTGGCAAGCAGTTGGATAATCCTGTTCTCCCATCGTGTTTCCTCTACTCACGTTACATATGCATAACACAACAGCTTAGGTTCAACCATTAACGTCCCCAAACATTAAGAATTTAGCCATGTTAACTTACTACATACTTTCATGCCAAGTAATATACCTACACATCTCCTACTTAGCATATCATCACTATAAACCGAGGATTAAATACATACACAGTTGGCTGGAAATTTATTTACCTGGTTTGATTGAGCCAACACAACTCACAACTTGTTTTATTTTTCCACACGTCAGTCCTCCTCTCCTTGATTCACTTGGATGGTTTTATGAGTGAAGGAAAATACATGAAAGAAGACTAGATGCTTAGATAGCAAGAGAGGAATTCTTGTCAAGTAAATGAGAAAGAAATGAACTAAGATGAGGCAAGAGAAATCGGTGATGTTGATCTTGAAGAGAATTGTATTACATTTTGTTTAGCTTAATCAACTTTTACAGCCGGCTATTAGGTCTCGTAGCTTCCAATCTCTTTGCTCATCACTTTCCTTGCTCATTAATGGTTGAGAAAATATGGCAAATCCAAGGAGATGGCGTGGTGCAAATTTTCTACTCTCATTAAATGGCGAAGACAATTCCAGCCAAAAGGAACGGCTAGGGGAAGCCTCTTGCTACAGTCCGTTTGACTAAATTTTCTCTTCTTTTCTCCTTCCTCTCCACGCCATTTCCAGCCACTATTATTGACTTTTATCTCATTTGTTCTTCCTTTGTCTGACAGCCATTATTCCCTTTCACACCTTCCATTCGGTTCCAGGCTTGATTCTTCATATTTGTTCATGCTTCCTTTAATGCTTTCACAACATAAATATAACCTTTTTATCAAGATTAAATCCCATCTATTTCTTGTTGCACTTTGATATTTGTTTTTCTTTCTTTTATACACCGTACTATAAATCATAATTTCTAATAATTAAAATGAAAAGTAGAAATTTCACATTCAATGATTCTTTAATTTTACTAAAAGAATTTATTTCCACTATCAATCATGTACAAATATGGTGTACAGTGTAATAAAATCGGGTCTCACAATAAATCTACCATGAATTCAGCCTTGAATTACCATAATTTATTTTCTTAAATAAATTTCTAAATTTAACTTACTAAGCTCTAATATTACCTCTTGGTCAAACCATCATTTGCCTTGGTCAACTTTCATAGAGGTAAAACAATTCCAAAACAGAAACTTATCCACGTTTACAGCTTCCTTTTTACACCCAAAATAGCCTTTGCTTATGTGTCCAATTAATATTCATAAGAGACCTAAATGCTGCCCCTTTTTACTGCTCTTTCACGTTAGTATGGCTATCCAAAATGACAAGGTATTCATGCAGCCAACACAGCCCAATTGGAAAAGCTTTTCCAAGTCAATGCAAGACTCCCTTGGCAAGAACCATGCACGCCTCCAGCCACCAGTCCACCCGAGACAAAATCCTTGAAATCCTCAAGGGTTTGGAGGAAGGAATGCAACTCCTTTAAGCTGTAGGAATGTCGACAGAATAGCAGCTTCTAGCTGCCACTTAACGCCAAAAAAGGAAGCACTTAGCAGTCCATGCTTCGTTTTCAGCCTTCAATATTTCTTTCCCTCTTCGAAAATTTCTTCTTCTAGCAGAAACAATAGCTGGCTCCCTTCCTTCTTCTTCCTTTTGTCTATCCCTTCTTGTCGTCCTTTCTTCCTTGATTGAGAGCCAACCTAATAGCCATCAAAATGCAGCCAATGTACTCCTTCGAAACGCCTGAAACCCTCCTCTATTTTAGTTCCCAAAACTCTGACTTAAACTTCCTTTTGCCGTAACTCTTTCCTTTTTTAGACCTTGCTGTCAATTTCCCACTTGTTTACTTTGCCACAAACTCACGAAAATGGTGATGGTTATGAGGTTTTTGTACATCAGAAAATGGCACATAGAGGCGAGATGGAACTAACTAGAATGGAGATGATGATAAACGGTGATGATGGTGATCGACGATGGTGAGGAGAGTAAGAAGTGGCTGGTGTAAAAATAGAAATAAAATAATAGTTAGTGGGATTGGGATTGCCAAGGCTTCTTCAAGAAGCCATTGTCCAATTAAATCTATTTTATTCCTACTACTATAATACATATATATATATATTTATATATATTCATTTACCAACTATTAATATATATTTATTCATTTACCAACTATTACAAGAGGATTATAAGAAACAGTTACACCACTGATGAACAAAAAGTTATATCCTCGCAAGTGCACGAATCAAGGTAGTATAGCGTGCAAATACAAGAGTCAATCCCACAGAGATTTGCTAAATTTATTCAATTAAAATTCAACTACTTATGCCCAAAAAATTATGAAAGTGAAAGAAATTACCTAATTAATTACTAAATTAACTAATTAATTTAATTAACCTAATAAAATCAAGAAATTAACCGATAAAGAAAAGCCTAGGAATTTGATTTCACCAATACATTGCAATTTTATGTCTTCAATCCTAAAAATCTCAATTCAATTCTAGGGTTCATTCTTCCTAATATATGATTACTCTGTTTGATGGCAGCTATAATCAAGTATTTTTAATCATTAAATTATCTATGATGTGTAGCATAATCAATGACTAAAAATCCATTAAGAACAGAAGAACATCTAACAAGAACCAAATAAATATTCTAGCTTGATGTATGCATCAAATATTTATTCAATCATTCAAGAGAGCTATACATGGCTTAGCATATGATGTGTACCCTTACCATGTCTCAAACAATCAATTAATTTATATTAAAGGTGGCCAATCAATAACACAAATTAAAAGATTGAATTAATCACAATGAATGATACTAGAATTTAAGAATTAATCAATTAATCATAAAGACATAAAATATGCAAGTAAGCTTGATCAAATTCTTAGTAAATAAATTAGTTAATGTTTAATTTAGCAAAACAAAATACTAAATCAATAAATGTCATGCTTTAAATTAAACAAATAACCAATTCAATATATATATATATATATATATATATATATAATGGAATGAAACAAATTAAGCCTTTGTCTAGCAAACCAATCACGTGGCTATAGCAAAGAAAGGAAGCACTTTCCAAAACTTCACACGTCTTGGGCTTTGGACAGTGGTTAATGGCTCCTGCAAAATTCAGCCTTGCTTTATTCACGTTCTACCTCTCCACTGCTCAAACAACCCTTACGCAACGAGCACAAATAGCAAAGCCACAATTCAAAGACAGCTTGCTATGCTTTCCTCTACAGCTGTTCACGTGTTTTTCTGCACACAAAAACAACAAAACTAGCGACTTGAAGCAGCGATGAAGTGCAATCGCACAGCAATTTGAAGCAGCAGCTTGCGGTTCTGTTCTGCTCCAAAGCTCTCGGTTCTTCGGTTCTGCTGAGGTTTTCGGTAACAGCTCTTTCTTCCTCGTTGAAGCTGCGGCAAACACAAAGACCAACTACTCTGCAAAATAGAAAGAAACACAGCAGCGAAAAAAAACACTAAACAGCCCAGTACCGATCCTCACTTCCTCTCTGTTCTCAGTATTTTTTTCTGTTTGTGTCTTTTCTACAATTGCTCTCCCACTGCCGCCCCTCTCTCCTTTTATAACTTTTCCTTTCAAATTTCTAGGGTTTCTTCTTAATCAAGAATAAATCTCGGCCCTCTATTATATTTAATCTTGTGGTCTAAAAATCCTTAAAACAAATCAGAATTTAATCACAACTTTAAAAAGTTAAACAATGTATATTTCAAAAATTTATTCCAATTACAAAATTTATTGTTTGATTTCATTTAATAACTTCCAAAATTAATTCCAAATCACTTTCTCTAAATTAATTCACAAGATACATTAAACAATTAATTTTACATAAGAATATAGCAATAAATGTAGTAATAAATAATAAAATAATATAACAAATATATTATTATCAAATACCCCTAAACTTACATTTTTGCTAATCCTCGAGCAAAATTAAAAGAAAATGCACTTGTTTGTGACCTTTAAGAACAAAAGTGAAAACTCAAGAACACCCAAAATGTTTAACTCAAATTTATGTAAATTCAATTTCACTTGATATTCACATATCACCTCAAGTATACCTCACATCTATAATTCAAGTAATTGTTCAAAATACAACTCAATAATCTCATAATTCATATGTTAATTAACTCAAATCATGATATCAGATGTGTGTGTGTGATTAGCGAAACTCAAATTCCTTGTCAGTACTCAATTAAAATTATGCAACTCATGAATAACTGATGTGATCTCAATTTTTTTTTATATTTTATTGACACTCCATAGGCTTGCTCTTCTTACATCTCTCCACTAATCTAGACAATAATATCAACTTAGATCAATAGGTCTTTATTAGCTTATAATGTTTGGCCAAGGTATTGGTTAACAAAGAAAGGGAAGGTAAAAATCAAAACAAGAGAGCTAACAATGATAAAACACATATTAAATTTCTCTATCCTTTTTTTTTTTACTTCCTTTTTCTTTTTTTTTTTCCACATGCTAATCTCCACAATTTTCATGCCACATTTTAAACTCTTCTTTTTTTAACTTCTTCCTTTATTTTTAGCTTGAAAATATTTCTTGAATCACATCCCCTCAATGGTAGATATGTGTATTAAAGCTCTCTTTAAGGGTATATTCATTGTTTTTCAGGTTAATTTGGGTCAGGTCAATGAGGTTACAAAAAAATTTGAATGGTGGCTATTCATATGCTTTTGCATATGCCATTCTTTCAATAAGGCTCTATGGGGTATACTAGTGATTAATTTGTAACATGGTAGGCTTCAAAGGCTCAAACGTTCCAAGTAATGCCTAAATCATCTCTAAGTCAATCAATTGCCTATGATTTCGCCTCAAGTGTAATAAAACAAGTTCTAGAGTGTCATGCATGATCACTAATTTCACAAGCTCACATAATCATTCACCAAGTATCAACAATTCATAAGAGTATGGCTTATGTGCTCAATTATTCATCAATCATGAAGTGAATAAAATTAACACCAAATTATTTAATTACCTAAGTGTGCATTTCTCACAATCACTTAACCATAGTAAAATTCTCTTATATTCATCATAGGCTAGTGAAAAATCATAGTAAAAAAGAAAAAAACATAAATCCAAGTAAAATTTTTTTTAAAAAAATTTATTTTTTTTTTAAAATAATAAACTAAATAGACATAACTAAACCTTTTTTTTTAATTTTTTTTAAAATAATAAACTAAATAGACATAACTAAACCACACCCCCAAACCTAAATCAAACTTTGTCCTCAAAGTTGAAAAACAAAGATTAATAAATGAGTAGGAATGTGCACACTAAAAAAAATAAAATAAAATAAAAATAATGAAAAATCATACCTAGTTGGGTTGCCTCCCAACAAGCGCTTTATTTAACGTCTAGGCAAGACAGAATGCTTGGTCTAAGGCTTCCCCAAATCAACGAAATCCACTATCTGACCCTTTGGAGTGCCTTCCAAAACTGGCTTCAATCTATGCCCATTCACCTTGAAACTAGCTCCTGTTCTGATGTTCTCAATCTCAACTGCACCATACAGAAACACTTTCCACACCAAAAATGGTCCACACCACCTTGACTGCAACTTTCCTGGAAAGAGACGCAAACATGAATCATAAAGTAAAACTTTCATACCTTGTTTGAACTCTTTCCGAAAAATGGATTTGTCGTAGTATAGCTTTGTTCTCTCCTTGTAAATCTTTGCATTCTCATAGGCTTCTTTTCAAATCTCATCCAACTCATTCAGTTGGCTCTTCCTAGCTCCACCAACGAAGTCATCCGTTTTATCCTGCACAAGATTAGAGTCAACAACTGAGTCCAAAACATCAACTGAGAAGCAATCATTAGAATCTGTAGGTAATTTTAAAGAATTAAACACAGAAAATTCCACAGTCTCATCTAAGACTGTCATGGTTAGTTTCCCGTTTTGAACATCAATTATTGTGTTTGTTGGAGCCATGAATGGACGTCCAAGCAAAATGGGTAGCTCATGCTCATTCTTTGACTGTCTCCCCATGTCCAAAACTACAAAATCAACAGAAATGATTAGTTTATTAATTTGAACTAAAATATCCTCCACAATGCCTCTAGGATATCTAATTGAATGATCAACAGGTTGAAGAGACATTGTGGTAAGTTTTAGCTCTCCTAAACCTAATTGCAAGTAAACAGAATAAGGCATTAAATTGATGCTTGCACCCAAATCCAACATAGCCCTTTCTTTCTTTGAACCTCCTACAGTAATGTCGATGTTAAAACTCCCTGGATCTCTCAATTTGGGTGGCAAGTTCTTTTGAAGCACGGCACTTACCGTTTCCGAAACCATTACCTTTTCAGTTGGGTCATACTTACGCTTGTGAATATTCAATTCCTTTAAGAACTTTGCATAAGATGGTATGTTCCTGATCATATCAAGCAAAGGTAAGTTCACATTAACCTTAGACAAAATATCATAAATTTCAGAAAATGACTTATCCAATTTGCTTTTCTTGAGTCTGCTTGGAAACGGAATAGGATGAACATAGGGGTGTTGAGCCTTGTGTAACTTAGGAGTTTCACAAGATGGATTGGACTCTTCATTTTGACTCCATTCTTCAATATCCTTCTTTTTGCCACCACTTAGACTTTTATCTTGTTGCTTCTCCTTGGTAACCTCATCACCTGGAGGTAAGGTTAAACTTTCATCAGAATCATCATTCATTTTATTATCAAATATCTTACCATTTCTCAGAATCGTGATAGATTTGGCTTGCTCAGGCTGGCTTGCAAATTTTCTAGGAACATGGCCTTGCAATGCCTCAGCAATTTGTCCAACTTGGATCTCCAATTTTCGCTGAGAAGCCTCTAGTTGTTGGAATCATTGTTCATTGCTCTGTTGATTACTTTGGCAAACTTCTATAAAGTTTTGCAAAGTATCTTCTAAAGATGGCTTCCGCAGTTGGGAAGAAGAGCTTGCTTGATTCTGGTTTTGGTTGCTACTCCATGAAAAATTAGGATGACTTCTCCAACTCAAGTTGTAAGTATTTGAAAAAGGATCATTCCTCACCCGTGGATATAAGAGTTCATCATATTGGCTTGCTCAACAAAATCTGAGAATTTTTCACTAGAAGAACAAGCATTAGTAACATGACCATAAATCCCACAAATTCCACATACCTCATTGGACACTGGCATTCTTTAACCTATAATCATTGAGCACATAGACTTCATTTGCTTGGTTAATTCTGAAACCTGCATTGCCAACTCAGTGTTAGTGTTAATCTCATAAAGACCTCTAGGCTTACCTCTAACACTCTTTTGTTGCGAATTAGCTCCAAGCATCTCGTAGAGCACGTAGGTCTCTTGTGCAGTCTTTTCTCCCATGGCACCTCTAGCAGCATTATCAACCATAGCTTAACAACCTTGAGTTAGTCCATCATAAAAAAATTGATTTTGCAATTCTAATGGGTACCTATGATGTGGACATTGAATCAAAAGCTATTTAAAATGTTCCCAAGCTTCATGGAATGCCTCACCATCTGCTTGTGTGAATGTTGCAATCTTACCCCTCAATTCAGTGGTTTTGGCATGTGAGTAGAACTTACCTATGAACTTCTTGTACATTGCATCCCATGTGGTAAGTGAGGCTGGTGTTATAGACATGAACCACGTCTTTACCGCATCCTTCAAGGTGTGGGGAAAACATCTCATTCGCAATTGGTCCTCAGTTAATCCCTGCAAAGGAAAAGTTTGAACAGTTGCATAAAAATCACGAATGAATGTCAAAGGATCTTCAATAGCAGTACCATGAAAAGAAGGAAGCACGTTAAAATGAATATTTTTAAGCTCATAGTTTCTGGCTGCATCATTGAGAACAATGCATGATGGTGATGTCCCCATAGTAGCACGTGCAAACTCTTTCATAGGACGATTTTGAACACGATTTTGAACTTGATTTTCAGCTTGATTCCCCACTTGTAACTCCATGTTCATTTCAACTAGTTCCTCTTGTTGTGCCTTTGCTTTCCTACCGATTCTGTCAATTTGATCGTTGATGGGCACTATCTCTTGACCAAGTGATCGTCGACCTTGCATCCACTACTTAAAGAAAGAGAGAAAAAAAAAAGCAAGAAAAAAATTAAATAAATTTAGTAAGCTAAAAAGAAAAATAATAAAAGAAAAACACACGTAGTCAAATAAAATTGAATACACTTAAAACAAATCCCCGACAACAGCGCCAAAAACTTGATGAACAAAAAGTTATATTCTCGCAAGTGCACGAATCAAGGTAGTATAGCGTGCAAATACAAGAGTCGATCCCACAGAGATTTGCTAAATTTATTCAATTAAAATTCAACTACTTATGCCCAAAAAATTATGAAAGTGAAAGAAATTACCTAATTAATTACTAAATTAACTAATTAATTTAATTAACCTAATAAAATCAAGAAATTAACCGATAAAGAAAAGCCTAGGAATTTGATTTCACCAATACATTGCAATTTTATGTCTTCAATCCTAAAAATCTCAATTCAATTCTAGGGTTCATTCTTCCTAATATATGATTACTCTGTTTGATGGCAGCTATAATCAAGTATTTTTAATCATTAAATTATCTATGATGTGTAGCATAATCAATGACTAAAAATCCATTAAGAACAGAAGAACATCTAACAAGAACCAAATAAATATTCTAGCTTGATGTATGCATCAAATATTTATTCAATCATTCAAGAGAGCTATACATGGCTTAGCATATGATGTGTACCCTTACCATGTCTCAAACAATCAATTAATTTATATTAAAGGTGGCCAATCAATAACACAAATTAAAAGATTGAATTAATCACAATGAATGATACTAGAATTTAAGAATTAATCAATTAATCATAAAGACATAAAATATGCAAGTAAGCTTGATCAAATTCTTAGTAAATAAATTAGTTAATGTTTAATTTAGCAAAACAAAATACTAAATCAATAAATGTCATGCTTTAAATTAAACAAATAACCAATTCAATATATATATATATATATATATATATATATAATGGAATGAAACAAATTAAGCCTTTGTCTAGCAAACCAATCACGTGGCTATAGCAAAGAAAGGAAGCACTTTCCAAAACTTCACACGTCTTGGGCTTTGGACAGTGGTTAATGGCTCCTGCAAAATTCAGCCTTGCTTTATTCACGTTCTGCCTCTCCACTGCTCAAACAATCCTCACGCAACGAGCGCAAATAGCAAAGCCACAATTCAAAGACAGCTTGCTCGAGTAGACAGCAGCTTGCTCTGCTTTCCTCTACTGTTGTTCACGTGTTTTTCTGCACACAAAAACAACAAAACTAGCGACTTGAAGCAGCGATGAAGTGCAATCGCACAGCAATTTGAAGCAGCAGCTTGCGGTTCTGTTCTGCTCCAAAGCTCTTGGTTCTTCGATTCTGCTGAGGTTTCCGGTAACAGCTCTTTCTTCCTCGTTGAAGCTGCGGCAAACACAAAGACCAACTACTCTGCAAAATAGAAAGAAACACAGCAGCGAAAAAAAACACTAAACAGCCCAGTACCGATCCTCACTTCCTCTCTGTTCTCAGTATTTTTTTCTGTTTGTGTCTTTTCTACAATTGCTCTCCCACTGCCGCCCCTCTCTCCTTTTATAACTTTTCCTTTAAGATTTCTAGGGTTTCTTCTTAATCAAGAATAAATCTCAGTCCTCTATTATATTTAATCTTGTAGTCTAAAAATCCTTAAAACAAATCAGAATTTAATCACAACTTTAAAAAGTCAAACAATGTCTATTTCAAAAATTTATTCCAATTACAAAATTTATTGTTTGATTTCATTTAATAACTTCCAAAATTCACTTTCTCTAAATTAATTCACAAGATACATTAAACAATTAATTTTACACAAGAATATAGCAATAAATATAGTAATAAATAATAAAATAATATAACAAATATATTATTATCAACCACGTCAGCATATATAACTTTCATTCAAATCATGTCACGTAATCACATTGTTGAAAAAAGTCAATCATTTATTACACATCACATGTAATAATTAAATGATGAATATTTATTTCAAGATAATCATTATTGATTTTGATAATAAATTATTGACTTTTTTTAATAATGTGATTACATGACATGATTTAAATAGAAATGATATATGCTGACGTGATGTAACTATTTCATATAATCCTCTCTCAGTTCCCAACAGTCTAGGCTAAAAATTCCATGTTGTTTAATGACCTGACTTTTTCAATAAAAAAATCCATTTGAGCCCACTATAATAATAAAATAAAACAAAGTCATTTTCACGTTTTAATTTCATTAATAAATGGAATTCCCAAAACCTTAACATGAATCAAACTGTTGTAAGAAGAATATCGGTATTTGGTTATCTTTCTTTGACTTGTCTTTTGCGTTGTAAGAATATAGAGCTTGAAATATACAGATTTGGCAATTTACAGGAAGCAGCCAAAGGGACTTCTAGATCTCTAGCTGATTCCATCCACCACCTAACACACGAAATTTAAATGGATTGTCTTCCTTTATATTTAAATTTTATTAAATTTAATTGGGTTCTAGTCTCCTTCTACAAATATAAAGGAAGGGTGTGAAAAGTCATTTTTGTTTAGATAAGGTGTGCTTAATATTTGTTAGGGTGTGAATAGAAAACTCAAACTCAAAGGCTGTTGCAAAAAGAACGAAAAGGATGTGGTTTTGATGTGGGACTACAAAGCACTCAACACCCTCATTGAAATTATCTATATTTTCATCTTAAAGGCAAGACAAAAGATCAAAGACATGGACAAACACGTAAAAAACCCAGCATGAGACGTGGCCGCGTGAGGATTTAAAGAATCCCACAAAATTTATATATTAGATTGATTATGTATGCATTTGTTGTTTTTCGTATTAGTGAGATCAGCAAGTTGCCATAAATGGTTACAGCAAGTTGGGACCTTCCTGAAAGTTTCTTATGCAGAGGAAATCAAATACTCCAAGAACACCAAAACTGAATAAAGAAAGACCTTGATTTCATTTGATCAAATTAAGTCTACTTGTCTCTTCTATGACATAGAAATTTGGTAGAAACTTCAGTAGTAGTGGTGAGGAAATTTCAGTACCCATCTGTTCACTCTATATATAGCAGTTAATTCAGTTTTGCTGCTTATAACAAAAATATACTAGAAAATTGTTTTCCAAAACCAAACACTACCTTAGAGTTCTAAGAAGAGAAAAAGATAGAAGAAAAGATGACGAGAGATCTGGTGCCAAGACTAAAGTCAGCCACGGAAGCTTTTACTTTCTTGTATTCCTCGGCAACTTGGGAGCTCCTTTATACCTTTTTCGGAGAGCACTTCCCTGAACGGCTACAAGACCATATTGAAAAATGTGGCAGGAAACTGGCGAATTTTGTCTATCCTTATACTCAAATCACCATCGATGAGTTCTCCGGAGAACACATGAAGCGTAGTGAAGCCTTCACAGCAATTCAAAACTATCTCAGTGGCAAGTCCACCTCGAATGCTAAGAGGCTTAAAGCTGATGCTGTCAAAGATAGCCAATCTCTAGTCCTTAGCATGGATTACAATGAGGAAATTGTTGATGAGTTTGACGGGATCAAAGTTTGGTGGTCTTCAAACAGAACTACTCCAAGAGCATTTCAAATCTCATTTTTTCCTGGCGTGGTTGATAAGAGGTATTACAAGCTCACAGTCGTCAACAGTCACAGAAAACTCATTATCGAATCTTATCTCCCTCATGTGTTAGAAACGGGAAAAGCAATTGGGAAAGATAACCGCCTGCGAAGGCTCTACTGTAACAATCCTAGCCAGCACTGGAACGGACACAATCAGACCAAATGGAGCCATGTAGCTTTTGATCATCCTGCTACTTTTGAAACTTTGGCAATGCAAGCAAAGAAGAAAGAGGAAATCAAGAAGGATCTCCTTAAGTTTAGAACGGGGAGAGATTATTATGCAAGGATTGGAAAGGCTTGGAAACGCGGATATCTCCTTTATGGTCCTCCAGGCACTGGCAAGTCAACCTTGATTGCTGCTATGGCTAATCTTTTGGAGTATGATGTTTATGATCTTGAACTTACTACAGTTAAGAATAACACAGAGTTGAAGAGGCTTTTGATCGAAACATCAAATAAATCAATCATAGTGATTGAGGACATTGATTGCTCTCTTTCTCTTGTTCTTACTGGCCAAAGAGAGAATAACAAGAAGTCAAAGAAGGAAAAAGATGATAAAGAGATGGATCCAATCACTAAGATGATAGAAGAAGAAGAGACAACAGATAGTAAGGTTACTTTATCAGGGGTTTTGAATTTCATTGATGGACTTTGGTCATCATGCGGGGGTGAAAGAATCATTGTTTTCACCACCAATCACCTGGAGAAGCTTGATCCAGCTCTTACAAGGAGAGGAAGAATGGACAAGAAGATAGAAATGTCTTATTGCTGCTTTGAAGCATTCAAGGTGCTAGCAAAGAGTTATTTGAGGATTGGTTCTCATCCACTCTTTAAAGAAATTCGCTCATTATTAGGCCCAGCCAAGATGACTCCTGCTGATGTTGCAGAGAATTTGATGCCGAAGTTGGATGGTGAGAGGGAAGAAATGTGTCTGAATAGACTAATCAAAGCTCTTAAGGCTGCAAAGGTGGAACAATTAAGAAAGAAGGTAGAGGAAGAAGCTAGCAGGCAAAAAGAGAAGAGAAAGAGAAGCAACAATCCGGTAAAGAACAGCAAGAGAAGAACTGTCCGCTAAGGATGTCAAAGAAGATGAAAACATCATGTTGCCTCCATGAAGCAGGTCACAAGTCATGAATATGGGGTTCGGCTTCTGTACAAAGTTAGTGGCAATTATGGTGGCATTCTATTAGCCTAGCAATTGAATGAGTCTATTAGAGACTTCAGTAGGATAAGTTGTGTTGTTTTTGGTTCTTAAGAGTAGTTTTTTCATTTTGGATGTAGTCATCTATGAAATGTAATTTCTAGTTTCTAAGTCTATTAGAGACTTCAGTAGGATAAGTTGTGTTGTTTTTAGTTCTTAAGAGTAGTTTTTTCATTTTGGATGTAGTCATCCATAAAATGTAATTTCTAGTTTCTTGTTCTTATTTCTAAGTAAACTGCTGTTTTGCCCGGAATGGATAGAATAAGACCGAAATTGCCTTAAACTATCTCTTGTTAATGTTGTTTTCTCTTCTCTATCAGAAATATCAAGGTAAAAAAAAAAATAGAACAAAGAAAAACACGTGCAGTCATGTTTGATTAGGAAAATCAGAGGCTCAAATTGCCTTTTGGGCTATCTATAGACTCAAATTGCATGGTCATTAATCACGGCACAGAAGAATCAAATTCAATCTGTACCCATGCCAGCTAGTTTTCTTGATGCCAAGGCTACCATTCAGACTAAATAGATCCAACACAGATGAATAGATTTACTGAATTATAGCAGAGACATAACATACAAATAGGAAGAAAATTGGTTGGAGCCAACTGATTTATTCACTCCATTAACTATCATTTCTTTACATTAAGATATGAGAAAAATATATCTCAGTGCTGAGTAAATGGTTCATAGCATTTCAGAGGCGAAATGCGGAACGATGAAGATGGCAAAATATATTGCAATTAATCTTAATATCCTATCAGTTAATGGATGACTCCATTCTCTTTCACTTCTTTGGCTGATACTGCATCTTGTTGGGCATCCTTTGTTACAGATAGCTCCTTTTCCTTTTCTTCTTTCTCTGCTTGTTCCTTCTCCTTCTGTTCTTTCTCCGCCTTTTGACGAGGTTCTTCCTTAGCTTTCTTTCTTGCTTCCTCCTTTGCAGCCTTGAGGGTTTCAATCAAATTGCTCAAACAAGTCTCGTTATCTTCATCATCTTCTGACTTGGACATCAAATTCTCTGCAACATCAGCTGGAGTCATATCAGTTTCCTCCAACAATCTGCTAATTTCTCTGAAGAGTGGATGAGAATCAATGTCCAAATAATTCTTTGCTAGCACCTTGAATGCTTCAAAGCGACAATAGGACATTTCAATGTGCTTGTCCATTCTCCCTCTCCTTATCAAAGCAGGATCAAGCTTCTCAACATGGTTGGTAGTAAAAACAATGATTCTTTCACCCCCACAAGCAGACCAAAGTCCATCAATGAAATTCAAAAGCCCTGACAAAGTGACCTCACTTTCTTTTTTCTCCTCTTCTTTTGCCTTCCGACTGGTGGGATCCATCTCTTCTCCAATCTCATCTTTCTTCTTCTTTTCTCTTTGGCCTGTAAGATCAAGAGAACAATCAATATCCTCTATCACTATGACAGACTTGTTTGATATCTCAATCAAAAGCTTTCTCAGCTCTACATTGTTCTTAACTGTAGTAAGCTCAAGATCATACACATCATAGTTCAAAAAATTAGCCATGGCAGCAATCATGGTGGATTTGCCAGTTCCTGGAGGGCCATAAAGTAGATAACCACGCTTCCAAGCTTTTCCAATCTTAGCATAGTATTCTTTCCCCTTGCTGAACTTGACAAGATCCTTCTTGATTTCCTGTTTCTTCTTTTCATCCATTGCCAAAGTGTCAAATGTAGCAGGGTGCTCAAAAACTACATGTGTCCATCTGCTGCTTCTGTAACCATACCAAGCCTGGCCTGCACTGTTGGAGTAGAGCTTCCGTTGCCGGTTATCTTCTGCAATAGCCTTCCCTTGTTTCAAAACATGAATGATATAAGTCCGGGTGATGAATTCCCGGTCACGTTTATGGAACTTTAGAAAGTAAAACCTCTTCTCCTCTGTAGCCGGATAAAATGAAAACTGTTGTGTTTTTGGAGTAGTTCTACTTGCAGCCCACCATACCTTGATTCCATTAAACTCATCCGTGATTTCCTCACCATAATCCATGCTAAGGACTAAAGAATGACTATCTTCAACAACATCAGCCTTGAGTCGCTTAGCATAGGCAGAGGACTTGCCGCTGAGATAGTTCTGAATTGCTGAGAAGGCCTCACTTCTTTTCATCCTTTCACCAGTGAATTCATCAAAGGTCACATGAATGTAAGGATGCATAAAATTCGACAGCATTTTACTATATCGAAAGATATAGTCCTGAAGCTGAGGAGGGACATATTGTCGGAACATGGCATACATGAACATTATGGCTGCCATGGTTGAACCTAGATTTGACCACATTTCTCCTTTCATCATCATTTTTTCTCTAGTCTCTTTTATTTTTCAAGAATTATTGAAATTTTAATTATGTAGAGCTATGTCAACTGTTAATATATAGAGAAGAGATGATTTGTTGTGTTTTGGTGATTAAGTTATAAATTTTCCCACTATGGCTAGCTTCCAACATCATACAAGAAACAACAAACAATCAATGGAAGTCCAAGGTCACTACTGTCTTTGTTTATTTTTGTTTAATTCGACGACTCTGCTTTCTTTCTAAGGGCCCATGCAAAGTCATCATTTCTTAATTATGCATGTGCTAGAAAACAAAATATCTGGAATCTTGCCTTAATCAAAGCATCCAAAAGGCAATTCAACAAAATCTTTCTCTCTCTGTAGCCAACACATGGTGACAAATTGGCAATACCAGATATACATTATTGTTATCAGATCATATTTTAGTTTATAAATTCATCAAGTTTCACATCTATTTGCCTGCTTTCGGTGCTATTTTGGCAGATATTAGTGGAAATCGACGCAACTAAAATCCCTTGTCACCTTCATGCTACATATAAAAGCATTATTGCTACATTTTTTTATAGTTTCTGTCATTTTCTATTATTTCCTTTTCTTGTTTCTTTACACTAAAAAATTGAAGTTCTTTCGTGTAACTGATGTCGTCGAAAGCCAATTGTTGAGTCTGTTTCTTATCTTTTCTAGTCACAATGCACCAACAGATACTAGTTTTCTCAGAAAGTAGAAAAAGATGTTACTGTACCTCCAAAACATCACAATGGGTGCCCTGAGAGTCTTTGATCTTCATTTGTTGTTTACCTATTGTCCTTATGCATGTCCACATCTTAAAAAATTTTCAACCAATTACGAAGTGCCACAAGTTTTTTTTTAATTATTTAGTAATCAACTAAACTTTTCAAGTGTTACTCAATGTCAAGTCCATTTCTTACCTTATTGCAATAACTTCATATTATGATGATGATGATGATATACAAGCACATATGCGTATTTTCATTTCTCACCATTGCCCTTCTATTGTTTTCTGCTACATGAACTTCTTTGTTTATTGCTGCCCTCTGCGGTTAACATAGTGACGAAACAAAGGGCTAGAGGATGCTTTTTTTTTTTTGGTTACAAGAGGATGCTTTATTTTCTATCTTATTCTGCTCACTTTTTTCTTTTCTGTTTAGCCTACATTAGAAGTTTACCTAGTGGTGAAACACTGTAACAATAAATAGTTTTCAGAGTGGTGAAATATTGAGAGCCACCCAATGGAAATGGTTGAATAATTTAGTGTTTTTTTAGTTCTTGACGTGAAATGCATTCATCGTCATAATTACATGTCTGTCTAAACAAGGTACACGGTGAAAGGGACACAAAACAATCTTCAAAGACCAGAAGCGGAAAAATGGAAATCTTCGAAAACCAATTGGTCCTTTTTGTGTTTACTTTTTCTGCTAACAGGTCAGACTACAATTTCCCATAGATAAAAGGTCATTATCCAGTTCATTTAAGTTGGACAAGTTCCACAATAACTCTTTCTGGTGTTAGCCAGTGACTGATGTAGATTTGACCAAAGCAGAAACTTGAATTTAACATTTGCTTTACTTAGTCTATTTGGCGTTAGCCAGTTACAAAAACATGTTCTTGATGCTTACTTGATTGCAAGTTGGGACGACTAAAGTACACCTCTTTTTCTTGAGAATTTGTTAAAATGGACAATTTTTCCAAAATTTTTTTCTCCTTTTTTAGTTAAATTTTGCAATATTGTCATGCAAATTCTATGTCCTGCAGCATTGTTATTGCTCATAATTTAGCTGCCTGACCATTGGGAACACACTAGAAAAGTGTTCTTTTCTTTTTATTACTTCCCTTGTACAGAACCTGATCAATATGGAAAAAGCAGTGCCCATTAAATTGTTTTCTGTCCCAGACAAAGCTCATGCCAGGCATCTTTTTTTCTCAATGAATACAAAGAAGTGGCTTCATGTGTGAATGGTGAAGGTTTCATGCAATTCCCAACTACAAAAGGTCCTGAGCTGTGGGGTAGAGGGCACTGCTTGAACCTTCAAAGCAATTTCCAAAAGCTTATAACCAAACCACCCCAATTTTCTGCACAAAAGACAAAAGAAGCTGGTAGTTTTCACAAAAGCCCAGAATAGAACTTGGACTGAAAAAACCTTGGAAAAAGCTGAAGAAGTTTCTGTGGATTTTCCTTGAGGCTCAAGGGTAAGAAGTAAGAGCAAAACAAATTCTAGTTGATATATTCCTTTCCAACTATATAACAAAACAGCTTAGCCAAAGAGTAAAGTGTTTCCTACCCCATAGTGTCCCTGAAAGGAGAAAGAAAGAAAAATGATGATTGGAGAGTCATGGGCTCAAATAGGATCAAGCATTGCAGGCTTGATGTTTGCTTTCGCTACATTAGAACGGTTTTTTCCTCATCAACTTCGAGTCACTCTTGAACAGTTTGTTTTAGCCACCCTGCAACAGTTTTCCTTTGTCCAAAAATTCTGTGACAAGTTGGTTTGTTTTTTCTCACCATATATCCAGATCACCTTTCCTGAATACTCTGGTTACTGGAGCAACCAAGCCTACACCGCCATTGAAACATATGTTGGCGCCATATCAACCAACAAAGCTGCGCAACTCAAGGGCAGCCTGATCAGAAACAGCAAAGCCCTTGTCCTGACAAGAGATGACAGAAAGGTCTCTGATGAATTCGAAGGAGTCAAGGTCTGGTGGGTTTTAGAACCTTCCACTTCTACAAGCTCTGAGGACAAGTATTACCAGCTCATCTTCCACAGACGCCACCGCGATTTGATTACAGGGCCATATTTGGATTATATTCTGGAGGAAGGCAAGGCGATTGAGGCCAGGAATAAGCAGAGAAGGCTTTACACCAACAATCCTAGTGAGAACTGGAGTTCTTACAAGAAGAACTTGTGGAGTGACATAGCCTTTGAGAACCCAGCAACATTTCAGACATTAGCCATGGATCCTAAGAAGAAAGAAGAAATCATCAATGACTTGGTGACATTTAGTAAAGGAAAAGAGTATTATACCAAGCTTGGGAAGCCTTGGAAACGTGGGTATCTCCTCTACGGTCCACCTGGAACCGGTAAGTCCACTATGATTGCTGCCATGGCTAATCTTTTGAATTATGATATCTATGATCTTGAGTTGACAACAGTTAAAAACAACACTGAGCTTAGGAAGCTATTGACTGAAACATCAAGTAAGTCTATAATTGTGATTGAGGATATCGATTGCTCCCTGGATGTAACTGGTCAGAGAAAGAAGGAGAAACCAAACAATGGTGAAAATTCAGGAAATGATCTGAATCGTAAAAGAGAGAAGGAATCTGAAAATGAAAAGACTAGTAAAGTTACACTTTCTGGACTACTAAATTTTATAGATGGCACTTGGTCAGCTTGTGGAACTGGCAGGATTTTTGTGTTCACCACTAATCATGTAAACAAACTTGATCCAGCTCTAATTCGCCGAGGGCGAATGGATATGCACATTGAACTTTCGTATTGCAGTTTTGAAGCATTCAAAACACTAGCCAAGAACTATTTGGACCTTGATTCACATGACTTGTTTGAAAAGATTGGCATTTTGTTGGAGGAAACAGACATGACTCCAGCTGACGTTGCAGAGAACTTGATGCCAAAGCGTGAGAAGAAAGACCCAGACTCTTGTCTAGAGAGCCTGGTTCAAGCTCTTGAGGTTGCCAAGCAAAATGCAAAGTTGAAAGCTGATAAAGAAGAGACACTCAAGGTCAAGAAAGAAGGAAGAACCAAGAAATTTTGTACTGGTTTGATCAAGAAAGTGTGGTTGTCCCGGGCTTAGTTGATGACTCTAAGCTGATTAACAATGTCACTAATTCAGCCTAGCTATTGCTTTTAACTGCACTTCAGCTGTGAACTTATTAGTGGATTTGTAATCATCATCATCTATTATATCATCATCTATTATATAAAAGTTGTAGAGATTCTAACTCCCTCGTTGTGCCACGTTTTTCGCCACTTTTTTATCAATTATTGCCCTTCATCTTTTGTCCTCTTCTCTTTTTTTTGTGTGTAAAACAGTTATTTCGCCTGTTGTTCACTTCAGTTATGTGTGCCTTTCTTCTCCACTATTCCTTCTACTGACCCCTCTTCAAATACTTTGCAGCCATTCTCTGATTTTCGGCTTCATACCCTTTCTACTTGCTTCAGATGTTAGCATTTCTTCTTCTTCTTGCTTCAGATATCTTGAGTTTCCATTTCACTATTTTTTTTCCTTCCTATTTGTTCTTCTTCTTTCTCCTTCTGATTTTCACCAAGCCGAACCAATCGGTCCATCCTTTGAAGGCAAAACAAAACAAATCTTGATAGAGCCAACAATGGGCTTGAAGCTGCTGTCCCCTTCTTTTTTATATATAGATTACTTCATGATGTTTGACTAGAGATCAAGAGGGAGAACCTGCTTGAGATGGTTTTTTTTTCTTTTTGCAGTGGCTTAATTATGTGCTTGGTTGTATGTTTCTTATCTTTCCATTTATTCTTTATTTTTATTTCACTTATTATTATTTGATTTATTGGGGATGTATTCTGATTTTGCTTTACCTATATTAGAAGTCAGTAATGTTTTATTTGGATGCACTTTCTAAGTTGGGTTTTTTTCTTTTTGTTGGTAATGTAGGTTTTGAAGAAAAAGAAAACTTGAGATTGATGCTGGCTAACAAAACGAGAGAAAATTGCAGATTCATCATTTTCGCCAAGTGTCCTCTTCGAAAATTAGTTCATCATTCTCAGGTACAAAATCGAAATTCTTATATTTCGAAGTACCTATCAAAGTTTTTATCCCAAATTAATCTCTACCCAGCTCCTGTCATCTCCAGCTTTCATGATTCCCAACGTTTTCAAAGCATTTGATCAGATAACCTTTATACTCACTGAATGCATATTTGTGGTTGTTCAATGACAGAAATCTGAATGCAAGCATATAGATTTTTGCAAGTTGGAAAGAATTAATGTAGATACCTTGGTCTTGATTGTTGTGTAAATTTCTTTGGTGACTTGATGTATTTGGCTTAAGTTAATATAAGATTCAATTTCTATTTTTTGTGTTTAGTTTCCACTTGAATTCCATGTTTTTATTTGTTCATGGTGAATTTGAGTGATATCCATCTCTTATAGGTATGAGCTTAATAATAGCAATTTATATAAAAAGAACCAAATTGTTAATGGTGAGAATAAGAGGTAGAAAGACAGAGTATAGAAACACATTAAACTGAAAAAGGGTGAAGAAAAAGCCAAATCCCCCTGTTGACAATTTAGAATAGATTAGACTTATTCTATTGGTATTTCACTGCCCAAATTATTGAAGAAAAAGAGTGAGAAGTAATCTCCCCTCGCTCCATTATCCAACATCTCCTATGACATCATCTGCGGAAAGGATTGCCCTGTGGATATCACACTGGATCCTAAACACAAGGTTTTGGAGACAGAGTCTGTAGGCACCATTTAACTCTATTGATTTCTTGCTTTCTTTTTGGTGGACTAAAATTTTTATTTGTCATAATGACGCAAACTATACAGACTTTGGCCAAGGATGAAGAAAAGGTTGTGAAGAAAGAAATAAGAGCAAAAGATAGTAAAGATAAGAATATGGATACAATTAGGGAGAACTAAGATTCATCAAATCTTGATTTGGAGAAGCCTGAGCATATAACAGTTGTGATTGTTGTAAATTTGAACAGCATAGTCACAAGCAACAACTATCTAAAGTTGGCATCCCTATAGTGGAGAAAAAATTGGTAAAATTTTTATTATGTTTCAGCTTTAAATTAGAGCATTGCCTAATTATTTTATTTGTTTCTTTTAACTTTCTGTTTGCTTGAATTATGATATGATTTTTACTGATTAATCTTATTCTCTTACTTAGCCACATTCTATTTTATATAATATTCTATCATTTTTATGGATATGATTTAACTATCTTGGATTTATTTTGTAAACTGAGTATATTGCAATGAGAATATTATTCTTGACAGGAAGCTAAGCACAATTTAACAATCCTGTAAAGTATAGTCCAATGCGTTCTCTTAGGAAGTCCCCTGTTTTCAGGACTATGAGTTTGATGGCCAGTAACCAACTACCTAGTCTGCCTTCTATCTTGCATTCTCAAGCGTCAAACTCCATGAAAGTTGCACATATATTTTGTTGTCAGTTTTATTAATGCAAGCAATTTTCTATTTACTTGACTAATCTTTTCCTTTTTGTAAGATTGATTTATTTCTATTTTTAATTTCTTCATTTAATTTCAGACATACAAATGTATACCAATTCCCTCTTATTATCTTATCCAACTCAGTGAACATTTTTTTAGTGAAAAAAACCTACCAAAACAAGCCTATCATACAGTAGAATTAAAATTTCCCATTTAAGGTGCCTTAGCGTTCAATAATTTTATATGTTTGTACATTTAAACATATAAAATGATAACAAAAATAAATAAATATCATCTTGCAGCATCGCGCAGATGCCATTCTAGTATAATAAAAGTTGTAGAACCATGTGCGCTCACCATCATCCACGTCTTTTACCCTATTTCAGACACTATTTACCCCTTTTGAGTTACCATTTGTTGTTTATTTTTTGGGTTTTTCGTGATTTAATTTGAGTTCTTTTGTCGCATGTGATTTGGGCGTGTCTACCTCCTTTTTTTTCCCTCACCCAACTTAGCATATGCGTCCCGTTTTGTTGTGTCTTACTCCTCTGTCCTCTCTCCTTCCGCCATGAAATTTCTTCTCGATTCATCTACTCTCACTCCCCAATTTTTCTTCTTCTTCTCCGCTTTCCTCCAACAGAAACCATAAAATCAACTCAAAACCCATAGCAAGCCACATCTTCTCCCATCCCTTCTCATACCCATCCCGACAACTTTTGGTTTTTTCCTACATCATCTCCCATCCTCTCTCATACAAAAATTTTGTTCCTACCGATTGGGCTGAAAATCTGAAGTAGGAGCAAAATTTTCGTTTGGGTTTTGAGATTTGGGGTGGGGTGTGAATCGGACTGATTTTTTTGGTTCTTAATAGTTATTTTTATTCTAATATTTTTCAATATTTATTTTACAAGGCAACTATTAAATTCTTTTTAACACCGATTATCTACTTTTGATAGAGCTTTTATTTTTTATATTTATTTTTTGTTATGTGATTGTGATCTTTAATTTGTTTGTTTAGTTTTCTGTGTACTAAAGTGTTTCTTTTACATTCTTATAGTCATTATCTTTATTTTTGGATGCAAGTATCAAAAAGATAATTTATGTGTGTGTATTTGTTGACACAATTAAGGTTTACAATTGTTAGGATAAATGTAATAGATGATTTATCTTTGCCCTGAAAATGGTAGTTGATTATGTTTGATTCAACGAAATTGCATCTTTATTTAACGATGATATGGGTTTGATTTGTACTGTGAAGACTGATATTTTTCTAAATAAATATAAGGTATCCGAAAAATTTAATTTGGACAAATTGAAATCCAAATTAAATAAGAAATAAAAAGGAAAATTAAATTGGAAATAAGAAATGAAGGAGAAAATTTAATTTGGATAAATGGAGATCCAAATTAAATAAGAAAATGGAGAAAATAAATTTTGGATATTTAAAATCCAAAACTTAATAAGAAATAAAAATATTTTTTTTAGATATATTTATATAATGATGTCGTAACGATTTTTCGTCCGGGGACTCAATCGCTAGACGATTTTGAAAAAACACAAGAAAAGGAGTCGCCACCAATCTTTTTTACTAGGTGTGATTGGTCACCTAAAATTATTTGTCTTTTTAATAAAATCTTAAAATTAATTAAGTTTTATCAAAAAATAATTTTTGGTCTGCGAAAACAAAGTTTGGGTTCGGGAGTTCGGTTACGCGTGGGGAAGGATTAGCACCCCCACAACGCCCGTTAAAAAAACGGTACCACTTAATCATGTCTTATCTTTTGATCTTAATAAAATGGTCTTAATTAAATATTTAAAAGAACTTTATTTATTTCGAAATCATTTTGTTATTTATTCTATTGTGAAATATTTAAATTTTATTTTTTTATTTGCAATAAGTGAAAATCTTTTGTATTGAAAATTATTCCGAAGTACCCCAATACTTTTGATAGCATTTCGGATAATTCCCTCACCTAGAGATTTCTTAAGAATCGCTACTTGCGATTTCTATAGAATCCCATCCTCGGGAGATTCGCACTTATTTTTGAAATTTCATGAATGCAAATGATGCAAACAAAATGATGCACATGAGAAATATATTATTTTATTTTATTTTTATTATCTTTTATATTTATATTATTGCTTTTGAAATTTATTGATTTTATAAAATTTTATTTTTATTGAAAGATCATACTAAATGTTCCAATACGCTGGTAACATTTAGCAGATTTCTCTCACCTAGAGATCAGTTAGGAATCACTACTTGTGAATTCCGTAACATCTCATCATCGGAAAACCTTTAAAACTTATACTTTTTATTTAATTTTTTTAATTTTTTATTTATCATTTATTTTTGAAGGTTAATTGTAATAATTTTGTACTCTTATTTATTTGTTAAAAAATTTATTTATTTATTATATTTAGTGTTAGTTTATTTCATATAAGTTGATTATATTAGAAATCTTAATATCGAACTAAAGTTATTTGAATACCCCAATACGCTGGTAATATTCAAATATTTTATTTCGACCCTAAGGATAAGCAGAGAATCACTACTTGTGATTTCTAAGAAATCCTATCATCGGGGACCTTTTATACTTAAGATGTGTATTTACATTTATTTATTTATTTTAATTCCTAAATTTTTACTTATTCAAAAGTTTTTATTTCTATTCACTTACTATTTTCCTGTATTTACCTATTTTTTTATATTATTATTTTTATTACCATTTTTATATTTATTTATTTTTTTTATACTAAGACATCTTATTAATATTTTCTTTATATCGGAATAAAATCATTTGAATGTCCCAATACGCTGGTGACATTAAAGATTTTATTTCGATCCTAAGGATTGTCAAAGAATCGCTACTTGCGATTTCTAAGGAATCCTATCATCGGAAAAATCCCTTATTAATAATTTTATAAATAATTCATTTCCCTTTTTTAGTTACTTCTTAATTGTTTTATAAATCCCACATTAAAAAATATTTTTTTTTATTATTTAAAATATACATACACATAGATGTACATACAAATGACTTAATATAATGAATGTCCTAAGGATAATAGAATGTATTGTTATCGTCTATTCTCTATGAATACAGAACCGACAAAAATAAATATGTAAAAAATATATACCTCAATGACTTGAAACAAACACCATGGCATTCACAGTGAGTCTTCTTCTTCCCCTTTGCTTCTTTTCTTTGCTTTACTCAAAATAGAGTATAAGCACTATGCAGGACAGAAGCGTGGAGCAGGGCGCGAGAGGCTTGGCGTGGCAGCAACGGTGAGGGGAGTCAGGCAGCAACTCTCTGTTTCCTTGCTTCTTTTCCTTAAATATTGCAATGACAATAACCAACCAAAAAAGTAGCAGTACACACAGGTGTGGAGCAATGCGGCAAAGAGTGGTGGAACGATGCAGAGTAGATGCAAAGTAATGCCGAGGTGTTGCCTGAAGCATGCTTGGGGTGAGGATGATGATGCAGCACTTGGCTCGGTTTGGGACAGTGCAGACGAAGCGAACTCAGGCGCAGGCAGCAGGAGATGGTGCGGTTCTGGCGAGGCAGGGGTTTCGGCCTTTCTTCCACTAGCAATTCACGTGGTTGTCTTCTTTAGTAACTTTGCTGCGTCTCTGAGGAGCCGATGCAGTGGCTGTTACAAAAAGCTTGCTATTTTTTGGCTTCCTCTTCCCCTTTTTTTTTCTTAAAGCTGATCTCCTCACTTGGCTGCTTTACTTGTTGCCATGACTTTGTTTAAAACTACAACAAACAACAGTTCCTTGTTTCACACGAGTTCAAGACCCTAACATCAATTTTCAGCTTCCAGAATGCTACTGCTTCAGTTTTCTACATTGGTTTAAAACTCCAAGTTCAATAACTACACGATCACCAGAGGTGGCAGTCCGCTCTAAGATTCCTACAGCAGTTTCGGTTCTGCTTCACAGCTTGGTGGAGATGTGGTGAAGGTGGCACCGGGGAAGAAGGAGACAGCAGCTTGGAAGATCAGTGCAAAACGATACAGCAGTGGTAGTGATGGAAGTGATGGTGGCTGGGAACGATGGTGGCTGGGAACGATGGTGAAGGTGGCCCTAGGGTTTTTCGTATCTTTTTTTTCTGTCAAAATCCTCCTTCCAAACCTAGCCAACCCCCTCTTTAAATAAAAAAAAAAATCAGTTTCTCAATCCCACAATCATGGGATTTTGTTATTTATTTCCATTTGACCTTTCCATCTTTTTATTATTTGTTTCCTTTTCATTATTTTTATTTTTGGTAATTAACTTTAATTCCTTGATCATTTCCTTGATTCTTTCTTTTATTTTCTTTTGGCAACAAATCCCTTTTGGTTAACATTTTGATTTAATTCTTTAAGAGAAGATTGCATGATGTGCATGGAATTGCATGGAACAGCATTGACATTTTTTATCATTATTTTTTTTTTTTTTATTTTCTTTATTATTTGTTATTATTATTATTTTATTATTTTTTTTGCTCGGACAAAATTCGGTGTTTACAGCTACCCCTCTTTGCACATTGCTGAGAATCAGGAATAGGGCAAAGACTTTAGACAACAATTTTGTCTGAGTCATTTTTTCATTTTTTTTATTTTTTGGGAAAATTCAGTTTTGATTCTCGAAAATAATACCTTGACTCCATACCAAGGCTCGACCCATGAGAACAATGGATTCGATTTGAAACACATAATATCTTGACTCCCTATCGAGACTCGATCCACTCTGAAGAAGTGAATTCGACTTTGAAACACAACACCTTGACTCTATATCAAGGCTCGATCCACTTTGAAAAGGTGAATTCGATTTTGACACACGATACCTTGACTCCCTACCAAGGCTCGATCCACTATGAAAAAGTGAATTCGACTTTGAAACATAATACCTTGACTCCCTACCAAGGCTCGATCCACTTTGAAAAAGTGAATTCGATTTTGAAACACATGATACCTTGACTCCCTACCAAGGCTCGATCCACTATGAAAAAGTGAATTCGACTTTGAAACATGATACCTTGACTCCCTACCAAGGCTCGATCCACTTCGAAAAAGTGAATTCGATTTTGAAACACGATACCTTGACTCCCTACCAAGGCTCGATCCACTATGAAAAAGTGAATTCGACTTTGAAACATAATACCTTGACTCCCTACCAAGGCTCGATCCACTTCGAAAAAGTGAATTCGATTTTGAAACACATGATATCTTGACTCCCTATCGAGACTCGATCCACTATGAAGAAGTGAATTCGACTTTGAAACACAACACCTTGACTCCATATCAAGGCTCGATCCACTTTGAAAAGGTGAATTCGATTTTGACACACGATACCTTGACTCCCTACCAAGGCTCGATCCACTTCAAAAAAGTGAATTCGATTTTGAAACACATGATACCTTGACTCCCTACCAAGGCTCGATCCACTGTGAAAAAGTGAATTCGACTTTAAAACCTAATACCTTGACTCCCTACCAAGGCTCGATCCACTGTGAAAAAGTGAATTCGATTTTGAAACACATGATACCTTGACTCCATACCAAGGCTCGATCCACTGTGAAAAAGTGAATTCGACTTTGAAACATGATACCTTGACTCCCTACCAAGGCTCGATCCACTTCGAAAAAGTGAATTCGATTTTGAAACACATGATACCTTGACTCCCTACCAAGGCTCGATCCACTGTGAAAAAGTGAATTCGACTTTAAAACCTAATACCTTGACTCCCTACCAAGGCTCGATCCACTGTGAAAAAGTGAATTCGATTTTGAAACACATGATACCTTGACTCCATACCAAGGCTCGATCCACTGTGAAAAAGTGAATTCGACTTTGAAACATGATACCTTGACTCCCTACCAAGGCTCGATCCACTTCGAAAAAGTGAATTCGATTTTGAAATACATGATACCTTAACTCCCTACCAAGGCTCGATCCACTGTGAAAAAGTGAATTCGACTTTAAAACCTAATACCTTGACTCCATACCAAGGCTTGATCCACTGTGAAAAAGTGAATTCAATTTTGAAACATGATACCTTGGCTCCCTACCAAGGCTCGATCTACTACGAAATAGTGAATTCGATTTTGAAACACATGATTCCTTGACTCCCTACCAAGGCTTGATCCACTGTGAAAAAGTGAATTCAATTTTGAAACATGATACCTTGACTCCCTACTAAGGCTCGATCCACTACGAAAAAGTGAATTCGATTTTGAAACACATGATACCTTGACTCCCTACCAAGGCTCGATCCACTTTGAAAAAGTGAATTTGATTTTGAAACACATGATACCTTGACTCCCTACCAAGGCTCGATCCACTATGAAAAAGTGAATTTAATAAGAGAAATTTTTTTTAGAGAAATTTACATATTTGGAACGAAGAAAATATTCCATGATTCACAAAAATTTTGAGATTCGCATCTAGAAAAACTTGAAGATTTACATCCTAAGAGATTCGCATCTAGACTTGAAGATTCACATTCTAAGAGTTTCACATCTTGACTTGAAAGTTCACATTTTAAGAGTTTCTCATCTTGACTTGGAGATTCACATCTTAAGAGTTTCACAACTTGACTCGAATGTTCACACTAAGAGATTCACAAATTAAGAGTTTCTCATCTTGATTTGGACATTCTAAGAGTTTCTCATCTTGACTCGGAGATCCACATCCCAAGAGTTTCACATCTTGACTTGGAGATTCACATTCTAAGAGTTTCTCATCTTTAGAATTTCACATCTTGACTTAGAGTTTCTCATCCTAAGTGTTCATTGGTTTTGTAAATCAAATATAGAAGATCTAAGCCCTATCATGCATCAATTTTACAATGAAGCCAACTAAATCTCATTTACTCATAAGCTAATTTCATTGGGCTTCAAACCACCTAACAATGCCAGTGACATTAGACTTAAACTCTTGTCATGACTGCACCATTTTTCTTTAAAGAAAATTTTCTTACTCTTTAAGGAACAACTAACCCCATTGCATTCCTTATTCATTCATTTTCTTTTTTTTCCTTTTATTTTTTCAATGATGCAAATGCAAAATGCATGCCCCTAAAAAAAGTCTATCACAATGATGATAAATGCAAATGCTTTCTTGGAATATGCCCTAATGTAATAGTTAAAAACCATGATGCATGTGTCTTTTATAATGATATGAATGCCTAAATGACAGAAGTCTCCTTTTTTTCAAAATTTCTCTCCTTTTTTTTGGTGCCAAAAATCCATGGCTTTCTTCATTAGGATCATTTCTTCTTCTCACAAAGATTCTCTTCTTTATTTTCAATCTCGTTCACAGAAGCACAGATGTCAGCTACATTCAACATTCTTGCTCTCTTTTTGTATATGGCCCTTTGTCATCTTTAGAATCTTTTCTAAAGTAATGCTAAAGATTTTTATGTATAATTGTCATTTATTTATTATCATTCCAATTCCATGACAAATGAAGTTCAGTCACCAATTTCCTCAATCCATTTTGGGAAAGAACATTAGAAAGCTTGGGAGAAGAAAGAAATGTAGGAACAAACTTATCAACGTATAACAAGAAATTGGACAATTTGGGGTGAATAACAATGATAGATTCTCAATTAAGAAATTGGATAATTCAAAGCAAATGACAATGATAGATTCTCAATGAAAAATCAGACAATTTTGACAAACTAGTCAGGATTCTTTGAAAAATCTATTCAATTGACATTATCGATAAAATTGAGTTGCCCCCTACACCATGAGATTCTCAAATGATGCTGGTTCTTCTTATGTCAAACCATCTTCCAAAATCTTCAACTAGATTATCATTCTCTTGACTCAAACTGCCCTTTCGGGTTTTCAGTTTGAGCCTCCCCCTTTTATCCTTCTTTTCTTTTTTTTTCTTTTTTGTCTTTTCTTTCTTTTTTTTTTCATTTTCTCATTCATTCTCCTTTTTTTTTCAACATCACTAATATTCCCAACAAACTAATCGCAATCTTGTTGTTTCTTGATGGCATCATAAGTATGTCCAAGTTCAATACATGATTCTCCAATTTCAAGTATTCACATTTGATCAAAATGGACTTTTAAGGCACATAATGTAGGCTCTGGTGATGGGTTATGAAAAATGGATATAATCAAGCTCAAAATTTGTTTCTTTAAGGGTCAAAAACCAAAGGATCATTTATCATCATGCAAAGCATGCTTGCCGCTCTGCCTTAATTGATTTTCATTTTCATCATTTTCTTTTCTTTTTCCATTTTTTTTACAACTTTTCATTTTCACCCCTCTTTTTTTTTACAAGAGGACTCAAACACCAAAAGGTATTTTCTCTTGAGATTCTTCATAACTCATAACCTGAATTTCTTCATTTGTCGACGGTTTTTTTTTTTTTTTGCAAAATTTGCCCCTCAATATGAAGGGTGATCCTTGGTGGGTTTGTTTTGAAAAAACATAATAGGCTCAATGGGGGTGGCAAATGGAGAATTTTACTCATGCACGAAGGATAGACCAAAGACGGCCATTTCTCATCTCAAATGTAAATACTCTTATTGAAGAACATTTATTGAACAAGAACAACAAAATGGATACAAGAGCTTCACTTCTTTCTCATTTCATGCGATTTTAACTTCTCTTGATAGGAGCTATCTCTTTATTGCTTCAACAATTTTAGCAATTTAAGGGACAAGAATGATCACTGACTTTGCCAATAGAAATAGAATTTTCAAAATAAAATCCCAGACTATCGTCATAATTGACTGCTCATTCATTTTTTGGAAGTTAAGTGTGGCTGAAATACAAAGAGATGAAAACAAAGATCTGTATGGAAGAGGATATGTAGTGCAAATGCATTTGTCATTTTATTCAAATGATAATAGATAAACTAGCCCATGTATAAAAATTTCCCCAAAGCTTATGGGCGTAAGCATTTAAGGAATTTCATTACTTTAGAATAACTCAAAAGTGACAAACTTTGGCCCTTCCTCATAGAACACTTGTCCTCCAAAATCTATGCCTTTTTGCAGCGAAAGGTTCCTACCAACATTTTACTTTTCCTTCTTATCAAAATTTAGCAAGCCAACATTGATCAAACTCTGCACCTTGTATTTAAAAGCAGGGCAAGTCTCTATGGAGTGGCTTACATTCCCACAATGATAGTCACATCGAGCAGTGGCATCATACCATTTAGGATATGGAGGTTCTAATGGTTCTAGATAAACAGGTGCAACAAGATTATCTCTCACCAATTGTGGAAATAACTCTGTATAGGTCATAGGAATTGGGTCCACAGAGATTCTCCCTTGATTATTCCTCACCCTTTTTTGACTACCCACCGGTTTGTTTGATTGAGTAGGGACTTGAAAATTTGATTGCCAACTTGGGTGATAAACAAGAGGATTATGGGTAGTGTTGTCTATAGTTGGATAATAAAGATATGAGTGATGTGTAATACAGGGTTCAAAAGGAACGAAACTCCTTGGTGGTTGATTTTCAATGGCAACAGCTTGTGTTTCTCCCTCCTTCCTCTTATTTGCCCCAACTCTATTTGAAGTAGAAGCATCCTCAATTTTACCACTCTTAATAGCATTCTATATCATTTCTCCAGAAATTACCAAGTCAGCAAAATTTTTTGTAGCACTCCCCACAAGCCTATCATAATACAGTGATGGCAAAGTATTAACAAACAATACCGTGGTTTCCTTCTCAGTAAGGGGAGGCTGCACTTGAGATGCGATGCCCCTCCACCTATTGGCATACTCCTTGAAATTTTCAGAAGGCTTCATTTCCATATTCTGCAAAGACAATCTATCCGATGCCATGTCAATCATATGCTTATACTGGGACAAGAAGGCTTTTGCCAGGTCATTCCACTTGCGAACATGACTTCGATCTAGCTTATTGTACCACTTCGTTATTGTTCCAGTTAAGCTATCTTGGAAGCAATGAATGAGCAACTTATCATTATTCGTATACCCAGACATTTTTCGACAAAACATAGTGACGTGAGCTACTGGGCATGTGGTCCCATTGTATCTCTCAAATTCAGGTACTTTAAATTTCAGTGGAATTACTAGATCTAGGACCAAACTAAGCTCATTAGCATCTATATTTCCAAAGAAATCCATTCCTTCGATTGCCCTTAACCTTTTATCCAACAGTTCATATTTTTGTTGTGACTCGCCACTTTCTTTCCTCAACTTTTCTTGCTCCATGGGATCATGTAAATTTGGAACAAAAATAGGATCAATAGGGCTAGATCTCGAGTGCTGTCCTCGGTCTGGTTGTTGATTCACAAAAACATGAGCTTGGGGATAAGCTCTTTGGGAAGTTTGAGTTTGAGGGGCTATAAACTCCGATAGGTACAGTAGATTCTCTCTCATAGGTTGAGGCTCACTTCCTGATCCTTCCGTGACCTCTTTGCCTTTCATCAAAGTCATCATCATCTCCATCATCTTCGACATTTGCTTCTGAGATTCTTCTTGAGATTTAGCTAGCTCTTGCTGAATTCTTTCCATCTTTTCCATTCGCTCAACATGTTCATTTTCCATGGCTTTGGCCTTTGATTGAGTACTATAACGATGTCAAATAAGTGGTTCAGAATGCGATGGCTTCTTTATTTTGGCACCTCTGACATTTGTTTACCGCAATTTAGAGCATATTATTGTTTGAAATTGTGCCATAAAAGAAAAGACTATTAAAATCATCCCAATACGCTGGTGAGGATTTTAAAAATCTTAACTTTTTACTTCCAAGATTTGATGTCATTACTTATGATCACCAAAAATTTTCATAAGTGGGCACAAGATGGAATGTATGTATGCATGCTAAATGCATGTATGTGCATGAAATTCAATAGCTATTGCACATATGATGAGATGCATATATCAAGTTTAAAATCTTACAAAAACACCTTCTTTTTAAAAAAAAACGAAAATCTTTTTTTTTAAAATATGCATGCTATTAAAATCACAAATAAAATTGAATGAGAAGGGTTTTTATTTTTATTTTTTTCACAATTTCAACATTCACTTTATTATATTTCCCATAAAGGTGTTACATAAAAGTATTCATTTATGTGCCATAATTTAAGGTAACCCTCACAAAATGCTGGTATAGCTCTAGCTAAGGTTAGTTTCTCTATGGCTTAGTACATGCTTGGTTTAAGTCTCTAAAGGGTAAAAGGTTCTCAAATTGTTCCTTACTGACGTCCACACTAGACTAGTAAGGCACCCCAATCCTCACCCATGACAGGCTACAAACGGAAAGGGTTCAACTTGAGTGAGAGTATTTCGCTTGCCATTGCGGAGGTTATCACCTTACGAGAGCAAAGGTACTATACTCTCTCCTAAAAGGGACAAACCCGGGTGTAGGGTTGATGTATGCAATGAATATGTCATGTATGCAAAGGAACAAAATTTAAAGTGCATCTCAACAAAATGCAAATGATAAAGATGATTCACACATTTTTTTGTTTGTATTTTTTGTTTGTATTTTTTTGTTTTTTTTAATTATTTTTTTATGAAAAGTTTTATTAAATATTTATTAAGACCATTAACTAAGATTTTGGATAAAACATGATTAACCATGGTTCGACTCTCTAATGTCCCCAGTGGAGTCGCCAAGCTGTCGTAACGATTTTTCGTCCGGGGACTCGATCGCTAGACGATTTTGAAAAAACACAAGAAAAGGAGTCGCCACCAATCTTTTTTACTAGGTGTGATTGGTCACCTAAAATTATTTGTCTTTTTAATAAAATCTTAAAATTAATTAAGTTTTATCAAAAAATAATTTTTGGTCTGCGAAAACAAAGTTTGGGTTCGGGAGTTCGGTTACGCGTGGGGAAGGATTAGCACCCCCACAACGCCCGTTAAAAAAACGGTACCACTTAATCATGTCTTATCTTTTGATCTTAATAAAATGGTCTTAATTAAATATTTAAAAGAACTTTATTTATTTCGAAATCATTTTGTTATTTATTCTATTGTGAAATATTTAAATTTTATTTTTTTATTTGCAATAAGTGAAAATCTTTTGTATTGAAAATTATTCCGAAGTACCCCAATACTTTTGATAGCATTTCGGATAATTCCCTCACCTAGAGATTTCTTAAGAATCGCTACTTGCGATTTCTATAAAATCCCATCCTCGGGAGATTCGCACTTATTTTTGAAATTTCATGAATGCAAATGATGCAAACAAAATGATGCACATGAGAAATATATTATTTTATTTTATTTTTATTATCTTTTATATTTATATTATTGCTTTTGAAATTTATTGATTTTATAAAATTTTATTTTTATTGAAAGATCATACTAAATGTTCCAATACGCTGGTAACATTTAGCAGATTTCTCTCACCTAGAGATCAGTTAGGAATCACTACTTGTGAATTCCGTAACATCTCATCATCGGAAAACCTTTAAAACTTATACTTTTTATTTAATTTTTTTAATTTTTTATTTATCATTTATTTTTGAAGGTTAATTGTAATAATTTTGTACTCTTATTTATTTGTTAAAAAATTTATTTATTTATTATATTTAGTGTTAGTTTATTTCATATAAGTTGATTATATTAGAAATCTTAATATCGAACTAAAGTTATTTGAATACCCCAATACGCTGGTAATATTCAAATATTTTATTTCGACCCTAAGGATAAGCAGAGAATCACTACTTGTGATTTCTAAGAAATCCTATCATCGGGGACCTTTTATACTTAAGATGTGTATTTACATTTATTTATTTATTTTAATTCCTAAATTTTTACTTATTCAAAAGTTTTTATTTCTATTCACTTACTATTTTCCTGTATTTACCTATTTTTTTATATTATTATTTTTATTACCATTTTTATATTTATTTATTTTTTTTATACTAAGACATCTTATTAATATTTTCTTTATATCGGAATAAAATCATTTGAATGTCCCAATACGCTGGTGACATTAAAGATTTTATTTCGATCCTAAGGATTGTCAAAGAATCGCTACTTGCGATTTCTAAGGAATCCTATCATCGGAAAAATCCCTTATTAATAATTTTATAAATAATTCATTTCCCTTTTTTAGTTACTTCTTAATTGTTTTATAAATCCCACATTAAAAAAATATTTTTTTTATTATTTAAAATATACATACACATAGATGTACATACAAATGACTTAATATAATGAATGTCCTAAGGATAATAGAATGTATTGTTATCGTCTATTCTCTATGAATACAGAACCGACAAAAATAAATATGTAAAAAATATATACCTCAATGACTTGAAACAAACACCATGGCATTCACAGTGAGTCTTCTTCTTCCCCTTTGCTTCTATTCTTTGCTTTACTCAAAATAGAGTATAAGCACTATGCAGGACAGAAGCGTGGAGCAGGGCGCGAGAGGCTTGGCGTGGCAGCAACGGTGAGGGGAGTCAGGCAGCAACTCTCTGTTTCCTTGCTTCTTTTCCTTAAATATTGCAATGACAATAACCAACCAAAAAAGTAGCAGTACACACAGGTGTGGAGCAATGCGGCAAAGAGTGGTGGAACGATGCAGAGTAGATGCAAAGTAATGCCGAGGTGTTGCCTGAAGCATGCTTGGGGTGAGGATGATGATGCAGCACTTGGCTCGGTTTGGGACAGTGCAGACGAAGCGAACTCAGGCGCAGGCAGCAGGAGATGGTGCGGTTCTGGCGAGGCAGGGGTTTCGGCCTTTCTTCCGCTAGAAATTCACGTGGTTGTCTTCTTTAGTAACTTTGCTGCGTCTCTGAGGAGCCGATGCAGTGGCTGTTACAAAAAGCTTGCTGTTTTTTGGCTTCCTCTTCCCCTTTTTTTTTCTTAAAGCTGATCTCCTCACTTGGCTGCTTTACTTGTTGCCATGACTTTGTTTAAAACTACAACAAACAACAGTTCCTTGTTTCACACGAGTTCAAGACCCTAACATCAATTTTCAGCTTCCAGAATGCTACTGCTTCAGTTTTCTACATTGGTTTAAAACTCCAAGTTCAATAACTACACGATCACCAGAGGTGGCAGTCCGTTCTAAGATTCCTACAGCAGTTTCGGTTCTGCTTCACAGCTTGGTGGAGATGTGGTGAAGGTGGCACCGGGGAAGAAGGAGACAGCAGCTTGGAAGATCAGTGCAAAACGATACAGCAGTGGTAGTGATGGAAGTGATGGTGGCTGGGAACGATGGTGGCTGGGAACGATGGTGAAGGTGGCCCTAGGGTTTTTCATATCTTTTTTTTCTGTCAAAATCCTCCTTCCAAACCTAGCCAACCCCCTCTTTAAATAAAAAAAAAATCAGTTTCTCAATCCCACAATCATGGGATTTTGTTATTTATTTCCATTTGACCTTTCCATCTTTTTATTATTTGTTTCCTTTTCATTATTTTTATTTTTGGTAATTAACTTTAATTCCTTGATCATTTCCTTGATTCTTTCTTTTATTTTCTTTTGGCAACAAATCCCTTTTGGTTAACATTTTGATTTAATTCTTTAAGAGAAGATTGCATGATGTGCATGGAATTGCATGGAACAGCATTGACATTTTTTATCATTATTTTTTTTATTTTTTTATTTTCTTTATTATTTGTTATTATTATTATTTTATTATTTTTTTTGCTCGGACAAAATTCGGTGTTTACAAATGATATTATATAAATGTACTTTTGATAAATATATAATTTTACATGAAATATATTATATATATATATGAAATATATATATAGTAATGTGAATTAAAGTGTGTGCATATATATATATATATATATATATATATATATATATATACACACACACACACACACTTATATATATTTTTTAAAAAAAAAAAGAGAAATGGGAATCAGAAAAACCGATTCCCATATTCCCCTTCTGTTTTTGTGAGACAGAAAAACAAAACAGAAAAGAAACAAACCGTCGACCGACCAGCCGACCGAGGGAGAAGAGAACGACGCCGCCGGTGAGCCGAGGAGAGGAAGTCGACGTCAATGCCGACTGCGGGAAAGGCAAAGGGGAAGAGAAACGAACGGAAAACAGAAAAGAGAAAGGAAAAAGAAAAGAAAAAGGGAAAAGGCAATGCCGGCCCATCTGGACGCCACCGCCGCTGCCTTCGACGCCGGCGAGGTCAGGCCAAGTGAAAGGGGACAACCGGCGGTGAAGGAGGAAGAGAAAAGAGGGAGAAAAGAGGAGGAGAAAGAGACCGCAAACCACCGCCAGATCCGTCACCTCCGACGCCGCCACTGTGGAAACCGAGACCAGATCCGGAGTCCCTGCAATCGTGGCTAGCTATGGAGGGTGCGAACCGACGGTGATGCCGGCAGGAGGTAACCAAACCGGCCAACAAAATCCGGCCAACCGAACCGGCCTAAACCGGCCCGAACCGGTTCAGGCTAGAGAAAAAAAAACAGAACAGAAAAGAAAAGGAAAAAGAAGAAAAAGAAGAAAAGAAAAGAAAAAGAAAAAGGAAAAGGAAAATGAAGAAGAAGAAGAAAGAAAAGGTAAGGAAAATTTAGGAAATATAAATAAATTGATGGTATTTATTGAATAAGTTTATTTATATATATTTATGTAAGTGCAATTGGTGTTGAAATTGTAGCGGAAGTGACAAAGACGTGATAGGTGCTTGACGAAGCTTGGAGCTCGTCACGGCGCTAAGTTTCAGCGTCAGGTAAGATATTTTTATAAAGCATTAGTAGCTTTATATTGTATAATTTGGAATTTGATTTTGATATGAATAATTATTGAATTGATGCTAAAAATGCTAAGAGGACCCACAACTGATGGTGGGGGTCTTAGTAAGAGATAAAAATTGATGAGAATCAACGGCTGCAATTATAAATTGCGTTTTCTTGCAGGAGGTTTAGAGAAAATTAAGCCGTTATGTTGCCGAAATTTTTAAGAAAATGTTTGAGGAAAAAAATTTAGATTCTCCCACAAATGGAATCTTAGAAATAATTATTGAAAATAAACATGTGAAGGACTTTATTGTATTACCGGAAAAGGTTGATATTGGAATCGATAAGAAGGTAGATTATTGAGCAAGATAAAGTGATGAGTTTTATTGTTTAAGCCTTATGGAATCGATAAATCAAATTATCTTAATATCTCAAAGTGGTTATCAAGCTGAGATTGAGATGAAATATATATTTGGAGGATCAACTGATAACAGTAACGATGGTCATATAATATAAATTAAAAGAGAAAGATCGAAGTATAATTTAGATGGTCGATTGACTAAATTGCGGAATTATCAATCGAGCGACGATTATAGAATTGATAAATTCAAATAAATGGACCGTCTTTGTGGTATGATTATGATATCAATGTTAAATAGATGTGAACTGGGATTTTTGCAATAATATGGATAGTCGCAAGGCGACTTAAATGATTGAAACACTGTTGATAGTGAAAATTGGCAAATTCTTTTAAGTGGTAAATTGCCAATCAAAAAAATTGAATTGAGGATGTTTTATAGATAATTTTAGCATGATATTACATTCTACAGGCCATATGAAAAGTGAATTGAGGATTGTGATATGGTTTTATGATAGTGAATGAAATTGAACCACAAGTCGAAAATTCTGAATATGTACCAATAGGTCAAACCATAAATGGATTTGATAAGCGATTATTGACCTTGTGGTTCTATGATCCTCGATGTTGACTTTGGAATAGATATCGAATGAGAATATTAGTATTTCATAATTTTAGTATCACGATGGCTATATGGAAACATGATATTTAGATACTCATAGATACTAAGAGGATTCACACTGATGATGTGGTTCTAGTATCGATAATAAAATGTACAAATGATTATTATAGCCGGTAATTATCGAAAAATGATATTGAATACCGAATGGTTTGAATGCCAAGTGATCTGGTTATTGAATAAGTAGAGCAATGAGCAATCTGAATATTGAATGAAATGAATCTTGAATGATTTGAATACTGATTTACTAATGTGTCAAACGGATAGTTGAAATCGAATGATTGATGATGATAAAGTTAAATGAATTGTTCCACCGTATTAGATGAAGGTGTTACTTATATGGACATTTGAAACTATTACCAAAATTACATACGGAAATGATTTCATAGCATCGCCTTTAAGCATAATTTGCTATAGTTTCAGATTTTATAATAGCATTTATATAAATGCTATAAAGTATAGATTAGCTTTAAAAAGAAAGTATATGGTATATACGTATTTTTATATACGAAACCTCTTAAAGAACTTCACCATATGCTTTACATGATTTTAAAAAGAAAAGCTAAAGATTTAAATGTTTTATGAGATTGTAGGCACCCTAAAAGAATTAAATTCAATAAAGCATAGTGGAAACCGCCTAATTGGAGCTTTGCTCATTAGGCAGATATGCTTGTCCGACAATAGTCGTGGACAGGTCTCAGTCACGCCTGATCAGTGGGGCTGAGAGAGATGAGGTCTATGGCCATAGATAGCGCCCTAGTTGGTTTCCAGGGGACGATGACATGATTTTCACTGCTAGCTACAGTGATTTAAGTGTTTATTGATAGAGATGATAGGGATCTAGCCTAGTCTCTAACCGATATGATATGAAGTCTAGAGTATGACTTTATTGATATGAACTCTAGACTTGACATGATTTATACTGTACATGAAAAGATTTGAAATGAAATATGTTTTGAAACAGTACATGTTTTAAACATGTTTTAAAAGTCCATGAGATATGATTTCGACACTTATATGATTTATATGTGATTTTGTGTCGAACATGGCATGATATGCGGTCTAGAGTATAGTTGATTTGATATGAACTCTAGACCTGATATGATTTACAGTATATGTTTTAAAAGTACATGATAAATGATTTCGACACTGATATGATTTATATACGATTTTGTGTCGAATTTAAAATGATATGCGGTCTAGAGTATAGATTGATTTGAAATGAACTCTAGACCTGATATGATTTATAGTATATGAAAAATGTTTTAAAATCGCACATGTTTTAGACATGCTCTGAAAATGAATACATGAATTGAAATTGAATATGTTTCTATTATGCCTTAAAGGCAATCTTGAAATGAATTGAAAATTCATATGTTGAGCATGTCCTAAAGTCTATATGATATGATTTGAAATGATAGCAGTTTATACAGAAAAATTACATGAATTGCATATTAAACCCTGATATGATAATATGCTTAGTATATGAGAATTCCATGAGGAATGTCATGACTCGACGTTAATGATGTTTCATCTATACATGACATGATATGATATGATATATGAACATAAGATTGATATGAAGAGAATTCTGATCTTACTCTATCGTGATCATAAATTCCCATACGATAAGTGATATGAATTGATATAAGACGGGAATATGATTGTTAAATGTAAAGTGACTCGATAGGACATCTCAATTAAACATGAAGAATATATGAGGAGTATCATGACTCGGTGGTAACGATATTTCATCTATATGATGTCATGATATGATATGAAACATGAATATAGAAATACACGAAGAGAATTATGACTTCGTACCACCGTGGTCATGATCCACAATATGAGAATGGATAAGAGATGATATGAGAATTGATAAGAGATGATATGAGAATTGATAGGAGATGATAGAATACAGAAATATGATTATGAAATGAAAAGTAAATATGAGAAGTGATAATGAGATGTATCGATGAGAAAGGATTAACTGTAATTGCATCCTTACAAGTTTTAAGCATTGCAGTTTAAGACAGTATAATCCTACTCTTGTATTTATATTAGTATCTTACTGAGCCGTAGTTTTGCTCACCCCACTAAATTTCATCTCTTTCAGACTATTGAAGTTAACATCTTCCATGTGAGCTGCTAAGTGGGCATCAGAGACAGTGAATGGACTTGGTACTAGTTTTCTGAGGTATATGTTTCTTATAAAATACTTGTTTACATTTAAGACTTAAATTGATGCACAGTACATATTCTGTTTAACAAGTCGGGATGTAACTAAGAACCTTTTTCGTGTTTGTTTAATATTTAAATGAAATGGCTATAGGTCACCTAGATAGTATAATAATTACACTGACACCGAATACAAACCTTAAAATGAAAAAGAAAAATTTAGTCCATAAATTTGTAGACTAAGAAAAGTATAAGTATCAAGTGAAAGTCGCGGCCTTCGGGTCGTGGCAGATTAAATGGTATCAGAGCACGGTTTGTCTAGTACGTGTCGGTGTAGTTGAGACAGTGATAGTGTTACATCTCATGTACTGTGTAGTGTCTACATGTAAACTTGTTGATTTTCGATCTGTACCAAGACTAGTCAGCTATTGGTATGGGTGATACCAGTCGATGGCCTATTGAAACAGGCTGGGCTTTTACATAAAGATGTCAATCGATGACTTATTGAAACGGACTGGAAACCGTTAATGAATGGTATCGATATGGTTTGGAAGAATTGTGTATCACCTTAAAGGAATAGGATATGAATGATGGAGGATGATTGATTGTGGCAATTTATATGGAAGATAATGGAATGATTGTATAGAATATAATCGATATGTGAATTGAAAAGGATTGAAAGAAGTAAAGAAATTGCCAACGAAAAACAATCGAACCCAAACATATGGCTCGGTCGAAAGTACAATTCCAGCTTAATTATGAGGACTATTGAAAATTGAAAACTATGATTTCGCGTTACAAGGGAACACGAATATGAAGCAGTTTTCGAATTTAAGACTGGAAGTGATTTCACTTTGGTTATCACATCGAGATATAATAAGAATACTACATGAAAAGAGATATAGAGAGAAAATGATTGATAAATGTTGCATTTATGGGAAGAGATAATTAACAGTAAAGTCTGCAATGAGGTGCAGCCTTGATTTATCGATGTGACAATAAGTGTTGTAGGATAATACGAAACCCAAAAGAAATATGATATTATGGAAGTGATTATAGACTGATTGATTAAATTGAATCACTTTCCCATTTTCAAACTTCTAGATTTCTCTAATGCCTTAGTCGAAATATAAATATGAAATGGAGAGAATGTATGTGAAGTTCCAGTGAGCATTACATATAATGGAATCTTGAATTGCCATATGCTTATGGAAAATAGTAAATGGCCTTGGGATTCCAAATTTATTGACGGCATCGCTCCATACTGATATGAAAATTTGAGCGTAATGTGAAAACGCTCGAAGATATGTTGAGAGAGCGGATGCACGAGATTTAAAAGCTACTGGGACAATTACATACTACTGATTAAATCGGTAAACGATAGTTACCAAATTGCATCGACTTGGCACCAAATGAGAGAAACGAATGATAAATGGTGTGAAACAACTATTATATGAAAAGAGATAGAAAGTGATAACTCCCAAGGTGATAAGAAATTTTAGGGAGTATGAATGTATGGTGGAAAAATGATATGTAATAGTATAAAAGACGATTCGGATGTTGAAAGGATGCTAGTAATATTACTTAAAAGATGATTGAGAGGACAGGAACTATAAGCATACACACCACCAAATAATTTAAGTTGAATTCAGAGGACCGAATTTCTTAAGGTGGGGAGAATGTGAAGACCGAGAATTTTCTAAATAAACATAAGGTATCCAAAAAATTTAATTTGGACAAATTGAAATCCAAATTAAATAAGAAATAAAAAGGAAAATTAAATTGGAAATAAGAAATGAAGGAGAAAATTTAATTTGGATAAATGGAGATCCAAATTAAATAAGAAAATGGAGAAAATAAATTTTCGATATTTAAAATCCAAAACTTAATAAGAAATAAAAATATTTTAGATATATTTATATAATGATATTATATAAATGTACTTTTGATAAATATATAATTTTACATGAAATATATATTTTATATATATGAAATATATATAGTAATGTGAATTAAAGTGTGTGTGTATATATATATATATAAGTGATTTAAAAATATATATATACTTATATATATTTTAAAAAAAAAGAGAGAAATGGGAATCGAAAAAACCGATTCCTATATTCCCCTTCTGTTTTGTGAGACAAAAAAACAAAACAGAAAAGAAACAAACCGTCGACTGACCAGCCGACCGAGGGAGAAGAGAACGACGCTGTCGGCGAGCCGAGGAGAGGAAGTCGACGTCGATGCCGACGGCGGGAAAGGCAAAAGGGAAGAGAAACTAACGGAAAACAGAAAAGAGAAAGGAAAAAGAAAAGAAAAAGGGAAAAGGCAATGCCGGCCTATCCGGACGCCATCGCCGCTGCCTTCGACGCCGGCGAGGTCAGGCCAAGTGAAAGGGGACAACCGACGGTGAAGGAGGAAGAGAAAAGAGGGAGAAAAGAGGAGGAGAAAGAGACCGCAAACCACCGCCAGATCTGTCACCGTCGGCGCCATCGTTGGGGAAACCGAGACCAGATCCGGAGTCCCTGCAACCGTGGCTAGCTGTGGAGGGTGCGAACCGGCGGTGATGCCGGCGGGAGGTAACCGAACCGGCCAACAAAATCCGGCCGACCAAACCGGCCTGAACCAGTCCGAACCGGTTCAGGCCAGAGAAAAAAAAAACAGAACAGAAACGAAAAGGAAAAAGAAGAAAAAGAAGAAAAGAAAAGAAAAAGAAAAAGAAAAAGGAAAAGGAAGAAGAAGAAAGAAAAAGGTAAGGAAAATTTAGGAAAAATAAATAAATTGATGATATTTATTGAATAAGTTTATTTATATATATTTATGTAAGTGCAATTGGTGTTGAAATTGTAGCGGAAGTGACAAAGACGTGATAGGTGCTCGACGAAGCTTGGAGCTCGTCACGGCGCTAAGTTTCAGCGTCAGGTAAGATACTTTTATAAAGCATTAGTAGCTTTATATTGTATAATTTGGAATTTGATTTTGATATGAATAATTATTGAATTGATGCTAAAAATGCTAAGAGGACCCACAACTGATGGTGGGGGTCTTAGTAAGAGATAAAAATTGATGAGAATCAACAGCTGCAATTATAAATTGCGTTTTCTTGCAGGAGGTTTAGAGAAAATTAAGCCGTTGTGCTGCCGAAATTTTTAAGAAAATGTTTGAGGAAAAAAATTTAGATTCTCCCACAGATGGAATCTTAGAAATAATTATTGAAAATAAACATGTGAAGGACTTTATTGTATTACCGGAAAAGGTTGATATTGGAATCGATAAGAAGGTAGATTATTGAGCATGATAAAGTGATGAGTTTTATTGTTTAAGCCTTATGGAATCGATAAATCAAATTATCTTAATATCTCAAAGTGGTTATCAAGCTGAGATTGAGATGAAATATATATTTGGAGGATCAACTGATAAGAGTAACGATGGTCATATAATATAAATTAAAAGAGAAAGATCGAAGTATAATTTAGATGGTCGATTGACTGAATTGCGGAATTATCAATCGAGCGACGATTATAGAATTGATAAATTCAAATAAATGGACCGTCTTAGTGGTATGATTATGATATCGATGTTAAATAGATGTGAACTGGGATTTTTGCAATAATATGGATAGTCGCAAGGTGACTTAAATGATTGAAACACTGTTGATAGTGAAAATTGGCAAATTCTTTTAAGTGGTAAATTGCCAATCAAAAAAATTGAATTGAGGATGTTTTATAGATAATTTTAGCATGATATTACATTCTACAGGCCATATGAAAAGTGAATTGAGGATTGTGATATGGTTTTATGATAGTGAATGAAATTGAACCGCAAGTCGAAAATTCTGAATATGTACCAATAGGTCAAACCATAAATGGATTTGATAAGCGATTATTGACCTTGTGGTTCTATGATCCTCGATGTCGACTTTGGAATAGATATCGAATGAGGATATTAGTATTTCATAATTTTAGTATCACGATGGCTATATGGAAACATGATATTTAGATACTCATAGATACTAAGAGGATTCACACTGATGATGTGGTTCTAGTATCGATAATAAAATGTACAAATGATTATTATAGCCGATAATTATCAAAAAATGATATTGAATACTGAATGGTTTGAATGACAAGTGATCTGGTTATTGAATAAGTAGAGCAATGAGCAATCTGAATATTGAATGAAATGAATCTTGAATGATTTGAATACTGATTTACTAATGTGTCAGATGGATAGTTGAAATCGAATGATTGATGATGATAAAGTTAAATGAATTGTTTCACCGTATTAGATGAAGGTGTTACTTATATGGACATTTGAAACTATTACCAAAATTACATACAGAAATGATTTCATAGTATCGCTTTTAAGCATAATTTGCTATAGTTTCAGATTTTATAATAGCATTTATATAAATGCTATAAAATATAGATTAGCTTTAAAAAGAAAGTATATGGTATATACGTATTTTTATATACGAAACCTCTTAAAGAACTTCACCATATGCTTTACATGATTTTAAAAAGAAAAGCTAAAGATTTAAATGTTTTATGAGATTGTAGGCACCCTAAAAGAATTAAATTCAATAAAGCATAGTGGAAACCGCCTAATTGGAGCTTTGCTCATTAGGCAGATATGCTTGTCCGACAATAGTCGTGGAAAGGCTCAGTCACGCCTGATTAGTGGAGCTGAGAGAGATGAGGTCTATGGCCATAGATAGCGCCTTAGTTGGTTTCCAGGGGACGATGACATGATTTTCACTGCTAGCTACAGCGATTTAAGTGTTTATTGATAGAGATGATAGGGATCTAGCCTAGTCTCTAACCGATATGATATGAAGTCTAGAGTATGACTTTATTGATATGAACTCTAGACTTGACATGATTTATACTGTACATGAAAAGATTTGAAATGAAATATGTTTTGAAACAGTACATGTTTTAAACATGTTTTAAAAGTCCATGAGATATGATTTCGACACTTATATGATTTATATGTGATTTTGTGTCGAACATGGCATGATATGCGGTCTAGAGTATAGTTGATTTGATATGAACTCTAGACCTGATATGATTTACTGTATATGTTTTAAAAGTACATGATAAATGATTTCGACACTGATATGATTTATATACGATTTTGTGTCGAATTTAAAATGATATGCGGTCTAGAGTATAGATTGATTTGAAATGAACTCTAGACCTGATATGATTTATAGTATATGAAAAATGTTTTAAAATCGCACATGTTTTAGACATGCTCTGAAAACGAATACATGAATTGAAATTGAATATGTTTCTATTATGCCTTAAAGGCAATCTTGAAATGAATTGAAAATTCATATGTTGAGCATGTCCTAAAGTCTATATGATATGATTTGAAATGATAGCAGTTTATACAGAAAAATTACATGAATTGCATATTAAACCCTGATATGATAATATGCTTAGTATATGAGAATTCCATGAGGAATGTCATGACTCGACGTTAATGATGTTTCATCTATACGATGATATGATATGATATGATATATGAACATAAGATTGATATGAAAAGAATTCTGATCTTACTCTATCGTGATCATAAATTCCCATACGATAAGTGATATGAATTGATAAAAGACGGGAATATGATTGTTAAATGTAAAGTGACTTGATAGGATATCTCAATTAAACATGAAGAATATATGAGGAGTATCATGACTCGGTGGTAACAATATTTCATCTATATGATGTCATGATATGATATGAAACTTGAATATAGAAATACACGAAGAGAATTATGACTTCGTACCACCGTGGTCATGATCCACAATATGAGAATGGATAAGAGATGATATGAGAATTGATAAGAGATGATATGAGAATTGATAAGAGATGATAGAATATAGAAATATGATTATGAAATGAAAAGTAAATATGAGAAGTGATAATGAGATGTATCGATGAGAAAGGATTAACTGTAATTGCATCCTTACAAGTTTTAAGCATTGCAGTTTAAGACAGTGTAATCCTACTCTTGTATTTATATTAGTATCTTACTGAGTCGTGGTTTTGCTCACCCCACTAAATTTCATCTCTTTCAGACTATTGAAGTTAACATCTGCCATGTGAGCTGTTAAGTGGGCATCAGAGACAGTGAATGGACTTGGTACTAGTTTTCTGAGGTATATGTTTCTTATAAAATACTTGTTTACATGTAAGACTTAAATTGATGCACAGTACATATTCTGTTTAACAAGTCGGGATGTAACTAAGAATCGTTTCCGTGTTTGTTTAATATTTAAATGGAATGGCTATAGGTCACCTAGATAGTATAATAACTACACTGACACCGAATACAAACCTTAAAATGAAAAAGAAAAATTTAGTCCATAAATTTGTAGACTAAGAAAAGTATAAGTATTAAGTGAAAGTCGCGGCCTTTGGGTCGTGACATGTACAGGAAGTTACCAAGAGCATTAGAGGTATTGTTACTGTTTCCTTAAAGGGTTTCATTATTTTGACAAATCGTTAGCTTTTTTATGAAATTCTTAACTTTTTTTCCTTGAATTCCCTTTTCTAAACTATATCATTAAGAAGCTTGGAACAGAGGAGGAAAATGTTCCTGAATTATGTGTTTCACTGTAGAAGGATTATGGCACAATAATGGTCGATCTAAAGGTAAAGGCTATCATAACATTCTTTTGACAATATGACTTTTTTAAGAGTGTTTTAACTATAGAATAATGACATAGCTTCCTCTTTTTATTTTCCTCTAGGCTATTGGCTACAACTTTAATTACTTATGATTTTCATGGGTATTGATTTTTCTTCCATTCATGTTTAATCTGTTGGTGATTTTATGTATGGTATATGGTTCTAATTTATTCATGTCTTACAATTTTGTTCATGGGTGATTGGCTTATACAATTGTAAATGGTCCTAATCATGGCATTAATACTGCTAAGTTGTCTTCAGTAGACTGCAAACTACAAATAATGCCAGGTGCAGCCCATGAAACTTTCTCCCAAGTCCTTTTGATTCTTCATTAAAAGTCAAAGCTGTAGTTAAAAGTCTTGATGCCAAGCCATTTCTAGGAACGTTTTGGATGCTTTATTGACTTGGCTGAACTGTAAGCAGCTTTTTGTGGTTTTTTAAAGTTGATGTCATTACTTTGTTTTAACTTTTAGTAAAGTATATTTTATAAGTATTTTAGCTTTTCTTTTTTTGGTTTGTTTTCATATTTTAGCACATGAGCTTTTGGATAAGTACATCTCTTTGTTGAAACTGCAGCTGGATGAATTAGTAGGAATAAAAGCTAAATATAAACAAAAATTAACAAGATGAGTTTCAATTTTTTGAACTTAATGCACAAACCATCTACATGTATGTATGCATGCATGCTTATTCTCCTAATATACATGCATGGTTAAAGACATACCAGATTTTGGTCTGAATTTTTTGGATGTGGTTTGAATGGGAAACAAATCGTTGAGTTATTACTTATTTTCGTAACTTATTTTTTAAATATATTTTTCACCTGCTCATTTTTGTCAAATAAATTGTGTTGCAGTCGAACACTAGGCTAAGCTAAAATGTTAGAACTTTGAATTTTCATTTTTCAAGTCTTACTGTGCAGTTGATACCACGTTCTTTCTTGATTTTGGATATAATACTAATTATTGATGATGGCTATGCTGGATTGCTTCAATTTTCATGCTTCATATTGTGGTAGATTCTATTTTGTTTTTAATCTTTTCAGAAGAGAATTAAACTTTCATGGTAGGAGTGTTATCCTCTATATGATTATCTTAGTAGAAAGAAAGGACTTTTTAGGATTGATATAAATACAATATTTTTTATTTCTTAAGAAAAACAAATGTGAAAGAATATAATTTGAAGTTGAATATTAAAAATCTTGCTATCTTCATTTTTGAGAGCTCTTTTAAAAGTTTGGATTTCATTTTGAGAATCTCAGTTCTCTGATTATTTTCTTTAATGTCCCACAGCACCGCGTGGGTGTTAATCTAGTAATATTGATTTCCCACTTTAAATTTAACCAACTTCTCCTGTTAGTGTTATTGCATATGTCACTCTGGATATGCCTAAAATTAACTATGAACATATGCAAGCTATCAAATACAAATAAAGATTAACTTTTCCATTGTGTTGCTCTTGTCATTTCACAAACATAGACGAATTTCTGTTCGTGAAAGTTTTTTTTTTTTTTGGTGGAGTCGGTGAAAGTTCTTCCCCATTGTTTGTCCTAAAGACATGCTTGTCATATCTGCTGAATTACAAATTTAGGCATGGATAGTCTGACATTAAACGAGTAAGATTTTTTTTTGTTTCTGATCGTGGGATAACATGAAAAAGGGAAATATAGGAATAACCAGCAGTTCAAATTCAAATATACCAGATAATGACTAAACTTTTATTATTAAGTTCTTATTTGAGTGATATAATTGTATTTAAATTCCATATATTTATTTTTATCTTTACTTATAGCTGATATACTCTTTTGTGTGTGTAATTGAGGAAGAGTTGCGACCTGTTACGAGATTCGAGTTCAATCCACAGTCTCAATCTCACTCTTGATTATTATTATTATTATTATTATTATTATTATTATTATATTGGTTACATTTAGTCAACAAATTTTTTTTCTAAAATAATGTCATTTAATCACATTATTAAAAAAAATCACTTATTATCAAGATCATTAATAAATCTTTTAACATAAATATTAATAATTTGATTATTATACGCGATATTTAATAATTTTTTGAGTGTTTTTTAATAATGCACGTGATATAATTTGAGTAAAACGAAGGGATATATAAAGTAATTGTTTCGTTTGGGGAAATTCTATAATAAGATTGATTTATTGTAAGATCAACCTACTTTATGCCTATTTTAAAATTATTTTCACTCATTTTTATGTGTTTATGCTTATTTATGATAATATTAACGTATTTTATGTCTATTGACACTAAATTTATATTTATTTTTATATATTTACATTCATTTTCATGTGTTTATGCTTAAAATTATATGTTTTTCTTTTTACATTAAATTTACTGTTTTTTCATATGATTATGCTTATTATCATGTAATTATGTCTATTAACATTAATTTTACCCCAACAGCCTCCTGAGCAAGTAGTTAAAGAAGAGTTATAATATGTTGTAAAACTTGGGTTTAAATTCAAACATACTCACCATTCTTCTCAATTATTTAATATTTCTTTTATAACAAAAAAATTAATTTTACACTTATTCTAACGAGTTTACGATAATAAAAATAACTTTAAAATAAACAAAAAATAAATTAACTTTACAATAAAATTGAACTTGCCGTAAAATTTCTCATTTCGTGTGATACTTTTTATTTCGATTAAATATCAGTTGTCCTAGTGTTCCAAGGAGCCAGACTGGCCTGGGATGGAAGAACAATATCCAGACTAGGACTAGAATGGGCCAGGCTTGGGCAGAGAGCCTGTTCCATATGCCATATGGAATATTAGTTAGACTTGAGTTCAATGAGCTTTCATCACTAATTTAATGACAGCAATGCAAAACTAAGGAAAAATACCAACATTACGAAACAATATCTAACTAGGCCACAAACAAGTCAAAATGCATAATTTGCACCTTGTTTGTAATTTACATGGTTTTCAAATATTTTAAATATTTGAATTTTTAAATATTTAATTAAAAACAAGTTTTTTAACCTTAAAAGTGAAATAATTTTTTTAATATAATTTCTTATGAAGGAATAATAATTGGTTTTTAGACCTTCTCCAGACTTCCTTATTAATGGCCAAAATAGGGAAAAGACATTTTCCTTATTGTCTTCTAAACTATGGATACTGCAACTTGCTAAGTATAACTAAAGGTCAAAAGTGTAGTCACAAGTTTTTTTCACGGAGGTCAATAAGTTATATTATACATTTTTATTTTTTTTGTTTATATTTTTATCCAAATTATGCATTTGAATACTCAGTGCTCTTAATATTTTTAAAATAATTTAAATTTATTTTTTAAAATTTTTACTTTTTGATATATATATTGAAAAGTTCACGAAGCATCCTTTTCATTAAAAAAGAATTACTATCTCTCATTCGACTATGCAATATAAGTCACCACAAATCACCAATTTTTGAAGTTATTATTTCATTACTTCATTCTCAACATTATCAAACATATTTATTTCATTATATGTAATCAAACAATCATTTGTCATACTATCTCTCATGCGATTATGTAACATATTTGTTATTATATTCATTGCTAAAAAATCTATGGAGGCAGAGAATACATATGGACGATCTAACGTGATTTTAGATATTGGTTCATATAACCTACCCCAATCTATTGGGATAAAGGCTCTGATGATGATGATGATATATTCATTGCTAAAAATCTTTCTACACTTGCAACCATATATAATTGATAAATTAAGAGTTTTGGTAAAAAAATTAATGTATAATTATTATATTTCTTGATTTTGTTAAATTTTAATTTTTCTTTTTAAAACAAAAGACAAATATGTGATTTCTACTTTCTATTAACTATAAATTGATATTCAATATATATTTCATCAAAAGAATTTGATATTCAATATATACATCCATATTATATTATTACGTTGACCCCATTAAATTTTTAAGTTTCATACAAAATAAATAATATAAGTCAAAACTCAATTGATCCGGAAGTTCTTTTCACTGGACTTTTCTAATGTCAATCTGGCCTAAAACTTTACCTGGATCTCATATTTGGCCCCAATTGTTTGTGGGCATAAACCAATAATGCAATATGAGATTTGAGTGTGCGTGCCTAACTCATGCTAACAGCCTAAGATCCATGTGCATTAATTTTTTTTTTCCAATCTTAGATTACGGTTTAAGCCTAAAACAATAAACATGCCTATTAACTATGTCATAACGTTTCCTAGGGCTAGGACGCTAGACATTAATCAAATGGAGTCGCCACCAATCTTTTTTAACCTAGGTGTGATTGGCCACCTAAATGATTCTAAGTACTGGTCTACATTTTAAGTTTTGGGTTCGGAAGTTCACTTACGTGTAGGGAAGGTTATAGCACCCCTACAACGCCCAATATTGGTACCATTTTAATCTTGTGTTATTTTAACTTAGTCTTAATTATGTGGTCTTTTAATTTTTGTTTAAATATTGAAAATTCTTTTAAAAATCCTCCATCATTCTGGATAAACTCTTAAAAGACTCTTCTCACCTCAAGAGTATTCAAGGGGTACCATTCGACTCCCATGAAGAGGCTCTATCGTCGGAAGTATTTTAGAATTTTATTATTCCTTAATTTTAGGATTTTAGTATTTAATTTTGAGAATATCTCCTAACTTTTCCATCGTTCTGGATAAACTTAGAAAAATCTTCTCACCTAGGAATTTCTCAAGTGTTACTCATTCGCAATCGCCTTGAAGATTCCATCATCGGCATTATTATTTTATTATTTATTAACTTTATTTATTATTTATTTTTTATCTTTATTAGAATATAAATTTTATTATTTATTATGTTTTTATCTTTATTTATTATTTGTTTATTTTGAAAATGTCTTCTAAATCTTCCATCGTTCTGGATAAATTTAGAAGGATCGTCTCACCTAAGAATTCTTCAAGTGTTACTCATTCGTAATCACCTCAAAGATTCTATCATCGGATTTAATTGTATAATTTATGTTTTTTATTAATTATTATCCTAAAAATTTTACTATTATGTTTTATTATTATATTTTTTACGACTATGATTTTTATGTATTATTCTATTTTAATTATTTAGAGAATAAAATTTAACCTTCATTTTTTGAAAATACCTTTTAAATCTTCCATCATTCTGGATAGACGTAAAAGGATTCTCTTACCTAAGAATTCCTCGAGTGTTACTCGTTCGCAATCGCCTCGAGGATTCCATCATCAGAAAGGTCTAACTAATTCTCAAAGTTTATTAATTAGACGTTTATCCTAATATCCATTCATTCAATTATTTTTATTTCTTATTTTTACTTATTTTTGTTATTTAATTTAAATTTTTACTTTTTATCCTAACTTATTATCATTATTTATTTATTTATTATTCCTAGACATTCCTATGTATCATATTATTTTAATCATTTTTAATCTAAAGAAGCAAATTAAAATGTCAAACATTACTTTTTAATCATTACTAAAAGAAGTGCCAAATAAAAGAAAAGCAAAAAAAAAAAAAAACACTTACCTAATTAATGGATGGACGTGTGGGCAGAAGAATGGCGTGGAAGCAGCAGGCAATTTGTTCACCAAGAAACGGGACTGGACAGGCTTGGGTGATGAGCAGGCAGATTAACGGAACAAAGGCAGCAAGCGAGGTGGCAAACTTAGACAGCAAGCGGCAGCAGTGTGCAACTCGGTGATGGAAAAATCAGAGCGAGATAGGTGGAGCAGAACCGAACTGCTTTAGAAGCATAGAGATACGACGGTTTGTGTTGGCAACAGGCTGGTGCGAAAATGGTGGCAGTAGCTCGAACAGGGGTGATGAAGCAAATTAGAGAATGATGCAGAGAGATGATGATGATGGAGGTCTCGGCTTGGATGATGCAAGGAAGGGTGAAGTGCAGCTTGGGCCAAAAGAAGAAGCAGCAGGGGCGACAGCTGCGTGTGGTGCAAAGGAGTTGGCTGCCTTCTTTATGAATTTTTCTCTCCGAATTGTTGTGTTCCTTTTTATGGGGTTTAACCCCTTTTTATAATCATAAATTTGTTAGAGTCTTAATACAACTAAACTTATTCTATTAATTATCTCTTATTTTTATATTTTATCTATTTAATTTTCATATTAATCCTAATCTACTTCTATCAATTTTAATATTAATTATCCTAAAAAGTCTAATTATCTTATCCTAAAAATATTTTAATTTATAATTATCTAATAAATCCTAACCTATATTACTATTTATCTTATATTAATAAAGTTATCCTAATCTATTAAATATTTCTAATTTAAATAATCCTAATAATATTAATCCTATTTTTTTCTAGATGTTAATTCAAAATGTCAATTCAAAATTTACAAATTATTATTTTTTACAAAAATACAACCCGGACAAAATGAGGTGTCTACAAACTAAATCTAACAGTTTTAAATATAACCCAATGACGCGATATGAAAACAATATGCATGAAGATGACACAAGCTAAAATATATATAATATCACACAAAAACAAAATTTATATTTGATGTATCAACATAAATTTTGACATGAAATGAATATGATTTGCCACAACATGAACACGAATTATCAAATCTACTATTAAGACATGATTTTTTTTATTGAGAAATACTAAATATTTGAAAAATATTCAAAAGTTTATTGAAAAGTACTAATTGGCACCTAAAATAAATTATATCTTAGAAGAAAGGAAATATAGAAAGTTTATTTCTTGTTACATAAACCTAGACCAAAAAATATAATATCCATTATATTTACTAATTTTGCTTCAATTTATCTTCTAACCAGAAAAAAAAGGAAAAAAAAAAAAAAAAGGAAAAAAAAATCCCTGATGCATATGAGTCTTGCAATTTCATTTGACATAAAACCTTATGTCACTATAGCAATACTTGGTCACTCTTAAAAAATATAATTTATACTTTGGTTCATGAAATATCATGTCTTATTAATTCTTAAAAAATATTTAATGGAAAATATAAATGATTTTTTTATAAATTAATTTAATAAATTAACATTTTTGAATTAAGATTGATTAAAAATTTTATGAGTTTGATTGATTTTAGTTTACCTTTTCATTTAAAATATAAAGTACGTATATGAAATTTCATTAAATTTTAAAATTACATTAAAAAACGATCAATATCAATTAATCATTAGGATAACTTTATTTTTTTTTTTCATAAATCTCACTTATATAATTTTTCTTTCTATTTTTGGATGCTTTGAAAATAACTATACAAAAAGAGGCCGATAAATATTCTACATAAAATGACTGTTTTCCTTCCTAAATTTTGTGGAAATTAGTGAGTGGTGGCTAATTCTGACTGTTTTAGAAAAATGATTCCAATTATACCTTGTTATGTCCCCTCTTCTAATAGTAAGAATTGAAAGTTAGTTTTAAATATATAAATAAATGGTCCAAAAAGAAATGATTAATTAAGAATTTATTCATACCCCTCAACATATATATAGAGAGACACACACACACTCCCTATGTCCCCTTATGTTTCTGTCATTTATTGATTTTTTTTTTATCAAACGAACATAGTTTTGATATTTTTAATGAAATCATTAAATTATAATATTTTAAAAAAAATATGATTTGCAAATTTTTGTATTTCAAAAATTTCAAGACTTATTTCCAAGATTTTAATTCAATATGTTATTTTAAAAATTAATGATCAAAATTGAATTTGTTTTACCAAAAATCAAACATAAACAAATAAAATGGAACAGAAGAAATAATATTTTCTTTATTTATTTTAATTGAAAATGGTTGAGCTTTGAGCAATTTCATGTAAATATCTTGGGTTGTAAGTCTGTAACATAGTGAAGCGTTAAAAAAAAAAGGGGTGATTGACTAGGCACCTTTCAAGTTTGAAAGTCAATCATATATTCATGCTGGCTTGTCAGATTGGTGAATGTGAACTAATTAATAGAAATGTTGGCGTTCAAGGATGCCATTATTTTTGTCCTTAAATGTTTCTAGAAAATGGACATATATATTTATTTATTTATTTATCATTGGCGTTCAAGGAGGCCTTTTCTCATTTTGTATGTTGATTGACTAGAGTTAGATTAATAAAATGAATTGGAATTCTATTGTGTCTCAATCATTGAAATTTCACACCAAGCTTCCCCAAAAAAAGTGAAATCATGTGTTGTTGAAATATACTAGTGAACTGGCCAAAATCAATTTAGGAAATTGCTTGGTTATAACTTGTAATCAACATATGGCTTAATTCAATCCAATATTGGAAAATGGTGTTACTAGATTTACACTTTCCCCCCTAAGATTTCTTTTTAATTTTTTAAATTACAATAAAATAGATTAGATATCTAGAATTTAAGTTATAACATCCTAATCTCGATCAAATCTAAATATTATGAGGATGTATTCTTATATATATGTGTGTAAAAATTTGAATCCATATAATTCTTTAGGTGAAATAGTCTTAACGGCTTTTTATTCCAAATGAAAAACATTTTGAAGGTTGTATGCGGTTCTTCATATAACTAATATTTGTCTCAATGATTGATGTATAATTTTTATGTTCAAATAAAAAAATTAAGTTCAAATCAAAGCAATATTTAGATTTTCTTTTTCTAATAAAAATTAAAACTTCCTTTAGCAAAGGAACATTAAGGGTTGTGAAATATAGGTAGACATGCTAATCGAATCCAATTAAATGAGAATAAGCTTGACACTGATCCAATTAGTTTTAAAATTAGAAGCCTTTTTTGGGGATTTTGGATTAGCTTCTATCCGTTATTTAAATGGATTGAATTGGATTCATCAAAATGAATTTAGAACTAAAAAGATTCCGACTTGATAAGGAACAAAAATCAGTTTGAAACCGAAATTGATTTATTGGTCTATTTTTTATTTTTTATTTTTATATCTTCTTAATTCTATAAATACTACATTTCATTCCCATTTTCTTTACACCAAAATCTATCAAATCATCTCTTATTTATTCAAATTCTCTCAATTTCTTACAATTTCTAGTACTTTTTTTATTTCAATTTCTTCAATATTGTTCATTTACTTACAAATTCTTTCAATTTCTTTCAATATCATATCATATGTTTACTTACAAATTCTCTTAATTTCGTTTAATTTTCATAATTTATGTAATTCTAATTATTTTAATTGATAATTTATCATCGTGGAGGTTTATTATCGTCTTGTGTTCTTATCCACATTCCCGAATTAAGGGAAGAATCTTTTAATGATTTTGAGTTTGACATTCACATGGAGGAAGAGCTAAAAATTTTAGGTCCGATCAAACAAACACACTAATCCTTTATTATGTAAACAATTTCACATATAATAAGTTTTTTAATGGATTACGATTTAGTGGATTTTACACATTTAAAGTGGTTTTCGCGTAAAAAAAAAATTAGGTCTTTCTTTCTTATGTTCAGTTATTAGAATTTGATAAATAATAATTGAAAATTAAAAAAAAATTGATTAGGAACCAATCCGGTCTGTTTTGATCCGAAACTCATATTCCGATTACACAAATCCAATTGGATTTGAGGATTTCTTAATGGAACTAGAATCGATCCAACTGCTAACTAGACTAGTTCGGTTCCAATTACTAATGGGCTAGAACCGAAATAATTCGGTTCAAAGCTAATCTTGTCCGACTCATTAATATGTCTAAATATAGGTCTAGGTCCAACGAAAAGTAGCCTTTACAAAATTTTCTCCATATGCTGTTAAGTTAGCCTAGTTCCCAAGAGTCTAGGCTGAAAATTCCGTGGTGTTGAATGACCTGACTTTTTCAATAAAAAAATCCATTTGAGTCCACTATAATAATAAAATAAAACAAAGTCATTTTCACGTTTTAATTTCATTAATAAATGGAATTCCCAAAACCTTAACATGAATCAAACTGTTGTCAGAACAATATCGGTGTTTGGTTATTTTTTTTGTCTTGTCTTTTATGCTGTAAGAGTATAGAGCTTGAAATATACAGATTTGGCAATTTACAGGAAGCAGCCCAAAAGGACTTCTAGATCTCTAGCTGATTCCATCCACCACCTAACACACGAAATTTAAATGGATTGTCTTCCTTTATATTTGAAGAAGGAGATTAGAACCCAATCAAATTTTATTATTGTTTCTATTTTAATGAAATAGAAATGTGAAATTAAGACGAAGTTAACAAAAATTAAATTTTTATTTATTTATATGTAATAAAGTTGATTAGTCCATATATAGTTTAATATCTAGATTCTTTTTCTTATAGGATTTGCTTTATATTTCAATAGTCAACTTGATAAAATCTTAATAATTATAAAAAAAATAAAATTCAAATTAACATTTAATAAAAATAATATCTATTTTCGTTAGCTCCAATGATTTTTCACATAGGTGCTTTTATATATATATATATATATTATAGATTAATAGATTATTATAAATTAATTAAAAAGATAATTAATATTGATTGATCTAGCCTAAGTTTTATTTTTCATAAGGTTGAATTAAATTTTTTATATGTATATAAGAAAATATAGAAAATTGTTAGTATCACTGTGTAAAACCCAATAGGCCCATCCTAATAAGCCTAGTGACGAGGGCTTATCTTACTAAGCCTAGTGATGAATGGCTCACGAGACACATTTATGAAGTTTCATTAATGTAAGAACATTCATAACTGACCAATATTCATAACTGACCACTTTATTATATGATTGCCCATAACGCTTCATAACTGTTTATAATACTCATTTAAGGGCGTAACCGATCACGACATCTGTTACAATCATGATCGCCTATATAAGGCACAGAGACACGAGAAAAGGGACACTCTCACTCTCTTCTACTCTATTACTTATAATTTCTTTAAACACTTTACTAACTTAAGCATCGGAGCAAGTCCCATCGGGAACAACTCTGGTGGACCTTCTGTTTTGCAGGTTGATCTAAGGAGAAAAGAGTTGATCCATCATCAACAAACCCAACAACCTTTTTGGCATCAACATTTTGGCGCCATCTATGGGAACTCAAAGAAGAAGCCATGTCGAGCTCCCAAGCAAACCAACAAATACCAAACCAAGATGATACACAGTCACTCCTGTTTCTGCCACTGTCGTAGTTCCATCAACCCTCGTTACTCCCCTCCCCTCAATCAATTATGATGGGGCAGCAACAAAATCACACAATACCACAAACAGTATCCATGGAGTAGTACAATCAATTGCTCGCCCAAAACAAAGCTTTAGAAGTTAAGATAGCCCACTACGCCCAGATAGTGGAATCTCTGAGTGTTTGCCATAATGCAACTGCAGATCGCCCAGTTACATCTAAGGTACAACCAACTACTCCTATTGTTCACTGACAATATTTTGGGCACTTGTTCACCCTAAGCTTTAGGGCCAGTATCTTGATCTTGTGATCACCATGGCCTCAACACCAGTGTTTTGGGCACTTACTCGCCTCAGGTCTTAGCGGCAGTCCCTTCTCGCCTGGCCTCAAGCCAGTTCTCGGCGCTTACTTGCCCGTGGCCTTAACACCAGTATCTTAGGCTCTTACTCGCCCATAGCCTTAGCGCTAGCATTTTTGGCACTTTACTCTCCATGGTCTTCGCGCCTGTATCTCAAATTGATCGCCCATGGCCTTGGCGCAAGTTTCTTGAGGCACTTGCTCGTTATGGCCTTAGTGCTAGTTTCTAAAGTTTCCACTCACTCTTGGCCCGAGCACTAGTCTTCAAAAACTTCCTCGCTTATGATCTTGGATTCTCATCGCCTTAAGTGCCAGAATTTAAAAACTCATGTGCAGTCACAAACTTTGACGCTATCTTGGTTAAACCCTTTGACAGAGGACACAAAATTCAAGAATATAAAAGGAGTAAAAGGTCTATGGCGAATACCAATCACTTTGTAATCATCATTCGCCAATGGGGCATTATGTTAGTATCACTATGTAGAACCCAATAGGCCCATCCTACTAAGCCTAGTGGCGAGGGCCCATCTTACTAAGCCTAGTGATGAATGGCTCACAAGACACATTTATGAGGTTTCATTAACGTAAGAACATTCATAACTGACCACTTTATTATACGATCGCCCATAACGCCTCATAACTGTTCATAATACTCATTTAAGGGCGTAACTGACCACGACATCTGTTACAACCATGATCGCCTATATAAGGCACAGAGACATGAGAAAAGGGACACTCACACTCTATTCTACTCTATTATTTATAATTAAGGGTGTAAAACAGGCCAAAGCCCGCAGCTCAATCCATTAAACCCGTGGGCTTTTTAAGGGTTGGTTTCTTTCTTTTAGGCTCGTTGGGTTGGCCTGCGTGAGCCAACCCGTCCTTGTGGGCTGGTTCAAGCAACCCGCGGGTCGGCCCGTTTAGGCCCTCTTTAATTTTATATATTATTAGTTTTTAAATTATATTATTAATGTATTTTTATTTCTTATCAAAATAATATATAACATATTTTATTGTATTCTAGCAAAAAAAATGAATTTATATAATTTTACTTTGAATTCAAACCATGAGATTATATGTATGATAGTGAAAAAAAATATGTTGGAAAAGTTTAATGTTTAATAGAAATTTATGTTTTTTCAAGTTTGTAATTATTTATTTTAAAATATTGTAAGTAAATTGTAATTATATTTATATTGTATTTATATGTAAATTTTAATGATTTTTTAATATTTTTTTTTATTTTTTTTATTTTAAAAAACTTGGCTCGGTCCGTATTAAAAACAGACTAGGCATATAAAATGTAAGTGGCCCGCACAGTGCTCGCCCCGCCCCACCTGTTTTACACCCTTACTTATAATTTCCTTAAACACTTTACTGACTTAAGCATCGGAGCAAGTCTCACCAGGAACAACTCCGGTGAATCTTCTATTTTGCAGGTTGATCCAAGAAGAAAAAGTTGATTCATCATCAATAAGCCTAGTAACCTTTTTGGCATCAACAAAAATCTATGTTAAAAGTTAAATATAGAATATTGTTAAGTATATATAGTTGTAAAATTTTGATTAAAAGACACGAAAGAAGAAAAAAAAAAAAAAGGCCTGTTCATAATCTAAATTATTATTCTTAGGAATCTTCACATTTCATACAAATAATTTTAATTAAGTCAACAAAATAAAATTTTTTTTGGGTGTAAAATCAACAAACAGCAAAGCTGCCATCGAAAGAAAACATGTGCTTAGTCTGCTAGACTTTATTCTCGCAAAAATAGCGGAAGTAGCGGAGATGGGGGCCCAAGGCCAAGCACTAAAAGTTGGCCCCCTGCCGAACGCCCTCACGATAACAATCTTTCATGCACGTAGAATCTGTACGGATGGCTTTGAAAAGTCCATTATTGCGGCGGCCTTTGCTGCAATCAAAATGTTTTGACCAATAAAAACCCCTTTGGTGGGTCAATAAAAATTTGTGATGGCACTGTTTCATGAGTCCCACAACCTTTAATGGCCTTAAAATCAAAGAACTTGTGATGATTGTGCATACTTCAATTCACAAATATAAGAACTAGCTTATAGACAGTGGCGGAGCCACGTTATAGCAAGGAGGGGCCATGGGCCCCTCAAAATTTTTTATATTTTTTATTTGTACTGTTATATATATATATATATTTAAATTTTAATTTATCTTTGGCCCCTCCAAAAAATAAAATGTTCCTCCTCATAAATCTCCAAAAAAATGTCAATCTTTATAAATATAAGAGCTTAAATTTTAAGAAAAAAATCAACTATCAGATTTTAAACAAATTTTCAAAGGGTATTAATATCATTTTATACAATGAAAAAAATTATTTGATTTTAATTTTCATGAAATTATTTTATAGATATTATTAATTTAAACTTTGTATGTTAGATATATGTTAAAAAACTAGTTAAGTATTTTTTTTATTGTTACAGTCCTATAAAAAATTTAAACTTCACTTAATTAACTTTTATATCCTAAATAAATATTGTTAAACAAAACATCACTTAAAATTCGAAAGAAATAATTAATTAATATAGTTCAAGTTTTTTATTATTAATTTTTTAGATAAACTTGTAATTATGAAGAATGATTAAATTAATGTGTATTTTCTTATTGATAGATTAATTAATCTTATATCAATGGTTTTTACTGCACCATTTTAAAAAAAATATTTTTAAACAATGAAAATTGTTAAAACAATGTTCCAAAATAAAATGGAATAAAAGTTAATCTTTATTTTCTGTATTGAGATAAAATTTATTAAAACTTTCAACTCAAATAATTTTTTTCTTACCAAAAATAATCATGCACTGCTTTAAATAAAAATATCTGTCTTTCCTCAATTTTCAATAATTATATATTTTTTTTCTTTTCATGCTTCATTTTTTTTATCTGTATATGTTTATATATGGAATGTCATGTTTCACATGCATTTTTTATGTTTTTGGTAAAATAATAATATATTAGATGCTAAATAAAAAATTTAAACTAGTAATAGATTTTATTGAATAATTAAATTTTTTTATGCAAATGGTTTGGCTCCCCCTAATCTGAAATCTTGGCGCCGCCACTGCTTATAGATATATTCTAGTCATTTTTGTAAGTTTTTCTGCAAAAGCATTAGCTTCCTTATAAGTATGTCCAACCAGGCAACCATCTTAATCTCTTTTTCCGGTTTATCAATCTCATTAGACAATCTCCATTCTTTCCAAGGTTTCAATTTCTTCTCTCCTACCCATTTTAAAGCTACCTTTGAGTCTAATTTTATTAAATTGGGTATCTTCTCACCCATTCTGTTGTAGCAAACATTTGTAGTGCAATTTTTATTGCGTAAGTCTCTGCTGTATAATTAGAGTCTTGTATTCCAAGTGGTCCAAAGAGCAATCCACAAGCCACCCCTTTTGAATATCTGAGCGGTCCTCTACAACCAGTAGGACCTGGCTTTCCTCTAGTAGCTCCATCCACGTTAAATTTCATCATATTTACCCATGTGCAGGAAAGATCCAATGAAGTGTGTCACAGCGATGATGAATTTGAGGAGGAGGATGTCAATTGCGAAGATACTGAAAATTGCCTTGATTATTTTCCCAACAATAAATTAAAAACCCTAGCAAAAAGAAAATAAAACATAATGCATATTTGGCCTAGCTTATGAAAGAGTTTATCTACTTTAAAAATAGAAATTGGCTTTCAAAATTATAAAAATTTTAACTTATGCGAAAAGTAAATTTAAGCTTTTTGATGAAGCTATAAATTGAATTTTTTTTCAAAAAATTTTGATAACATGTACTTAGTGAACATTTTTTACATTTTCATTTTGTCTTTCAATAATTTATAAAATTATAAAAGAGGATTCATATTATTTCACAATTACTTATTTATTTTGTGCCATTTTTATTTTTATTTTAATTAGCAAAATTTTTATTTTGTTTTACTTATTTGTTTTAACTTAAAAACTTGTAATTTAATTTAATAAAGTTTATTTTTTTCATTTATTAAAAATATACAAAAATTCTATAACATAGTTTTCAACATTCTATAATACTTTTATATTAGGTTTGCTAAATGCTAATTTAACTTCTCTTAATATTATTTTTTAAAAGCTCTACTCGAACAACACTTATTACAACAACTCCAACAGGGTCAAATAGATCCAAAATACAATTGGAGTAGGAAGAAGACTCATCACTCAAAGATTTTTGTAAATGCCCCTAAAGCCCTTGTGATTTTTGAAAATAATTTTTTCCACATACTAACCTTTCACTTAGTGATGAGGCCGTCCAAACCTGGGATATTGGTAAACATCTTGGATTTATCATCGAAGGTGACGAAGAGATCGTAATCAAGGAGTTGATAGAAAGGGAGAAGGATAATAGTATTAATAGAGAGTGATTTATGATTGGTTCTTGGTGGCTCATTTTCATCTATTGCGAAGATGTTTTGTTGGAGTTTGGTTGGGTTTGATACGATAATCTGTTTGGTAAACGAGTACGTTTCGCATAATCTGAAGGCTGCAACAAGATCTTCAAGAAACCACCATTGTTATTGTCACTGGGTTTTACGTAGAGGGTTGTTTGGTAGATTTTAATCGGATCGGTGGTTTTTTTTTGTCTCGCATCTCATTTCTTTCCTTCATGTTAAAAGAGTTTTCAATCATAAGATGTTTGAACTTGTGCTTTGATGAACGTCTTGATGTTTGTTTTATGGTTTTAGAACTCTTCTGCTGGGAGTATTCTCTATTGCTTTGGTCGTGCTATAATCCTCATAATTTTGGTCCCTCTGTTTGGCTTTAAAGACTAGCTCTGGTGCCAGTCTTTTTGCTCTGTTTTTCCCTCGACTTATTATGAAATTCTTTTTAGCTTGGAAAAAAATGAAATTTAATTGTAGATTGGAAAGTAATTTAGTATTATTTTTTGGTACTACTTAAGTAGTTATTTAAACATGGGGTTTAATATATAAAGCGAAAGAAAATAAAATAGTAAAAGGCAAAACGTCTTTAAGTTTTAAAGAAATGATAAAAATCGTAATTAAATAAAGAAAAGAAGGTGCATGATCTAGTGGTCTTGTTTTCCCATTCTCTAACAATAAAAAAAATGGGGAATTAATTTTGTAAGTGTTGTAAGCTAGCTAATTCTTCCATGCTAAATGAGACTTTCAACATTTTCGAACACATGTGAAATTGTGCATAACAAAGTCTTCCAAGACATTTCTCACTTGCTTCCTTTGCCACCAAAACATCCCTCTCCCAACGCAATTTCCTTGCGTTGATATGGCAGTTAATCATTCTTCCAAACACCCGTAGTTTAGTCTCCTCCACTCCAGGCCTTTAAATACTGCTATGAAGATTGCAAATCAAGCATGGAAAAACACATTCTGATGAATCCAGAAAAGAGGTTTGGGGAGTCTTGTCGCAGGAGCGATGGCACTGGCTTTTCCACAGACGGTTGCTTCCTAGTAGTTTCCCATGGCGATTAGGCAAAGCAACCCAGCAAGTACCGTCGCTCTGAGACAAGATATCCTTCATCTTCTTCATCTTCTCCGGTTTAGCTTTTCACAGGTATGCAAAGCGCCACAGCTTGCCAGCTTCCATTTCTTTGCAATTATTTTTCTGTATGGATTTTCTTTCTGAAAACATATGTTTGCCAAACTTCCTAACCTTGGGAGGCTATTTTTATCTCACTTACAAAGCAAATCTATGATATTGCTGAATTTGGAGTAGTTTAGGAGGTAGAAAATGTATCACCGGCGTAATTGCTACCAAGCCGCCACTAGTTATTGTAGTTTTTTACAGTAACACTAATATTTCGAAAATATCATACAATTGTCTTGTCTAATTTTTTTGCATCTGACAGCACCAAGATTCTAAACTACCAGCACCTTCACCGTGCTCTATTGCAGGCCATGAACCTTTGGAGTTTCCGAGAATCTAAAGCTGGGATTTTGAAGAAGAATAGTCAATAATTCTCCGTGGGTTTTTCAGGTATGGTAAATAATGCGAGCCAAACCCAAACATTTGGACGTATTGCATCTGAATGACATCAATCTATGATGTGTGAAATAGCATCATCATTTTGCACTAAAGTTTCCGGTCCAATTATTTTTCAAGCAAATTGCAAAGACGACCAAATCTGTCACTATCGGATTGGCTCATGGCCAGGAAACTTGATAAAAAACCTAGCGATGTGGGGTGGAAAGGAATTGTTTTTATTCAGCCGACATCAACACTCTCCTAATTTAGTGTCTTAAGCTTTAATAGATTTAGACATTTTTCTGTCTTATGGAGAGTGATTTTACTTTGGATATTAACCTCGGACTAAATCTTGTTTTAAAGCACTCACTTAAATTTTTGGTTCTTGCTTTAGGTTTTTTTTTTTTTGAAATATTCTTGTTTTAGTTTTTTGCTTTGGTTCATCTACCCTTAAGCTTGGTTCTAATCTAATTAACATATATAAACAAAATCAAACTCATTTAGCTTAGAGAAATTCTATTTACAACTCAAGTATCACTAGGCACAACCTGTTTACAAAAAAAGCCTATTCCTTAAAAATTTTTTTTTTCAATTCTACTTCACACAACCTATATGCATTTTTTTTCTACCCAAAATGCCCTCCCTTCCCTAATAACATAACCAATTCTCTTTATTTTTTTTTTCTGAGTCCTTTGAAAGCTCATGGAAGGGAATTTTCGTGAACATTTGAACGCTCACAGAAATTTTTTTCGTGAGCCTCACTAATTCTCTTCATTTTCTATTTTTTTCTTGAGTTCTCGGGACTCATGGAAAGGAATTTCTGTGAGCCTTCAAAAATTTATGGAAATCCTCTTCCATGAGCCTTTTAAAGCTCACGGAAGTTCTCTTCCGTAAGCCTCTTGATTTAAGGGCAAAATAGTAAAGTGCTTTAAGGGTATTTTGGAATTAAATTTTTTTTATTAAAATAAGGTGTGTCCAGCCTCTTTTTTTTTGTATTTAGAAGCCTCTTTAGTTTATTGTTATTGAGAATCAAGAAATTGAAGATTGGTTTGCTTGGAATTATATCTCTAGATTATTGTGTGTGTGTGTATATATATTAAGTAATATGTATTCATTAGAAGTTACAATCATAAAAAAACACATCATATTTTTTAAACCGTTAATTATTAAAATCACTTTACTCAAATTATGTAAATTAATAAATAACTATAACTAACTAAATTAGTAAATTACTAGATTAAACTCAAACTTAACTTAATGAAACTTGAATATAAGACCTCAAAATTTTAAAATCTTTACTTACCACTATATCAGTCTCATCGGTAATTATTGTATATGTTTAATATGAGAATCTTAACAAGTATAGTGTTGAACCTAAAACTCTTTAACTCCAATACAATTGTCACGTTTATGATATTTTTGCTTTTGCTTTTATCTCGTAAGGAAATTAGCTAGTATAGCTTATTGCTAAAATGACATGTTGAAGTCTTTTTCTTTGCTAAACAGCGTAAATGCACTGTACAATGTATTAGCAAGAAGATAAATTCTATTCTTATTGTCCTCTAAAATCACATTTTAAGTCATTTTCTTTGCTAAACAGCCTAAATCCACTGTATGATGTATTAGCAAGAAGATAAATTCGATTCTATATGTCCTCTAAACTCACATGTTAAAGTCATTTTCTTTGCTAAACAGCCTAACTCCACTGTATGATCTATTAGCAAGAAGATAAATTCTATTCTGTCCATTAAAATCACATCCAAGAAAACCCAATCTCAGTTTATTAATTGTCTAGTCCTCCTCAAACATGACAGATTATGATGTCCTTGTTATTACAAGATTAAAGTTGCAATTTCCTTTTATTTTTCCCAGAATTTTTTTCACTTTTAACTTAATCTAGCCTCTATTCATGCTCCAAGCCCATTGCCCACCAAAATGTTGTTGTGGAGGATGATGCTATTGAATTCTTTCGCTGTTCAATTCTCTCTTAGTGGTCCTGCTTAGTATCATCAACCAGACAATCGATCATTGGCCGTTATTTGAGCCAATGTCATGTCAGTTTTTCTTTTTTTTTTTTGATGCAATGTCAGTTTTTCTTGTGATCATGAACCTTTGCCTAGTTTTTTTCTAGCCGAAAAGCGTTGGTCCACGTGATGGGAAGACGAAAGGACAACTTTTTTTCTTTTTTGTGAAAAAAAAAGGACAACTTTGAAACAAATGGGAAAGAACAAAATAAAGACACCTTAGTACATTGTGTATTCCTATGTATGATTGAACTCTCTCCTTGTGGTCCAAGTTTATTTGAAAGAGTCAATAGTTTTTTCCTTTCAAGTGGGGATAATTTATAATTTTATAGAGAGAGATTGTTTTGGAAGAATTTTATTATTTTTTTAAATTAAAAAGAGAAGGAAAATTGTAATTAGTATGTACTTTTGGTATATTCATTTATCATCCGTAAAAATTACCCTTGATCCAATTGTTTAAAAAAATGAAACAAAATTAAAAAAAAAACCTCAATTTTTGGTTTTCAAAACTATTTAAATATCAGTCCCTATGTTAATGGATTGTGTTAGCATGATAATATTTTTTAATGGATCGTGCTGCTACGGCTCTTGAAAATTAAGGATATAGTCCAATACGACACATGATCCAAAGTACTAATGGATCATGTTGGACCAAACATATCAATATTTTTTGTGTTGTTTCATGCCAGACAAAGTCTATTAATAAATTTTAGATTTTTTATTATTTTTAAAATTTTTTATTTATTAATTCTCTATCTAATCAATCTTTTAAAAAATTAATCTTTAATAATTTATTTTTATGAATTTTTATTAGTAGTGTATGCAATAAAAAAATACATACATATATAATGTGACATATCATACATTTTGTATTTAAAATAAAAAAAATTATAAATTTATATATCAATAATTCAAATATTTCATAATTGCATTTATTAAATAAAATTTTATTTTTATAAATGGGCCAAGACAGCACACAAATAGGCTTGCATCTCGTACTGTGCTAATCTACGTGTTGTGTACTAACATTGGCCTTTCATGGGTCTTGTTGTATTAATCCATATACTTAAAAACCTCTAACTCGACATGATGCACACTCGTATATATAATAAGCTCGGCTCAACTCGCTTGTTTAAGTGTGAATCATGCTAAGTACGGCCCACACCATGCCAAATTGTATTGTGCCATAGGCCATTCAACATGTTTGACACCTCCAAATGGATGTTCTGCTCCTAGCTCCCTAGGTCTTATTGATTTAATTGATAAAAAATTTATTTCTTAGTACAATATTGGTCACCATATATCCTAAACGAGAAATGTAAGCATTGATTGTCAAATTTCAAATTTATAAAATTTTCACACCTTATATGTGAGAATTATAAGATCATTTGAATCAACATTTAATATAAAAATGCCATGGCGTTTTAATAAAAATTATTTCATTTGCCTTTCAAAAATATATTTAATATAAAAAATACAATAAAATGTTAAGTTGCATTTTGGCCAAACTTGGAATTATATGCACATTCAATTAAATAAAAACATTTCTTAAACAGTGGTTAATAGTAGCACATCTCTCCTAAAAGGGGACCAAATTGACATGTGATTGTCTCAACATAATCTTTCGGTCTTTCAAACATCAAAAAAAAAAAAAAGAAGAAGAGTTCTATTAAAAAAAAAGAACTCTTTGGCTATATTCATCTTCTCATCAATTTTCAATTTAGTTTTCTTTGTCGTTTAATTTGGAATGGAAAACAACAAAAACCCTAATGTATTTTTTTTGGTGAAAACCACGAGCTGTTTTCATATTATATTAGAGAATTTGACCTATTGAATATTCGAATAAAAGATTTTTTATTATGGTTCGTTCTCACTAAAGAATTCAACGAGATCTTATACTACCGAATAAACCTTTTGAGTTAAAAAAAAAAAACTAATGTAAAAAAAAAAGAAAAAAAAGCAAAAATTAACAATTAATTAAACTATGATGTAATAATGGACCTAGAGCTGTATACCAATGCAATTTCAACGAGGCATCTCATAAAGTTGTGGTCTGTCTTTTCATTGTCTGATCTTTTTTTGGGTGAAAATTATCTGATTTTTTTAGTGTGCAATTGATTTCGATTTCTTGATTTCCTTTATCAATCATTTTTCAACTTTATTAATTTGAAATTCCATATGCACTTTTCATTATTATAAACACAAAAAAAATAATGATAATAATAAATTAGACTTAAGACCAATCAAAATTTGATTTAATTGTAGTTAGTTTTTAAAAAAATGATTTTGGTATACATGCGTTTCATCCGTACACTTTTATATCATTTTGTGAATTAAAAAAACATAAACCTTGATTTTTTTTTTCAAAATGATTTAAATCTAAATTCAATTCGTCGGTTCACTTTTGTATCATTTTGTGCAATAAAAAAACATAAAGTTCACACAGAGAGTGACAAGAAGTCTATACGTTTAACTTTTTCAACCTTCAAGCCTTCCTTCTAAGTCTTCAACCCTTTCTCTGGTCTCTCTTTCAAACAAATTAGATCTCCGGCAACAACCCAGCTAATTCTTACTTTTCTTACAGGCAGCAAGGGAGATCAGCAGAAGAATCTTCAAGCAATGAGGTTATAGTGGGGTATGTCGTAGGAGAGATAGCGCCTAGCTAGCTATGGTTCCAATGCTTGACAGAATTAGATTAAAGGCGCTATCCTCCTTTGACAAACTCCCCTCCATCCTCAGTCAAGATCATCTTCAAAATGGTTTTTGCTTCTTTTTCATTTGCCAGAAAGCTGGAGAGTAGAGATCAAAGGGTTGTAATTTGCTTGAGCCGAAGGGAAAACCCACCTTTTATATCAGGTATATTTCCATTTTCTTGGCATATGTTCTCAACAAGTTACAGCAATCTGTTAAACCTAGTCCAACCCAAGTTAGCGTAAATTAATAGCTGATTAATCTCTTCCTTTAATTTACATAGTTTTCCATCTTAAGCGAATTAACAAGAGCTGGAAAGTAAGGACTTGATCTTCGTCTAATTTTTGTACATTTTATTAAAAACCAAAAGAAAGTAAGGTGCTTTAGGCTTTTAGCTTACTTGTTCATCATTTTTAATAAATCAAACGAAAATTCACACCTTTAATTAGCTCCAGAATTGCTTTAGAACACACGCCAATCGTCTTGATCAATATGAGAGTGTGGTGTTCTCTCTCTTTTCTACACTTTTTGCTTAATGAAACCCTAAGCTACATCTGAACAAGCAAGGCTCTAAACTTGCTGTGATGGGTGGAGCCTGGAGGCTGCTGATTGCTTAGTTTTGGATCAGTTTGATCGTTCTAAGACAAGAAGCTAGAGTGGATCGGCATTTTATATATTGTTTGTTCTTATTATTACATGTATTAATTCATTTGTTATTATTCCCTTTCTCTTATGTTGAGGCTTAAATACAGATTTTCAACAATCATAAGGCAAGATTAATAAGAAACCAGCAACATCAGATTGATCTGCTCCATATATTAAAGCTTCCATCAAAGGTAAGGAAGTACCTTGATCATGTGGAGATTCTCTACAGATTTTATACAATTTGCTCTTTTGCTCTCTTTTTGTGCCTGGTTTTTGATTTACATGTCATATTTCTTTCCGTTTCCAAGTAATTATAGCTTAAATTCAGCAATTTGGAATTAAATGGGTTGTGACAATCTACATCAAATTGTGCTCCAATTTTCTTTTCCTAGGTAACTAGTTACTGGTTTGTGACTATAATCTGCTAAGTTTTCCAGTTTGGAATAATTAGAGGAGAAGTTGGAAGAAGTGGATTAAAAATTACTTTCTTTTTCTGAAACTCGGAAGAGAAATTTCAAAACAATTGTCACTTATAAATTATATATCAATGTACCTTCTATATCTCTGAAGCTATCAATGGAGAGATTATGACTTATGAGAGTAACCAATCAAGATCTTACATTGAAATATACCAACTAAATCACTGATTAAACTACTAAAAACGTATCTATCAAAAAAAATATATATTAACAATGTAAAAGTTATTAATTCTCTACAATATTAATAACTAATAGGGTTTGATTTCACTTTAACATTTCTTTTCAGCGTCTGGATTTCACTTATGCATTTCAACATCAGTAATCAGTTGGCTTTAATAATCCAAAGTGGTTCATAAATTATTCTTCAGAACATCCTCTTTGCTACTGGTTTTTTTTAGCCTTTTCCCATGAAGGGTTTTAAGGTTTTTTTTTTCTTCTTTGAATTCTTTGGCACATGTTTGACAAGTCTCTTATCTTTTTTTTTTGTTACAAGGAAAATATTAAATAACTAGGGATAGAGGCGGATTGCTTGGATTCGAATTCAAGTCTTATAAGATATCACAACTCATTTTTAACCACTCAGCCAAGAGATTGTTGGCTTACAAGTCTCATATCACATGCAAATCTAGTTAGCATATATACTATATGATCCCTTCAAGTGATAAAAATGGTCAATATAATCTGTAGCAGCAATATTATACTGCAGAATCATCAAAGCCTTGTTTATTTCAAGATAATGAATTAATTAGATTAGTAAAAATAAGAGACTCCAATAGAAATCTAGCTTTTATAATCAAAATTTAGTTATTGTTTCTTTAGGGTTGGCTTGGCTTACTACTCAATTAAAGTTGTGTATGATTGAGATGAAACCAATGATGAATCGCTAGTCTTCTGTGTATCATATCCAGTACCATTTCCTCTGGGCCATCCTTAAGGTCGAAATTAATGTTCAAAACATGTTCTCTTTGCAAATGCATCCCTTGGATGCCTAGTTCAGGCCAAAGGGAAACATTCAAAGAATACCTATGAATGGATACAGTAACAGATAGGGAGAAAAAGGGGGCTGGGACCTCAGGGGAGTGCAAATGGCTTCAGCTTATTGTGCTTGGCATTGTAAGGACAGCAGCCGATGTTGACTAGTCTAGGACCCGCCTCAGATTGTTATATTTACCCAATTTTGTTTTTTTATTTTTATTTTTTGTGGTCACCTCTCCTCTAACCCACATTCCACTATAAGGTCCTTCCATAACATAACCCTATCTCAAATGCTCTTTAACTACCGAATAATAGCTATGACTATATCATACCATTTTTTTTGATCAGCCAGCCCAAAATATTCATCAATAGAAGAACTTACAGCAGATAAATCCCTATATGAAAGGGTCCCAATACAAACCAGTAGATGACAACAACCCATCCTCACTGAAACATCACAACAACAAAACAACAGACTTACAAAGCCATGCCTAAAGATCAAAAAATTAAAAGAGGGACACTTAGAAGACCACCTAACGAAAAGGTTGAAGCATGAAAGATCACCCGCCAGTTCAAAGAAATCATCACACCAGCAGCGGCCATTCAGTTGTAAACATCTTCCTTTGAGACCAAACCAAACCCGAAATGAAAAGAATTCAGTCAGCTATCAAGAATCTATTTGATTCATTGTAGAATCGTTAGTTATTTATATAGAAAAGTGATTTTATCATAAATTAGTAGCGTATAAACAAATTGATACATATGGTATAATACATATATACACTTCAATATGCTATATAATAAATTTGAATTAGGTTTGATTCAAAATCTTATTAGATCCAAATAATTAAAAATACAATTTTAAACATTTTAAATCTAAACAAATTAAAATATATATTCTTTACGTGTTTTATACTTTAAAACTATGACGATTTTGGATTTTTAATTAATAGATGAACATAAAAATACAAAAAAGAAGCTATCAAAATATATATTATTAAAGAACATGTTAAGAGTTTGCAAAGCAATCATATTTTTTATTTGTATCATATACTCACTTAATCATATTAATATGTTTAACATCTTTATTTTTATTTATTTTTCATATATGTATATTATTTATAATTAATTATAAAATTACTTATCATATAATACAATATTTAATACTTGATTTCGAAAATAAAATTTCAATTCATGATATGTATCTCAATTCAAAAATTGTACTAAGATTTTATTAATTAAACTGACTGTTTTAACGAGAGAGATATACAATTTGGTCAAGAAATGTTTACGGCTGTCTACTTATACATTAGCAAGAGCTATTCATGATGACCATGAGCTTGAAAGGGAGGATGAAGGAGGGTTTGGTTATTAAAAAGTTAATTTATTGAAGAAAAACTCTGACCTCTAGCCTTTAGCAAATCTCTCATTTAACTAATTGACAATATATAGTACATAAATAGACATCATTGGCTTTGAATGTGAAAGATACTATATCAACACATGCATGTGGCTGAAATTACTCTCTTACGGGTTCACATCAACTCTTTGTTTCAAGCATAAATTTGGATTTTAGCTAGAGAGGTAGAAGCAATTGTAGTATTTTCACGCAGTAGTTAGTTCAAGCTTATGTCTTTTCAATACTTGTGGGAAGAAGCAAATTATCATAAATTCAACTGCTTCCTGCCACAATTAAGCATTAATTAATGTTACTCTCAATTCCTCTTGTATGGTAAAAGTTTTTCTTTTTAGCCTGTATATATTCTTCAGTAAAAATGTTGGAGAAAGAGCTAAAACTAGAGTAAACAAAGTGATGTTTGGGAAGAGTGACACTTACAGTAATATTGATAGCTGAATCAATCAGCAGGCTGTCTGGTGGTCTTCATTGAATCCTCAACTTTCATGCAATGGTTGAGACAGAGACCTGTTAGCTGCTTTTTTCTTTTGTGTGTGTGTGTGTGTGTTTGATGGTGGTGAATGGAAGAGAGATGCAGGTGCTCACAGGGGATTATAATTTTGTTTTTCAGAGTCCTTTAATTAGAGTATGCTTGTTCATGCTGCAGTAAAGGGAAATGATGAGGAATATATTTAAAAGAGTAAGTGCATAGAATAATATAAATAATTAAAATTAATCCTGTCTGTATCATGGTATGAACTGGGGATTAAAGAATATTCTTTCACTACCATTTTTAAATTGGCCAGCTTCTTCTTTAGAGACAATGCCAGTGGAGCATATAGCAATAAGAAATGCATTCTTTATGCTGATTGATTGAAAATTTAATAAAAAAAAGCTTGCAGACTTGTTTCTTTCCCTTTAGGACCTGAATCATAGCTCTTGTAGGGAAAAGCTTTTGTCAAGGAGAGAGGGTAACAAGAGGATTTCTTGTTGCCACAGTTCAAGCTAAAAACAATCTAGTACTAGTAGCTAGGGCAACAATAATTTAAAAAGCAATAATAACATAGAAAAGATATACTAATGAGTGTCCAATTTTTTACTCATACTCATGAGAATTGCCGAATTAAAGAATAAATTAAAATATTAATTATGTGAAAGTAGCTTTTCCTCTTATTCAAAGGTTGAATTTGAATATTAAATTTGTTCTTATGTTCATATGCGTTAACATGTCTTGTTTGTCGTTTAACATGTTTTGTTGTTGTTTCTTGGGTTTTCTTCCCCATGGCTCAATTATTAATCTTCTTTTCTGTCATGATTAGTCTGTGTCATCAAGCAAATATAATACCTTATCTTCCTTTTAGACTAATGCCATTGTTATTGGCCTTGTTTTGCTGGCTTCAACAATGCTGGTAAAGTGGTGCCGTGCCAAACCTTGGCAACGACAAGAGACATGAACAAATTATAAAGTTCATCATAAACTTTTATTTATCCAGTAGAATCACTAAGCCTTTGTAAGTACCATGCCAAACCTTGGCAAAGACAAGAGACGTGAACAAATTATGCATGAATTAATTGTTTCATTTCTTACTGTGCTTCTGCTTCTGGAGGCTATAAGCACGTATAAATAACCTAAGAGTGGCTAATAGTCTTTGACTTCACTTTTATATGGCACATATATTTTTTGGGGTAGTTACAATATTATATTTTTGTTTATGTTTGTCAACATACTGATGCAAGCTGGGGTGATAGTTTGATAAGTTGATGATCCTCTTGCCCTTATGTCACATTGATGTGATGGATAAAATTATATATAAGTATGTATAGGACAAATCAGAATATGAACACAGATAGTCAGACACAAAAAAGGATTTTATTTAGTCTTTGACTTGGTCAATTTACTGACATCTGAATCCAAGGTAGGCTAGTCATCCAAGTAATTTTGTTGATGATGAGGAGGTTTAACTAAGAATATGACGATTCACTGTTAGTCAAAATTGGACCAAAAAAAATTGATAGATCATATAAGAATCAAAATTGTTCACTGTCCAAAATGGCACATGCAAGAGGAAATGGGTAGGTAGAGATATAGGGTAATGAGACAAAGCTACCTAAACTAGGTAGAGTATTATTTTGTTAGAAAAGTTTTTCTAAGACCAAGCCTTACAAGGGAAAAAACATAAAAATCCCAAGTCAACTGTTATGATACCCATGATATGTAAATGCGTTCTTATCAAATTCACAACATGAGTTTTCTCAGTAATTAACAATCTAATTAACCCAACAAGTAGAATTATGATAACATGAGTTTTCTTGATTCAGACTTGCTAATTTCTTCATCAAAGTTCTGTTGATTTTGGTTAATTTAGTTTGGAGATCTTGAATAGTAATTCACTAGTTAAAAGTTTGGAGAAGGAAGATGTGTATGATTTGAGCTTAAAGCTTTATTTGGTAGGAAAGATAAAAATAAATAAGTTGATAATCTAATGGTTGGGGTTTAATAATCACTTTTCTATTTTGTAACTTAATCATTTAATTAGTAAATTTTTCATTCTTATCCCTTTCCATATTTCTTACCAAGCAAAGCCTAAATGCTAATGGAAGAACTAAATGCAAATGTGAAACCAAAATGAACCAAAAAAAAACGTGAAGCCAAAAATTCTTTGTGATTTCACATTATTGTCAACATTTCTTTAAAACCAAAATATAATGCAACTGTGTTCTTCTGCATATCCATGACCGCATCATTGTCCTGTGTGAACTTAATTTGAAAACAACTTTGCAGGAAATCTACGTAATTTTTCATTGGTGCCTTGACTTTGATTAGAACAACAACCCCAGATTCAGTCCGGGTCTTCTAACCATACTTTATTTCCTTCAAGGTCCCTACAAGCAGACCTTTTCTGATCGTGTGTAAAGGACCAAAGAATTTTTCAAACTTCTTTAATAAAAGGACAATTTACCCTACACAAAATAACCCAGTCTTTGTTTCACATGCACGTGTGTGATCAAATCTTTTCTATATATAAAGGGTCTTCATCTCTCAGCAACTCCAAAACAATATATCTCAGATAGCGAAAGCAGTAATGGAGATTAAAGCTAGATTGGAAGAGTTGCATCGGAATCCTGTCGCAAGGGAGATGGTGTATATTTCATGTTCTGTCTGGAGTCTGGACTCTAGAATCTGGATTTCTCCCAGGCAATGTTTTGAGATAGACATCATCTCGCTGCGCCAGGATTCCTGGTAATCTCTAATGTTATCAGGGTTTCTTGGCCTTGCTTGCTTTATCTGCAGACTTGACAAGGTTAGTGCACTACATATCTATCTGATCTTTGATCTCCAACAAAGTTTCTGCTTTGTTCTTTCAGTATCTTGAGTCATATTTGATAGTTGAGACGAATATTATGGTTTAATTCATTCTATGTGGATTCTTTTGGTTCATATTTCATTCTTTAGTCAATAATTCTCCTGATCAAATGCACAGTATTGTTTTCTTTTCTTTACAAGTTATGAATTCTGCATTGCCATAGCAAGATGAAGCTAGCTAGTTATAGGTAATAGGTACAGCTCTGGTTTTCCCCAACATCTTACGAGAAATCTTTGAATTAAAAGCTTAATTTCTAAATATTTATGTGTTTTCTTCTACAATTAACTACTAAGTGCTTAATTTTTCTTGGATTTTGGGATATGTTTCCCTTGTTCATGTTTTTAGAGAAATAATTTTTTCTGTGGACTATCTTGCCAGATCGGATGTCCACCGAAACATTGATTTGATTGTTTGATTATGATTTTTTTCACGTATCTAGATATATATTTTTTGAATTTTCAAAAAAAAAAAAGTGATTCTGACCAATAGTTTTGCTATATTTCTTGTTAATTATGTGATGCTAGACGCCAAACTATAAATATCGTGGTTCTCATTTCCCCATTTAGGATGCTTTTAGATCTGAACCGATTAAGCTTTTGAGATTTCATCAAGGTTCACTTATCCATGTCCGAATGTGCATGGGAAAACTATAACTGAAGAACTCATGATGAGAATTAAAAGAATAAAATCTTTGAAAATTCAGCTTAATTTTGTCATTAAGGAGACAGGAAGATATACACCTCATGAAAATGTGGGGTTTTAATATATTGTATGTACCCGTTCAAAGAATAAGATACTGAAAAAAGGTTATATATTGAACATTTCTCTTCATTAACATAACCCAAAACTTCAATTTTGATTCAAAATAATGAAGAATAAGATACTCAAAAGTTTTAAGAGCTTACTTATTTTGAAAATCTCTCGAATTTGAATTCCGAAATTTACAAGGTAAAATCTAGTTTATTGTCCAATATCACAGGTAAAAAAAAAATGATAACACCTTTTGGGATAAAAGCTGCTTTTGTCTGTAAAAATGGATCCAAAGGACTTGGAGAGGTGCTTCTACTGATTGAAGTTTATGGTTTGGATCGAATACAAAAATATCCATTGAATAGGTTACATTTTTTGTAATAATTTTAGTTTTAACTTAATAAAAACTATGTATATTGAATCTTCCTAATAAAAAAATCATAAATGATTGATAATATATTTATATTTTCTAAACTTTTTTCATTTTGAAATCATAATTTTCTTAATGAAATATCAAAAAAAAAGGAAAAGAAGAGTAAACTATTGTAATCTCTAACGTAATCATCATCATCATCATCATCATCATCATCATCATCATTATTATTATTATTATTATTATTATTATTATTATTGTTTTCTTTTTTTATCTCTTTTATTCATTATTTTTTTCAAACAAAACATCATTGACTATTATTATTCAATTAATTTTCCTTCTTCCTTTTTTTTTCTATTTTCATTTAGTTTTTTTATTCCTCTATAATTATTTAAAATTATATTCCACAATGAAATAATAGAATTTTAGTACTCTCCAATACTCTGATGTAACACATTCAAATTTATTCTCTTAGAAATTTACTGAAAAAATTTTACTACAAATTTCTTTAATCCCCATCATATATAGGCAGAATTTCAAATTATTATATTATCTATTCTTTATAATTAATTGATTCAATTATCACAGCTATATAATTTATTCTTTACTTTTTAACATCATGTATACACTAAAAATTCTCAAATCACAATTGCTTACAACAGTCCATCCTAGTTTTTTCAAATCGAATTTTTTCAATTCAAATTATAACTCCAGCAATATCAAACTAAGCTTGCTCCAATGAAAAGTATGGAAAATGAAATTGAACGAGCTGATGCATCGACCATGTCTGTCATATTTCGAACTAGAAAATATTTGAAAGATATAGCATTGCCCCAATTAAAACGTGAAAGATTTTGAGAAAATAAAGTTCCAACCTCATCGGATTTTGAGTAAATAAAGTTCCAACCTCATCATTTATGGCTAATTGCCATGCATAGTAATTTCAATTTTTTCCCCTGGAAACAGCGCAGCTTTTACCAACCCTACCCAACCAAAATCAGTGCTTAAATGGACATCAATCACTCATATTCATAGAAACTACTTAATTAAACTAATTACTGCTACAATTTTTCAAGTAAACAATTTATAACTCTTGAGCTACTGTAATTAATAATCTATCAAAGCAGAGATTATCTCCTTTTCAAATTAAATTCCTATTCAATTTAGTTATATACATCCCTGATCCCACCACTTTTACAAAGTCATGCCTACTAGTACTTGGTTCAAATTCCCCATACTGCATTTCTTGACTAATTACAAATCATAATTTCCAAAGAATTAATGATGGAAAAGAAAAGAAGCCAACTCTTTCATTTCATTTTCTTGTTTTTCTTTAATGAAATGAATCATGTACGAGATTTCCAGCCAGGAGAGTTAAGTAATATTTAATTATTTATACATGTAAGTAAATTACTGGCATGCTTCCTATGGTTTTTCTCATCACCTTCCTGCTATTTTTCATCGAAAACATGTTTTGCTTTTGCTTAAATCATTGAAATCTGGCCGTCCATTCTGCAATAAATTATTAGAAAATTCACATTCTAGAAGGAAGCCAAGTCAAGTCTTTTGCAATATATATAGTTGTGGTTGGGAGACGGCGAGAATGCAAGTGAAGTAGCTAGAAATGAAAACAAGAGAGATAACGAGGAGCTGGAGGTTTCTTGTCGCAGGAGAGTTGACACTGGCTAGCTCTTGTCTCTTAGTCTTGGCAAATTAAGCCCCTCAGTGTCAGCCTTCTGCGACACGAAACCTTGCAACTTCTTTGCTAGATTTTCTTCTTGGCATCTTGCTTCCAAGCTTATTGAAGGTATGCAACAGATTATTTATGATTTAATGTTATTGTATATCCATATTAATATCAATTTTTTTCTTTATTTCGAAGAAGGGAGATTCGATCTCATTCTTTATACAGAGAGAGAATACATGCATCTGACGTTGAACTAAATGCTCGAATACTGCCACTAACAATAAAACGAAGTCCCAAAAACTATTTTGCAAAATTTTTTTGAACTTTTCTTTTCACAATAACTTTAGAAGTGCAATATGTGGTTTGACATTTTCAATATATATATATATATATATATATATATGTATGTATGTATGTATGCATGTATATGGGCATCTCATACAAAATGGAAAGAAAACTATATTGATTCTTGTGTAAACAAGTCATGATATAGTTAAGTTTTCAAGAAAAGAAAATATAATCACAAACTAACTAGGACAAATTACAACACATTAGCTGGGGTGGGTCATATTATGTAGTATTAACAAAGAAATTATTTTGGAACTCATAAGTCATAACCTTCAAGTTATACCGTTGCATCAAAACTCCTCTTTATCTCTTCTTAACTACCGAATACAAAAACCAGAGAGGCTTTTTTTATATAGTTGAAATTGTCATGTTCTCACCTCTAAATTCTGGAAGATCTACATGTATGAAATTAGAGTAAAAAAATCTGTTTTTTTTTTTAACCAGAAACTTTAATTATAAAAAAATAAAATAAAATTGAGTCTAATATGGGACCTCAATCCTCGTCATCAGTTTTTGCAGAGCTTCATTTTTTAACACACAAGCAAGCGCATAAGTTTATGCATATAATTTGGATCACAATACATTTAAATAATTGAGAAATAAGTTCCGAAACAAACAACGTTTAGGGAAATAAAAATGCTTTTGGGATAGTATTTTGGCTTGGGGCTGTTTAGAAGAGATTGGACGTTAAGCATATGGATTTTCCGATTGATACTTGAATTAAAAAAAAAAAAACTATTCAAAATACTTTGGGAGAAGCAAGGCAAGAACAAGAACAGAAAAGGAGATCTTAAGGGACTTAATTAATAGATAAATGAAGTAGTGATACATTAACGGCCTTCCACGACATACCCACATTTTTCTATTGTTTGTCATGACAGATCTTTGACATAGAGTTGCTGATGTTCAGCTAACCATTTTCGAAGATGGAAATTTCCAGGAAGTTATAGAGCTAATTAATTTCCAAAACAAAAGTCTTGGACAATAGTCTTCTAGTCTTTGATGGATTATAAGGAATATTGACTCAGAAATTTATTATCACAAAAGTTTGACGTTGCTTAATTAAAGTCATTGAATTAAAATACATCAAAATTTCATGATGATTTTCAATAAACAAAATTTTTTAAATCTGAATTCGGATTGTAAAATGACATATCATCAATGTACAAAAATACCTAGACCTCAAAGAGATAAATGGAGAAAGGGGAATATTCTCTTAATATTTATTAATCAATAACCATTGTTTTAACCTAGGACAACCTTAAAAAAATACATGGGTATCTTAATCTTAATAGATTTGTAAAAGAAAGAATATGAATCTTAGCCTATCCCACTAGAATAAGCTAGCTCTACTATATATTAATCAACTTATTGAAAAAAAAAAAAGAATATTATTATAAGCTTTTATGACCAGCTCACTTGGCCAAGTGATTACAGTCTACAAATAAAATTCTCAAACAAAATATAGACATTTGTGGGTTAAAGAATCTGAATATAGCCTACTCCATTAGATTTTGGCATCTTAAATCATGGTAACTTTTTCAATAGAACGAGATATGAGTGAATATTTCCCTACACCACTAAATCATTTTTTTAACCACGTATCATAATCCGTTTTATGGTTTGAGACTAATCGTATTTGAGTCAGGAGTGATAAACAATAAAACTCTCTCAACAGTGATGACTCCAAGATTCGAACCATGTCCAAATATCTGAGAAAGAAGTCCAATTCCACTTCTTCCAACCACTTGTTGGTACACTAAGTCATTTATACTCACCTTGAAATGCTTTCTTGGCTTCAAAATTTTACCGGTAGGCCCTTCACATGAAGTCCATGTAGTCTTATTGTTTCATTCAAAGCATCCAAATTACTTTTCATCAAATTATGGGAAGGATCTATTTATCTCAATCTAATATTATAAAGTGGATGTAGGTAATTGCACCGAACCATATTAAATATTGTATTTTGCTTGTGTATAATTTAATTTTGTGCTGATCTTGTTGTGAAATATGTTTCTATTTAAAAATCCCAACAAGTGGTATTAAAGTTATGGTTCAAAGATTATCATATTAACAATAAAAAGGGATGATGCAAAGGTGATTTGGTTTAGAGATTTGTTATTGCAGATTGTTCATGAGATCAGTGACATGCAATAGATGATTTTTTGAAGGCTAATCTTTTGATGGAATTTGAATTAAGGTAGAGATTTTGTTAGAGAATTATTTGATGATTAATTGTTTATTTAGGGATAAATATACTTAATGGATAAAAGTTCCATAAGGGAAAAAGAATTCAGCTTGATGATCAAGTACTTTAGCTCTATAAATATAAAGTGAGTCTTAGCTTTTAGAGTGTACCTTTAAGAGAATGAGAGAGGGATGTAATCACTAATTTGATCTCAAAGTAATTTACTCAGACTCAGTTTGATGCACTGAAAAGATTAAGCTAGAGACCAATTTTGTAGCAGATAAGAGGTTATTGATTAATTAATTTAAGTCAAGAAAATAATAGATAACAATAAGACAAAAATTAAGTTGAAGTAGAACTAAAATGCATGCTCTATTTAGAAAATCAACACAGTAATCAATAGGATATTAGTCAATACAAATACAACAATATGAGAATACACAACAATTAGTACAAATTCAAAGTCGGATTAGTTTAATGGAGGATCTAAAAAGAATTTTTGATAAAAATACTTTATGTTCATTTTCTAAGAATAAAAATAAAAGTAAAATAAAATAGAATAATAAAAATGGTAAAACATTAAAAACAAATCGAGTAGTGGGAGTCAAAGTTATGATTTTTGATAAGATATTAAAATGAATCCGACGCCGGCAAAACCTCTTCAAAGAAGTCTTATAATACAACTTGAATACTCTTAAGGTAAGAAAGATTTTTTAATCGGTTAAAAATATTTTTTAGTATTAATTATTTTGAAACTAAATATCAACAAAACTAAATTTAGAAGATAACCTAAGATATTAAGGGGTACCATCTTAGGATTAGCGTTATGAAGGCACTAATCACTCCTTACACATAATTGTACTCTCAAACTTAAAATTTTGAACATAGAGTAAGCCTTATTCATAATTTGAATAGATGACCAAACACTCTTAATTAGAATGGCTAGTGATGACTTTTGATTTTGTGTCTAACGAATTAGGATTTAGATGTTAGAACATTATGAGAGATTCTATACCCTTATTTAATACTGGAGCAAACCAAAATGGATTAGTTCCAACCAAATTTTGTGATAAAACTATGAAGGGTTAAAAGGATCAAATGACCATAAACACAAAATTAAATACAAAACTTACTAATACAAAAATTTGTAATAATATGATTAATTTCAAAACACCATTTCTAACCATATTTATATTGGAAAGTTACTTTGTGAAATTTTATTCCGTAAAGAGTTAAGAGGATGACACATATTTAATTAACAAATGCTTTTTAAACCTCACTTATAGAATTAAAAAACCTTACTGTTAGTAGATAGGATTGTGTGTGTGTGTGTATGTGTGTGTATATGAACCTACTAACTTGACCATAACAGTATTTACTTTGTGAGAGTCCAAATTCAATGAAAGACTAGTTTGTCCTTCTTTGCAAAAGAAAAATTATATATATATATATATATATATATATATATATATATATAGAGAGAGAGAGAGAGAGAGAGAGAGAGAGAGAATATTATTATCCAATACAGTGTTAATGAAGGTTTTTTTTTTTATTTCATAAGTAGAGCTAAGATGGTGACAAATAATTTCTTAAAAAATTAAAAAAATAAAAATATATGAACCTACTGTTGGCATATTCCTTGATCACAGGTTGACAAAATCTGGCTATTGCCATATATAACCTGTGATAATAAATGCCAAATAAATGGTCCATTATTTCATTTATTCTCTGACCATAAAAGGATGTTCTGTGATGGTTTGAACTATCGTTTTTTGAGTTGGTCAGAATTTGAGCGGCTCTGAGTTCACAAACAGAGAGCAAGAATCCGGTCTCCAAGCATCACTTGCTCTATCATACACCATCTAGTGAGCATTCGAGTGCTTGGAAGACCTGTGATCGACATAGAGAAGATTGTCAGATTCAGGAATCGCTTGAACAGCAAGGTTACAGAGTGCAATGGCTGGAGGTTAGATGTTGTCGCTTCCGCATTTGATTGTTTTAACATGTTTCATATTGTGTAGAAGCATGTTTAGGCTGTATGATGAACTTACATTTGGCATCAGAGCATCACATAACCTCTGTCTTGCATGAATGAAAATATTTTGTAATTTTCGTTAATTCTGCTCAAATTGTCTATTTGTGTTTTTGCATGTTTCTGGTCATAATGTGGTTAGGGAATAATTTGGAATTGATTTTCTAACCATTTAAGAATAAAAAAACCGAACAAAAGAATCGTGACTGGCTCCTGTATATTAAACCGAAAAGCAAGAATTTTTGAAATTTTGGAATGACATTTTGAGATGTTTTTAGCCAAAGCAAATTTCATCAAACTTGTTTTCGTTCGTTTTTGATTGATTTGGGATCAAGAATCACCCAAATCGAAGCATAAAAGGCTGTCTTTAATCCGGGTTAGAGGTTGGGTCAAAAACGAGTTGAAAACCAAAAAAAACAGGCGAAGAAGGAGCTGACCGAAAAAGGGCATCGGGCGCGTGAGATGTGACGTCCCAGTCACCATACATTTCTTTTTCACCTTTTTCCCTTTTCACTTAACTTGATTAGATTTGCTTGTCAATGTCAATCATACTTTTCTTTCTTAAGCTTAATATCTAACAGCTCAATATGAATGATTCAATTTCAATAAAATAGACTAATGATACATGCATATATGTATCATCCGTTTCTACAGGATCTCATACATCATCTTAACTTAAATCCCCAACATCTTATATACATTAATGTTAGTTGTACTGTACCATAGCTGAATTACAATTTACTTTGCATAATCGTATAAGTATACCTTCTATACTACTTGGGAAGCGTCTCTTGAAGGTAAACTTTCAAGATCCACTCGTAGGCTCTTCTATCGAGAGCGAGGGATTACTTCAGATAGTCTGTATGAAAAATGTTCGTAAAAGGGTGAGTTTACGCTCAGTAAGAAAAATATGTAAAAGAGCGTGCTATGCCTCTATATGCATTTTTCCTACTTGGCTCTATAATGTCATGTAAAGCATTATAAAGCATGCATCATAAACACCTTTCATGCATTGTTTGCAACCATGCATATTTATTTCAATTGACATGGCAAACATACTTTGTACGCTTCTTTAAAATAGCATACGTATAAAACATGCATCACATACTTCTTCTTCTTATACTTTCTTTAAAACATCATGCATAAACTTCTTTCTTTAAAACATCATACTTCATACATACTTTAAAACATACATCATATACTTCTTTTAAATCATCATTTACATACATACATACTTCTCTTAAAACATCTTATACTTTCTTGAAACCATACATCATATACTTCTTTTAAAACTTCTTATACAAGTACACCAAGTACTTTCGATTTCTTTATCCTTTGAAATCACATATACATATAGTTTTTGATAACATAAAAACTATTCGTACTTTTATGAAGGTTATGTACTGCATCATCATCATCATCATCATGTGGCGTACCCCGTAGGGCCAGGAATCCTCCCTTAGCCGAACATGAAATATAGACAGATTGGCCAACTGTGGGTGGCTACAGTTAACACTAGTCAGGTGTCCTTTTGTAGCGACTGAGGCCTGACTTATGGTTCCTCAGCCCATAACATATATCATTTCAGGACTTGATCAGAGCCCCTACTAGTAACATGAAAGTGCATAATCTCAAAACATATGCCATCTAGCTTCTTGCCATGACATTTCATACTTTCTGAAAATAGGTTTGAAAACCTCTTTCCAAAACAGGGCAGTCGACTGGCTTAATAAGGCAGTCGGCTGCTTCTTCATACTTTCATTTATCGAAATTATTTTCATTTAAAATTTCAATATTTTTCATTTTAAAAACGCATGAGGGCAGTCAACTGGTCCATATAGCAGTCGACTGGTTTTCAAACAGAATGCTTCTTAAGAAATAGCAGTCGACTGGTACATATAGCAGTCGACTGTTTTTGAAACAGAATGCAATTTAGCAAATAGCAGTCGACTGTCCCATATAGCAATCGACTGGTTTGAAACAGAATGCTTTTCTGGAAAATAGCAGTCGACTGGCATTCATAGCAGTCGACTGGCATACATAGCAGTCGACTGGTTTGAAACAGAATGCTTTTCTAGAAAATAGCAGTCGACTGGTCTGCATCGGTTTTCGAAAAACGGCGTTTTGGTTGTCTCTAGGCAGTCGACTTCTCTTTAAGGCAGTTGGTTGCTCCTAGCCTAATTGGTACTAGGAAACAAGTCCGAAAATGCATCTTTTCCTGCACAAAATCAACTGATACTTCTCTCCAAACCATATAAAAACATGGTAAAACATGTGGACATAGCCGCCTTACGTCCGTTACATAAATTCCTTACCTCGATTTCTTCGAGAACGCAAGATCACTTGATGCGTTAACCCTAGCTTTCACTCCTTTAAAGCTGTAACATCAAATCAATTTAAACCTTTAAACAATCATCATACATACATCATATGAACTTAGTACAACTCCAAACCATGAACTAAATTGACTAAATCATCTTCTTCTCTTACCTTCACTAGAGACCAAAATCTCAAACTTTGAGATCTCTTCCAATACTTGGAACCAATCCACCAAACTTCAGATATAGCTTAAGCTAGTGATGAGAAGCGTTTTTCGTTAAGGAGATTTATCGATTTGATAGAAGGAGATGATGGTTTGTCAAGGCAACTATGGAGAAAACTTAGGAATTTCTGGAATGAACGAGAGGCAACGAGAGAGAGGGCTGTGATGGTTTGCTACCGTAAGGGTGATGGAGGGGATGATGAGTCATGCTACATGCATTAATTGCTTCTTATCCCATTATCAATCTCAGCCATGCTTTACTCCTTGACCCCTTTTGACTCATTTGACCATTAATTCTCTTCTTCCCTTTTTATATCAGCCACATCTCATTACACCAATTAAAATCTAATTTTGTTTCTTGTCTCATACTCTTAATATTTTTCTGATATCAACCTAATAAATCATTTGTCTTATTGACTATCAACTTTCTTATTTCTTCCATACATCATGCATACATCATTCATACATTAAACTTCATATTCATTTAATTGGTCTTCTTTCTCCCATATAACACTTGTCTTTAGTTACACTTAATTTTCTGATATTAATTCTTTGCTCATACCTCCATTACTCTTATAACATCAATTTAATTTCCTTGACTATTTAATCTTTCATCTCATTACTTCTTCCATGTTCCATACATCCTTCATACTTCATAATTCTCATATCTACTTATTTTTCATTTAAGCTAACATACTTTATAATTATGGAGGAATTTCCTGAAATTGGGGATTTCACATGAGATCCATGCGCCCAGTGTGGAAACTGGCACGTGAGATCCACGCGCCCATATGTGAAAACGGGCGCATGAAACCGACGCGCCCGCCTGTTGCAAAGGGCGGCAAAACTGTTAAAAAAAAGGAAAAGAAGGGTTTTGGGCTTTCATTAAAGTGGGCCATTTTTGTCTTTTCTATTTGGGCTTTATTTTGGATTAATTTATTTTAGGCCTTATTGTTAATTATTTGGGCTTATGGATTAAATAAATAAAAGGCCATTTGGTTTATTTTAATTAGGTCTTAAGGATTTATTTAATTTTAGTAATTAAAATTATTTAATTTAGGCCAAATAATTATATTTTTGATAGTTTAATATCAAATTTTCAGTTCTGTAATTTTCATAATTTTATGAATAATTGGATTATTTTCACAAAATTAATATAATTATGAAAACTTCTCATTATTTTAGATTTTATGAGGATTTTCATGAATTTGGAATTTTTATAAATGCTGTAATTTTAAATTGAATAATTTTGTGAAAATTATCATAAAATTATGATTAAATTATGAAAATTTGATTTGAATGTGTATATGTGCTCATTTTGAATATGTATAATTTTGTTATTTTTTTATTAGAAGCACATGTAGCTAAGTTATTCATATTATTTTGAATTAAAATTGGTTTGTGTTAATTGCAATTTTTAAAATATGAATAAGCTTAGAATTTTATCAATATGTCTAAGTGATTTATAATTTATTTAATTAGGGCTTAGGGCTTAGCCACAACAACCTCAATTAAGTAAAATTATTTTTGTAAAATCACATAATGATATTAGACATAAATTGTAATTAGTTATAAGGTTATGGTAAATTTTATCCCACAGGAATTTTTATTATAATTTTATAACTAATTAGGATAAAATATCAAATTAGTTTCTTAATTTACCCACAAAAATTAGGAAATGATATAATTTGATAGTTTTATCATTATGATATGAATCTATTAGAATTAGAACTTTAGCTCACAGGCAAGTTTTATGTCTAAGATTCATTAATAAAATATGTTTACATTGGTAGATATAATTAAGTTTGCCTCAAAATTCTAGATACATAAGCATGTTTATTTTCTATATGCAGTGTTTCCTCAGGCTAGTATTAACCTAGAAGTTCCCGAGCTGGATGGAGAGAACTACAAGGTTTGGAAGGAGAGATTTCTCCTCCAATTAGGGTGCATGGATATAGACTATGCTATAAGGAAAGACGAGCCCGTATTGACTGAGACCAGCACTCCTGCTCAAGTAGCTTTACATGAACGTTGGGAGCGATCCAATTGCCTTAGTGTCATGTATATTAAGACAAAGATATCTGCTGGGATACGTGGTTCAGTCGAACAGCATACCAACGTTAGGACCTTACTAAAGGCCATAGATGATCAGTTTGTCACTTCAGACAAAGCGTTGGCCAGCACCCTAATAATGAATTTCTCATCGATGAGACTCACCAATGTCAAAGGAGTGCGCGAGCACATAATGGCCATGAGAGATATAGCGGCCCAACTCAAGAAGCTAGAAGTGGAGATGTCTGAGTCTTTTATCGTGCACTACATATTGAACACTCTACCAAAGCAGTACAGACCATTCAAGATATCCTATAACACACATAAGGATAAATGGACCATCAATGAATTGATGACCATGTGTGTTTAAGAGGAGGGAAGGCTGCTTATGGAATCGGGTGAAAGTGCATTTTTTGCAAGCCAAGGAAAGACCAAGGATCGAGCCACGAACAAGGGAAAAGGGAAAATCCCTACCCAAGCTGACATTAAGAAAGAGTCCAAGTGTTTCTTCTGTAAAAAGAAGGGACACATGAAGAAGGACTGTGCCAAGCTTCAGCAGTGGCTCGTTAAGAAAGGTAATCCATTCTCATATGTTTGTTTTGAATCAAATATGGTTGAGGTTAATCATAACACATGGTGGATTGATTCTGGATCTACAATTCACATTTCAACTTCCTTACAGGGTATGACAAACCTAAGGAAGCCAGTGGGAAATGAGGAGAGCATCTATTCAGGAAACAAGATGCGCTCGCATGTTGAAGGTGTTGGAACGTGCACTTTAGTTCTTAGGAGTGGTTTTGTTTTGCAATTAGAAAAGACCTTTTATATTCCTAGTTTCTCGAGAATTTAATCTCTATTTCTAGGCTGGTACCTTATGGATATTCCTTTCAATTTTCAAATAAATCAGTATTGATATATTTTAAGTATGATATTGTTGGGAATAGTACCTTATGTGATGGTCTTTTCTCTATTGATTTGCAAAATGACACTGCTCATAACGCCTTGCATGTTCAAACTGGCACTAAGAGATGTGTTATGAATGAGGACTCCTCCACGTTATGGCACCGGAGATTAGGTCATATCTCCATAAATAGAATTAAAAGATTGGTAAATGATGGAATACTTAGTACTCTCGATTTTACTGATTTTGACACTGGTGTGGATTGCATTAAGGGTAAACAAACCAACAAGTCTAAGAAAGGTGCCAATAGGAGTTCAACCATATTAGAAATCATACATTCTGACATATGCTGTCCAGGCATTGATGCATATGGTCAGAAGTACTTCATCACCTTTATTGATGATTACTCGAGGTTTATGTATATCTACATGCTTCATAACAAGAACGAAGCATTAGACGCCTTTAAAATCTTTAAGGCTGAAGTAGAGAAACAATTTGGAAAACCCATAAAGATAGTAAGAACTGATAGAGGTGGGGAGTATTACGGTAGATACACTGAAGATGGACAAGCACCTAGACCATTTGCGAAATTCCTTCAAGAAAATGGGATTGTTGCCCAATATACCATGCCTGGTTCACCGGATCAGAATGGTGTTGCAGAAAGAAGGAATCGAACTTTGATGGAAATGGTGCGTAGTATGCTTATCAACTCGAAGTTGCCTAAGTCTTTGTGGATTGAAGCTTTTAAAACGGCAGCGTATATATTGAACCGGGTTCCGACCAAGGCTGTTCCAAAGACGCCTTTTGAATTATTCAAAGATTGGAAACCGAGTTTGCGTCATATGCGCGTTTGGGGATGTCCTTCTGAGATAAGAGTTTACAACCCAAAGGAAAAGAAACTGGATCCTAGGACCATAAGTGGGTATTTCATTGGATATGTCGAACAGTCTAAAGGCTACAAATTCTATTGTCCATCTCATGGCACTAGAATTGTGGAATCAAGGAACACCAAGTTTCTTGAAAATAACTTAGTTAGTGGGAGCGATCAATCTCAAGAACTAGTTTCTGTGAGAGATCAACCCTCTAACTCGAGTCAAGGATTGGTTATCATGAACAATGTCCCTTCAGTACAGCTGGACATTGAACAACCAATCATTGAAGATCCACAAGTAGTTGATAACTTACCAGTAGACGAGGCTCTTCTGGATACACCAGAATTGAATGAGCAACCAGTTGAACAATATGATCCTGCGGAGAATGTTGAACCAACATTAAGAAGGTCTACTAGGGAAAGGAAATCAGCTATTCCTAGTGATTACATTGTGTATCTACAAGAGTATGATTTCAATATTGGGCCCGTTAATGATCCAGAGACGTTTTCACAAGCCATGAACAGCAAAGAATCAAAACTTTGGTTCGATGCTATGAAGGATGAGATGGATTTGATGGCATCTAATGGAGTATGGGATATTGTCGAGTTGCCTAATGGGGCCAGGGCTATAGGTTATAAATGGGTTTTTAAGACCAAGACTGACTCATTAGGCAACATTGAGCGTTATAAGGCAAGACTCGTAGCCAAAGGATTCACTCAAAAGGAGGGAATCGATTACAAGGAGACCTTCTCTCTTATATCTAAGAAAGATTCTCTCCGCATCATAATGGCGCTTGTTGCACATTTTGACTTAGAGTTGCAACAAATGGATGTGAAAACGACATTTCTCAATGGTGATCTAGAGGAAGAGGTTTACATGAAACAACATGAAGGTTTTTCCTCTAGCAATGGTGAGCATTTGGTCTATAAGCTGAAGAAATCCATATATGGGTTGAAACAAGCTTCCCGCCAATGGTATCTAAAATTTCATGAAGTCATCTCTTTATTTGGTTTCGTTGAGAACATCATGGATTAATGTATATACCAGAAGGTCAGTGGGAGCAAGATTTGTTAACTTGTGCTATATGTGGATGATATTCTGCTTGCAACCAATGATAAGGGGATGCTACGTGAGGTAAAACAATTTCTTTCTGAGAACTTTGATATGAAGGATATGGTGATGCATCTTATGTCAGTGGCATTAAGATCCATAGAGACAGACATAGAGGTATATTAGGTCTGTCACAAGAAGCCTATATTAATAAAGTCTTGGAAAGATTCAGAATGAAAGATTGTTCACCAAGCCTAGCTCCTTTTGTGAAGGGTGACAAGTTCAATTTGAACCAGTGCCCGAAAAATGATCTTGAGCAGGAACAGATGAAGAACATTCCATATGCATCAACTGTTGGAAGCATTAAGTATGCACAAGTCTGTACCAGGCCTGATATTGCTTTTGCTGTAGGAGTGTTGGGTAGATACCAAAGTGACCCGGGGATGGACCACTGGAGAGCTGCGAAGAAGGTTCTTAGATATTTTCAAGGCACTAAGGATTACATGCTTATGTATAGACGGATTGATGAGTTGGAGGTGATTGGATACTCAGACTCAGACTTTGCTGGCTGTGTTGATACCCGGAAATCAACATCCGATTGCATCTTCATGCTTGCCGGTGGAGCTGTTTCATGGAAGAGTGCTAAGCAGACACTGATTGCCACTTCCACTATGGAGGCCGAGTTCGTTTCCTGTTTTGAGGCTACCTCACATGGTGTATGGCTTAAGAGTTTCATTGGTGGGCTTAGAGTTGTTGACTCCATATCTAAGCCATTGAGGATATATTGTGACAATTTAGCTGCGGTATTCATGGCTAAGAACAATAAGAGTGGAAGTCGAAGTAAGCACATCGACATTAAGTACTTGGCCATTAGAGAACATGTCAGAGAAAAAAGAGTGGTCATTGAACACGTTAGCACTAAATTGATGTTAGCTGATCCTTTAACTAAGGGCATGCCACTGTTTAAATTTAAGGATCATGTAAAGAGGATGAGACTTGGTCCCACATTTTGATTGTATTGAAACTCTTATTAATAATATGATGTTTTTCATTTTGATTTGTATACACTAAAGTTTTATTTGAGAAATACATTTATTGTTTGGATCGAGAATAAACATAGGGTTTATTCATTAAGTAAGAATGGGTTGATTAGAGACATTTTACATAGTAATACATGGAAAATAATACTCGCCATTAGAGGAACTATCGCCATGATTCATGTGATTTGTTTCTTCTATGAGTGAAATATATGGACCAAGTGGGAGAATGTTGGCATATTCCTTGATCACAGGTTGACAAAATTTGGCTATTGCCATATATAACCTGTGATAATAAATGCCAAATAAATGGTCCATTATTTCATTTATTCTCTGACCATAAAAGGATGTTCTGTGATGGTTTGAGCTATTGTTTTTTGAGTTGGTCAGAATTTGAGAGGCTCCGAGTTCACAAACAGAGAGCAAAAATCCGGTCCCCAAGCATCACTTGCTCTATCATACACCATCTAGTGAGCATTCGAGTGCTTGGAAGACCTGTGATCGACATAGAGAAGATTGTCAGATTCAGGAATCGCTTCAACAGCAAGGTTACAAAGTGCAATGGCTGGAGGTTAGATCCTGTGGCTTCCGCATTTGATTGTTTTAACATGTTTCATATTGTGTAGAAGCATGTTTAGGCTGTATGATGAACTTACACCTACTAATTTGACCATAACAGTATTTACTTTGTAAGAGTCCAGATTCTTGAAAGACTAGTTTGTCCATCTTTGCAAAGGCAAAATAAGTAAGCTTTCTATGGTCATGTAATTGCAGTAATTTGTTTTTAAGTGGTGAAGTGTAATTGGCAAGTTAATATAAAAGGTTGTAACATTCCACACTGATTAACATATGCTAGGTTCTGGCAAACATTAGAAAAAGTTTTTGGACCCACAAAAAGCCGACCAAAATTCTCTACCAGTCCCATAAATATGATTTGATCGTTCTTTTTGGACGAATATAAAGATTTAGTCTCTTTCATATTTTTCCGTATCTCCATCCTGCATTCGTGATTTATCCTCTTTTCATACCATTCTCCTTTTTTTCAACCACAAATGTCATTAAAAACAAGGTAAATTACATCGGAGCTAGAATTTTTAAAATTTTCAAATCGAATTAAAAGATTACCATAAATGAAAAGGTATGCATGTAATAATATTTTATGTCTGAAGTTTAAAAATTTTATTATCGATATATAAGATTATAAGTTTTAAAACAAATCGAATTGCAAATTCTATGGATGATGTAATTAAGGTTTGAAATTCTATTGATGATGTAATTAAAGATTCGAACGAAAAAAGAATAGTAAGGGAGGGAGAAAAAGATTGTAAATAGTATTATATCAAATCTCCCTATAAATACGTGATTGTGTTGTATAATGTTTAGGGCATCTCAAATGAGGATGGCCTGATCAGATGAGGGAGTGAAAGAGGAAGAAAGTGAGGTTAAGGTGGGCTCCTGTCGCAGGGGAGATGGCTCGTCCATGTATGCGGCCTAAGAGTCTAGGTAGCATCAAGCATGCATGCATGCGCCATCTCTCGGCGGCAGGACTCCATCCATCTCTAGAGCAGAGGACTGATCGTCCCACATCAGCTATTTCAGCGTGTAGATATGCACCAATTCTTCATGTTCATGAAGTTGCATGGAAAGATATTGTGTTTTTGAAGTTTTTTTTTTCTTTAATTTTCTTTTGAGTTTGATTAAATTGCCATTTATTGCAAATTCTTGTTTCTCAAAACTGTGGCTGTTGGCAAGATGTCGCCAGCTACAATATTACCGTCTTCTGACATAATTAAATCATGCAAAAGTAACCTTCTTCGACTCATCTCTGATTTTCGATTTATAATTGTTAAGCCCAATACTTTTTAAAAAATTCAGGATAAAGCTAAGTCCATGAAAAATATATCACAAAATGTCACCTGTTTATCACCCGTTTAAGTAATACCAAATCAACAAGTTAGAAGGCATGTAAGACATTTAGGTTTTGTTTGGTAGGAATCATGGAAAGAAGTTATAAATGAACATTTTGCTAATTCAATCATTAAGTTCATAATCACTATACTACTTTGTAGTTTAACAATTAAATTAATAACTTTTCTTTCCTTATCCTTTTCTTTCTTTCTTATTAAGCAAAATGTTATATTACAGTATAAATGATAAAAAAAAAACCAAGGAATAGATATCATTCTCACTCATAATCTCTCATTAGTTCTTATTCACCTTTTATTTTGTATAAACATTAACTTGAGCATTGGAATGTGTTCAGAAATCCTGACAAGGCAAATCAGTTCTCATCCTCGGACCTCCAACAACTCCCAAGACCATGATCACCTCAACAAAAATCTTCAAGGAAAAAGCCATAGCTTTGCATAAAGCAGCATACACATTAGTCTTCATATATGCCTTTTTAAAGGAAAAATAATTTTAATAATAATAAAGCTTAAATCATCAATCCACTAGGCCCTGTTCAATTACACATCGTACAGGCACATGCAGCGAAATTATTTTGAACAAAAAGAAACAGAGTTAATATATGCACATGTCTAACAACAATTTCATAATTAAACTGCAAGTTTCGATTTTAAAAATCTAAAGAAAAGGTTCAATTATCAAATTAACTATAAGAAAATATAATAATATCATATGAATCATGCATTGATTTTGAAACTTTTATGTGATCTACTGAGAGTGCTAAATAGTTGGCAATATGTTTTTGTATGATATACTTACGAATAAGAAAAACATAGTTAATTAATAAATGATATCCATACAAGAAGTCCCTACCGTTACCAACAAAAAACTACTTAATAATAGTGAATTTTATAAAGTCATAATAAAGTTTAAATGCCACAAACCAATTCTTAATTGAATTGTCAGTCAACTTTTGAAAGCCCTTTTAATTTTGTCAGTTAACTTTTGTTCAATTTTTGTCTGATATGACATCCCCTGTAGGCAACTCAGTACAGCTGTATGTTTTGTTTTATGGTTTGGCTTAATCTTCATTAATTATATGATATAAACCCTTGTTTTCAAATTTAACAATTAAGTATGAAAAAGCAAGTAAAGCATGGGCTCAAACAGCATGGGAAAAAAAATTTAAAGCTCAGCTGGACACCTAAAAGATAATGCTTACTTAATATATAGATTCAGGGGGGAAAAAACCCAGCAAATTGACTCTCTAGCACCCTAAAGACCCAGCTTTCATTATCCTTTTCCAGCTAATTAAGTAGTTTCATTTATTTATTTTCTGCAACATTATTTGGTTTGGGTGAAGCATATGATTTAGAATAAGCTACTTGGTCCTGTTCTGGGATTTGTTTAATCAACCACTTGCAAATTAACTAATCTTAAGCACAAACCCTCGTTGAACATGCGGTCTCTGATGATTTCTCACTCTTCGCAGATACCATATTTTATGATAAAATTTAGTTCATCTAGGGAACTAACTTCCCAGGGAAGAAAGAAAGAGAACACTACAGCACAGATATATCAGGTACACCAGCAAGAATAAATGAGGGGAGCTGAGTCCCTTGTTACAGGAGCTGCCGGCTGCTTTGGTGCATTGAAAGCTCCCGAAGAGTACTGCAGTAAGCGCTGGCCGGCGGCGGCCTGTGGGAAGTTCAAATCATTCCTCATCATTCTCTTTATCGTTCAAGCATGCATACTCTTTAGAAGATAGTAGTGGTTTTGGTTGTTGTTTTAGAATCGAATTTTATCTGTTGTAGAATAAGATTCTAATTTTCATTTTTTTCCCTTTCTTTTATTAATTTTTTTGACTTTGTCAAAGGCAATGTATAGTTTAAATGATGCAAAATAGTGCTCATGGCATCAAATATCTTCGCTAGAACTAAAATATGGTGCATAGATTAGCAGCATATCCAGTTTCTAAGTTATTTTAATGGATATGAAATCAACGAGAAGATTACAGACATTGATGCTTCACCTGCTAGGCTTGTGTAATACAACATTAATTATACCTAATTGATCATCATCATCATTATCCAACATGACATCAATTTATGAGATTAGATTAGAGTAATCAATATTCTGTCTAGCTGTTTTTCGTTGATAATAATAAAATAAACCCTTACAGATAAAACTGTAGTAGATTAGCAGGCTTTTATTGTAGTTTATTAGAATCTATCTAAGCCATTTCTTTTACATCCATTAACCTTGTAGCCATAGTCTTGGATGTTCCAATGAATTCCCAAAGCAATTGAACAAAAAGCAAGTAGGATAAAACAGCATACCCCGTCAAAAATGAGAATCCAAAAACCAGGAATCAGCCGATTAGTTGCTACAATCCATACATGTATTCCTCCTAGATGATTAAAGAAACTGGTTACTATTTATATGTGTGTGATTCAAGATGTTGAAGAAGATAAGGAGCGGGAATTTAAGCAAAGGAATCACAGCAAGAGATGTGGAGGGACTCCTGTCGCAGGAGAGATGACGCCTACTGCCATCAAAGAGCCATGCATGTTCAACTTGAGTAGTGAGCGTCATCTCTCTTCGACTGAAGCCCCTTTCAATTTCTTCCATCGAGGTGAATGCATTATGCTTGAATCAAACCCATTTTCTCAAGTTCGTCAGAGCAGAGGTAAGCACTTCCTTTCTATTTGGATGACGGGAAATTCCGTGCAGGTTATCACTTCTTTTCTCATTGCTTGTAGTATCATGGAAGTGGCAATTTTGCAAGATGAGTGCGCAAGACTCCACACCATAAGATTTGAAGAGGGTTATATGCATGCAAGCTTCCCATTGCATTAACAAAAAGGTTGTTTATGTTGAATCTGTGATGGCTAAGGACTAGTTCAGTTAAGCGTTAAAATTGGTTTCGGCGAGATTGAAAAAAATAAAAAAACCAATTGATCGAATTTGAGTTGAAACCAATTGAATGGATTTTCGTATTTGAATTAGCTTTGTTAGCTTTACATGGTGAGTATTCTCAACTCACCTCTTGAAATAAATTGGTTTTACTTGACGGGAAAGATGAAAATAGGTGAGGATATTGATGAAAAATTTAAAAATCTAAACTATTTTTTTTATTTTGTAACTTAACAATTGATTAAAAAAAATTTTTTTCACCCTTTTCTTTCTTTCCTATCAAGCAAAGCTTTAATGTTTTCCTATCAAGCAAAGCTTTAATGTTTTCAGTTATTACACATTCTTGTGGTATGAAAAGAGAAAGGACCCGTCTATATGCAAATTATATTGGCGCGTAAAAGCAATGAAATCAACTGAAAAGCCACATTTTTTACGAGGCAATTACACTGCCCAATAGAGAATTCTTTATGACAGGAAACTCATTAATTTGTGTATTATAAAAATTTTATAACTCACTCACTAAATCTGTATTAACTCCAAGATTAACATTTAAGTCAGTTCGGACCTCCTTCATCTCATCTTACAAGCAAATTTAGGTTTTATTTGGTAACTAAGATGAAAAGTGTTGAGGATAGAAAAATTATTAATCTAATGATTAAATTATAAAATAAGAAAATGGTTATGAAATTTAATGATTGAAATAATAAATTTTTTAATCTCAATGATTGGATCCATTAATAAGCAATAGTCATCTTGTAGGCCATATCCAATATTCAAGTCTTGGGGTTAATATCATATGAAATTAACTTCTTTGAATGCATCACGCCAATAGGGGTGTTGAGATACACGTAAACTAGCTCAAAGATTCTAACAGTTAAAACTAACAATAATAATAAATAAATTTTTCATATTTTGTTCTTTTCATCCTTCCAACCAAACAAAACGTCAATTCCAACAAATTTTGGTTACAAACAATCAAGTCCTATGTCCATTGAAAGATTAACAAAAGGAACATGAAGAAAGGTTTGATTCAGATAAAGAGCTCCGCCCGATGGGGCCCAGCAGGGGCTCAAGCCCCCGTTGGTCTAAATAAAAAATTAATGTAAATTTAAATTTATATAAATAATATTTATATTTTATAAAATTTTATTTGTTTTTTGATAATTCTATAATTTATAAAATTATCATGAATTTAATGATATAATTTATCTCTAAATCATTACTATTAGATTCAAATCCCTCATTTATCTATTAAATTTCTCTCAATGATGTAGAAACTTTAACTCATAAAGAAGTCAAAGATGTGAAGGATTTCAGTTCCAAATTTCATTCAAACACAAGACTTTGTTGATAAAGCTTCATGCATGGATATTTCTCCTGGCTGCCAAGAAAGATAAATTGTTGCATTTATCTTTTATGAAGATAAATTATCAAGATGGACTTTTTGCTAAGGATAGAGATAAACAAGGGAGCTGATAAAAGATAAATTTTTTTTGAAGATAAAGATCGAGCCCTATCAGCCAAGATTTTGAGCTAATCATCATCCCCACTGTCTCTATAAATAGCCAGCTTCAGCACCATGAAAGATCATTCAATCCTACTAAGGGATATAGAGTAGTTTTAGTTTTATTCTCTTTGTTTTAGTTTTCAAGTTTTCATCTAAATTTCTTTTGGTTTTTATTTTGGAATATTTTAGAAGTTTTATTTAAATAAGATTTTTTTATTTTCACTTTCTTGCTACTTCGATTTCAGAAATATTAGTGTTTTGATAAAAAGATTCTTTCGATCGTTTGAATAAAATTAGGGTGTGAAATTTTAGTACTTAGTAAGCAATTCACAAATTCAATCCTCGTGGGAACGATACTCTACTCATCACTTTATTACTTGCTACGGTCCGTACACTTGCGGTACACTCATCGAGAATTCGGTAACAAGTTTTTGGCGCCGTTGCCGGGGATTGAAGGATTTGTTTTGCTAATATTAATACCAAGCATACCTAGTTTTAATTCAAATATTTTCTTTTTCTTTTTCTCCCTCCTTGATACTAATATCTTCTCTTGTTTTTCTTGCGAGGTACATCGGCCTAGTGCATGAGCCGTGCAAGGAGTGGTGAATTGGCTCCCCCTGACCCCGAAATTGAAAGGACTTTACGAAGAATCAAGAAGGAGAACCAAGAAGACCTTGTTGAAACAAATACCATGGAAGAAGCAGATACCAAGGCTCTTCGAGATTATGCAATGCCTACAGTGAATGGATTCGAGATGAGCATAAGATATCCAACCATTCAAGCAAACAATTTCGAGATCAAACCAGCCATCATCCAAATGATCCAAACTTCTGTACAGTTTGGGGGTTCAATCAATGATGATCCTAATGCTCATCTGAAACACTTTTTACAAATTTGCTCTACTTTTAAGAATAATGGTGTTTCTGATGATGCGATAAGATTGAGATTATTTCCTTTTTCTCTCAGGGATAAAGCGATGGATTGGCTGAACTCATTGGCACAACATGGGAGGACTTAGTCCAGAAGTTCTTGGCAAAATTCTTCCCACCAGCCAAAACAGCTAAGATGAGGAACGACATCACCACTTTCATGCAACACGATTCAGAGTCACTTTATGAAGCATGGGAGAGGTACAAAGAACTCTTGAGAAGGTGTCCTCATCATGGGATTCCAAATTGGTTGCAAGTGCAGATATTCTACAATGGGTTGAAAGGCCAGACCAGAACTACTATAGACACAGCTGCAGGTGGTGCATTAATGAGCAAGTCTATAGATGATGCCTACAACTTGATAGAAGACATGGCTGCAAACAGCTATCAATGGTCAACTGAGAGGCTTACACCAAAAACGGTAGGTATGTATGAGTTAGATGCACTCACCGCTCTTACCTCTCAAATCTCAGCCTTGACCAAAAAGGTTGATTCTCTTGGAGTCAATCAACAACCCAACCCAATTCATTCCATTCAAAACCCTTTCGTAACTTGTGATAATTGTGGGGGTAATCACTCTGGCGATAGGTGTTCTATTCGAGCCGAACAAGTCCAATATGTTTCCCATCCAAATAGGAACCATAACCCATTCTTAAACACCTATAACCCTGGCTGGAGAAATCACCCAAATTTGTCTTGGAACGATAATCAAGGGCAACCATCTAACCCAAGACCTACTTATCCTCCTGGCTTCCATACTCAACCACCACCACCACTTCCACATAATCCTCTACCACAAGTCCCACCACAAGAAAAGAAGCCTTCCTTAGAAGAGATGTTCACCACCATCTTACAAAACCAAGCTGCTTCTATAAAGAACCTAGAAATTCAAGTAGGTCAGATTGCCAATGCCATTAGTAACCGTCCCCAAGGTACCCTGCCTAGCAATACTGAACCTAATCCAAGAAGGGAAGGTAAAGAGCAATGTAAATCAATCACCTTGAGGAAGGGTAAAGAAGTGGGCTACATACCTAAAGAATTAGAGGAAGATGTCAGAGTTGAAGTCCAGGCAAAAGAAGAAGATAAGCAAGAAAAGAACATTAGGCAGACTTCATCTCAATCTGGTAAGACCATTGAATCACCTCCTCCACCTATCCCTTTTCCTCAAAGATTCAAGCAAAAGAAGATAGATAGGCAATTTGCTAAGTTCCTAGAGGTATTCAAAAAGCTCCATATCAACATCCCTTTCTCTGATGCATTGGAGCAAATGCCAATTTATGCCAAATTCATGAAGGACATCATCTCCAAGAAAAGGCAAATTGAGGATTTTGAAACTGTTGCTCTTACTGAGGAGTGCAACACCATTTTGCAAAGGAACTTACCACCTAAGCTTGAAGATCCAGGGAGTTTTACTATTCCTTGCACTATTGGTAACTTATTTTTTGATAAAGCCTTATGTGATTTAGGTGCAAGTATTAATTTAATGCCCTTTTCTATTTTCAGGAAACTTGGACTAGGAGAGACTAAACCAACCAAGATAACACTCCAATTAGCAGACCGATCTCTCAAGTATCCAAGAGGCATTATTGAGGATGTGCTAGTGAAGGTTGACAAATTTGTCTTTCCAGCTGATTTTGTAGTGTTAGATATGGAGGCAGATTGTGAAGTCCCAATTATCCTTGGGAGGCCCTTTCTGGCAACTGGTAAGGCTCTTATCGATGTGCAAAAAGGAGAGCTCACCATGCGGGTCAATGATCAAGAGGTAACATTTAATCTTTTCTCTGCAATTAAATTCCCAAGTGAGACTGATGATTGTTTTAAAGTGAATGAAGAAGAGAGTATAGTTCAGGGAATATTCATTAATCAACAACCTATGGACACCATAGAAGCAATTCTTGATGAAGAGAAGCCCAATTGTGCTGAGTCCAACGAGTTGGATGAATTCAGAATGCAAGAAGATGAGAGTGCTAGACTCTATAAGGAGAGAACGAGGAAGTGGCATGACAAGGAGATAGTGGAAAGACAATTTGAGCCGGGGCAACAGGTTTTACTCTATAATTCTTGTTTGAAGCTATTTCCAGGTAAGTTGAAATCAAGGTGGTCTGGACCATTCATTGTTACTCAAGTATTTCCATATGGAATTGTGGAAATAAGAGCTGAATTTTCAAAGGAACCATTTAAGGTTAGTGGTCAGAGATTGAAACATTATTGGGGAGGAGTAATCGATCGTGGAAAATCGGTTATTGATCTTAATCATCCACCTTGAAGAATGACAGACATAGTCGGGCTGATGACTATAAATCAAGCGCTTCTGGGGAGGCAACCCCAGCATTTTATTGCTTTCTTAGTTATTTCTCTTATTTCTTAGTTTAGATATTTCATTAGTTGATTTTTTTCTTTATTTTATAGGTGTCAAAGTCTAAGTTTGGGGGAGCAAAAAGGAATGTGGCAAGTTTTGCAGTTTGAGCTTCATTAAAAAAAAAAATCAGGGGAGTTTCCTTTATCCTTTTCTTGAATTCTTGAATTTCTTACACATTGAGGACAATGTATGTTTCAAGTTGGGGGGAAGAGCAAAATTTTTATTTTTAAAGATTAAGCAAAATTTTTTTGATTTTCTTTTGAAATCTTTGCAAAAAATTTTGTGCTTTAAAATGGTTTTTACCTTGAAGTGATTATATGTTTGCTTGATAATTCCTTGATATTTAACCATTAATTGAGAATGTTATAGCAAAATGAAATTCATGAATATGAGCAAAGTATGTGAATGAATTCTTTAGTGAATTATCTTTTTGATTGAGATTTTTCCAAAAATTGAATGCACCATGTTTTTATCATTGAAGTCATGCATATTTAGAGAAGATTTATGTGAATCGGAATAAACAATAGTCTTTAAAGTTTGTTATTTGTCTAGAATTTGTTCTATCGTCTCTCAAGGCGAAATCCTAGAACACACTTAGCTAAAGAGGTGATTTAGGCCATCTTTGGACCGTTTGAGCTTTTCAATACTACCATGATATATTTTATCCTTAGTCACCCAATTTGAGCTTAAAGTAGACCTTCTTTTTTGTTTTACCTATATTAATAATTAGCCTAGCCTATAAAAAAAAATTTTCCCATACCCCGTTATATGCATGAGGACTATGTCATGATATATTTAGAGCTACGCATATATGGAAGAAAGGGTGAAAAAAAAATCAGATGATTAAAAAAAAAGAAGAGAAAAAAAATTAAAAAAAAAAGAAGAAGAAATCAAGTTGGGGGAATTATTTGAAAGCTCTTAAAAAGTCCAAGAAAAAGAATGCATGATTAGGGGTTAAGCCTAAAAATCCTTTTTCTCCTACCTTTACCCTAGCCATACATTACAAGCTTATAAAGTCCTATTGATCTTTAGCTATGTGTGTCTACATTAGTGGAGAGAAGATGAGAAAAGCAAACTTATGGAAGATAACTATTCTTTGAGATCTTTTGTTATGTTCATATTTGTATAAATTCATCCGGATTGCATGAACTAAAATGAAGAAACATTTACACACACACACACGGAAGAATTCAATTGAATTGATACTCTCTTTTGAATGAGTTTATATATATTTAGCTAATGTTTATGAATTTTCATGGAGTTGTAATGTTTTCAAAATCTTTGGGGAAATTAAAGGAAAATCATTCTTGCAAATGTATTTGACCTCTAGGTACATTTCATTGTGAATATTATTTTGCTCGAGAACAAGCAAAAATTCAAGTTTGGGGGTGTGATAATTCTATAATTTATAAAATTATCATGAATTTAATGATATAATTTATCTCTAAATCATTACTATTAGATTCAAATCCCTCATTTATCTATTAAATTTCTCTCAATGATGTAGAAACTTTAACTCATAAAGAAGTCAAAGATGTGAAGGATTTCAGTTCCAAATTTCATTCAAACACAAGACTTTGTTGATAAAGCTTCATGCATGGATATTTCTCCTAGCTGCCAAGAAAGATAAATTGTTGCATTTATCTTTTATGAAGATAAATTATCAAGATGGACTTTTTGCTAAGGATAGAGATAAACAAGGGAGCTGATAAAAGATAAATTTTTTTTGAAGATAAAGATCGAGCCCTATCAGCCAAGATTTTGAGCTAATCATCATCCCCACTGCCTCTATAAATAGCCAGCTTCAGCACCATGAAAGATCATTCAATCCTACTAAGGGATATAGAGTAGTTTTAGTTTTATTCTCTTTGTTTTAGTTTTCAAGTTTTCATCTAAATTTCTTTTGGTTTTTATTTTGGAATATTTTAGAAGTTTTATTTAAATAAGATTTTTTTATTTTCACTTTCTTGCTACTTCGATTTCAGAAATATTAGTGTTTTGATAAAAAGATTCTTTCGATCGTTTGAATAAAATTAGGGTGTGAAATTTTAGTACTTAGTAAGCAATTCACAAATTCAATCCTCGTGAGAACGATACTCTACTCATCACTTTATTACTTGCTACGGTCCGTACATTTGCGGTACACTCATCGAAAATTCGGTAACATTTTTCGATGAAACGACTTTATTATAAGATGTTTGAGACCGGAAAAAAAAACCAAAATGTATCCATTAATTTATTTGTTATTGACATTAATATTGTTTCTATCCGTTTTTATTATCACAGTAAATAATGTACTTTCAATAATGAATATATTGAGAAGTCGTTTGCGTAATTAAATGATTGAATGATAGATTAATTATATATCTTAAAAAATATGTATTCCAAAATATTTATAACAGAACTATTGTGCATTGTTTTCAAAATATAAAATCTTCTCAAAGATAATTGAAAACTTTTTAACAATTAAAACTAATTACATTAAATGAAACACTCACTGAATAATTTTTTTTCTCCGCAGCTTATTCAGATGGCAACTGAAAACGTGCTTTAACACCCAAAAAAATGCCAAGATTTTGCCGTATTTACTGGAAAACAGACCAGAGATAAAAATTGTGATTAAAGCAGAAGGTTTGCGTTTTGGTTCACGTGACTTCAGCGTCAAAGATAGACGCTGCAAATTGCAAAGCCAGGAATTCTTCATTGATGTTAGGCCTGATTAGTGGGAATCGAGAATGCTTTTGCATTGGATAATGAAAGTAGCAATAATGGCACCCTACCACTTTCTTGCTTTGTAAAGCTAAAAAACACATTAATTATCGTATCTTTATAGATAGGTTGTATAGTTACTTCTGTTTTAATTTATTAACGAAACCGTTAGCTTTTACATTTTTTTTTCAGTTTGGTAACTTTAGATTAAACCTGACAATCTTAAACACGACACGAATACACGATACGAATAAATGACACGAGGTGACACGAGATGACACGGGATTAAAATTAAGTAAAATGAATATATGAATGTGGTAAAAGCTAAAAATAACATTTTGAGTTTTCCATGTCGATACGAATTTTTGACACGAATACACGACACGAACACGGTTTTACATGACACGAAAACGAATTTTCGACACGAATTGTCAGGTCTACTTTAGACGCAATAAAATAATATAAAAATATTTAACAAAAGAATAATATAAAAATGATATGATAGAATTAAAAATATTAAATTTAAATAAAAATGTATATGAATTCTACAAAAATTTAAAAATATATTTAGCTTTTTGAAATGTCAACACAATTAGAATTGTTATATAATAATTTTTGTATTTTACACGTATTTGACATGAAATAGATACGACTCATATGCATAAATTATCAAATCTAATTTTTTCCTTAAAACATAAAGTTCATCAATTTTTTTAATAATTCATATATGATACACTGATAATGTATAATCTCTATACATTGTCAATACACAAAAGGTAGACATCTCATCAATAAACTCTTTTGAGCAAGTTGAAAAAAATTATTTGTATTTATTTTTAAGAGCTTGATATATTTTTAGTTTACTTATCGATGAGGTACCAATCTTTGATGTATTGACAATATATAAAAATTATATACTGTCAATACATATTATATATATATATATATATATATAAACCTTTTTTTAATAGAATTTTACACAATCAATAATTCTTGTGTTCATGTCTGCCATAGCCTTTTCCGTCCGGGAAGGTTAAGGTTGAAGATAGGTTAATGGTAAAACTCTGGTTTTTCCCTTTTATTTTTTTTTGGCTAAAATGAGCTTCAACAGGGTTATTGTGTTTACAAGTGACGTATATTTTATAATCTATTCAATCTGAAATACACAAAATCATGTAATTCTGAGGCAAACTCAGATTTGAATGAGATAATATTAAATTTCAATTAATAATTTTCTTCATTACAAAAAAAAAAGATATATGATTTCAGTGGGGCAAACTGGCCCCCATTTCCAACATTGTATAATCATCAGAAAATTCATCTTTAATTGTTGTACTACCTACACCAGCAGAGAGATCGTGTATACTTCCTGTCCCTTAGCAGAAGGAACGCCAAATACCGGATTGCCTCATCTTCATCTTCTGATACCTGTATAACCAAACCCTAATTGGCATGAATGCCTTCCTTAGCAAGTTTTCATTGGCATTATTTGCATTGCCGCGGTCTAAAATTGTCATCGGATAGAAGAGAGCTGACCAGAGTTTCCAACCTTTTCGCTCCAGGGCCAGGCCTGATGACTGTTGTATTACCAACAGCAGAACAAGGATCAGTTCCATTTTTCCCGCTTCCTACACACCAACCACCAGGAGTAAGCATGTCTGGACCCCGAGACAAGAGCTCAGAGTCAATTTTGTCAAGCACTGGGTCATCCCGAGGGAACTTTCTTGCAAAAGGAGCATTGCTGTCAATCATGCGTTGCATGTCAGCAAGCCCGAGGTGATGAGGATGTTGCTTAGGAGGGTTATCCCATGATATAAAATGGAGATCGTTGTTTGCTGTAGTGTTACGGAATTCTTGAGCATTACAAATCACTGTGTGGAAGTAACCTTCTGGAGAAGATAGAAAGTTTGCATAGTACATGAGGACTGTTCGAGGAAGGTTGTCCCATCCCCAAATGCAATAATCAATAAAAGGGCGAGAAAGTGCCATCCAAGCAGAACCTATTACAAAGAAAGATATAATTGTCAGAGATACCACCTAATGCAGATAATAGTAGACATTTATGGCTTTAATAGATTCTTGCAACAAGGTAGTTTCATGAGATAATAGTGGGCATTTTGCCAAAAATTATTAACAAGCATATTTTACCATCACAGTGATACACATGAAACAACAGCTAATTACAGATTAATTGACTATTTCATGAGAATATTCAATATTTAGACTTCACCACTTATGTTTCTTCCCATCAAGGACACTAAATTAGAATATATTTTCTCCAATGCAACTAGCCTTGGTATAACCAAATGATTGATCACAAGATCAGATTAATCAATGCATAATCATGAACCTTGAGCAAAAGTATCAGTAGTCACAGTTATAAACATCATAAAAATTCAATAAAATTACAACTTACCAGTTACAAACATAACATACACGCATGATTTATTCGTTTAGATATCTGCAGTGAATTGGAACATCAAATTTACACTGTTTTGCCTTAAATTGAGTTCTTTAGAAAGTTTGGAAGAACAGAACTAGTTTGAGCCTTTTACTTTAGTTACCTTCATATACCTATTTTATAACAATCCTACATGAAAAGGTAATCAAATGGTATAGAATGTACCATAATAGCAGAATTACACTGGCTTGAATCATAACATGAATTTGGAAAGGTCGAAAATAAAAGAAAACAAGAAAAGAAATATAGAAATTTTGACAGCTAAACGTGGAAGCCAACTAAATGATCACATCAGTGCAAGCAACATGAACTAGAATAACAATGAGGCTATATTTGGTTAGCTAAGTCAGCATTCTCGCTAAAATGAAGCATTTGATGTCAATAACTTCATCATCCTGTAAAACCATAGATTTGAGAGTTATGTGAAGTTTATTTTATGCAAAGAAACAGTTTGGATCAAAGAGATGAGAAACTTCAAGTGCCAGCTAGCATTTTGTGTTTCATATACCTATTTTATAACAATCCTACATGAAAAGGTAATCAAATGGTATAGAATGTACCATAATAGCAGAATTACACTGGCTTGAATCATAACATGAATTTGGAAAGGTCGAAAATAAAAGAAAACAAGAAAAGAAATATAGAAATTTTGACAGCTAAGCGTGGAAGCCAACTAAATGATCACATCAGTGCAAGCAACATGAACTAGAATAACAATGAGGCTATATTTGGTTAGCTAAGTCAGCATTCTCGCTAAAATGAAGCATTTGATGTCAATAACTTCATCATCCTGTAAAACCATAGATTTGAGAGTTATGTGAAGTTTATTTTATGCAAAGAAACAGTTTGGATCAAAGAGATGAGAAACTTCAAGTGCCAGCTAGCATTTTGTGTCAATCAATTAACCATCCAAAATGACATTTAAATTTAAAAATTTGAAAAAAATACTAAAAAATTATAGGCTAAGGATAGGTTAAGTGAGAAAGGAACTAGGCCAAATTTAGAGGAAACTAAAGTAAACTCACTACTTCTCTAGAAAAAGTGAACACAGTAAAAAATCTGTGATGACAAATATGCATAAATTTATCTTTCTAGCACATTCAAATTTCAATAAAGATTTTGGCAATATCATAAAAACTAATTTAATGGAAAAATGCCGAAGATGCATATTTCTCCTAAAAGACTTTCAATTTCTATGTTTTTTAAGGGGAAGTGAGATAGTGAACTGATAACCATGGACTTCACCACATAATTGACAGGGATGCTGTCAAAAACTCCCATATCAATTCATGTTCCATGGCTATTGGGGAACAAAGAAAAAAAAATATAAGTAAAATAATTGAGTATCCCAACAAGGTATTTCTGCCTATGGCACTAATTTTCCTGAATGTTTCTCACCAGTTATTCCTTCTGCCCAGCAGCACAGCATTCTTTGTGTGCATTTATATGATGCTGCAACTATCACTTAAATTGAGTTTAGCAGAGTAGACATGCTATTCTACAAGTCTACATATCTGTCACTTCCTTTGTAGCAGAAACTCCTAAAGCTTGTGATAATATGAGAAGCATTAAAAAACAAAATCATGCTCTAAATATTCGCATCAACAAGCCACTTTCAGACAATTAGAAAACAGAAGATGACATGAAAGGGGAAGTTGTTTGTTCTCCATAGTTCACCCCATTGACCTCAATTCAATGTTAAATCTGTGGCCTTTGAAACCCAATCAAGTAAACATAACAATCAGATTTGTTTAGTCTTTGACTTTGACCTCAAATTTGCTCAAGAAAGAATCAGCACAGGAAAACTATAATCCAGTTGGAACCTTGTTTCCATATTCTTACAATATAAACAGATTTATTCAGTGAAATATTATCTGAAAGGATTATTCAAATCTATCAGATATCATTATATAACCAACAACCATTCCTAGAAATGAAACAGATTCAGCTGATGCATATAAAAAAACTAAATATACAATCTGAACAGAACAAATCTAAATTACAAGTAACAACACCACCAAAATTCCTACAACTAAATATAGTAGCTAACACAACACTTTAAAGAAGTTGAAGCTTTCAGCATCTTTACCTGTAAAGAGTTTGAATGCGGTAGGCACACTTCTCCTCTGAGTAACCCAAAACACATCAGCTTTCTTCATGCTATACAACCCGGGATCTATAATAATTGGCTTAGCCCTCTGAAACCTGCCATTACAACAACAAGATTCCAACAATCACTCAGTTTCCAGAAATAAAAGATACCAACAAAGGAAAATGCTTTAAAAGAAGCACTCACTCTTTCCACCCAATATCGCTTGTATGATCAATGAAATTCAGATCTCTCGGCAAGTAGGAAAATGTGTGTAACAGATCTGAAGATAGCCAAAATCCCAAAACCAAATGTCAGAACTACACAGCTAAAAGCAAAGAAAACTTTTTTTTTCCAATGCCCAATTCCAAAAATGAAAGAAAAAGAGGCAATTTTAGTTAGGAAGAAGCCATTCTTTTTAATACCCAAAATCATAGACAAAAATGGATTTTCTGGGAAAATATCAATTTTTGAAAGATCCAACTCACCATCTTGAGTAACAAGAGGGTAATCAGAAGCACTAAGATTAATAAACCAGTCCCAATCTCCACCTTCTTTCAACAAAATTGCAGCAGCATGAAGTGTATTAGCAACCATAGTAGGACCTCTATAAGTAACCAAATTAGCCTTCACAATCATCCTAACATTCCCAACTTTGTTGAACACTTGATGATCTTTCACAAACTTCTCCAGATCGAGCCTCTCTTCAGAGCTAGCTTCCCGGTCAAGATGGACTACGTATTGATTCAAGGGATGGTAAAGGGCTAAAAGGGTCCTTCTCAGCATCCGGCCGTCGCCGGTGGAGCCTGAAATGAGGTAGGCGAAGCGGGGAGGTGGGGGAAGGGTGGAGATGGGGATGGGTTTTAGTTGGTTCTCCACGAAAGGGGAGGAGCCGCCGATTATGGCGGAGGAACGGTAGAAGAAAAGAAATGGGGAGCCATCAAAAGAGGTTAAGGTTGTTAAAAAGAGTAAAAATAAGGAAACAATGGAGCCAACAGCTAATGGGAAGATCCATTTACGCTCCATTGCTTGATTATTGTTGTGACGGAATTGCATGTAATAGGTTCTTAGTCTCTTCATTTCTTCTTTACTTTTTTGGTTATTTTCCCTCCTTTTCTCTTGTTTGGATCGGAGGAAAGGATAAAAGGAAGTTGAGAGCTGATTATGTGAGAGTTAAGTTTGCTGCTTTGGGAATGAAATTTAAGCGAGGTTTCTGTTACGGCTAGATACGGAAAAGAAAGTTTTCCGCCGTGAAAGAGGCGGAATTTAGAACACGTTATTTAAGGGTTCATGTTTTTCTTGTTTAATTAAGGGGCACTTAACATGGAATTATAATAATTTTAATCAGTTCTTTTATAATATGTACTTGTACTAAAGAGATGCTTTATAAGATTCTTTGTACTTGCCATCTCTCTCATCCAATGCAAAATCAAGAAGTATTCTTGATACATTTTTGTGATAATTTTCAAAAAATTCAAGCTACTAACACAGCTACTGTCATATTACAGTTCTACTCTGTCACAAATTTGTGTTTTGCTCGTGCTGATAACGGTTAGAGGTCGAATACTTGAAGAACTTTGGTTTTGCTGCAACCAAAAACATCAAACCAACTTGAAGTAAGATTCTTGAATTACAATATTCAAAAATAAAAAGTATGAAAAATTTTAAAACTCTATATGATTGCTTGTTATATACAATGTTCGATTTCTATCCATTAGTGACAAGGTGATCACCCGTAGGCTTAGTGTTTTTTTGTTTACTTTCCGTTGAATTTATACTTAAAATATGATTATATTAGGATAATTATTTCATACATTGTCAGTGAAATATTTTTATTTCACAAGCGGTGTTAAAATCGTGTTACGACATGTCTTATAAAATATTAAAAAATAAATAAAATGAGATAAGTGTCACGATTCTGACACCACTTATAGAATAAAAATATTTCACTGATAGTGTATGAAATAATTATTTATTATATTAACATGAATCGAAACATAGACATGAGACTAGCATCACCTTTCATTGCACACATATATAAATCTCCTCACTTCCTTCACTCTTTTCTTTTCCTTTTTCAGAGGAGCAAGACAACATTTCTCACCATATTGACAAATAGTAACATCTTTTGACCTTCCCTTACAACTATTGAGTTGCATTGAGGTTTTTTAATGTAACATCACGTTATCATATTTTTCACGTATTTTTATACAACTTTTTCAGTTGGGTTGTCTGCGATGCCATTAAAATTCAACAGTGACCGTAATAAATAATAAACATTTATTTAACAAATACGGAATATGAAATTCTTTTTATTATTCCTTGCATCTGACATCCCCTATTGTCTTTATCTCAATAAAGTAGTACTGTATACCTATGTCTGGAATGTAAAGGAGAAGAGACTGTACCTGTCATGTTTAACATACTTTGCCCCAGCGCATTATATGTAGCTATGTCCATCTTGGAGCTAATTCTTTAACTCCGTGTCTTATATCTGTGGAGTTAAAACAAAAGGGTGAGCGAACTACGCGCTTAGTAAAGGAGACATATGTTGCTTTATGAAACCAAAACTATGTGCCACCAAGTATTTATTTTTCCTAAAATCATATCGAATAGGAAAATAGTGGTTATAATATACAGTACTCTCAATACACCATTCAAATCATTGGCTCAACAGTTTACAGTAAAATGCAGTAAACAGTAAATAGGATTCAATAAATCTTCTCAGTAAACAGAATTCAGCAAGTTGAGACTAGGCATCACCCTACGAATAACTCATGCTCTCATCGTTCCCTACCCCTTTCTGGGAACATAAATCGTCCGCTTTTGGGGTGCACTCGTAGGCCATCGCCCCTCACGACTATCTCAGCTAGATCTATGGCCATAATCTATAGGTGGTCCTCGGGTCCACTTACCAGGTGACCTCGAGACCGCTGATGACTTGGCGGGTCCATCAGCCCTATGACGCCCTGAGGTGCACCCGTTGGTCCATCGACCCGAGCCACCGTCCTAGGTGAGTCACACAATTACATGAATAATAATGCATGAACTCAGGGCCTAAAGTCTCAAAACCACTTTTATATCTCATGAAAAACCTTTAAGGAATTATTTCATAATTTTATCATTTTCTCAAAATGATTTTCTTTCCAAAAAGGTTTTAAAAACAGCCTGCAATCTCACTGAATTCTGTGTGAGAAAGTCACGGGTTAAACTAACTCGTCATGGCTAGTTAGCCCAAGGTCAACTCGTCCAAAAAAGTTATATATTTTCTATTTACAAGATATTAAAATTTGCTTATTTTTTTCGTTGAGAAAATACAGATAAAATCTGCTCGCCCATGGTCAACTCGCCATTGCGGCTCGCACATGGCAGCTCACCCAGTGCGGTGAACTAGTGTTCGCTCGCTCACATTTTCATCTAAAAACAAATTAAACTAGCTCGCCTTTAGCGGCTCGTCCATGGTCAGTTCGCCCATTATGGCGTTGCCCTTAGTCAACTCGCCCAATGGCACTACCATGGTTTACTCGCCCATCTTTATAAAAACATAGGTTATTTTCTTTGGCTCGCCCAAAGTTTTGTTAAAACTGGGTTCGCCCGCCCAAAACAACATAAAAGAGTTCGCCCACCTTGGCTCGCCCGGATTTCATTAAAACAGGGGTCGCTTGCCCCAAAATATCATAAAAGGTTTGGGTCGCTCGCCCTTACCAATTCGCCCAACAAACAGTTTAGGGGTCGGCTTTTAGCTCGCCCAAATAAAAATAAAAATAATTATCAAACCAATGCATGTCATAAACCAAATATTTCTTAAATATTTTCATAATATTTACTCCACAGGACATGCATTCACTTCACACACATCTCCCTTACCTGATCTACCAAAGCTTTGCTTTTCGATTGCCTTTTCGATCGCTTTTACCGAGTCCAAAATTCCCTGCTGCAAAATAATTTATAAATTCTATTAATATTTCTTTTTTTTCAATATTTTCAACACTTTGCGAGACTTATTAATCAAATAGCTCGCCCACAAGAGTTCTTACTAGCTCGCTCAACCGAGCTCGCCATTCATCAAATGGCTTACAAATCGGAGCTCGCCCGCCATTACTCGCCATTAATATATTTGGGAGCTCGCCCAACATTCAACTCGCCAAGCCTATGTTGGATTAAATGTGGGATTTCGCCCACAATTCGCCATACGTGGGCTCATTTTCGCCCTGTTTGAGTTCGCCATACGTGGCTTTCTACTCAGAAGTGGGCTCGCCCATAAATTCACTAGCGTTGGGCGACCTCGCCCATTTGAACACGAACTTTAATATAGCGAGTTATTTATTTCCTACTCGCCTTATTGGCGATTACTGACTTTCAACATGGGCGATCACCATAGTTGCCATTCTCATCACTCTTACACCATTTCCATTACTTTCCTTATTCATTCTCAATTATTTTCCCATCATCCTACTACAATTGCAACCCAGTTTCGTTTTATTCTTCATCTACTTCAAGATATGAATATATTCTATTTCTATGCTCTAATAAGAATAAATCATAAGCAAGACTATAATCATGCTTCTTATGCTTGAAATCATAGAAATATATCATTCAATCTCAAGAAAATCATTAAATCTCACCTTAATCAATTGCACTACCAGCACAAATCACTTTCTGTCTCATGTTGGCCTTACTTTGTTTATCCCTTTAGTTCATCAACGATGGAGGAAGGTTTTGCAAGCAGGTTTTCTTATTTAGCCAACTTAAGGATGAAATTTAGTAAATAGGGCATGGTAGAAATGAGAGAAAATCAGAACATAAACTTACAGTTGCATAGCTCTCATGAAGAAGATGAATTTTGCTAAATCGATTTTCCTCAAATGTTTCTTCTTATATAGCCATGCTAATCCAATTAGAACTCATCACTTGGCCTTATCTCATTTCCTTTCATTACTTCACGTCTTTCATACATTAAAAACCGAAGAAAAACTGCAACAAAAAGGAACGGCTATGGGAAGCTATTCTCTGCACATTTTGACTTACTTCACTTTGCCATTAATTGTGTAAACCAATTTGTACAAGAGAAGCAAATGGCGTGAAGTCCATAGCCTCTTTTCTTGACTTATTACACATTTTGTCTTATTCCTTGTCCAATAAGATTAATTCTTTTATTGACTTTAGCATCCTCTTTTAATTATCTTCAGCTGTGTGGCGTACAAAGTCAATTTTTGCTGGAATGATTTGAATTTATTTCCCATATTGTCAGCTTTTATTTCCATTTTGTCCACACAAGCTGATTCCAGTTTGCCTCCTCGTCTTGAGACCTCAGCTCGCCAACTCAATTTCAGTTCGCCAACTCAATATTTGAAAATTACGAGATGATTTCTTTTTCTTGGCTATTACATATAGGTTTGGCGATCACAGAAATTATCACATTGTTGGCGATCAACGGTTATTGCTCTTCTCGCCACTTTGCTATGATTTATACCACAAGTTGGCGATCACATTTATCTTTTTAATTTACTTCATCCACATGGGCGATCACAAGCCCTCACCCATTTGGGCGATCATCCCAACCAACTCACTTGGCGAACTCATTGGCCAATAAGGCCATTATTCATGCTCGCCCCCAACCATTGGCTACAAGCCTTTATCTTGCTCGCCCATTGGCAAGCTGTTCCATATACTCGCCCATACATTATTTCACTGAAATTGCTTCATTCACAACTCAAGTTAAAGAGCTTTTCACCCAAGTGGAAATCAATATTCATTATTTATTTAATTTTCATTATCAATTTTATGAAATTAGAGTCTACAGTAGTGTAGAATCGGATCTTACATTTAAGCCCTTCACATGCCAACTTTTAATGGACTTGAGAGTGAAAATTCACTTTAATGCACTAACAAGTGGTTGAAAAAAGTGTAGACGGATTTCTTTTTAAGACACTTAGACATAATTCGAATTCTAATTGCTCCTGTTAAGAGAGCGAACAGGATTAGTTTAAGATCATAAAACGAATGATGATGCTTGTAATTACAAAAAAAAAATCACTTTAATGCCTGCGTTGAAAGTTTGTAAATTAAATTCATCAACCATCTATCTTTGTAATTAATCATGTTTTAGATTCATTAATTGGTTATTTACATATTTGTTAGGTTCAATATCACAATCATTTTTTCAATTTTATTTTCTTTCTTTCTTTTTCCTTTTCTTACTTTTTTTTTTCATTTTAACAATTCAAGCTCAGAATGTATTACTTCAATGTTCCAATTGATGTAGGCTCAAGGCAAGAATCTTCATTTTCTTAGTCTGACTTGGCTGTTCATGTAATCTCTAACTAAGGAAAGAGGGATTGGATACTAATCAAATCAACACTAATTTACGAAAAAAAATTTAGATTATTATAACTTAACTCTTTTAATCATTTTGACCCAAGTTATGAGCGATTGATGGCTTTGGACGAAATAGGTCGAACAATTTAAGTTCTATGAAAAATTCAATTAGTAATGTGTATGGGATCTAGAACAACTTTGACACATATTAAATTATCAAGATCAAAATCTTTAATAAAATACCTTATGAATTGATTTTTAAAACTTTCAAAAAATGATTTCATTGCTCATAACCCAAATAAGGTTTATTGAGTTCCAACTACTAACATGGTAAAATGCAAATTAGGTTCACAAAGTCCACACTTATTTTTCCTTGAAGTTTAAGCTTTTGAATGTTCTTAATTTTCAATTGGATTAAGGCATGCAATAATTAGTGGTATGGTTTGAGAACAACCAAGACTTGGCCCAGTAGTTTTTACCTTTTCCTATGACATATTAAGTCCAAAGTTCGATTTTCTACTCTCCCCTTGTACCTCCTATTAATTAAAAAAAAAGTAGTATGGTTTGAGGTATTTACTCTTGACAACAATCACCAATTTTCTTGAGATTGGTAACAAAAATATCATATGAGGGTTTTATTTGTCAAGCAACCTGAGACTCAGAAGATGAAAAAAATTCTCAATTTTCACAAGACAACGTATCATACAATCCTCCAAAGAAAAGTTACTTATTCCTCAAAACAATTTATCTTAAAGAGTGGTTTCAAAATCATGTACAAAACTAAAGACTAATAATTGCCACTGGTGCATTCAGATTTTTCTTATAAATTCCTCTTACTCAATCTTTTTCTAAATTTTGAAAACAATTAGGGCTTCATCAAATCCTCTTTGATTTCTTGAATGTTTTTACCAGAATTTCTTTACTTTTGAAGGGCAACAATCTTGACTTCCCAATTTTTGGCACTAATAGAGTCTTTTATGCATGGAAAGGTGAGATGGTTGGGAGAAGCTATATGAATTAATATTTGAATTTACAAAATCCGAAAATTTTATAAGTTCAGTTTTCACTTATTTCCAAAACTTATTAAAATTATTATGAAACATTTTTATTTTATTTTATTTACAATTTTTTACTTATTTTTATTTAGACTTATTCTTAATTCACAAAAGATTTAATTTAATTTAATTTAATTTAATTTTATTTTATATATTTTCATGTTTTAAATGACAAAGATCCTAATTCTAAAAATGACTCATGAATTAAACTAACAAAAAAGTAAATTAAACCAATTAACAAATTTCATCAAAAAAATAAATAAGTAAATAAATCAAGTAAAATGATGAAAAAAAAAAAACCGAATAAGCAATAAGAGGAGCCCAGCTGCTTCGTCTTGGCCTAAACAAGGAATGGACTTGGATGACATTGGGCCTGGCACCACAGGGGGGTTCTGTCACAAGCCTCGGATCGGGTCCATGCGGGTTGCAGATAATCGGGTCGAGTCGGTCAGCTTCAACCCGTTTGACCTCTTTCTCTTTTCCTTTCTGTTGATACTTTCTTTCACAAAAACGTCACAGCACAGCTTCATTTCCCTTCAGCCGAACCTTCAAGTCGAGCCTACTTCCAGTGGCTGACCACTGCTGCTCCAACGATTCTTCCGACCTTCGCTGCCATGCCCGGAGTCCTACCATGCTGCTGATGCCGACGCCGCCGTCTGCCCTGCTCTTCAGCCTTGGAATCCAATCATTGATGTTCCACCGTTGTTACCACCTTACACCGCCTGTATCTTCTCAATCTCCTTATTTTCTTTCTCCTCTTCAGACAGCAACCAACAATCTTACTTTTCTAAAAGAATAACTTAAACTCAAGTCTGGATAGGATCTTCAGTATCGGCTGAACGAGCTCTTGGCTTTGACTTTCTGAGTTGTTGGGTCAATGGGTCAGATTAGCTTGCTGTTGATTGTGGCTTGTGCACGTCCAATTGGGTTCTGTTTGACAGACTGGGTTTTCTGAATTGTAAGTAACTAACTCTTAATGATAATTAGAAATGAACATGACATTTTTTTTAAACCAGAAAGGATATATACAAATTATTTGTATTCAAACTAAGGCTGCGGTGGTGTTGTATTGCTCTGCTCAGCTTATCTTAAAACAGCTCTTTGCTTTGCAGATTTCCAAGAAGTTGAGTTAACTCCAAGATAAATGATACAGGCCGTGCTTGAAGAATGATCATCTGAGTTACCTGCCCAATCAGCATCACTGAAGACTGAAAGGGTTAAATGAGATTGTTTCTTCAACAATAGATGAATTATATTAGAATTTGTTTCAAACTGGACCAATGAATTTGAATTAGAGCTTGCATAATCTGAGATAATTCTTTGATAGAGTGAGCAATGTCAGGCCAACATATTCTGGAAACTTTTTTCATATCCCAGAACTGGTGTGAATGTAAATTTGATTCTTACCTTTCAACAATTTCATTTAACTATAGCAAGTTGAAGATGAAGATAACTTAAACTTTATCTGTTCCTGCACGGAAAGAGAACAGGATCATGTTACCTTGAAATAATGTGCAAAATAATTCAAAGCCTCTCTAATTGTCATTCATAGTATACAAGTAATAAATGAATCCTCATTTAAAATTCTCTAAAGTCAAAGTATTTCCATGATTTGCATGCAGTGAGACCATGGAGTTTAAGACATATTTTAGATTCCATGGTCCAATATGAGTTTGTGCACTGCACGTTACTTGCTCCTTGCTAAAGGTGCTTTCATTTCATCAATCACAAGATCAGATTTCCCCTAAATAATTTTAAAAGCCAAGGTCAAATTCCATGGCTAACAGAGAAGCAAAAGAAAATTATTTCCCAGCACAAAGTCAAACCAATAAGATGAAGATTACTGAGCTATTACAATTTTATCCGGTCTGGTGGCTATGTTCTTTGATATAAATGCACATGGTGATATCATATATCAACATTCAACTTCAATGGCGGCTCCGGTATGCCACAACAAAGTTATTCTCATTTTAATCTGCATTTACCCATTTTTCAGCAGAAGCTTTGCACAATTTGGTGTAAGTTCTTTCTTACTACAGACCCAAAGTTTTATGTTATTCAAAGTGATAATGATAATTGTGGATGGTTGTTGTTTGCAGTGGAACACAGTTGCCGAAGAGCAGAAGTCTTCAGAAAACTGGCTGAACCATGGTGGGGACTTGTATAACAGAAGATATGCTGAGAAAGAGACCAGGATCAGCCCTGAAACAGTTTCCAGGTTGCGGCTGAAATGGGAGTTCTATGCAGGCAAAGACATAACAGCAACGCCAGCAGTTTTCAATGGAACCGTTTATTTTCCAAGCTGGAATGGGAACATCTATGCTGTTAAAGCATCTGATGGATCCCTTGTTTGGGAAAAAAACTTGCATCAGTTAACTGGACTTAACGGTACTGGTTTTCTTATCAATGTTAATTGGACAGTTGCAAGAGCAACACCAACAATAGCAGATGATTTGCTTATTATTGGAATCTCTGGCCCTGCTATTGTTATTGCTGTTGAAAGATTAACTGGTGAGCTTGTTTGGTCAACCCAGCTTGATAACCATGCTGCAGGTGTTATTACCATGTCTGGAACTTACCACAAAGGGTTAGTCAACTTATTTATCTGACTTAATTCTTTCTTTCTTCCTTTTTATATCTTCTGATCTTTCAAGAGGCTTTCTGCATTGAAAATATTACTTCAGTATTCTACCAAAGTTGCATTGTTTTCATGTTTTACTAATTTGGGTGAGTTAGATCATCTAATCGAGAGCAATAGAAAGACTTTGTGTGTTTGATTAAAATATTTAAGAGTGCATAGATCAATTGAATTAAAAACTGCTTTTATTCTGCTTTGGCTGACTTTAGAAGCAGTGTGATGTATATAATGCTGCAATTTGATTAAAAAAAGTAGGCTTTGTGGCAATGTCTGGTCTGACTTTTAGGGCAAGGTTGATTAATCCAATTGATTAGATAAGGCCAGCATGCTGTATGGATTATTTATATTAAAGCTTACAATTGCGTGAGAGTCAAATAACTCAAAATTTATCTTCCCAAAGTTCTGGATTGTTGCGGAAATGATGATTTAACCAGCATATGTAGCTTGGTAAATAAAAAGAATGACAGTGGCCTTGTGCAATGTGAATCTTTTGAAATCTTTTCATTTTAATTGTATTGTTAACTTTACATTCAGTTTGTAACTTGCAGGTATTTTTATGTTGGCACATCTTCACAAGAAGAAAGCCTAAGCATTGAGCAATGCTGCACATTCCGGGGCAGCTTTGCGAAATTAGATGCCCGGTCTGGCAAAGTCCTGTGGCAAACATTTACTCTACCTGACAATTTTGGTCAGAAGGGTGAATATGCTGGAGGAGCTCTATGGGGAAGCAGCCCATCAATTGATATAACCAGGAACCTTGTTTATATTGGCACAGGAAACCTGTATTCAGCTCCTCTTCGTGTACGCCAATGCCAAGAAGCTGAAAACAATCAAACAGTACCAACTAGTCCTGACAAGTGTATTGAGCCAGAAAACCACTCAAATTCTATCCTAGCTCTTGACTTGGAAACTGGGGAAATCAAATGGTATCATCAGCTAGGGGGCTATGATATATGGTTCTTTGCCTGCAGCAATCTTTCAACCCCTAATTGTCCTCCTGGTCCAAACCCTGATGCTGATTTTGCAGAGGCACCAATGATGCTAACTATCAATGTCAGTGGGACAAAGCAAGACATTGTTGTTGCCGTCCAGAAAAGTGGATTTGCTTGGGCTCTAAATCGAGACAATGGAAGCCTTATTTGGTCTACTGTAAGTTGTCTTACTCTACCTTCTTTAATAGTTTAGGGGATTCTTTTTGGCTTCAAGCGGAAACCGTCTTTTTATTAATGCAGGGGAAGGCTGCAAATATATGATCCTCTTTAGACCCCATAATACGAGAGTTTTGTGCACTAAATTGCTTTTTTATATTCACTAGAAAATACCCGCTCGTTGATGCGGGACTGATCATCCATTAGAACATGATGCTTTAAGAGTTTAACATTATCCAAGTATGAAAATAGATGATTGCAAGAAACTCAAGTTTTTCCTATTATCGAGTAATCAATAAGTAGAACTTTAATAAAATACAAGTTATTTTACTTAATGAACAATTTAATTGCAATGATATCCAGCACATACACGCCAATGATTTTGCTTTGCTTTGCTTGGCATCTATAAGATTAAAGATGTAATTTGCATGAGATGTCAGATAACTTACAGGTTCAGCAATAATTATGAAAATTGGAATGGCAAAAGGAAATTTATTTTGAATTCTTGAAAGAAAAAAGACACATCCACTTGCTTACTAAACCTAAACGGTTTCAAAAATGATGCCTAGTAGTTGGAGCAACCATAACTGGTATTGATGTAGTGTAACCCAATATAGTAGTTGATAACTCAAAGATACTCATGTCCAGAAGAATTCTAGGCAAAATCTATGAAATCACAGATAACAATTAGCTAAACTGAAGAAATCTATTTGCTTAGTCTCAAAGTCATCAAACAATTTAAGGAATTACATGATGCCATGAAATGCTTCCTCATTCTATTTTAAGGTGCATTCATCTTTTGTGTTATGTCTGGAAAGGCTTTTCTTGCAAATTCTAAAAATTATCCTAGAACATACAATGTTTTAATATTCTGCTAGATCTACCTTTAATTGCAGCTGCAGTTTCAGCAAGAAACCAACACATAAATACAGGGATAAATCTTAAAAGAGTTATGATACGTAGACCTTTCTTGTTACAATTTAAAACAACAGACAAATCCGCTATTTGAAGCCTCTAATAATTAAGCCACTAATGATATGAGATCAAAAATGGTTATATCATGTAAAATTCTCTCAAGAATGTTCAAGTTTATACACATATCAACCATGAAAAATGGCAAACGATAGTATAGCACAAAGTCAACAATAATTTTCAAATGATGCATTAAATTGTATTCATTGACAGATTTGGGTTGGGGGTTGTGGCAAGATTCAGGTGTAGACATGTAAGCATTAGCATATATGTATCAAAAAAATGAACCCTATATTCTAACTCGAATATTAGCATCTTATATGCAAAAAGTGCTTGAATAATGCCATAAGTTAAAAACCAATGCATGTTGACCCAGCAAAAGAAAGGGTTTAACTTCAGATAAAATTAATGAAAGCAAGTTTTGTGAAAAACATACCTATGAATCAAGAGTAGAGGAGAATCCCCATGAACTCAAAAGGCAAGATCTCCAAGGTTTCAAAGTTCCCTGTCAAAGATTAAAAGGGTTTAATATTGTTGAAGCATTTATGACTTAGTGCCAGATGTACAGTTTTGTCATGTAATACAAATAATTTAATGAAACCATAACTGCCATATACAAAACATATTAAAACTATTAACATACAGATGCTCTAAGTATAGATTGATGAAGCAAACAAATCAAGACAGCAAGGGGAATTAATATATAAATTTTACAAAAGAAATTAATTTATTTTAGTTTTAGCAAAATTAATTTGTTTTCATAATCAACCATATTAGTTCTACCACTTTGCAAGCATCAAAAAGTTTTCAAAAGCTCAAATTATAGAAACCGACTCCATTTTTCAGCTTTGTATAAATGCATTTTCCATGTGAAGCAATTTTAGCTTGGAAGAAATTAAAATAAACTAACTTTAATTTTATTACATATTAAACTTAAATATGTATTTTATTATCAATGAAAACTAAAAGTTTTAAATTTTGATTTAATCAGAAGTTGAATGTAGATTATTATGTGGTTGGTTCTGAAAACACGTGGCAATTAGCATTATACGATGTCAAAACCATAGTGCTAAAAAGAAAGCTAGAACTTCCAATGTAAGTCTCTAGGAGCACTTGCTCGAGAGCATTCAAATATTCAGATTGGCCAAATAGAATAGATGATGAGATGAGATGCGTAGAAAATAAGCATAACTTACATAGAAAATACCTTCTTCAGGAATTAATATAGATTTAATTTGACCCACCAAATAATGTGGATTTGGGGATTGTTAAATGGAACTTCCACTCTTCCTTACTTGGATGCACTGATCCTAAAAGTGGACTGTTTGCTGAACAGATGATGGAAGTATTTGTGCGCTATCTAATGCGCAAAAGGCCATGCATGCTACAAAAAAAGTAAGAAAATTTAATAATGGATTAGCAAGCTGTTATTTAAAATGTTTACCACAACTTTTGTGTAGAATTTGACGTTGTTTTACATTTTATTGTCAAAGAGGGAAAAAAGCTTGTCATAAAGCAGAATGAACAGATCAACAGACCTCTTGTTTCTCCACTTCGATTGCAACAGTTCTTTTTTCTTCCATTATTGTTAATGACTAATATTTATAAATTATTTTATATTATATTAATGAAAATTTTATCAAGTCATAATTATCTACAATGTGCCTTTGAACCAACAATCAAGATAATGGAAGTTGTAATTCATAAGCAGCATACATTGATTTGTCGCAAAACCATGATAGATCCCCATAAAGCAAATACCAAGATCAAAATAAGTCATGTTTTCTAGAAATGGTTATATGCAGCTTTCAAGGCATCAGTTTCTATGCATGAGATTTTTCCCATATAAAGTTAGTAGAAAGATATGGAATGCATACATCAAGTTCTGAATACAAATGCCAAGCTTTTCCTTGCATGCCACAGCTTGCTTGTCGGTAATAAAATCTAGAAATTCTTCAATAAAAGGAGAAAAAACCAACAATAATAAAAAAAAGGAATGAAGGAAACAATCATTATGTTTCAAATAATAATTTGGTCTTCATTTGGCATCTTGCGTTGATATAAAACGGACAATACAAAATTTCAATTTGTCTGCCACACATGAAGAGTTCCTTTCAATATGGCTAGATAGATATATCTTGCCTCTTCGCTTCTCCCCAAAAGGAAAACTATAAACTTTTTGTTATCAAAGTTCATAATTACATGCAATTCTAATTTTCAACTTTCTGTAATAAACTATCTTCAAGTCTCATAAGTTATAAAATTAAACCTTACTCTTCCTTTAAGGCTTTGTTTAGTTGTCATTTTTTTTTGTGTAAACTACAAGTATCCTCATCCATTTTAATAGTTTGAGACTAATCCTGCTCGAGGCTTAATCACAGTTAAAGCTCTTCACTCCTTTCCAAAGATGTGTTTAGTAGAAGTCGAACCCTAGAGCTCTTCCCATAGGCTCAGCCTGTATTGCCAGGTAAGCCACAACCCATGGGTTGTTTAGTTGTCATTTTCGCTACTTACTATTCTATAATTGCTTGCTGCTTGCTATTAAAGTAAAAGAAAAATGTAAAAAAAAATTCTTAATTGATTGAAAATGCTTTCATTCTCCAGAAAATATTAACATCTTAACTTTTGATTCTTCAAAAATATTATTTTCTTTTTTATTTAAATCTACTTTATATTCTCTCTTCCAAAAAGGAAGGGGAAAAAAACAAAAAAGCTAGTAATAATCCTTATCTTTTAAAAAATTTATAAGCAACAAAAAACCAAGATTTTTCAGCAAAAAATAAAATAAAAGGGGCATCCAATTGACTCTAGTCTATGTCAAGGAGATCAACATTCATATAGCCATCAAATTGCTAGAAAACATGAATATATAAAATATAAAAATATAATAATCTTTGTATTTTGATTACCTTCCTTCAATGGGCATTAGCTTTTTCAAAGATGGAATCCCATGCATATCCAATCCCAATGACCTGCATGAATCAGCCTGCAGGCCAAACAGACTGCATTCAAAACTTTCCATGTCCTAACACTCTTCCCAGATGTAATAAGCTCACACTAAATGACATGCTCTCTTCCTCCTTGAACCTCATTCCTAACAAAAAAATAAAGTTTTTTTATTTTTCCATCAGCTCAAAACAAATTTTAACTAAAAATAATATATATCCTTGGAACCAAGACTTGCATCTAAGGGAGCCTTGCACCATGACAACAATAAGGCAAATAGAGCAAGAACCCACCAGCCGACTCAAATCCCATTATTTATTTTATATTTTATTTTCTATAATTCACAATCTAAAAAGAGAACAATCAGAAAATTGAAAGTTTAAGCGAATCCATAAATGATAAAAAAAAAAGGTCTATGCAGACATATTGTCCAACCCCATTCATACAAAGACACCACCCAAAATCTCAGATTCTAAACGAAGAAAAGTAAGGAACAGAAGTAATAGAAAATTAAGATGATATACCATATCATTCGATGCTTGAGCCTTTCAAGCACTAATCTCATCAGCTTGAACAAATTTGTAGTTAAACCTATAATCAATACGAAAATTTTCGACTCTAATGAGTAAAACCCTTAAGTTTATTAGCCAGAACAGAATAAGTATGGGTTGGTAGATACTCACCAACTTGTCCCAAGTGATCGTTTCCCCTAGCAAGACCTTGAAAAATTGGGGGAATAAGGTTCGTGTTGCTGGTCCTCCCCTGTTCCAACAAAGATAAATTTACTTTCATTTTCTTTTGTTTAAAAACAAATCACAACAAAAAATAGTTAAAAAATTGTTAGAAGACATCTACCCGTGGGGGGCTCTACACCATGACGATTAAGGAAGGCAGTTTGCCATAGGAACAATCGCCTACGTGTGATTGCAATCGCTTTGCTTTTGCATTGCAACAAAATGCGAACACATACAATACAAATCAATTTTAAAAAACTGAAATTATTAGCTAAAAGCAGAACAACAAACTAATAGCAAATGAAAAGGAGAAAAGCGATGGAACCTTAGGATTTTGTTGTTTCGGGTCCAAGTTTTGGCTTTTGTTTTTAGTTTTGGCTGCCTTTTCAGGAAAGGCACTCAATGGCAAGATTAATGAGCCTTGTGTGACCGCTCATTGGCTTCGCTACCCATTGCTATGGCGGCATCTTCTGGGAAGGCTGCGAATGGAGCAAACTTTTTACTCAATCACCGTGTTTTCTTCGAGCAAAGTGGGAAAATTTAAGACCTGCTCACAGCCTACGTACCTTACCAGATAAACACCTCAAAGAAGAAAGATGCAGAAAATCAACCCAAAGGAAGAAGATTTTGAAAAGGGAGAAAAATAGGAAGATCGTGTAAAGAGAATAATAGAGAAGAAACAGTGGTTTGGATGAAGTCTTTGCTGATCCACTTGAAGCGTTCATGGATCTGCTCCATCCAGCATGGGCAGATAAAGGTCTAGGAGCAGCAGTAAAAAATCTTAAACTACTTTTATTAGAGAAATAGTAGCGAGAAGAGTTATAAGTTAAATGGACTTAACAAAAATAAAGTGAAAAACAGGAAAAATAAAAAGATAGATCAAAATCTTTTTCGTAGGAACTTTTTAGATGAAAGTTTTTTTTGGACTCCGGCTAAAATCAAGAGAGAAATTACATAGAGCAAAGAAGAAGATGAAGAAAAAAATGTGTTGTGAGAACTTCATATTTCTCTAAATTGGTAACAGATTGAGGGAAATTGCAAGCGTTTCATAGTGTTTTTGCTGTATGCGATGACACAAAAACTGGGTTCGTCAACTGCGATCGTGCACTCAAATGGCTGGATGTGTCCGCCTCCTTGGATTTTAGACAAATAAGCGATAATGTGTTGTGAAAAATTCAGCCTCTCATGCAAAAAGAAAAGAAAACCACCAAAAATGGAAGTGCATCTTCACCTACGTCTACACCCATATCATCGTCATCTTCATCATCTTGCAACCCCAACAAATTCTCATCCAAAGGAACGCTAAACCTGAAATTTAAAAAATGGTCTATATTATAAATCGAGATTAAAAACTCAAATTTGAAAAAAGAAAATCAAACCCTCAAACAAATATAGAAAAAACAAATTTTCAAAGATAAACTTTCACTTTCAACTTTGGAATTTGGGGAGACTCAGAAGTGCGAAGAAGAAAGGAACTCACTGAAAGGGAACTTTAATCAACAAAAAAAAAATGGAAGAATCGGATTCGGATGAGAGAAGAAGAGGTCTTTGTTATTTTCTCTCTCTTCAATTTTTTTACTCCTTGATATCTCTATTTCCGTCATCTTATCTTTTTCTCTCTTCATTTGAGAGTTTTGCGTTAAAGAAGGTGAAAGATCTGCAAATTCGACCAACTCAATTAATGTATATTTGACACCGGATGAAAGAAAGAGCACGCCATACAAAGCAGGTTGATGATAGACAAAATGGCGGCAAGAAACAAAACCCAACACAGCAGACGCAATGAGAAAGAAAGAAAGAAAAACCAAAAATTCATCAACCGAGGCAAAAGCGGGACCCATATTATCAACCAACTGACAAATACAATAAAATTATTACTGTTTATTAAACTAAAAGTGCAATATAAGACAGAAAAATCAAGTTAATCACATAAAAAGACAAATCAATACAAAATTCGGTAAAAACAAAATAAAGGCAGAAAAAGAATTTGGAGTTCGGTCAGCTGGTTTCAAGGGATCATTAAAAACGGGATGACAAAAAAGAACAGAAGAAAACGACAACTTTCGACAAAACCGAATGGCAAAAGGAACCCAAAAAGGGGCAGATAGTAAAAACAACCAAAATAAGCTGAGTTTAACAGGAAACAGGTGACGTGATCGACACCAAAGCCAAAAACGTGGCTTCACAGTGAACATGCATTTTTCAAAATTCTTTGTATTTTTTCTGATTGATTGACATAATAAAAAGAGGGGGCCCAACAGTGATGAAATATTAAATCACAACGTCAACGAAAGGAAAAAAAAAAAAGAAGCCAAGCACCAAAGATACGGATGACACACGGCAGCTGGAGAAGGCAAAAATGCGTTTATTGGAGAGACAATAATCGTGGACATGCATTTTTCAAAATTCTTTGTATTTTTTCTGATTGATTGATATAATAAAAAGAGGGGGCCAACACTGATGAAATATTAAATCACAACGTCAACGGAAGGGAAAAAAATGAAGCCAAGCACCAAAGATACGGATGACACACGGCAGCTGGAGAAGGCAAAAACGCGTTTATTGGAAAGACAATAATCGTGGCTGCACCAGGAAGCTCCAAAGTCACCAATTTTAAGTTATATATGATTTGTATTTACAATTTTCCTAATAATGCCTGGATATATAGGAGGCAGGACCGGGTGGCTTTGCTGGAGGAGGAACCTGGGGAGCAGCGACCGATATGAAGAGGGTCTACACCAATATAGCCAACTCGGAATTCAAGAATTTTACTCTGAGACCATCCACAACAAACACAACTGCTGGTGGATGGGTGGCAATGGATGCTGACAGCGGCAAAATACTATGGTCAATAGCAAATCCCAGCAACGCTACTGCTAGTGGCCCTGTTAGCATAGCTAATGGTGTGCTCTTTGCTGGTTCAACGTATAAAAAAGGACCTGTGTATGCTATTGATGCTGAAAATGGAAAAATTTTGTGGTCATATGAGACTGGTGCTACTGTGTATGGTGGAATGTCTGTGAGCAGTGGATGTATTTATGTAGGTAATGGATATAAGGTTAGCTTTGGAGCTGTTATTCCGTCATATTCTGCTGGAACCTCACTCTTTGCCTTCTGTGTGTCCTAGAGTTTCAATGGGGTGATATTTGTACACATGAGATGGCATTATTCCTTGTATAACTTTCTGTTTCAATTACCTAAAGATTTATTAATGAAAAGTCTCATTGCAACTGAGAGAACACTTCACAATTGTCATTAGTAATGGCACAGTTGACATCCAAATCCTAACAATTTGCTTTTCTGTTCTTGGCTGCTTTGACATTCAAGCAAGCATAATGTTTTTATCATACGGGAAAATGATCAAGTCCCAAAGGAAAAGTTAAAACTATGGTACAGACAACTCAAGTCAAACCATTTTAGAGTAACTATGCATATACGTGGAGCCAAGGGAATTGTTTATTATTTAAATATATCAAAGAAATTTCAATACAAGTGATTAATCGAATAAAGATGCTGTCAGAATTAGATTGCATTCGCTATACCAAATCTCTAAAAACATAACTAATAAAAAATTACACGATGGTTGGATATTTAATGTTGCTATTCTAAAACAGACCGCTATGAGAACTAATATTTTATATTAATAAAAATGGTTGAATTGTTATACCGTAACAAAAGTCAACTAACTCGATTAAAAAAAAACTAATAAAAAAGTCAAATCATTTTTTTATTTCATATATTTTGTATTTATTATTTGAAAGCTTATATATTTTTCTTTTATTTTTGAACAGTATACAATAAATACGCCCACTTTTTTTTTCTTCTTACACCATTATGTTTGAACAGTAAACACATGAAAAAAATACGACGCATGGAAGAAAGAATAGTGTTTATTTAAAAATTCTCTTATTATTTTCATCATCGGTTGCTATGCATCGGAAAGCAAGGTTTTTTTTTTTTTTTTTGTATGTGCGTAGAAAATGATCAACTTTTAAACGAAGCCGCTGCCATTAATCTAATACCATCCACTTTAATAATAACTAGCTTTGCTTCATTGGTATCGAGTTTTGGTTACTAGAACTTATTAATTTAATCTACTTCTGCAAGTCTATGCCTCACCTCTAAGCAAGCCTCATTCGAAATCAATTCTTTCTTAACCAATAGGATAAATTTGTATAAACAATCCTAATATAGTATTATTATTATTTTTTTTGTGTAAACCATGTTGGGAAAAATATCCCTCAAATCAAAACTCACAAAAACGGAAGAAAGCAAAAATAAATACAATAATTTTTAATGTGGTTTGACCCAACCAAATTGACCTATAACCATCTAACCAAACTAATAACTAATCAAATACTTACAACTATGCAATTTTTAGAAGACAAAAATTGTAAACTCCTTACAAGCCCAACCATGCAATTTTTAGAGAGAAAAATTGCAAACTCTTAACAAAGATCTCAAAGCCCAACTGCACCCTTTCAATCGCCCAAACTGAAGTTATTCTATCGGTGTCTACAACTCTTTTGCACACTTTACAAACCAAGCTTAACACATTATTTATAAGAGAGAAGCCCTTATAACTTCTCTTATCCTATATTTTCGATGTAAAATTTAAGGCAAACCCCAACAAATCCTTCTTTGACTTGAATATCCCCAAACTCCCCAAATTGCTCAACAACATCTAAAAAACTAACATGCATCTGAGTCTTCTTCCAATCATCATCATCATTAAACTCATAATGGCCACCTTCTTCCAAATCAGCATCGTCGTCATCATCATTATCATCATAGCTTTCATCTTCATCTTCGTCTTCATAGCTTTCCTCTTCTCGCAAGATCACGAACCTTGAGCTTTGATACCACTTGTTGAAAAAAAATATCCCTCAAACCAAACACCCACAAAAACGGAATAAAGCAAAAATAAACATAATAATTTTTAATATGGTTTGGCCCAACAAATTGACCTATAACCACCCAACCAAACTAATAACTAATCAAATAACTGCAACTGTGCAATTTTTAGAAAAGAAAAATTGCAAACTCCTTACAATCCCAACCATGCAATTTTTAGAGAGAAAAATTGCAAACTCCTAATAAAGATCTCAAAGCCCAACTACACCATTTCAATAGCCCATACTCTAGCTATTCTATCGGTGTCTACAACTCTTTGAAACACTCTACAAACCAAGCTTAACACATTATTTATAAGAGAGAAGCTCTTATAACTTCTCCTATACTTTCGATATGGGATTCAAGACAAACTCTAACAAACCACAGGTACTAATATAGTATTATCTATCACTACAAGAAAACAAACCTTCAGCGACGGAAAATTTCGTTACTGATAGACAAATTTCGTCATTGAAGACAATTAACGATGGATTAGCAACGAAAATTTTTCTATTGGAAAAATCGAAGTCACTGATGCTCACTCTGTGGCGAAAACCTTAATTTTCGTTAGTAATTTTGTTTGCTAATTAGCGACGAAATTTGTTTACATCAACGACGGATTTTAGGTCATCAATGACAAAAATTTTGTCATTAAAAACATAATTTTGTCTTTTAACTGACATGAAAATCCCTTGTTAAAGGGAATCAGCGATGGAATTTCCATCGCTAATAGTTTATTTGTTTTATTTTATAAAAAAAATCTATTGCTAAAGGGCATTGGAGACAAAAATTTTCGTTGTTATTTTTTTTATTTTATAAAAAAACCAGTCGTTAAAGGACATCAGTGATAGATTTTCCATTGTTAATAGTTTATTGCTTTTGTTAATTCAATAAATATTTTGTTGTTAAATGGCATCAGTGATGAAAATTCCGTAACTAATGTGATGAATTTTGTAGCTAATGTAATGAATTCCGTCAGTAATATGATGAATTCTGTCACTAATGTAATGAATTCTGTTGTTAATTTGATGAATTTTTTCAATAATTTGACATATTTTTGCTAATTCCCATGAATTTTGTCAAAAAAATGTATTCTGGAATTTTTGGAATAAGTTATATATATTTATATAAAGAGAGAGAGAGAGAGAGAGAGAAAAAACACTTAAAATATTCAAATCTATTAATATAAAACATCTAAAATAAACACAATATTTATACATAAATCCATAAAACACACGTAATGAAATAAAATCTATCAACATCCATGAAAATAATTAAAGTTATTAAAGATACATAAACATTATCTTAAAAATCAATTAACTAAAAGACCTCCTCTTCAGCATCTTTATCACCACCACTGCCAGTATCTCATCATCATCATCATCATCATCATCTTCTTCTTCTTCTTCTATAAGTTAAAAACAAAGTATTAAAGTTCATTATTAAAAAAAAAAATTAACAACATAAACATAAAAGAAAAATAAACATAGTAAATTTACAAAAAATAGGAAAAAAAAGGAGAGAGGGATAAAGAAGAAAAATTAAGAAAAAATGAAGAGACAAACAAGCAAAGAAGATAGGAAGGAGTAAAGAGGAGAGAAAATGAAGAATAGGAGAAAATATAAAGGATTTAGTGCACATAACGGAGAAATTTTTGACAGAATTATCGTCGGATTAGTGATGGAAATTCCGTTACTGATGCTATTTCGAAACATTTCTCGCTATTGTGAAGGTGGAAAAAATTAAAAAAATTGAAATTAGCGACGGAATTTTCCATCGCTAATTCCAAATTTTTATTTTTATTTTTGTAAGAAACAATCAGTGACGGAATTTTCCATTGCTAATTCTATCGCTGAAAAGCATCGATGACGAAAAAATTTGTTGCTGATGCCTTAAATTATAAAAAAATAAAAATACATAAATAAATAAATTTTCTTCATTAAGCATCAGCGACAGAATTTTTCATCGTTGAAAAGCATAAGAGATGGAATTAGCAATGAAATTTTCTATTGTTGAAAAGCATCAGGAACAGAATTAGCAACAAAAATTTCCCCTGATGCTTAGAATTTAAAAAAATCAAAAAATAAATAAATTTCTATCAATTGGAATCAGCGACAAAATTTTCTGTCGCTAAAAACTCATCAGTGATGGAATTAGCGACGAAAAATTTCGATGCTTCAAATTATAAAATAAAAATAAATAAATAAATAAATTTGCATCATTTGATTCTAAATGATAAATTTCTTATGTATAGGTTTTAGCTACGAAAATTTCTATTGCTAATTCTATCGCTAAATGAGCAGCAGTTTCCAGCCATATTTAGTGACGAAAAACGTTTCGTGACAAATTACTGACGAAATTATGTCGCTAAGTATAAAATTGTTTCCATCACTAATACATCGCTAATGCTAGTTTTTAGCAACGGAATTTTTCTGACGCTAAAATTTCGTTGCTGAAGGTTATTTTTCTTGTAGTGTGTGGCATCAAGATTACCTCATTTCAATTTCCTTTTCTATTATGCAAGTAGAGATATCATTTGATTATGAAATGATAAGCTAAAAAAGAAATGATTGGTTTAAAGTAAGGGGGTTTAGTCTTAGATTAAGTGTTTCATTGATTCATTCCAAAGTTAAAGTTTCCTTTGTGAATTTTCTATTCAGTTAATTTTAGATTCATTGCACAACCCTTACTAGAACTCTTTCGCCCCATTAATGCTATCCTATAAATAACAAGTTCATATATTTACTTAAACCAACAAAAATTCTACCTGAATAGCACCACTTAGATGCTATAGTTATCTTCCTATTCTCTTCCTGTCCATTTTTTGTTTGATTGTCGCTAAATCATCTACAAATTCTGATGTAAGCCTTTTGATCTCTATTCTCTCATACAAGCACATGCACTTCTTATCAAAATTCTTATATGTAAATTTACCAAACTTGCTCTACCTTGCAATATAAAAGTAAGGCTTGAGTTCAATTGCCATTGTTTATTTACTTGAGCTTAGTTTGGATATACAAGTCTTAGCCTCGCTTTTGGTTAATTCTTATATTATCAGCGTAAACTTGTGAATATAATGGTTAAATGATCCTAAAATGAGGATCATTAAGTTCAAATCCCTTCTAACTTATGTAACTTAATAAAGAAAAAAGACATAAAAGCAATGGATGTAACATACACAAAAGGTTTCAATTGGTCAAAAGACTTATAATCAATATCAAATTGACTGTTTGTTTTAGGGCTTGTTAAACCATGGTGGAGATTTGTTTAATAGGAGATTTGCTGATAAAGAAATCAAGATCTCACATGAAACAGTTTCTAGGCTTAGCCTGAAGTGGGAATTTTATGCAGGCAGAGATATAATTTCAACACCAACAATTTTCAATGGCACCCTTTATTTTCCCTAACTGGAATGGTATCTTTATGCTGTTAATGCATCTGATGGATCTCTTATTTGGAAGCAATACTTGGGAAAATTGACTGGTCTTAGTTCCCCTGGTGTGCCTTTCAATATTAATACAATAGTGTCAAGAGCAACTCCAACAATAGCAGATGAATTGCTTATCATTAGAATCACGGGACCTTGTGTTGTTATTGAAGTTAAACGATCAAATGGGAAACTTATATGGTTAACTCAGCTGGATAACAATTGATCAAGCCTTATTACCATGTCTGGAACTTATTACAAGGGGTTAGTCCTTTGAAACACTTGAATTTTGAAAATCATATATAACTCAAAGTGACAACTAACACCTACAAATGAAATTTACACTTAATATATTGACAATATGATGATAACAGTCTATATGTTTGGTATTTAATTCATTAATTTGATTCAAGTATTTTTGTGTTGGCACATCATCACAAGAGGAAATTCTAAGCACAGAGGAATGCTGCACATTCCACGAAATCTTTGCCAAATTAAATGCGTGAATTGGTGCAATCCTGTGGCAAATATTTATGCTTCCTGACAATTTCGGCTAATGTGGAGAATATGTTGGCGCAGCTATTTGGGGTAGCAGTCCATCAATTGACATCCATCGAAACCTTGTTTATATTTCTACAAGGAACCTCTACTTAGCACTTTAAAAAATCACTGAATGTCAGAAGAGGGAGAACAATCAAACACAACCCAGCCATCCTGATGCCTGTGTAGAGCCTAATAACCACTCAGATTCAATCCTAGCTTTTGAATTGGATATAGGTAATATCAAGTGGTACCATCAGCTAGGGGGCCATGATGTCTGGTTTTTGGCATGCAACAATCTTTCAACCCCAAATTGTCCTCCTGGTCTAAATCCTAATGCCAATTTGGTGAGGCACCAATGATGTTAAGCATATATGTCAATGGAACTAAAAAGGATATTGTCGTTGCTGTTCAAAAGAGTGGATTTGCATGGGCTCTGGATTGTGATAATGGCAATCTTGTCTGGTCTACTATAAGTTGTCATGAACTTAGGATAAAATTGGATTACTCTGCAAGAGTGTCACAAGGTTCCCTTGGATTTGGAAACTTTGCAGGGAGAGTTCATTAACGTGCATTTTATTTAATAGAATGTGGTTCACCTTGTTGTGTAGGAAGTTGGACCTGGTGACATAATCGAGGGCGGAACATAGCACATCCACTGATGGAATGTAACGACCCTTTATACCAAAAATATGAACCAAATTTTTTCTTTTTCAATTACTTGGTTGGGCTATACGTAGTGTCATTAGTCAATTCTTAAGTTAACTTTATACTAGCCTAATTAATATCCTTTAACTACCTTAGGTCCCAATCAAATTCTCTCACTAAGCATGCATTTATAATTTCGAATCATCTTACTTGACTAAATATATCTCCACCAAAGTTACATGCATTATTATAAACCATAAGTATATCTTATATTTCCTTTAATTACATCCCCTTACTATAAAAGTACTGAAATTACAAGTCTGAATATAAAAGGAAATACTGTACATCACATACCTTCAAAGGAAAATAAAAACCTCGAAGGACGTGTAGAACCCCTCGTACAATCTCTTACTGCATGCTATCTGGAAGGTGGAGAGGGGGGTGAGCTTTTTGGAAAGCCCAGTAAGAAATACACATAAAGAGACAGATACCGTAAACTATATGCAAGTATCTGAAAACGATTAATAAGTTCTAAAACGTAAGGGATATTTCTAAAATAGAGAATCTTATCCAAAAAGGAATTCATTTATTCTGAAAATCATATGTGAATCAAATCAGTATAACAGATCACTTAACAAAACTATGCTATTCAAATATGTAAACAGTCGTCTTCAAAAATCATATCATATTTCAAATTAAATCATAAAAATCTATACCAAATCATTTTTAGATTTTAGAATCCAATCATATCAATCCATATCATATCATTTTCAGATTTCGAAGTTCGAAAATCAAATATTCAAAAATCATTCAGAAATCAGAAAATAATAGAAAGTGGAGACATGGCAGTAACTCGATATACATCAAGCAACAAAGATATCCCATAGGGATAATATCAGATAGACATATGGCCATAGTCCAAGTGGTCTACAGTGAACACTGATCAGGTGTCATCTGTGACCGCTGTAGACTGGATCAAATCACACAGCAAAATAATGCGCACAATACATATCGAATACAGATACTATAGGCCCCGAAGGTCACACTACAGCCAGATACTATAGGCCCGAAGGTCACACTATAGCCAGATATTGCAGGCCCCGAAGGTCACACTGCAGCCAGATACTATAGGCCCCGAAGGTCACGCTACAGCCAGATACTGCTGGATCCAAAATATACAGCAGTCCAGATACAGCAAGATGGTGGTTAGCTAGTGTCTCAAAACAAAAGTTTTATAGTTCAGAGTTCAAATCAGTAAGTCAAATCATAGAGATCTTTATGAAAGTTCATAAAGCAGATTATCGTTTAAAATCATAATTATTTTCCAAATATTTAAAAACTTAGTAATTTCCAAAATATATATAAAGAAAATAGGAATTAGTGCTATGATTTATAATAAATCCATAAAACAAAATTTAAATAAGAAAAGTCACAAGTTTTTTAAAATCATGCAATTAAATAAGCTTTTAACAAAAACCGAATTCTTTAGGAAATTCATGCTAATGCAGAGTTTCATAAATCCAAATTTGAAAAAGCATTTTCAAAACTCATAGAGGTTCCAAAATCAATTAAAATGCAAAGAATTCCAAAAAAATCCGAAAACTTCATAACTTTTAATAAATATTTCTAAAACACTAAAGTTTGGTAATTTCCATAAAATAAGATTAAATTTAAAAATTCATGAACATGCTAAAATCATGCAATTTAATATTTTCAAGACTGAATTCTTTAAAAAAGTTCTATTCTTAAAAAGGTTTCTTAGCCTTTTAGCTAAAATCGCAGAAATCAATATTCTTACGAAAATTCGATAGCATGACGGTATCAAATTGCTAAAGTCTCTTGCAAAGCATAGCAGTTCATAAAACACAATGCAATTGATCTTAAAATTATTCCAGTATCTCCTACGTTCCTTATACATATCCCTTACCTAAATGTGTAGCACGAGTGTTGATATTGCACCCTTGCACTTCCTGAACTTTCTATCGCTCCTTGATTCCTTTTCCTTTGGTCTTTAATTTAGTGTATTTAGTGTCCCCTACCGTGTATCCTTTCCTTCTACATTAAGGCATAAAATTAATAAAATCTATATTATTAATTTACCTTAAGAAAGTTTGTATTTTAAATTCTTCCTTAAGTGCATTACCTTGTAGCTTTCTCTTTTGGTTGCCAAATACTCCTTTGTCTTCTTAAATTCTTTTTCCACGTAGACCTACATCAAAGACCATGTTTTACTACTTTATTTCACTCTACATTTATCATTTAAATCTACAATAAAAATCAAATCCTTACCCCTTGTTACATATCAAAACCAAAGGCCCCTAATGCAGCTTGGTCTTTACTCTTTTGGGAGCTGCCATGGACTTCAAAATGCAGCAACTCCCTCTCGGTTTCAGCCTTTCATTTGGTACTTCCCAAAGAGCCACTACACACATACATGTTCAACTTTAAATCACCATCAATCTTTCCATGAATTTATTTACTAATTTAAACTTAATTTATTTCATACATTCAACCAGCCTTACCTCTCAATAGTTTGCTGACTTCACCTCCAATTGAGTATGTTTCTGTGGTCTACAATAGCTTTACACTGGCACCAAAATTTCCTACTCGAACAGCCTTGTTTTCCTTATAATTACCGAACCTTCCCTTTGATTTTGTTTAGGATGTAGCCACAGTTTTCCCATTCTAAGTAGAAAGCCATTTTTTATATACTTAAACAGGCCCCTAATTCGGTTCTTATCATAACCTTTATAGCCTCGGTTCTGAGCCCCTGTGTTGCAGCCCAACGCAGCCCAAATGCAACATCTACTGGTCCCTTTCTCAAGCCTAAACTACCACTGCCTTCCAAACCGAATGCCCACCTTCTTGTTCACGTTTTTAGCTCTTCTTTCGTTGATCTTAGCTGCGGTCAATTTTCCTAACAGCACTGGTTGTTCCAGCCAAGGCAAAGAGAAAGGCCCTTGCTGGTTTTGCTTGGATGCCGAAAGTTCTTATCAGCTTTCTTCCCTTTCCTTTCCTCCCTCAATGTCCCTCAGCTTCAGCTTGTGAATCCCCTGTTTCGTGTCTTCACAACCAACTGTAGTTTCACCTTCCTTCTTAGCAGCTGATCAGTTCATATTTGTTCTTGGTTCACCATAGGATCATGGTAGTAGCTTCACATTTGCTGCCTCTTTCATCATCAGTCCTTTAAGTCACCTCTTCAGGCTTGAGGTCTGAAAATGAGCTTCCTTTTCCTCGCTTGACGTCACTCATCTTTCCGCATCTTGTGATCGAGAATGAAGACTCCTATTCACCGAGAGCTTCAGCTGTTATAACCGCCACAAATCACGCATAACCCCCTGTTAAGAGCCTCAACCTTCCTCACTTCACCGAGGGCTACAGTTTCTTTTCTTTCTTTTTCTCTCTATTTTCTCGGTTCTTACCCACATTACTAGCAGTTCAACACGCCTCCACTGTTGGTTCTGGTTTTGGTGCCGAGAATGTTGCCAAGTTTAGTGGGGGTAAGTGGCGTCTATGGCGTCTGCAAGAAGCCTTCTTGTTATATTATCATTATTTTTATATAAAGAGTAGGGGAGGTCTGCATCGGGTTTGGTTCCTCCTTCTCTACTTACCTATATATTTTTTTATAGGCCTGCAGTTTACAAACGTGTTTTGGTCACCAAACCGAGACAAGCTTCCAAAGGAAGTTTGTCTAGCTATTATATATATATATATATATATATATATATATATATATATGATTTACATTAATAAATTTATATTTATAACATATGTGTTATGTATTTATTTTATATATATTTTATTTCTTTCATCTCTTTAATATACATATATATATATATATATTACTTTTATCCCTTTAATATACATATATATATTATTTTATTTAATGTACATATATATTTATTTCCTTAATTTAAGTCCTAAAATATCATTTTATATTTAAATTCCTAAAATTAAATCATTACTTAAATTAATTTATTCCATAACTCTTGAATACTTAATATAACTTATACTCATCTAAGTTATATTTGTTTACTAATTGATGTAAAAAAAAATCACGGTTATCAAATGGAAAGACTGTCTACACCAACATTGCTAACTCTGATGCCAAGAATTTCACTCTCTGGCCATCGACGGAGATCATAACAACTAGTGGATTGGTGGCAATAGAAGCTAGAAGTGGCCACATCCTTTGGTCATCTGCTGATCCAAACAATGCCACCATTAATGGCCCTGTTTTCGTGGCAAATGGAGTTCTTTTTGGTGGTTCAACATACAAACAAGGACCAGTATCTACCATGGATGCCAAAACTGGAAAATTTTGTGGTCAAATAATACAGGGGCCACTGTTTTTGGTGGCATATCAATTAGTGATGGCTGCATATATGTAGGTAGTGGATACACGGTTAGCTTTGGATTTGTAAATCCAGCTTTCTCGCCTAGAACTTCACTCTTCGCCTTCTGCATCTCTTGAAAATCCGTTGAATGGTGAACAAAAACAATAAGGCATTTATTAGGCATCAAAATTGTTAGTTTTGTTCTCTGAATGCTTTTCAATACTTTGGTCGTTAGACTTCTTGGTGAACTTTGATAAAGAACAGATAAATGCATAAATGACTTTATGGTATGCTGCAATAATATCACTTGCTTTAATTTTATTTTACTCCCACCAATTATGATACACAATAGGGATTTTTCGAATAGTTTAGAACATAATAAAGCCACTGTTTGAAATCACATGCACTTGTAAAATCAAACCATCAAACACCATTGACAAGTACAAAAGTATCTTGTCTTAGCCATTATTTTCTAGAATAAACAATGCCTAATAAATTTGTTTTTACATTGAGAATGTGAGGAAAGAAAGAATGTCATAACTCTTTGATAGTTCAATGATATTGTTGGCTCTTATAGGCAATACCGAGAGGGGGGTGATTCGGTTTTTCGCTAACCTTAAGTTTGTTTTCCGATTCTTTTAAATTCTCTAGCCTATATTGATATTTTCTAAGTTCTCTAGGCTACTCAATTATGTAATATAAATTCAATACAATAAACACAAATATAATTGCAAATAAGTAAAGAGAGTAAGGATAGAGAAATGTACGCAAGTGATTTATAGAGGTTCGACAACCTTGCCTACGTCCTCTACCTTGAGACGCTCCCAAGGATTTTCCCCAAATTCACTAACTTGAATTTGTCTTTACAATCCCTCTTTTTGCAGGCTCAAGAGAAACCTCCCTCTTTTTCTAGGCTTAAGAGAAACCTTCCTCTTTTTCTAAGGCTAAAGAGAAACCTTCCTCTTTTTCTAAGGCTAAAGAGAAACCTCCTCTTTTTGTTATGCTAAAGAGAAACCTCCTCTTTTACAAGGAATGAATTGGTTTACAAATTGTGTAATCAAAGAAGACCTCTAAGTAGGCAAATGATTACAGAAATTAGGCACAAGAAAAAGCCAATACAAGATTTGTGCTAAGCTATACAAGAAATATGTGAATGATGGAAGATGAAGACTTTGTAGCTCTTGATTTGTTGTTGAGGCTTGAGGATTTGAGGAAACTGAGTATTGAAGTTGCTGAGTAGTTCCTCTTAGTTCCTTCAGCTTCTAAGCCTCTATTTATAGACCCTTGGATGTATTCTAGTCGTTGGGTGGAACCAAAACTCGAATATGACCGTTGTCTCACAAAAACTAGCCGTTACAAGCTATTTTCGGGCAGGGATCCCTTCATTCCAGAATTGATTATTCTGGGCTGAGGGACCTGTTCTACCGTTGGGAGCCATTCTGCCATGAGGGGATCGATCCCTTCCCTTAGGGGATCGATCCCATGCTTCTAGAAAGCCTATTTCCTGCACGTTTATGTTAGAAATGATGTGGCCTTTGATCCTAATCCAACCCAAAACATATTGGCATTTTTGTAGGAGTTTTTCTTGACTTTCTCTAATGAAAACATGGTCCAAAAATTCATTAAGTATTTTTCTAAAATATTCAAAACATTTTATAAAGTATTAAGACCAATAAGAATGTATCAATAAATCATGGTCTTAATGTTTGATATGATCACTTAAAATGTATTGAGAAAATCATGTGTGATAAGGCAAATTTACAATATGAATTAAAACATTAAAGCTTACTTAAGTTTTTGTCATTTCAAAATATGTATGTCAATTTAAAGCTAACAATCTCCCCCTTTTTGATATGATAAAACTTAATGTAAATTTGCTTTGAAAATTCTTTAATAAAATACTCCCCCTCAAATAAAGCATGATTTTATAAAGCTCCCTCTTAATGTAAGCATGGTTTGAAGAGAATTTTCCAAAAGGGTTTTTCTCCCCCAATATCTCTCCCCTTAATACCTTAATATCTCTCCCCCTTTTTGTCATAGCAAAAAGAAGAAAAAATAAAAAGTATGCTCCCTCTAAAATTATGGCTATGCGAGAACAAATAAATATGCTCCATCCAACAAGAAATATGTTAGTACATGGGACTCATAGCACAAATAAATAAGTCAATATCCAAAAAGAGTATGAAATATTAATGCAAAGAATATGACTTATGATCCTATAGCAATTGTTTATAAATAATTTTGCAAGAAGTTCTCAATTGGTAATTGATGAAGAAAGTTGTTTATAAATTATCTACTATGTTGTATAACTTGCTTATTTCAATTCTATCAAGCACCCATGTATATCAATTGTTCTCTAATATCCATCTAAGGTGCATGACAATGCATCATGATTATGAGCTAGAATTAGATGACATATCATACGCATGAGCTCATAAATCACGTTCAAGTAAGAGTGTGCATAGAATTAAGACATATAGCAATTAACTCCAAGTTCTAGCACACAAGAGTTTCATGCAAACATATCCTAAATGAATTCTTCTCTATTTTTCATTTCAAACTAAAGAGCACAAGAAGAATTGTCAATTTAAAGCTCATACCAATAGTCAATTTAGTTTTGGCTTACCAATTGTTAAAAATATGGTTGCCAATATCTAAATACCAATTGCTACTAATGGTTGACTTAGAGATTTTGCATGAATCCAATATTTATGTGTAGTGTGTTCATGTCAAGAAAATAATCATTCTAAATATGCAAGAACATAATCACACAAAATTATACCATATGGAAGATTCAAAAATCAAGGTATTCAAGCAAGTACATTTTCTTCCATGGTTTCAAGCACAAAAATCCTATGCTCATTTTCCAATTCAAGTCCTTAAGCAATTATGAGCAAGGAAAGATTCAAATAATAAATGCATGGATATTAATCAAGGTACATATGTTCAAGTTTGCATTTATCTTTGAATGTTGGTGTTGTCATTAAAGCCCAAGTTCTTTAATACTTTGGCCATTAGAAAAATTTAAGTACATGGATGATAAAGTTTCATGCATTTGAACATTTAGGATCCATTTACCATCACAAATTATGGGCCAATGACCATTACCAATTGTTGAATTTACATTTGAAATCAATCCACTAGATGTATAATTATCATTAAACCTAGTGTGGAATGGATAAGTCAAGCTAAGAAACATAATCCTATAAGCATGCTTGACTAAGATGAACAAAAAGGAATGAAGAATATTCATTATACACAAGTTCATCAAATTCTCAAAATATATCCATAAATTCTTGAAATATTTCTCAAAATTATGTTTAAGCATTCATTGAAAGTATATTTCAAGATTATTTCAAGATTTATGCAATTCATGACCATTTTCAATGAGAGAACTGATTTTGCACTTGTGAGCTCAAGAAAAATGATATTGATTGTTAAAAGTGATACCATTTGTTGGAAATGATACAAATTGATGGAGTTGAGGCATGATATTAATGAAAAATGAATTTTCATATTGTTAAAGATCATCAAAAAGAAGTTAAAACAATGAATTTTAAGTTGAGAAGAAAGAAGAGATCAAGAAAGTGAAAAATCCTTTTCAAATTCGGTTGAAAAAGTGCAGAAAAGCCATTTTGGCTTGGGGGAACGATCCTAAGAGGAAGGGGACCGATCCCTTAGTTCCAGAATCACAGATTCTGCATTTTGTTCAATAGGGATCGATCCCTCATCCTGTTTCTGCAGATTTTTGACAGAAAATCCAACCTTTGAGGTGCCAAAACTTCGTTTTTGAGTATTTTAAGTCCAAGTAAAGGTTTAAACATTTGTAAAACATGATTTTGGACTTATATGAATGAAAAACATGAATGAAAAACCATTTAACAATAAATTTTGCAATTTTGGAAGGATTTTCATCAATAAATGCATTTTTGGCCTCAAAGGAGGTCATTTTGAGAGTTATGCATGTTTTGGCAAAACCAATGCATTGAATTACATAAATATGTCAAAACAAACTTGTTCACATAGGTTTTAAGCACATATATCATTAAAGCATACATCTTGTGAATAACATGCCATGATTTTCAACATACAAGTTTTTCATTAATGCTTACGACATGGCATTTTTCGTGAATGACATATTTGGTAATTTGAGGCAAGTAAATACATTATCAACACATAGAAAACTTGCTCAAAATGCAGAAATCCAATAATCATTTCAAAATCACTAAACATGCCTTTCATCCAATCATCAAGATTTGTTCATCAAACACTCAACAATCATTTATCATGCCTTTTGCTCAATCACAATGCATCAAGGATTATCAACCAAATTTCTCATCTAAGCACAAATAATTTAATTAAATAAAAACTTCAAGGAATAAGAAATTAAGCTTACAATACTCCTTTGCTTGAGAATGCTTTGCCATGATTTGTTGAATCCATCTTGAGTTATCTTTTGAAGAATTGTTGTAACCTTGCCAAGGATGGATATTTAAAGTTCTTCCTCTTTCTCATTGGCATTAGCAAACTCCTACACCAAACAAATTTACGCATGTTTTGGTACCTAAATTTTCTTGGGTCCATGGGAGTTAGTGCTCACAATTTTAGATCCTTTTGGGATCCATTTCAAGCTTATTTCATCATCATTTATAACATGCTTTGGGATCCACATCTTTGTAATTGTTTTTCCTCTAAAAGTAGTTTTTCTATATGTGCTTGCTTGTGCAGAGTGGCCTATCCTATTGCAAAGTGAGCATGTAAGAGATGTATCATGCATAGAATTTTTGCTCACTAGGAAATTCTTAAGATGAGTTTCTTTTTGTTTTGCATTATAGCCTAACCCATCTTTGTCAAAGAAAGCTCTTTGGGTCTTAAGCATGTGATCTAATTTTTGTTGACCCATATAGAACCTAGTAAATGAGTTATGCAAATTTGTATTCTTTTCATTCAACTCATTTATCTTTAAGTTAGCCTCTTCTAATTTCTTTGCAAGTTCTAGCTTAGCATTTGTCAAGGCTTCGTTTTCTATTTTTAATTTAGCAATGATTTTCTTATATTTGGAGTTCATGCATTGAAATTCATTTGCTAAATCATTAAAGGCATTTTGTAGCTCATCAAATGTAAAATCATTATTTTCACTAGAGCTACTACTAGCATCATTATCACTAATGGCCATAAAGCATGAGTAGGCTATCTCTTCATCTACATTTTTCTCATCGGAGCTATCACTATCGCTCCATGCAGCCACAAATGCTTTCTTTTTATGTTTCCTATCCTTTTCCTTCCTAAGTAAGGGGCAATCTAACTAAGTATAACCCAGTTCATTGCACTCATAACACACTAAGGGGTCTTTTTCTCTCTTACTTGACTCTCCTCTCATTACCCCTCTTCTTTGATGTCTCCTATCATTCTCACTCTCTTTCATTCTCATTAACCTATTAAATCTTTTGGCAAACATTGCCATTTCCTTTTCTTCCTCATTTCCACTCTCTTCACTATTATCTTCAATGATCTCATGAGTGGAAGACTTAAGAGCTACCCCTACTTTCTTTGAAGGCTTTTAATTTCTTTTTAATTTCATTTCATATGTAAGCAGGGAGCTCATAAGTTCATCTAGAGACAAAGGTGTTAGGATCCTTAGATTCTTCTATTGCGGTTACCTTTGCCTTTCAAGATATTGGCAAGCTATTCAAAATTTTCTTAACCATTTCTAGATTGGAATAACTCTTGCCTAATGCCTTAAGTCCATTAATTATGTTATTAAACCTAGTGTACATTTCATTCATGGACTCATTTTCTTTCATTCTAAAAAGTTCATAATCATGTGTGAGCATACCTACTTTGGTTTCTTTCACTTGAGTTTTTCCTTCATGTGTGATGGCTAATTTGTCCCATATTTGCTTGGCATTCTTACATAGGGAGACTCTATTATACTCATTGGGACCTAATGCACAAAAGAGAGTGTGTATAGCCTTGGCATTCAATTGTGCCACTCTCATGTCATTTGTGTCCCACTCATCCTCACCTTTAGGGACATCTTTTCAATCAACTTTCTTCATTGGGATTTTAGGACCATTTACTATTACTCTCCACACTTCATAGTCATTTGATTGCACAAATAACATCATCCTTGTTTTCCAATAAGAGTAATTCTCTCCATTGAAGAGTGGAGGTCTAACTAATGATTGTCCCTCTTCTCCTAGGGGTGTGCCTGCATTCAAGTGTGCCATTTATAATCGTTTTGCTCGATAGAGGTTAGTCTAAATCAATCTCGAGCCCAAGCTCTGATACCAATTGTTGGCTCTTATAGGCAATACCGAGAGGAGGGTGAATCGGTTTTTTGCTAACCTTAAGTTTGTTTTTCGATTCTTTTAAATTCTCTAGCCAATATTGATATTTTCTAAGTTCTTTAGGCTACTCAATTATGTAATATAAATTCAAAACAATAAACACAAATATAATTGCAATTAAGTAAAGAGAGTAAGGATAGAGAAATGTACGCAAGTGATTTATAGAGGTTCGGCAACCTTGCCTACGTCCTCTACCTTGAGACGCTCCCATGGATTTTCCCCAAATTCACTAACTTGAATTTGTCTTTACAATATCTCTTTTTGCAGGCTCAAGAGAAACCTCCCTCTTTTTCTAGGCTTAAGAGAAATCTCCCTCTTTTTCTAAGGCTAAAGAGAAACCTTCCTCTTTTTCTAAGGCTAAAGAGAAACCTCATCTTTTTCTCAGGCTAAAGAGAAACCTCCTCTTTTACAAGGAATGAATTGGTTTACAAATTGTGTAATCAAAGAAGATCTCTAAGTAGGCAAATGATTACAGAAATTAGGCACAAGAAAAAGCCTATACAAGATTTGTGCTAAGCTATACAAGAAATATGTGAATGATGGAAGATGAAGACTTTGTAGCTCTTGATTTGTTGTTGAGGCTTGAGGATTTGAGGAAAATGAGTATTGAAGTTGCTGAGTAGTTCCTCTTAGTTGCTTCAGCTTCTAAGCCTCTATTTATAGATCCTTGGATGTATTCTAGTCGTTGGGTGGAACCAAAACTCGAATATGACCGTTGTCTCACAAAAACTAGCCGTTACAAGCTATTTTCGGGCAAAGGGATCGATCCCTTCCCATAGGGGATCGATCCCTTCATTCCAGAATTGATTATTTTAGGCTGAAGGACCTGTTCTACCGTTGGGAGCCATTCTGCCATGAGGGGATCGATCCCTTCCCTTAGGGGATCGATCCCTTGCTTCCAGAAAGCCTATTTCCTGGACGTTTATCTTAGAAATGATGTAGCCTTTGATACTAATCCAACCCAAAACATATTGGCATTTCTGTGGGAGTTTTTCTTGACTTTCTCTAATGAAAATATGGTCCAAAAATTCATTAAGTATTTTTCTAAAATATTCAAAACATTTTATAAAGTATTAAGACCAATAAGAATGTATCAATACATCATGGTCTTAATGTTTGATATGATCACTTAAAATGTATTGAGAAAATCATGTGTGATAAGGCAAATTTACAATATGAATTAAAACATTAAAGCCTACTTAAGTTTTTGTCATTTCAAAATATGTATGTCAATTGAAAGCTAACAATCTCCCCCTTTTTGATATGATAAAACTTAATGTAAATTTGCTTTGAAAATTCCTTAATAAAATACTCTCCCTCAAATAAAGCAGGATTTTATAAAGCTCCCCCTTAATGTAAGCATGGTTTGAAGCGAATTTTCCAAAAGGGTTTTTTCTCCCCCATTATCTCTCCCCTTAATACCTTAATATCTCTCCCCCTTTTTGTCATCCCTTTTTGTCATAGCAAAAAGAAGAAAAAATAAAAAGTATGCTCCCCCTAAAATTATGGCTATGTGAGAACAAATAAATATGCTCCATCCAACAAGAAATATGTTAGTACATGGGACTCATAGCACAAATAAATAAGTCAATATCCACAAAGAGTATGAAATATTCATGCAAAAAATATGACTTATGATCCTATAGCAATTGTTTATAAATAATTTTGCAAGAAGTTCTCAATTGGTAATTGATGAAGCAAGTTGTTTATAAATTATCTACTATGTTGTATAACTTGCTTATTTCAGTTCTATCAAGCACCCATTTATATCAATTGTTCTCTAATATCCATCTAAGGTGCATGACAATACATCATGATTATGAGCTAGAATTAGATGACATATCATACGCATGAGCTCATAAATCACGTTCAAGTAAGAGTGTGCATAGAATTAAGACATATAGCAATCAACTCCAAGTTCTAGCACACAAGTGTTTCATGCAAACATATCCTAAATGAATTCTTCTCTATATTTCATTTCAAACTCAAGAGTACAAGAAGAATTGTCAATTTAAAGCTCATACCAATAGTCAATTTAGTTTTGGCTTACCAATTGTTGAAAATATGGTTGCCAATATCTAAATACCAATTGCTACTAATGGTTGACTTAGAGATTTTGCATGAATCCAATATTTATGTGTAGTGTGTTCATGTCAAGAAAATAATCATTCTAAATATGCAAGAACACAATCACACAAAATTATACCATATGGAAGATTCAAAAATCAAGGTATTCAAGCAAGTACATTTTCTTCCATGGTTTCAAGCACAAAAATCCTATGCTCATTTTCCAATTCAAGTCCTTAAGCAATTATGAGCAAGGAAAGATTCAAATAATAAATGCATGGATATTAATCAAGGTACATATGTTCAAGTTTGCATTTTTCTTTGAATGTTGGTGTTGTCATTAAAGCCCAAGTTCTTTAATACTTTGGCCATAAGAAAAATTTAAGTACATGGATGATAAAGTTTCATGCATTTGAACATTTAGGATCCATTTACCATCACAAATTATAGGCCAATGACCATTACCAATTGTTGAATTTACATTTGAAATCAATCCACTAGATGTATAATTATCATTAAACCTAGTGTGGAATGGATAAGTCAAGCTAAGAGACAAAATCCTATAAGCATGCTTGACTAAGATGAATAAAAAGGAATGAAGAATATTCATTATACACAAGTTCATCAAATTCTCAAAATATATCCATAAATTCTTGAAATATTTCTCAAAATTATGTTTAAGAATTCATTGAAAGTATATTTCAAGATTATTTCAAGATTTATGCAATTCATGACCATTTTCAATGAGAGAACTGATTTTGCACTTGTGAGCTCAAGAAAAATGATATTAATTGTTGAAAGTGATACCATTTGTTGAAAATGATACAAATTGATGGAGTTGAGGCATGATATTAATGAAAAATGAATTTTCATATTGATAAAGATCATCAAAAAGAAGTTAAAACAATGAATTTTAAGTTGAGAAGAAAGAAGAGATCAAGAAAGTGAAAAATCCTTTTCAAATTCGGTTGAAAAAGTGCAGAAAAGCCATTTTGGCTTGGGGGAACGATCCTAAGAGGAAGGGGACCGATCCCTTAGTTCCAGAATCACAGATTCTGCATTTTGTTCAATAGGGATCGATCCCTCATCCTGTTTCTGCAGATTTTTGACAGAAAATCCAACCTTTGAGGTGCCAAAACTTCGTTTTTGAGTATTTTAAGTCCAAGTAAAGGTTTAAACATTTGTAAAACATGATTTTGGACTTATATGAATGAAAAACATGAATGAAAAACCATTTAACAATAAATTTTGCAATTTTGGAAGGATTTTCATCAATAAATGCATTTTTGGCCTCAAAGGAGGTCATTTTGAGAGTTATGCATGTTTTGGCAAAACCAATGCATTGAATTACATAAATATGTCAAAACAAACTTGTTCACATAGGTTTTAAGCACATATATCATTAAAGCATACATCTTGTGAATAACATGCCATGATTTTCAACATACAAGTTTTTCATTAATGCTTACGACATGGCATTTTTCGTGAATGACATATTTGGTAATTTGAGGCAAGTAAATACATTATCAACACATAGAAAACTTGCTCAAAATGCAGAAATCCAATAATCATTTCAAAATCACTAAACATGCCTTTCATCCAATCATCAAGATTTGTTCATCAAACACTCAACAATCATTTATCATGCCTTTTGCTCAATCACAATGCATCAAGGATTATCAACCAAATTTCTCATCTAAGCACAAATAATTTAATTAAATAAAAACTTCAAGGAATAAGAAATTAAGCTTACAATACTCCTTTGCTTGAGAATGCTTTGCCATGATTTGTTGAATCCATCTTGAGTTATCTTTTGAAGAATTGTTGTAACCTTGCCAAGGATGGATATTTAAAGTTCTTCCTCTTTCTCATTGGCATTAGCAAACTCCTACACCAAACAAATTTATGCATGTTTTGGTACCTAAATTTTCTTGGGTCCATGGGAGTTAGTGCTCACAATTTTAGATCCTTTTGGGATCCATTTCAAGCTTATTTCATCATCCTTTATAACATGCTTTGGGATCCACATCTTTGTAATTGTTTTTCCTCTAAAAGTAGTTTTTCTATATGTGCATGCTTGTGAAGAGTGGCCTATCCTATTGCAAAGTGAGCATGTAAGAGATGTATCATGCATAGAATTTTTGCTCACTAGGAAATTCTTAAGATGAGTTTCTTTTTGTTTTGCATTATAGCCAACCCATCTTTGTCAAAGAAAGCTCTTTGGGTCTTAAGCATGTGATCTAATTTTTGTTGACCCATATAGAACCTAGTAAATGAGTTATGCAAATTTGTATTCTTTTCATTCAACTCATTTATCTTTAAGTTAGCCTCTTCTAATTTCTTTGCAAGTTCTAGCTTAGCATTTGTCAAGGCTTCGTTTTCTATTTTTAATTTAGCAATGATTTTCTTATATTTGGAGTTCATGCATTGAAATTCATTTGCTAAATCATTAAAGGCATTTTGTAGCTCATCAAATGTAAAATCATTATTTTCACTAGAGCTACTACTAGCATCATTATCACTAATGGCCATAAAGCATGAGTAGGCTATCTCTTCATCTACATTTTTCTCATCGGAGCTATCACTATCGCTCCATGCAGCCACAAATGCTTTCTTCTTAGGTTTCCTATCCTTTTCCTTACTAAGTAAGGGGCAATCGAACTTAGTATAACCCGGTTCATTGCACTCATAACACACTAAGGGGTCTTTTTCTCTCTTACTTGACTCTCCTCTCATTACCCCTCTTCTTTGATGTCTCCTATCATTCTCACTCTCTTTCATTCTCATTAACCTATTAAATCTTTTGGCAAACATTGTCATTTCCTTTTCTTCCTCATTTCCACTCTCTTCACTATGATCTTCAATAATCTCATGAGTGGAAGACTTAAGTGCTACCCCTACTTTCTTTGAAAGCTTTTAATTTCTTTTTAATTTCATTTCATATGTAAGTAGGGAGCCCATAAGTTCATCTAGAGACAAGGTGTTAGGATCCTTAGATTCTTCTATTGCGGTCACCTTTGCCTTCCAAGATTTTGGCAAGCTATTGAAAATTTTCGTAACCATTTCTAGATTGGAATAACTCTTGCCTAATGCCTTAAGTCCATTAATTATGTTTTTAATCCTAGTGTACATTTCATTCATGGACTCATTTTCTTTCATTCTAAAAAGTTCATAATCATGTGTGAGCATACCTACTTTGGTTTCTTTCACTTGAGTTTTTCCTTCATGTGTGATGGCTAATTTGTCCCATATTTGCTTGGCATTCTTACATAGGGAGACTCTATTATACTCATTGGGACCTAATGCACAAAAGAGAGTGTGCACAGCCTTGGCATTCAATTGTGCCACTTTCATGTCATTTGTGTCCCACTCATACTCACCTTTAGGGACATCTTTTCCATCAACTTTCTTCATTGGGATTTTAGGACCATTTACTATTACTCTCCACACTTCATAGTCATTTGATTGCACAAATAACATCATCCTTGTTTTCCAATAAGAGTAATTCTCTCCATTGAAGAGTGGAGGTCTAACTAATGATTGTCTCTCTTCTCCTAGGGGTGTGCCTACATTCAAGTGAGACATTTATGATCGTTTTGCTCGATAGAGGTTAGTCTAAATCAATCTCGAGCCCAAGCTCTGATACCAATTGTTGGCTCTTATAGGCAATACCGAGAGGAGGGTGAATCGGTTTTTTGCTAACCTTAAGTTTGTTTTCCGATTCTTTTAAATTCTCTAGCCTATATTGATATTTTCTAAGTTCTCTAGGCTACTCAATTATGTAATATAAATTCAATACAATAAACACAAATATAATTGCAAATAAGTAAAGGGAGTAAGGATAGAGAAATGTACGCAAGTGATTTATAGAGGTTCGGCAACCTTGCCTACATCCTCTACCTTGAGACGCTCCCAAGGATTTTACCCAAATTCACTAACTTGAATTTGTCTATACAATCCCTCTTTTTGCAGGCTCAAGAGAAACCTCCTTCTTTTTCTAGGCTTAAAAGAAATCTCCCTCATTTTCTAAGGCTAAAGAGAAACCTTCCTCTTTTTCTAAGGCTAAAGAGAAACCTCCTCTTTTTCTTAGGCTAAAGAGAAACCTCCTCTTTTACAAGGAATGAATTGGTTTACAAATTGTGTAATCAAAGAAGACCTCTAAGTAGGCAAATGATTACAGAAATTAGGCACAAGAAAAAGCCTATACAAGATTTGTGCTAAGCTATAAAAGAAATATGTGAATGATGGAAGATGAAGACTTTGTAGCTCTTGATTTGTTGTTGAGGCTTGAGGATTTGAGGAAAATGAGTATTGAAGTTGCTGAGTAGTTCCTCTTAGTTCCTTCAGCTTCTAAGCCTCTATTTATAGACCATTGGATGTATTCGAGTTTTGGTTATGTATTCTAGTCGTTGGGTGGAACCAAAACTCGAATATGACCGTTGTCTCACAAAAACTAGCCGTTACATGCTATTTTCGGGCAAAGGGATCGATCCCTTCCCATAGGGGATCGATCCCTTCATTCCAGAATTGATTATTCTGGGCTGAAGGACCTGTTCTACCTTTGGGAGCCATTCTGCCATGAGGGGACCGATCCCTTCCCTTAGGGGATCGATCCCATGCTTCCAGAAAGCCTATTTCCTGGATGTTTATGTTAGAAATGATGTGGCCTTTGATCCTAATCCAACCCAAAACATATTGGCATTTTTGTGGGAGTTTTTCTTGACTTTCTTTAAAGAAAACATGGTCCAAAAATTCATTAAGTATTTTTCTAAAATATTCAAAACATTTTATAAAGTATTAAAGTCAACAACATTTAAACAAGACCAATAAGAATGTATCAATACATCATGGTCTTAATGTTTGATATGATCACTTAAATGTATTGAGAATATCATGTGTGATAAGGCAAATTTACAATATGAATTAAAACATTAAAGCTACTTAAGTTTTTGTCATTTCAAAATATGTATGTCAATTGAAAGCTAACAATCTCCCCCTTTTTGATATGATAAAACTTAATGTAAATTTGCTTTGAAAATTCTTAATAAAATTATCTCCCTCAAATAAAGCAGGATTTTATAAAGCTCCCCTTAATGTAAGCATGGTTTGAAGCGAATTTTCCAAAAGGGTTTTTTTCTCCCCATTATCTCTCCCTTAATACCTTAATATCTCTCCCCCTTTTTGTCATAGCAAAAAGAAAAAAAATAAAAAGTATGCTCCCCTAAAATTATGGCTATGTGAGAACAAATAAATATGCTCATCCAACAAGAAATATGTTAGTACATGGGACTTCATAGCACAAATAAATAAGTCAATATCCACAAAGAGTATGAAATTTCATGCAAAAAATATGACTTATGATCCTATAGCAATTGTTTATAAATAATTTTGCAAGAAGTTCTCAATTGGTAATTGATGAAGAAAGTTGTTTATAAATTATCTACTATGTTGTATAACTTGCTTATTTCAGTTCTATCAAGCACCCATTTATATCAATTGTTCTCTAATATCCATCTAAGGTGCATGACAATACATCATGATTATGAGCTAGAATTAGATGACATATCATACGCATGAGCTCATAAATCACGTTCAAGTAAGAGTGTGCATAGAATTAAGACATATAGCAATCAACTCCAAGTTCTAGCACACAAGTGTTTCATGCAAACATATCCTAAATGAATTCTTCTCTATATTTCATTTCAACTCAAGAGTACAAGAAGAATTGTCAATTTAAAGCTCATACCAATAGTCAATTTAGTTTTGGCTTACCAATTGTTGAAAATATGGTTGCCAATATCTAAATACCAATTGCTACTAATGGTTGACTTAGAGATTTTGCATGAATCCAATATTTATGTGTAGTGTGTTCATGTCAAGAAAATAATCATTCTAAATATGCAAGAACACAATCACACAAAATTATACCATATGGAAGATTCAAAAATCAAGGTATTCAAGCAAGTACATTTTCTTCCATGGTTTCAAGCACAAAAATCCTAATGCTCATTTTCCAAATTCAAGTCCTTAAGCAATTATGAGCAAGGAAAGATTCAAATAATAAATGCATGGATATTAATCAAGGTACATATGTTCAAGTTTGATTTATCTTTGAATGTTGGTGTTGTCATTAAAGCCCAAGTTCTTTAATACTTTGGCCATAAGAAAAATTTAAGTACATGGATGATAAAGTTTCATGCATTTGAACATTTAGGATCCATTTACCATCACAAATTATAGGCCAATGACCATTACCAATTGTTGAATTTACATTTGAAATCAATCCACTAGATGTATAATTATCATTAAACCTAGTGTGGAATGGATAAGTCAAGCTAAGAGACAAAATCCTATAAGCATGCTTGACTAAGATGAAAAAAGGAATGAAGAATATTCATTATACACAAGTTCATCAAATTCTCAAATATATCCATAAATTCTTGAAATATTTCTCAAAATTATGTTTAAGAATTCATTGAAACTATATTTCAAGATTATTTCAAGATTTATGCAATTCATGACCATTTCAATGAGAGAACTGATTTTGCACTTGTGAGCTCAAGAAAAATGATATTAATTGTTAAAAGTGATACCATTTGTTGAAAATGATACAAATTGATGGAGTTGAGCATGATATTAATGAAAAATGAATTTTCATATTGATAAAGATCATCAAAAAGAAGTTAAAACAATGAATTTTAAGTTAGAAGAAAGAAGAGATCAAGAAAGTGAAAAATCCTTTTCAAATTCGGTTGAAAAAGTGCAGAAAAGCCATTTTGGCTTGGGGGAACGATCCTAAGAGGAAGGGGACCGATCCTTAGTTCCAGAATCACAGATTCTGCATTTTGTTCAATAGGGATCGATCCCTCATCCTGTTTCTGCAGATTTTTGACAGAAAATCCAACCTTTGAGGTGCCAAAACTTCGTTTTTGAGTATTTTAAGTCCAAGTAAAGGTTTAAACATTTGTAAAACATGATTTTGGACTTATATGAATGAAAAACATGAATGAAAAACCATTTAACAATAAATTTTGCAATTTTGGAAGGATTTTCATCAATAAATGCATTTTTGGCCTCAAAGGAGGTCATTTTGAGAGTTATGCATGTTTTTGGCAAAACCAATGCATTGAATTACATAAATATGTCAAAACAAACTTGTTCACATAGGTTTTAAGCACATATATCATTAAAGCATACATCTTGTGAATAACATGCCATGATTTTCAACATACAAGTTTTTTCATTAATGCTTACGACATGGCATTTTTCGTGAATGACATATTTGGTAATTTGAGGCAAGTAAATACATTATCAACACATAGAAAACTTGCTCAAAATGCAGAAATCCAATAATCATTTCAAAATCTAAACATGCCTTTCATCCAATCATCAAGATTTGTTCATCAAACACTCAACATCATTTATCATGCCTTTTGCTCAATCACAATGCATCAAGGATTATCAACAAATTTCTCATCTAAGCACAAATAATTTAATTAAATAAAAACTTCAAGGAATAAGAAATTAAGCTTACAATACTCCTTTGCTTGAGAATGCTTTGCCATGATTTGTTGAATCCATCTTGAGTTATCTTTTGAAGAATTGTTGTAACCTTGCCAAGGATGGATATTTAAAGTTCTTCCTCTTTTCATTGGCATTAGCAAACTCCTACACCAAACAAATTTATGCATGTTTTGGTACCTAAATTTTCTTGGGTCCATGGGAGTTAGTGCTCACAATTTTAGATCCTTTTGGATCCATTTCAAGCTTATTTCATCATCCTTTATAACATGCTTTGGGATCCACATCTTTGTAATTGTTTTTCCTCTAAAAGTAGTTTTTCTATATGTGCATGCTTGTGAAGAGTGGCCTATCCTATTGCAAAGTGAGCATGTAAGAGATGTATCATGCATAGAAATTTTTGCTCACTAGGAAATTCTTAAGATGAGTTTCTTTTGTTTTGCATTATAGCCTAACCCATCTTTGTCAAAGAAAGCTCTTTGGGTCTTAAGCATGTGATCTAATTTTTGTTGACCCATATAGAACCTAGTAAATGAGTTATGCAAATTTGTATTCTTTTCATTCAACTCATTTATCTTTAAGTTAGCCTCTTCTAATTTCTTTGCAAGTTCTAGCTTAGCATTTGTCAAGGCTTCGTTTTCTATTTTTAATTTAGCAATGATTTTCTTATATTTGGAGTTCATGCATTGAAATTCATTTGCTAAATCATTAAAGGCATTTTTGTAGCTCATCAAATGTAAAATCATTATTTTCACTAGAGCTACTACTAGCATCATTATCACTAATGGCCATAAAGCATGAGTAGGCTATCTCTTCATCTACATTTTTCTCATCGGAGCTATCACTATCGCTCCATGCAGCCACAAATGCTTTCTTCTTAGGTTTCCTATCCTTTTCCTTACTAAGTAAGGGGCAATCTAACTTAGTATAACCCGGTTCATTGCACTCATAACACACTAAGAGGTCTTTTTCTCTCTTACTTGACTCTCCTCTCATTACCCCTCTTCTTTGATGTCTCCTATCATTCTCACTCTCTTTCATTCTCATTAACCTATTAAATCTTTTGGCAAACATTGCCATTTCCTTTTCTTCCTTATTTCCACTCTCTTCACTATTATCTTCAATGATCTCATGAGTGGAAGACTTAAGTGCTACCCCTACTTTCTTTGAAGGCTTTTAATTTCTTTTTAATTTCATTTCATATGTAAGTAGGGAGCCCATAAGTTCAACTAGAGACAAGGTGTTAGGATCCTTAGATTCTTCTATTGCGGTCACCTTTGCCTTCCAAGATTTTGGCAAGCTAATTAAAATTTTCTTAACCATTTCTAGATTGGAATAGCTCTTGCCTAATGCCTTAAGTCCATTAATTATGTTATTAAACCTAGTGTACATTTCATTCATGGACTCTTTTTCTTTCATTCTAAAAAGTTCATAATCACGTGTGAGCATACCTACTTTGGTTTCTTTCACTTGATTTTTTCCTTCATGTGTGATGGCTAATTTGTCCCATATTTGCTTGGCATTCTTACATAGAGAGACTCTATTATACTCATTGGGACCTAATGCACAAAAGAGAGTGTGCATAGCCTTGGCATTCAATTGTGCAACTCTCATGTCATTTGTGTCCCACTCATCCTCACCTTTAGGGACATCTTTTCCATCAACTTTCTTCATTGGGATTTTAGGACCATTTACTATTACTCTCCACACTTCATAGTCATTTGATTGCACAAATAACATCATCCTTGTTTTCCAATAAGAGTAATTCTCTCCATTGAAGAGTGGAGGTCTAACTAATGATTGTCCCTCTTCTCCTAGGGGTGTGCCTACATTCAAGTGAGCCATTTATGATCGTTTTGCTCGATAGAGGTTAGTCTAAATCAATCTCGAGCCCAAGCTCTGATACCAATTGTTGGCTCTTATAGGCAATACCGAGAGAAGGGTGAATCAGTTTTTCGCTAACCTTAAGTTTGTTTTCCGATTCTTTTAAATTCTCTAGCCTATATTGATATTTTTTAAGTTCTCTAGGCTACTCAATTATGTAATATAAATTCAATACAATAAACAAAAATATAATTGCAAATAAGTAAAGAGAGTAAGGATAGAGAAATGTACGTAAGTGATTTATAGAGGTTCGGCAACCTTGCCTACGTCCTCTACCTTGAGACGCTCCCAAGGATTTTCCCCAAATTCACTAACTTGAATTTGTCTTTACAATCCCTCTTTTTGCAAGCTCAAGAGAAACCTCTCTCTTTTTCTAGACTCAAGAGAAACCTCCATCTTTTTCTAAGGCTAAAGAGAAACCTCGCTCTTTTTCTTAGGCTAAAGAGAAACCTCCCCTTTTACAAGGAATGAATTGGTTTACAAATTATGTAATCAAAGTAGACCTCTAAGTTGGCAAATGATTATAGAAATTAGGCACAAGAAAAAGCCCATACAAGATTTGTGCTAAGCTGTACAAAAAATATGTGAATGATGGAAGATGAAGACTTTGTAGCTCTTGATTTGTTGTTGAGTCTTGAAGATTTGAGGAAAATGAGTATTGGAGTTGCTGAATAGTTCCTCTTAGTTCCTTCAGCTTCTAAGCCTCTATTTATAGTCCTTTGGATGTATTCTAGCCGTTAGATGGAGCCAAAACTCGAATATGACTGTTGTCTAACAGAAAGTAGTCGTTACAGGCTATTTTCGAGCAAAGGGATCGATCCCTTCATTCTAGAATTGACTATTCTTGGTTGAGGGACCTTTTCTACCGTTGGGAGCCATTCTGCCATGAGGGGATCGATCCCTTCCCTTAGGGGATCGATCCCATGCTTCCAGAAAGCCTATTTCCTGCACATTTGGGTTAGAAATAATGTGGCCTTTGATCCTAATCCAACCCAAAACATATTGGCATTTTTGTGGGAGTTTTTCTTGACTTTCTCTAATGAAAACATGGTCCAAAAATTCATTAAGTATTTTTCTAAAATATTCAAAACATTTTATAAAGTATTAAGACCAATAAGAATGTATCAATAAATCATGGTCTTAATGTTTGATATGATCACTTAAAATGTATTGAGAAAATCATGTGTGATAAGGCAAATTTACAATATGAATGAAAACGTTAAAGCTTACTTAAGTTTTTGTCATTTCAAAATATGTAATGTCAGTTTAAAGCTAACAGATATCAAGTATATGCATCTCAAGTCTGAACTTGACATTTCTATTTATATAAATACATTCCATGAATTTTTACTTTTTAATCCTGTGTTATGATTATTCATTTGTATTATTTGATCCAATAAACATCATCATCAAAGCCTTTATCCAAATATATGAACTCGCGCTAAGTCTTTAAAATGAATTGTCCTTCCCCACTTATTCTTATCTAAGGCATATTTTTCCAACTATCATTCCGCCATATCTTTCAGGGTGACTTTTTTCCAAGTCTTCTTTTGTCTTTCTCTAGTCTTAACCTTTTTTTCATCATTCATGGCGTCCACTCTCCTAATTGGAGCGTCCATATGTTAACGTCATATGTGTCCAAATCAACAAAATTTAACGACTTTTACTTATCTTGTCTTTGATAGGTGTCTTTTTAACCTTCTTGCGAATATTCTCATTTCTCATTCTATGTTTTCTCGAATATCCACACATTCATTACAGTGTTTGCATTTTTACTACACTTATCTTCTCTGTATATAGTCTTTTAGTTGCCCAACATTCACTACCATAGAGTAATGTTGGTCTAAAAACTATTTTGTAAAACTTTCCTTTCAACAACATAGGAATTCCTTTATGACATAACACACTATAGCCCTTCTCCAATTACTCCAATCAACCTGAATTTTATGGGTCACATTGCCATCAATTTCTCCATTCATTTGTACGATTGACTCTGAATATCTAAAATGATCCTGCATAGGGATCACCGCCCCATCTGGCATCACTATGTTTTGATATTCCTTTTTGTTTGAATTGAATATAATAAAGCTAAGAGAGTGGGCCTTTGAGCCTTTTGGGCTGGGTATTACATTATTGACATTATTATTATTATAATATATATTTGTGAATTTTAAATTCTTTATGAGGGGTTCTATTCACGTTTATTGGGTGCTAGACACACCCTAAATCAATGAACCTTTTTATCACAAAAATACCTTTGTACGAAATGACTATTTTACCCTCATCTTAAACCTAAGAAAACTTGGGTTTTCGAAACTCTTGACAATGCAATATATAGGTTTTAGCAGTGGACTATCGAGACCAGTCTACTACTGAGATTATTTAAAGCAGGAAGCCTTTAGAAAGTCCTGGTAGTTCACTGCTAAGAACCTTTAGACCAAAAATATATATTTTTATTTTTTATTTAGTTATTATTTTCTTTAAAAAATAAAATTAAAAAAATAAAACCTTTTTTTTATGGCTCACAACACTTGGGTGCCACGAGCCCTTCAAGGCTCACGACTATTCCATGCCATGAGCATCGATAGTATCCTGAAAACTCCAATGAAATTCATCCAAAAATAACTCAAATCTTTACAATTCAATGTGAAAAAAATGAAGAATAAACAAATTTCATTGAAGATTAATGCTAGACTTACCTTATATTCTAGCAAAACTTGAAGATTTGGAGGTTTTATAAAAACTGGAAGGATGAAGATAAGGTTTGGGTGTGTTAGGTGGGTTTGAAGAGGGTTGGGGGTATTTTAGGAATAATTTTAGGATTTTTTTTTGTAATTACAGGTATCCTCATTCGTTTTACGATCTGAGGTTAATCCTGTTCAGACTGAATTAATTTATTAATTTTAGTATTTTCGTGTAATTTTAGGATTTTTAGGGTATGGGTAGTAAGAAGGAAGAGAGAGGCTCAAGGAATAGGGTTTTTAAGTAATCAAGGTGTGCTTAATCTTTAATAGGGTGTCAATAGATTTTCTCATTCTTTATTCACTCCCCCAGCTAAAATGATCATGGCAAGAATTAGTGAGCTGATTATCACAAGTTTAGATGATATCAAAAAATTTAGATAATTGGTCTTGCCCAAGTTTGATTTAACCTTAATATTGTTGCTGGTCTATGCACTTTAGTAAATGATCCAACTTTAATAAATGATTCATACGTAGTTTGATTTTCATAAGTTATTTGTTATGAATTCTTTATATTCAATAGAAAAATATTTTTTCTTATAAATTTAAATAACAACCCTCCATTTCCTCTTTAGTTTCAACCCTCACACTCATATAACATCCTACCAAAACCACCTTGTTTCAGCACCAAAATGAATGGCCTAAGCTCTACTAACTTCCCTTATTTTGACTCTCGAAACCAGCCTTTAAGCTATTTCTTTATGTGATCCTTTGCTGTCGATACTTAACGGAACCAGGTTGCAACAAAACGTGAGGAGGAGGATGAAGATGCTCACAGTGCAGTAGAAAGCTAAAGGAAAAGATTAAAATGGCTGGCTTTAGGTTGTTGATGGTGATGATGATGGACGGTGATGAAAATGATCTAGGTGGCCGGTAGGGAAGAGGATAATTTATCCTTATTTTATTTGTTCATTTATTTATTTATTTTAGACCCTATCTTAATATTGGTTAAATATATTCTAACTTATTTAAATTTATTTCCTACATGTTCTTAGTTTTACTAAAATTTCATACTTTTTATATTCATTATTTTAAATAAATATAATTATGTGTTTATATTCATATATATATATATATATATATATATATATATATATATGACATGAATATACACATATATATATTTATATGAACATGTATTTGACTTTATTAATTAAATTACCAATACATTTATTTCACTACAAAATAAGCCTATTGACACAAGGTGGTCTATTTCCTTAACTCTTGATAAAGTTTGACCCATCAAAGTGCGAAATTACTAAAATACCCCTATTAGCGTTTGAAGGTAGTTTCGTGTGATTCAATCTACAAGTCGAATCGAAATGAGACATCATCACACGAGGGTTCACCTATCATGTTCAATGTGCTTAAATTCACCGTTGGCTATATTCGATAGCACTTTCACTACCTATGGGCAAAATCGTAATTTTGCATAACTTTTGGTACATTTCCCAAAGCATGTACAAATGAGAAAATTCAAAGTGCGAGTACTTACCCTTGTCATAGTCTACTCCAAAAATCATCATGGTGGGGTCCGTACTTCTCCAAACCTTGGAATTCTCAGTGGGACCCATGATCCACTTGTCTCCTATCATACCAATTCACAAGAAAATCATTTACTAATTTTAAGTTTAATTACACTATGTCCAAAAATAAATTATTTATAGAGAAGAATTTAGAAATCTCACAGTTCTATTCATACCTTATTGGGTACTAGACACACCTTAAATTAATGAACTTTTTTATCACAAAAATACCTTTGTACTCAATGACTATTTCACCCTTATCTTGAACCTATGAAAACTTAGGTTTTCGAAACTCTCGGCAATACACTGTCGGGAGCAATATATGGGTCTCAACAATGGATTGCCGAGACTAGTCTATTGCTGAGAGTATTTAAAGCCAAGAGCCTTTAGAAAGTCTCAGTAGTTCACTGCTAAGACCCTTTAGACCAAAAAAATATATAATTTTATTTTTTATTTAGTAATTATTTTCTTTAAAAAATAAAATTAAAAAATAAATAACTTTTTTTGTGGCTCATAGCAGTTGGGTGCCACGAGCCCTTCAAGGCTCACGGCTATTTCATGCCATGAGCATTTGCTGCATCCTGAAAACTCCAAATGAAATTCATCCAAAAATAACTTAAATCTTTACAATATCAACGCAAAAAAAATGAAGAATAAACAAATTTCATTGAAGATTAATGCTAGACTTACCTTATATTCTTGCAAAACTTAAAGATTTGAAGGTTTTATATAAATTTCGAAGGATGAAGATGAGGTTTGGGTGTGTTGGGTGGGTTTGAAGAGGGTTCGGGGTATTTTAGGAATAATTTTATGATTTTTTTGTGTAATTACAAGTATCCTCATCCGTTTTACGGCCTGATATTAATCCTATTTGGACTGAATTAATTTATTAATTTTAGTATTTTGGTGTAATTTTAAGATTTTTCATATGTGGGAAGTAAGAATGAAGAGAGAGGTTCGGAGAATAGGGTTTTTAAGTATTTAGGGTGTGCTTAGTCTTTAATAGGGTGTCAATAGATTTACTCATTCTTTATTCACTCCCGCAGCTAGAATGTAACATCCCAAAACCACTATACGACAGAATATTCACTTGTAAACTACACTTATTTACCGGTTGGGCTGTCTGTGGTGCTTAACAATTTTTACTACATTATGAATTAATAAAGTATCTTCCTTAAATGAGTATATACATTCCCTTCGTAGTTAAAGTAGTACTGTACAACTTTGCTGAATATATAAAAGAATATAACATACCTTCGATATCAAATCTCTGGAAGGTAAGTCTCTTAGTTCAAATCAGTTATCTGTGGAGTGGAAAATAAGGAGTGAGCGACAATGTGCTCAGTAAAGAAGGTGTATGCTGCTTTAAAAAAATAAAAGCTAAAATCTCAAAAAAACATTTAATCATCCTAACGATCACACTCATTAGGAAATAATAAACACAGTTAACATAACAACAGGATTCACCAGATCATTTCATAAATCTTTTAATTGAGACTAGGCAATAATTCAAATCATGCAAAGAACACAAGTCATCCGCTTTTGGGGTGCACCCGTAGGCCATCGCCCCTCACGGCTATCTCATCTAGATGTATGGCCATAATCTATAGGTGGTCCTCGGGTCCACTTGCCAAGTGACCTCGAGACCGCTGAAGACTTGGCAGGTCCATCAGCCCTGTGACGCCCCAGGGTGCACTCGCTGGTCTATTTGACCCGAGCCATCGCCCTAGTTAGGTCACGCAAAGTACATGAGTGATAATGCATGAACTCATGGCCTAATGTCTCAAAATCAAGTTATCATTCCATAAAATGATTTAGTTTCCAAAAGGGTTTATAACAAGTAAAACAACCCTCCATTTTCAACATTTTCTATGAAAGAAAGGCAGGTTGGGAGCCGGTTCGCCCACGGCTAGTTCGCCCAGGGTCAGCTCGCCCATTAGCCAATTCGCCCAAGGGACTACTCGCCCGAAAATTTGATATTTTCTATTTTCAAAATAATTAAAATACTTCATTTTTCATTTACGAAATTACATTTAAAAATCGTTCGCCAGAGCCTACTCGCCCTCAGTAGCTCGCCCTGACTACTCGACAAGACGGCGAATAATAGTCGCCCGCCTCAGAGTTTTCAAAACACAAGTATGGCTGGCTGATAACAGTTCGCCCGCCTTTAACTTTAAAACAAGGGTCATTCGCCCAAACACTTTAAAAGGGTTCGCCCGACTATGGCTTACCGGATTTCTCTTTAAAACAAAGCACTCGCCCAAATCTCAAACCGAGAGCTCGCCATTGGCTCGCCCGAGTTTCTGTCTAGCACAAAACTACTCGCCCGCCTTAGTCAATTCGACCAACCAAAGAACTTATGGCGGCTTGTAGCTCGCCCGAAACCAAAACAAATTATCAAACTATGCATGTCAGAAAATAAAACAAATTCCGATATTTTCTTAACGTTTTTACTCCACAGGACATGCATTTGCATCACATACAACTTCCTTACCTCGTCTGACACGGCTTAGCTTCTCGCCCGCCTTGCTAAATTCCCGTCTGCAAAGCATTATTCACATTATTAATATTTTCCAAAAAGACTTATATTTTTCCTAAAAAATATGGCACTTTGGCGAACTCAGTTCGCCATTCGCCCGTCATAGCTCGCTTTCCATTAGCGGCTTATTCGTTGGAGTTCGCCCCCGTAATGGAATACGTTGGCGACTTCTATTTCTCCTACTCGCCCTACTGGCTATCATCAACTTTACATGGGCGACTACTGTTATCGCCGTTCTCGCACACTGGCGATCACGGGTCCTCGCCCGCCGGGACCACATACTGGCGAACTCATATACGCTTTCTCCTAACCTCGCCCCATCCTTTGGGCGAGTACTAACCCATTTCGACTAGTAATTTTCTACTCGCCCGTCGTGTTTCCTTACTCATTCTGGGTTATTTTTCCATCTATTTTCTTATATTGTTCAACAATATTCAATTACAACCAGGCTATGTCTTTAATTAAATATCAAGAGAACTATAAAAGCTATGAAACTCACCTTTACTGAGCTGCTCTTCCAACAACAGGATGCTTTCTTGCCTTTCTTAGCTTTTCTTCTCTTGTTCCTTAGCTCTTCAACGGGGAAGAAAGGTTTAACTGATAAAAGGATAAAACTCTATGACTATGAAAGGAACGGAAGAACAAGGTGATCTTTGTAGCAAACAGAATGGGCGAGAAGGATTCTGGAGAGAATGGAGTTTTCATTTCAATCCACTTCTTCCTCTTAAAGCCTCTTATATAGCCGTTCCGTTTCACTTAAGTTCAACACCTGTTTCCTTATCCTGTTTTCCTCATCATTTCATGTATTAAATTCTGTGGAAAAACTGCAGCTAGTGGACTACGGTAAGAAGAAAATTCCCTGCAATGTGTTGAAAATTTTGTTTCTTTTTCCTCTTCTTCTCCTAGTCCACGCCTCTGCCAGTCACTCTTATTGGCTTGCTCCTCTTGCTATTAAATGCTAAATCTCTTTGTCAAATAAAGCAACCGGCGAGAGTCCTCAGCGCCCCTTTCCTGGACTTTTCTATTTCTTTTCTGCACTTTCTCTTCGCCCTGTCTCCTCCAGCCAACGTTGATTGGCTAACTCCCCATCCTTTTCCTTGTTTTGTCTTCTAGCCCTTAATTCTTTTGTCCTTCTTCTTCTTTTCTCCACGCCAATGTTAGTCATATTGCATAATTTTATCTCATATCAATTAATGCTTTCACACCTTTTATCCAAATTAATTCCAACAATTTCTTGTTACTCTTTAATATTTGTTTCTCTTTCTTTATACACTACACTATAAATCATCTCTTAGATTGAAAAGTGAAACTCACATTTGATTTAATTTCACAAAATTTTTATTTCCACTATCAATAATGTACACATATGGTATTCAGTATAATAAAATTCAGATTTTACATTTCTCCCCACCTTAAGAAATTTGGTCCTCCAAATTTAACTTAGACCTGTCACTGAAAGAGCTCTGGATGCCTCTCATGCATAAGGCTCTCTAACTCCCAAGTAGCCTCCTCCTCGTTATGATACTGCCAGAGCACTTTGACCAACGAAATCGTCTTAGATCGCAATACCTTATCTTTCCTATCCAGAATCCGCACCGGTTTCTCAACGTAACTCATGTCCTCTCTGATCTCCAATGGCTCGTGTCGAATCACGTGAGAAGGATCTGGATTGTACTTTCTTAACATCGAGACATGGAATACGTTATGCACTCCTGACAACTCTGGTGGTAGTGCTAACCGATATGCCACATCTCCTACGCGATCTAAGATCTCATAAGGCCCAATGTATCGAGGACTCAACTTTCCTCTCTTCCCGAATCTCATTATACCTTTGGACGGTGAAACCTTTAAAAACACATAATCACCCGCTATAAACTCCAATGGTCGGCGTCTAGTATCTGCATAACTCTTCTGCCGACTCTGAGCCGTTCGGAGCCTCTCACAAATTATCCGTACATCACGAGAAGCCTGCTCGACCAAATCGGGAGCTAACAGTTTACGGTCTCCAACTTCTTCCCAAGCTATCGGAGATCTGCATCGTCTGCCATACAAGGCCTCATATGGTGCCATGCCGATACTCGTATGAAAACTATTATTATAAGCAAACTCTGCCAGGGTAAGTGATCGTCCCATGAGCCTCTAAAATCCAATGCACACGCTCTCAACATATCCTCGAGCGTCTGTATCGTACGCTCGGACTGCCCATCAGTCTGTGGATGAAAAGCGGTGCTAAAACTCAACTGGGATCCCATAGCCTCCTGAAATCTCTCCCAAAAATGAGAGGTGAAGCGAGAGTCCCTATCAGAGGTGATACTCACTGGAACACCATGTAACCTCACTATCTCCCTGACATACAACTCGCCAAGGCACTAACTGAATCTGTAGATCTCATGGCTAAGAAATGAGCAGACTTAGTCAATCTGTCGACTATTACCCAAATAGCATCATACCCCTTCCGGGTCCGTGGTAATCCCATAATAAAATCCATAGTTACGTGCTCCCATTTCCATGTAGGAATCGATAACGGTCGAAGCATACCTGCCGGCTTCTGATGCTCAATCTTAATCTGCTGACATGTTAGACATCTAGTAACAAAATCTGCGATGTCCTTTTTCATCTTAGGCCACCAGTACACTTTTCGGAGATTCTGGTACATCTTAGTACTACCCGGATGTAACGTGTATCTAGAGGTATGGGCCTCTGATAAAATCAAATCTCTAAGCTGCTGATCACCGGGAACACATATCCGACCTCTAAACCTCATTATCTCATCGGTGCCAATCTCAAAATCCAACTCATCTCCCATTTGAATCTGGTTGGCCACCCCAATATAATAATCATCACTCCTCTGAGCTTCCTTAATTCGATCCATCAAATCCGGCTCGATACGAAAACTAGCTGTAAACCCATACTGGTCAGAAGAAACAACTGTCAAACTGAGGTTAGAGAACTGCTCAATCAACTCATGTTCCCTGATCATCATGTACGATACCATGCCAACGTGCTTACGGCTCAGTGCATCAGCTACTACATTAGCTTTACCTGGGTGATACAGAATCTCACAATCATAGTCCTTTAATAGTTCCATCCACCGTCGCTGTCTCAAATTCAACTCTTTCTGTGAGAATATATACTTCAGACTCTTATGGTCTGTATATATCTGAAATTTCTCTCCGTACAAATAATGTCGCCATATCTTCAGTGCAAACACCACTGCGGCTAGCTCCAAGTCATGTGTCGGGTAATTCTTCTCATGATCCTTCAACTGTCGAGAACCATAGGCTATAACCCGACCATGCTGCATGAGCACACACCCTAAACCTTGAGCGGATGCATCAGTATACACCATAAATCCACCTGATCCGCTAGGAAGGGCTAATACAGGGGCACTAGTCAATCTCTTCTTAAGTTCACCAAAACTACGCTCACACGCATCATTCCACTCAAACTTTACATCCTTACGTGTGAGTCGTGTCAATGGAGCAGCAAGTCTAGAAAATCCCTCCACAAACCTGCGATAATATCCGGCAAGACCTAAGAAACTCCGTATCTCGGTAACCGTGTTAGGCCTCTCCCACTGAACAATGGCCTCTATCTTGGACGGATCAACTGATACCCCGTCTCTCGACACTACATGTCCGAGAAATATAATGTGGTCAAGCCAGAACTCGCACTTACTAAGCTTAGCATATAACTTTCGCTCTCTGAGGGTCTGTAGAACAATCTGCAAATGCTGCTCATGCTCCTCTGAAGTCTTAGAGTAAATCAGTATGTCATCAATAAATACTATGACAAACTTATCCAAAAATGAATGAAATACCTCATTCATCAAACTCATAAAAGCTGCAGGGGCATTTGTCAGTCCAAATGGCATCACTAAGAACTCATAGTGGCCATAGCGAGTTCGAAAAGCTGTCTTATGCACATCCGACTCCTTAATCTTCAACTGGTGATAGCCTGATCGAAGGTCTATCTTGGAAAACACCTGCGCACCCCTAGCTGATGATCAAACAAATCGTCAATCCGAGGTAGTGGATACTTATTCTTAACGGTAGCCCGATTCAACATCCGATAATCAATACACAACCGAAGGCTACCATCCTTCTTCCGAACAAATAAGACTGGAGCTCCCCACGGTGACACACTAGGACGTATAAATCCCTTATCTAATAACTCTTGGAGCTGCTTCTTGAGCTCATTCAACTCTGTCAGTGCCATCCTATATGGGGGTCTAGAAATCGGCTCCGTACCGGGTACCAACTCAATCATAAACTCCGTCTCTCGATCCGGTGGTAACCCTGGTAAATCCTCTGGAAATACATCCGAGAAGTCCTTAACCACAGGAATCTCTTGTATCTTTGGATGCTTCCTCTCAACATCCTCCACACTAGCAATATATCCTTCATAAACATTCATACACAACCACAATTTCAGTACACATGTCATTTCACAACATAAATTCTCATACTTTTATTAATTTACAATAACTTTACAATGTACTTTTCGGGATAAGAGAAGGTAATAAACTTAGTATTACAGTCCAAACTAACATGATTTGCAGCCAACCAATCCATTCCTAAAATGATATCAAAATCATATATATCCAACAAAATTAGGTTAGCTGTCACAACCTTCTCTCCTATAGTCAATTTACAACCCCTATATATAACATCTGTCATCCGGAAATCATTAAAAGGAGTTTTCACTCGCAATGTATATTCTAACAACTCCGGCTCTACTGGGGTCCTGTTGGCATATGCAGGCGATAAGAATGAGTGGGTAGAACCCGGGTCAATTAAGGCAATTACGGGAATATCAAAAAGATAAATTTTACCTTTAATCACATCGATAGAGGCGTCGGCAGTCTCCTGATCCAATGCGTACACCCGACCCTGAGTCACAACTTTTTTACCCTTTTCTGCGGCTGTCGCCCGCCTTGGTTGTGAGGGTGTCGCTTTCTCGGGTGCATTCTGAGCTGCCGGGGCCGCTATCTGAGGTACTGCAGGAGGTATAGTAGAAGCAGTCGACTCTCTACGCATCGGGCAATCCTTAATAAAATGCCCCGTCTGTCCACATCTAAAACATACTCCAGTCATTACAGGACAAGGGCGCGATCCATGCGATCTTCCACAATGTCTACATAAGGGCGCAACACTCCTCTGAGTGGTAGTGGGGCCACTAGCAGGAGTAGAAACTGCTGGTCTATCAATTTTGCCCTCTGAAATCTGTATGCCCGAAGATCTGGTCTTCTTAAACTGCTCTCTACCTGGTCTATCCTCCATAAACCTCTTAGCTTTTCCTTTTCCTCTGCCTTTACTCTTGCTACTGTAATCGGGCTGGAACTGCTCATAGTCCCTCTCACATAGCTGAGCCCGTTGAACTATCTCATCATAAGTCTGTATAACAAATGGGGCTAGCTTTACTCTGATGGATGGCCTCAAACCCGCTTTAAATCTCGAAATCTTATACCGGACATTTGTACTGGTCTGTGGATCAAAACGGCTCAAGGTAGTAAATTTAGCCTCATACTCATTCACCGACATACTACCCTGTACTAAATCCATAAATTCCTGCTGTAATTTATCTTGAGCAGTGTCAGGAATATATTGCCTTCTAAAAGCTTCCACAAACATATCCCATGACAGATCCTGATGCTGAGCAAATAATACCGTCTGGGTGGCCTTCCACCAATGTCTTGCATCATCTGCCAGTTGGAACACAGCTAGGCCCACTTTCTCTGTCTCTGAACATCTCATAATCTCGAGTAATCTATCAATCTCTATAACCCACTGTTCTGCCACCAATGGATCCCTAGTACCTTTAAACTTCGGTGGATCCAATTTCTTAAATGATTTCACCAATGCCACATTACAATATGACTCTGCATTTCGTGGCTGCTGAATCAGTGGCTGTGGTGGAGCTATCGGTGGCTGAGGTGCTGGTGGTGGAATAGGCTCAGGCTCAGGCACAGCTGGTGCCGGCTGTGGCGGTGCAGGTGCCTCTACTGGGGCTGCGGGAGCTGTAGCTCTCTCTCTTTCTGCCCTATCTGCGGCTCTATCCGCCTGATACATAGCCATAAAATCGCTACCAACTCTCTACTTGGTTACACGAGCATCAATGCTCTCTAACTGTAGAGGACGTGGAGGTCTTGGGGCAGGTTCCGGTGTCTGTGGTTCCGGAGTCTGTGCCGCCCTACCTCGGCCTATACCTCTCACTGAGCGCACCCTCCTCCTTCCACTCATATCTGTAGTACAGAAATCGTTTATCACTTATCATTAACACATCCATTATATATTCAGTTTATACAGTACTACAGGGGAATGTATACTATTTCACCATTTACTTTAAGCATCGTTAGACATCCGACCAACCCTGCTCTGATACCATTAAATCTGTAACATCCCAAAACCACTATACGACAGAATATTCACTTGTAAACTACACTTATTTACCGGTTGGGCTGTCTGTGGTGCTTAACAACTTTTACTACATTATGAATTAATAAAGTATCTTCCTTAAATGAGTATATACATTCCCTTCGTAGTTAAAGTAGTACTGTACAACTTTGCTGAATATATAAAAGAATATAACATACCTTCGATATCAAATCTCTGGAAGGTAAGTCTCTTAGTTCAAATCAGTTATCTGTGGAGTGGAAAATAAGGAGTGAGCGACAATGTGCTCAGTAAAGAAGGTGTATGCTGCTTTAAAAAAATATAAAAGCTAAAATCTCAAAAAACATTTAATCATCCTAACGATCACACTCATTAGGAAATAATAAACACAGTTAACATAACAACAGGATTCACCAGATCATTTCATAAATCTTTTAATTGAGACTAGGCAATAATTCAAATCATGCAAAGAACACAAGTCATCCGCTTTTGGGGTGCACCCGTAGGCCATCGCCCCTCACGGCTATCTCATCTAGATGTATGGCCATAATCTATAGGTGGTCCTCGGGTCCACTTGCCAAGTGACCTCGAGACCGCTGAAGACTTGGCAGGTCCATCAGCCCTGTGACGCCCCAGGGTGCACTCGCTGGTCTATTTGACCCGAGCCATCGCCCTAGTTAGGTCACGCAAAGTACATGAGTGATAATGCATGAACTCATGGCCTAATGTCTCAAAATCAAGTTATCATTCCATAAAATGATTTAGTTTCCAAAAGGGTTTATAACAAGTAAAACAACCCTCCATTTTCAACATTTTCTATGAAAGAAAGGCAGGTTGGGAGCCGGTTCGCCCACGGCTAGTTCGCCCAGGGTCAGCTCGCCCATTAGCCAATTCGCCCAAGGGACTACTCGCCCGAAAATTTGATATTTTCTATTTTCAAAATAATTAAAATACTTCATTTTTCATTTACGAAATTACATTTAAAAATCGTTCGCCAGAGCCTACTCGCCCTCAGTAGCTCGCCCTGACTACTCGACAAGACGGCGAATAATAGTCGCCCGCCTCAGAGTTTTCAAAACACAAGTATGGCTGGCTGATAACAGTTCGCCCGCCTTTAACTTTAAAACAAGGGTCATTCGCCCAAACACTTTAAAAGGGTTCGCCCGACTATGGCTTACCGGATTTCTCTTTAAAACAAAGCACTCGCCCAAATCTCAAACCGAGAGCTCGCCATTGGCTCGCCCGAGTTTCTGTCTAGCACAAAACTACTCGCCCGCCTTAGTCAATTCGACCAACCAAAGAACTTATGGCGGCTTGTAGCTCGCCCGAAACCAAAACAAATTATCAAACTATGCATGTCAGAAAATAAAACAAATTCCGATATTTTCTTAACGTTTTTACTCCACAGGACATGCATTTGCATCACATACAACTTCCTTACCTCGTCTGACACGGCTTAGCTTCTCGCCCGCCTTGCTAAATTCCCGTCTGCAAAGCATTATTCACATTATTAATATTTTCCAAAAAGACTTATATTTTTCCTAAAAAATATGGCACTTTGGCGAACTCAGTTCGCCATTCGCCCGTCATAGCTCGCTTTCCATTAGCGGCTTATTCGTTGGAGTTCGCCCCCGTAATGGAATACGTTGGCGACTTCTATTTCTCCTACTCGCCCTACTGGCTATCATCAACTTTACATGGGCGACTACTGTTATCGCCGTTCTCGCACACTGGCGATCACGGGTCCTCGCCCGCCGGGACCACATACTGGCGAACTCATATACGCTTTCTCCTAACCTCGCCCCATCCTTTGGGCGAGTACTAACCCATTTCGACTAGTAATTTTCTACTCGCCCGTCGTGTTTCCTTACTCATTCTGGGTTATTTTTCCATCTATTTTCTTATATTGTTCAACAATATTCAATTACAACCAGGCTATGTCTTTAATTAAATATCAAGAGAACTATAAAAGCTATGAAACTCACCTTTACTGAGCTGCTCTTCCAACAACAGGATGCTTTCTTGCCTTTCTTAGCTTTTCTTCTCTTGTTCCTTAGCTCTTCAACGGGGAAGAAAGGTTTAACTGATAAAAGGATAAAACTCTATGACTATGAAAGGAACGGAAGAACAAGGTGATCTTTGTAGCAAACAGAATGGGCGAGAAGGATTCTGGAGAGAATGGAGTTTTCATTTCAATCCACTTCTTCCTCTTAAAGCCTCTTATATAGCCGTTCCGTTTCACTTAAGTTCAACACCTGTTTCCTTATCCTGTTTTCCTCATCATTTCATGTATTAAATTCTGTGGAAAAACTGCAGCTAGTGGACTACGGTAAGAAGAAAATTCCCTGCAATGTGTTGAAAATTTTGTTTCTTTTTCCTCTTCTTCTCCTAGTCCACGCCTCTGCCAGTCACTCTTATTGGCTTGCTCCTCTTGCTATTAAATGCTAAATCTCCTTTGTCAAATAAAGCAACCGGCGAGAGTCCTCAGCGCCCCTTTCCTGGACTTTTCTATTTCCTTTTCTGCACTTTCTCTTCGCCCTGTCTCCTCCAGCCAACGTTGATTGGCTAACTCCCCATCCTTTTCCTTGTTTTGTCTTCTAGCCCTTAATTCTTTTGTCCTTCTTCTTCTTTTCTCCACGCCAATGTTAGTCATATTGCATAATTTTATCTCATATCAATTAATGCTTTCACACCTTTTATCCAAATTAATTCCAACAATTTCTTGTTACTCTTTAATATTTGTTTCTCTTTCTTTATACACTACACTATAAATCATCTCTTAGATTGAAAAGTGAAACTCACATTTGATTTAATTTCACAAAATTTTTATTTCCACTATCAATAATGTACACATATGGTATTCAGTATAATAAAATTCAGATTTTACATAGAATGATCATGGCAAGAATTAGTGGGCCGATTATAATAGGTTTAGATGATATCAAAAAATAGATAACTGGTCTTGCCCAAGTTTGATTTACCTTATTATTGTTGCTGGTCTATGCACTTTAGTAAATGATCCAACTTTAATAAATGATTCATACTTAGTTCGATTTTGATAAGTTATTTTTTATGAATTCTTTATATTCAATATAAAAAAAAATATTTTTCTCATAAATTTAAATAAAAAAAAGTAATAATAAACATTGGCTCCTGCAGCATTGCTCAGTTTGCATTCTAGTTGATTTGAATGTTAGCAGTACATGACAATTTTCGGTCACTTGTGGAATAAGGTATTCTGCCAAATTAGATCTCCCATCAAAAGGTACAATTTTAAATTGATTTAAGGTCCATTCAATGTAAAGTTTAGACTTATCAGCGGCCTATTAAAATCAGTTTGGTACTAAAATGGAGAAATGAATGCAATTAAAGCAAGTTGTGTGCGCAACCATAACCAAACAAAGCAAAAATGAGGTTATTACATCCTCTATAGTCCCATGAAATTTACCACTTTAAATAACAGTTCCATGATTTGAAAAAACAACGTAACAATTCAACTTCAATGGAGCTTGTTCTCTTCCTGTGCCTTCTTTCTCTACTGGCCTCGACAGCTGCAGGTTCAAATGTAAGTTTCCTTATTTTATATCAGACTCAAACAAAGTCATATGCACATAAACATTTGTTATATGTCAAGAAGAAAATCAATATATTCTGAGCAAAAAAAAAGAAGAATATCAATATATTACTTATGCTAGATGTAACAAGCAGGATGTAAACTGGTTAAACCATGGTGGAAATCTGCTCAACAGGAGATTTGCAGACAAGGAAACCAAGATAAGTCCTGGAACAGCTTCCAGGCTACGATTAAAATGAAAATTTAAAGCAGGCAGAGATATTTCTGCAACACCAGCAATTTTTGGTGGAACCCTTTATTTCCCTAGCTGGAATGGATATCTTTATGCTGTCAAAGCATCTGATGGAACTCTTGTTTGGAAGAAAAATTTGCAACAGCTGACTGGCCTTAATTCTACTGGAGCTATATAAAATTTCAATGCAAATATAACAGTGTCAAGAACAATCCCGGTGATCGCAGATGATTTGCTTATCTGTGCACTAGGTGGACCTGCTTATGTTATTGCAGTTAAACAATCAAATGGGCAACTTGTCTGGTCAACCCAGCTTGATAACACTCAAAAGCTGTTATCACCATGTCAGGAACTTATTACAAGGGGTCAGTCTTTTCTGCTATATATTTTCTTATGCTCCATCAAATTAACTGAAAGTTTTCTTTACATTAAAAACTAAGTTCTTATATCTTAATTGATCATGATTAAACGAAAAAAAAAAACCAATATTATCTCTTAAAAATCATAAAATTTGTAGCAATTTAAACAGAAATAAGCATCACCATTTGTCATTTGAGCACTGTATAGTTAGATTCAGTCATGTTAATAGGTAATATTGCAGACTGATTTCTTGACAGACTAGTTTACATTGTTGCATCGAACAAAAATTAACTCATATGAGAGCAACCTTTAAAATCCTGTTGGAGTTAAGTGCTATATGAGAATCACTTCTAAAATTCCAACTATTGGTGTGTGATCCTAATTTTATTTTGGCTTGAAATTAAAGGGCCATCAAATTTTAATGAGAAGTTTGTAAAACTCAAATCTTATATTGAGAAATTCTGAAGATTTATTATGATATTTATGCAGAGACTTGAGCTCATAATTATGAAACATTTTTTGTGGGACAAAATCGTAAAACTTTCAAGCCATGACCGTTAATATCCTAAATTGGGTGCGGGATCTCCACCTATTTATAGATCAAGGATATTAAAAAATTTGGTTCCCAAATTCTTCAAGCCTCTTACACTGTCAGAACAAGGTGCTTACTTTAGGCCAGAATAAAAGCCTTTAGCAAAACAAAGAACATATTTCTATGATTGATATCCGTATAGAAATGCAGGGCTATGTATTCAAGAAGGAATATCTAAATAAAGCTCTGGCCTCTGATTACAGAAATTAATATTCAATAATACGTATTACACTTATATTTCGATAATTTGATATCAGTCTCACTCACTCTAATTAACCCAGGCATTTCTATGTTGGCACATCTTCACAAGAGGAGACCTTGAGCATTGAAGAATGTTGCATCTTCCGCGGAAGCTTTGTCAAACTAAATGCCCGAACTGGCAAAATCGAGTGGAGAACCTATATGTTGCCTGATAATTTTGGCAAGCGCCGGGAGTATGCTGGAGCAGCCATTTGGGGAAGCAGTCCATCAATAGACATCCGCAGGAACCATGTCTACATTGCCACAGGGAACCTCTACTCTGCAACTAAAAATGTAAGAGACTGTCACGAGAGACAAAACAATCAAACAGATAAACCTACTCATCCGGACAAGTGCGTCGAGCCTGAAAACCTTTCTGATTCAGTATTAGCTCTTGATTTGGACACCGGAAAGATCAAGCGGTACAAGCAGTTAGGCGGCTATGATGTCTGGTTTTTTGCATGCAACAATCTGTCAATCCCCAGTTGTCCTCCTGGTCCGAACCTCGGTGCTGACTTTGGGGAAGCACCTGTAAGACCTGATTCTTCATTACTGTAGACTCTAATTTCATAAAATTGATAATGGGAATTAAATAAATAATGAATATTGATTTCAACTTGGGTAAAAAGCTCTTTAATTTAAGATGTGAATAGAGCAATTTCGGTGAAATAATGTATGGGCAAGTATATGGAGCAGCTCGCCAATGGGCGAGTAAGGGGATGATCCCCAATGGCTGAGGGCGAGTTGATTTAGTGGCGATATTGGCGAATGTGTCAGTTCGTCAAGTTGTTGGTAAGGTGATCGCCCGAGTGATGAGAGGGCTCTGATCGCCCAAATGAACCATGTGGTGATCGCCCATATAGATGGGCAAATGATGGCCTAGTTGGCAAGAAAGGCAAAAGCTACTCACCAAATCTCAATGTGATCGCCAAGAAAAGAAAATCATTTCGTAATGGCCAAATCTTAAGTTGGCGAACTGTACTTGAAATAGAATGGGCGAGCTGAGGTCTCAGGTTGAATAGGCGAACTAGAACTGGAATCAGCACGTGACCATTGCAGTAAAAAAAAATTGACTTTGTATGTCATACGGTTGAAAACAATTAATGTAGAGGATGCTAAAGTCAATAAGGGAATTAACCTTATTGGTTGAGGAATAAAAGAAAGGAGGCAAATAAGTCAAGAAACGGTACAGAAAAGATTGGTAAGCCGTTTCTTTGGCCACAGGTGTCTTCTTCCTTTAATGGGGGTTGAAAATTTATGCTAACTGTCTCCTTCATCTAATTAATGCATGAGAGACGTGAAGTAATGAAAGGAAATGGGATAAGGCCAAGTGATGAGTTCTGATTGGATTAGCATGGCTATATAAGAAGGAACCTTTGAGGAAGACCGGCTTAGCAAACTTTATCTTCTTCCCGAAAACTATGCAACGACAAGTTTATGTTGTTCCTTTCATTCCTGCCATGCTTGATTTACTAAACTTCACCTTTAAGTTGGCTAAACACATAAACCTGCTTGCAAAACCTTTCCTCCATAGTTTGATGAGCTAAAGAAATAGGCAAAGTAAGGCCAACATGAGACAGAAAGTGTTTTGTTCTGGAAGTGCAGTTGGTTAAGGCGAGCTTCCTTATCTCTACGGTTATTTTGGTATTTGATGATATAGTTCGATGTTTTACAAAGTAATACATATAGATATAGTCTTGTTTTAGTTACATCTTGTTAAGATATAAAAGAAGCTAAAACAAGATGTAAATCGAGAATGAATTATGAAAGTTACTGGAAATGGTGTAAAAAAAAAGATGATAAATGGGCGAACGTGATTATTCAATTGTTTGCCAAATAGGCGAGCAAAGAAAATAGGATACTCGCCCAAAGGATGAGGCGAGCTTAAGGAAATGCATGAAGAGGCGATACAATGTTCACCAACAACTTTGGATAAATAAGAATGATAGCCTAGATGGGCGAGGACCAATGACCGCCCAAAAAGGCTAGCATGGCGAACTCACATGAATATTCAGTGGGCGAGTAGAATTGTGGGCAATCACCCACATTTAAGCCAATAAAGGCCTGGCGAGTTGAATGTTGGGTGAGCTCCCAAATATATTAATGGCGAGTAATGGCGGGCGGGCGAGCTCCCACTTGTAAGCCATATGATGAATAGCGAGCTCGGTTGGGCGAGCTAGTGAGAGCTCTGTTAAGATATATAAGAAGCTAAAAGAAGATGTAAATCGAGAATGAATCATGAAAGTTACTGGAAATGGTGTAAAAAAAAGATGATAAATGGGCTAACGTGATTATTCAACTGTTTGCCAAATAGGCGAGCAAAGAAAATAGGATACTCGCCCAAAGGATGAGGCGAGCTTAAGGAAATGCATGAAGAGGCGATACAATGTTCGCCAACAACTTTGGATAAATAAGAATGATAGCCTAGATGGGCGAGGACCAATGACCGCCCAAAAAGGCTAGCATGGCGAACTCACATGAATATTCAGTGGGCGAGTAGAATTGTGGGCAATCACCCACATTTAAGCCAATAAAGTCCTGGAGAGTTGAATGTTGGGTGAGCTCCCAAATATATTAATGGCGAATAATGGCGGGCAGGCGAGCTCCCACTTGTAAGCCATATGATGAATGGTGAGCTCGGTTGGGCGAGCTAGTGAGAGCTCTGTTAAGATATATAAGAAGCTAAAACAAGATGTAAATCGAGAATGAATCATGAAAGTTACTGGAAATGGTGTAAAAAAAAGATGATAAATGGGCGAACGTGATTATTCAACTGTTTGCCAAATAGGCGAGCAAAGAAAATAGGATACTCGCCCAAAGGATGAGGCGAGCTTAAGGAAATGCATGAAGAGGCGATACAATGTTCGCCAACAACTTTGGATAAATAAGAATGATAGCCTAGATGGGCGAGGACCAATGACCGCCCAAAAAGGCTAGCATGGCGAACTCACATGAATATTCAGTGGGCGAGTAGAATTGTGGGCAATCACCCACATTTAAGCCAATAAAGGCCTGGCGAGTTGAATGTTGGGTGAGCTCCCAAATATATTAATGGCGAGTAATGGCAGGTGGGCGAGCTCCCACTTGTAAGCCATATGATGAATGGCGAGCTCGGTTGGGCGAGCTAGTGAGAGCTCTGTTGGGCGAACTAGTTGATTTATCTCAATCATGCCAAAGTGCTGGAAATATATAACAGGGAAAATATTAATAGAATTTATAAATTATTTGCAGCCGGGAATTTGGAATGGCTATTGGCGAGCAGGAAGCAAGGCGAAGCAAGGCTTCGTAATATCAGGTAAGGAGATGTGTGTGAAGTAAAATGCATGTCCTGTGGAGTAAATATTATGAAAATATTGATAAATGTTTTGTTTTATGACATGCATTATTTGATAAAGTGTTTTGATCTAGGGCGAGCCCTATGTTATTTATTGGGCGAACTGGTAAAGGGCGGGCGAACGAACCCTTTTATGTTGTGATTGGGGCGAGCAACCCTTGATTTATCAAAACTCGAGCGAGCCAATGGATGGCGAACCCTTTTATAATATCTTGGGCGAGTGACCCTTTGTTAATGTATTGGGGCAGGCGACCCCTTTGTTAAAAGTGTAATGGGCGAGTCGGACTGACGAGCTGACCATGGCGAACAGGTTCACTTTTCCAAATTTTCTCAACGAAAAATGAACTAATTTTTATATCTTTGAAAATATAAAATATGTTTTTAATGTAATGTGCGAGTTGACCTCAATGGGCGTGTGACTAGGGAAGTGTCGCATTTGGGCGAACTGACCATGGCAATGCCAGAAAGGGCGAATTGGTTATGGGCGAGCCACAGTAGGCGAGCCAATTTTACTTATTTTTAAAAGCAAAAGTGGGCGGGCGAACACTAGTTCACCGCTATGGGCGAGTTGCCATGGGCGAGCTGACCATGGGCGACCAGGTTTTAAATGTTGAGATTTCGGCTGTTTTCAAGGTGTTTTGTAAACAGAAAGCCTAAACCTTTTTGGAAATCAAATCATGTTGAGAAAATGATAATATGGATTGAGATAATTCCATAAAGGTTTTTCATGAGATATAAAAGTGATTTTTGAGACTTTAAGCCTTGAGTTCATGCATTATTATTCATGTAGTTGCGTGACCCACCTGGGGTGATGGCTCGGGTCGATGGACCAACGGGTGCACCTCAGGGCATCACAGGGTTGATGGACCCGCCAAGTCATCAGTGGTCTCGAGGTCACTTGACAAGTGGACCCGAGAACCACCTATAGATTATGGCCATAGATCTAGCTGAGATAGCCGTGAGGGGAGATGGCATACGGGTGCACCCCAAAAGCGGACTTGTGTTCTTGGGGGAACAATGAGAGCATGATTTGTTTATTGCCTAGTCTCAACTTATTGATTTCTATTTACTGAAAGGATCTATTGAATCCTGTTTACTACTGAACTAATGATTTTGAATGGTGTATTGAGAGGGTTGTTTACTATATCCACTGTTTTCCTATTTGATATGATTTTAGGAAGAACAAATACTTGTGGTATATAGTTTTGCTTTAATTAAAGCAGCATACGTTTCCTTTACTGAGCGCGTAGTTCGCTCACCCCTTTGTTTTAACTCCACAGATAAAAGACACGGAGTTAGAGAATTAGCTCCCAGATAGATATAGCTAAATATAAAGCACTAAGGCGAATTATGTTAAACGTGACAGGTACAGTCTTTTCTCTTTTACATTTCGGATATAAGTATATAGTATTACTTTAGAGAAATAAAGATAATAGGGGATGTCAGATGTAAAGAATAATGAAAATAATTTCATATTCCGTAAATAAATGTTTATCATTTATTACTGTCACTGTTGAATGTTAACGGCATCGCAGACAGTACAACCGGTAAAATTGTATATAAATACGAGAAAAATATTGTAACGGGCTGTTACAGATTTAATGGTATCAGAGCTATGATTGGTCTGATGTCTGTTGATGCCTTTAGCACTAAAAGTGTTGAGAAAGGTTAACATCCCCTGTAGTACTGTATAGTCTGAATGTATATAGGAGTCAAGTGAATGTAAATTGAGATATGTGTTTAAATGTGATGAAAGTTGGTGAATTAAGGGTTACAAATAGAGAGAATTAAAGGAAAATTTACGAACATACCCATATATTGAAATGCTTTATCTGAGTCATAAATGACTAAATTGATTTAAATTAGATTGATGATGAAATAGTATGAGTATGTGATGGTGTAAAAAGGGCATATTACATGTTTGATGATCCCTACTGTAAGCCCATTGATATTTTAATGAGTAAGGCGACCCGGAGTATATGCTATGAGAGGTCGCGAGATAGTTGGCCTTGTTGTGGATTTAAGGGTCTGAATTAAAGTGAAGATATGAGATTATTGAATATTATGAAAAATAATATACTTATAGAGTGTGAACCAAAAGATGAATTGTGTGAGAAATGATGTAAAATCGATGATAATACTGGTTCTATATACTCCTTATGTTTTAGGAGAATAAATATTAGTAGTAACTTGACATTTGAGGAAGTCAAGTGTTCGAGTCATTGCAGATGTGAAAGAAAACCTTGAGGTGGGCGAACTCGAGCATGGTTGGAAGGACCAGGGCATCGAGGTGTTAGCCAAGGATGACAGTATGGATGAGTAGCGTTGTCACAGCAATCGTTGTTGATGGGCCCAAAAACGGGGATTGCCATGGCCGGTTGGGCTGGTTCGTTACGATATCCATAGAACCGAAATATTATGAAATACATGTGAAATGACTTGAAAATTGATATAACTGGTGAAAACAAAAATTATATCGTTTTGAAGAACAACGGGATTAGTACTCTCTACAGTTGCTTCTAGGTTCCGAAACAAATATGGTATTCTAAAATACCTATCATATTCTATCTGGATCCCTAGCTGACTGTAGTATCCTTCCTATTTGTGTGCCTAGAGCCAACTAGGATGATTTTAAAGAAAATAAATATGTATATTGAAATAAGCAATATAGTTGAATAATGCTACAAACTTCTAGGAATGGAAAACCCTACTGTTAAGTCAGTGAACATGAGTTCTAATTGAACTATATACAGTAGAGACGTGAGGTCTCGAATGATTAAGTGGACATTGAAGTTGTATGAGTAAAGGATCTCACTACTTAAGTGAGATTAAAGTGTCGTGATTGAGGTATAAAATTTATGAGGGTTACCCGTATGGCATAAATGAATTGTTGAAGAGTTTGTGGAATTCGCTACCTTACTGATGTGACATATACATGGGAGAAAGTGAAAGTGAATGGGTATGTATAAATAAAGTATTCGAAATGGTTACGGGATTGTAACCGTAAAGTACTATATTAAGTGGAAAACAACTGTGGTGATGAATGTAAAAGAATGAAATTGTCTTAAAAGACAAGTCATATGATGACTAGGGAACACAAGTTGTGAAGTAGTTCCCAAGTATATGAATAAATGTGACTTTGTTTGATCATCATGTGGTTATGGCTGGAATTAATAACACGCCAGATTTGGACAGATTAAGTTTGTTATACTCAGAGGAGCAAATACAAGAAGTATTGCTAATTCTGAAAAAGGATATACATATGTGTATATATGTACATATTAGAACTGTGAAATTGTTTAAGTAAAGTGGTGATGAAATCTGAATGATAATAAAGTAAATTTCAGAAATTGATGTGAGCAAATTATACTCTTAAATATATTCTCCAAGTAGTGACATTGCATGTACTAGGAGAATAAGATATAAAATGATAATTCGATCTGAAAAGAAGTTATCGAGGAAAATGATGACTTGAGACGTAATCGATGGTTAGTATTAAGGTCTACAAAAGAATGGCAGTCATAGTCTAACCATGAGATAATCGTTGTGGGATGGTAGAGAATTCGAAAGAACCATAAGGTTATAGAAGTGATTATGGATTGAGTAACCAAATTAATTCACTTCATCATCATGTTTTGGGATGTATTGAGTGCCTTAATCGATATATATTGGTGAAATAGTGAGAATGTATGTGAAGTTCCAGTAAGTGGGTACATGTGATAGGGATCCCTGATTGGCCTTATGCTTTGAGAGAATAGCAAGAGGCTTCGGGATTCCAAGTTTTACTGTCAGCACCGCCTCTGATTGATATAGATATCCGAGCGCATTGTGTGGACGTTTCGGGATATATTGAGAGCGAGCGCGTTGTATTTAAGAGACTACTGGGACAATTACATACGATTGATTAAAACTATCTAAATGATAGTCACCAAATTATTATCGACTTAGCTCCGAATGAGATGATAAGTGATAAGTAGTATGAATAAGTTACTGTGTAAAAGAAGTGAAAATTTGCTAACTTCCAAGGATGATAAAAGATTTCAGGGAGTATAAAATGGTTGTGAGAGAAGAAGCCCAAGTTCTTCAGGATCCTTGAATAAAATCCGAGATGGCGACCCACGAGTGGGGCGATCGCCTAATAGCAGATAATATGTTGTGAGATGTGGGCGAACTATGTAGTCGCTGACTCACTTGAAAGAGTAAACTTGGGGCGTGAGAGAGCGCCAAAGAAATGACTGTTAATGACCTGAAGAGATGGGCAGTACCATTAAAGCCAATATGGAGTATAAAGAGATACTCGTGGTCTCAACTTAGAGACGAGATTAACTAGAAGTTGAAATGTGATAAGGAAGAAAAATACCTATATTATAGGTACTTCCTAAAGTAAATGGAAATAATTGAATTAACCACAAAAGGGTATGTTGCTATCTGGATAGTTGTGGATATATTGATTATGGAATTTATTGAGCTAATTAGTGCCTTGGCCGAGTTATATGTCAGGGAAATGGTGAGGATACACAGTATTCCAATGAGCATTACATTTGATAAGGAGTCCCGCTTCGTATCTCAATGCCGAGAGAGATTACAGGAAGCTATGAGATCCCGATTGAGTTTTGCACCGCAGTTCATCCGCAGATTGAGAGACAGTCCGAGCGTATGATATGAACGCTCGAGGATATGCTGTGAGTGTGTGCAGTTGATTTTATAGGTTCCTGGGATAATCCTCTACCCTGGCAAAGATTTGTTTATGATAATGGCCAAAGGAGAGTATAGGCCTAACACCTTAAAAGGTTTATTTAGCAGACAATATAATTCACGATAGCATGAGAAGATCGGAGATCGAGAGTCATTTTCGACTTGGTTGAACAGACTTCTTGAGATATACAAAAGATTATGTATATTGAAGTCTTACCAGTTAGAGGCATAATTAGATGGAAATTGAGTCCTCGACGTATTGGATTATTGAAGATTTTAGATCGTGTGGGAAATGTGCACTACCCCAAAGTTGTCAGAAGTGCATAACGTATCACATGTCTCGAGGATTGAGAAAATGTTATCCAAATCCTTCTCACGTAATTCCACATGAGTCCTTAGAAGATCAGAGAGGACATGAATTATGTTGAAAAACCGGTACGAATTCTGGATAGGAAGGATTAAGTGTAGTAATAAAGTGATTGTGATCTAAGATTAATCCTTTGATTGGAATCCTCTAGCAATGAGAGGCTACTAGAGAGTAGATAGCCTTATAAGTGAGAAGTATCCAGAGCTATTACAGTGATAGGTCCATATAAAATTTGGAGGACCAAATTTCTTAAGGTGGAGAGAAAATGTAAGACCTGATTCTACACTACTGTAGACTCTAATTTCATAAAATTGATAATGGAAATTAAATAAATAATGAATATTGATTTCCACTTGGGTAAAAAGCTCCTTAATTTAAGATGTAAATAGAGCAATTTCGGTGAAATAATGTATGGGCAAGTATATGGAGCAGCTCGCCAATGGGTGAGTAAGGGGATGATCGCCAATGGCTGAGGGCGAGTTGATTTAGTGGCGATATTGGCGAATGGGTCAGTTCGCCAAGTTGTTGGTAAGGTGATCGCCCGAGTGATGAGAGGGCTCTATTCGCCCAAATGAACCATGTGGTGATCGCCCAATGAGTGAGTATGGCGAGTAATGTGATCGCCCATATAGAGGGGCAAATGCTACTCACCAAATCTCAATGTGATCGCCAAGAAAAGGAAATCATTTCGTAATGGCCAAATCTTAAGTTGGCGAACTGAACTTGAAATAGAATGGGCGAGTTGAGGTCTCAGGTTGAATAGACGAACTGGAACTGGAATCAGCACGTGACCATTGCAGTAAAAAAAATTGACTTTGTATGTCATACGGTTGAAAACAATTAATGGAGAGGATGCTAAAGTTAATAAGGGAATTAACCTTATTGGTTGAGGAATAAAACAAAGGGGGCATATAAGTCAAGAAACGGTACAGAAAAGATTGGTAGGCTGTTTCTTTGGCCATAGGTGTCTTCTTCCTTTAATGGGGGTTGAAAATTTATGCTAACTGTCTCTTTCATCTAATTAATGCATGAGAGACGTGAAGTAATGAAAGGAAATGGGATAAGGCCAAGTGATGAGTTCTGATTGGATTAGCATGGCTATATAAGAAGGAACCTTTGAGGAAGACCGGCTTAGCAAACTTTATCTTCTTCTCGAAAACTATGCAACGGCAAGTTTATGTTGTTCCTTCCATTCCTGCCATGCTTGATTTACTAAACTTCACCTTTAAGTTGACTAAACACATAAACCTGCTTGCAAAACCTTTCCTCCATAGTTTGATGAGCTAAAGAAATAGGCAAAGTAAGGCCAACATGAGATAGAAAGTGTTTTGTTCTGGAAGTGCAGTTGGTTAAGGCGAGCTTCCTTATCTCTACGGTTATTTTGGTATTTGATGATATAGTTCGATGTTTTACAAAGTAATAAACATAGATATAGTCTTATTTTAGTTACATCTTGTTAAGATATATAAGAAGCTAAAACAAGATGTAAATCGAGAATGAATCATGAAAGTTACGGGAAATGGTGTAAAAAAAATGATGATAAATGGGCGAACGTGATTATTCAACTGTTTGCCAAATAGGCGAGCAAAGAAAATAGGATACTCGCCTAAAGGATGAGGCGAGCTTAAGGAAATGCATGAAGAGGCGATACAATGTTCGCCAACAACTTTGGATAAATAAGAATGATAGCCTAGATGGGCGAGGACCAATGACCACCCAAAAAGGCTAGCATGGCGAACTCACATGAATATTCAGTGGGCGAGTAGAATTGTGGGCAATCACCCACATTTAAGCCAATAAAGGCCTGGCGAGTTGAATGTTGGGCGAGCTCCTAAATATATTAATGGCGAGTAATGGCGGGCGAGCTCCCACTTGTAAGCCATATGATGAATGGCGAGCTCGGTTGGGCGAGCTAGTGAGAGCTCTATTGGGCGAATTAGTTGATTTATCTCAATCATGCCAAAGTGCTGGAAATATATAAAAGGGAAAATATTAATAAAATTTATAAATTATTTGCAGCCGGGAATTTGGAATGGCTATTGGCGAGCAGGAAGCAAGGCGAAGCAAGGCTTCGTAATATCAGGTAAAGAGATGTGTGTGAAGTAAAATGCATGTCCTGCGGAGTAAATATTATGAAAATATTGATAAATGTTTTGTTTTATGACATGCATTATTTGATAAAGTGTTTTGATCTCGGGCGAGCTACAAAGCCAGCCCCTATGTTATTTATTGGGCGAACTGGTAAAGGGCGGGCGAACGAACCCTTTTATGTTGTGATTAGGGCGAGCGACCCCTGATTTATCAAAACCTGGGCGAGCCAATAAAGGACGAACCCTTTTACAATATCTTGGGCGAATGACCCTTTGTTAATGTATTGGGGCGGGCGACCCCTTTGTTAAAAGTGTCATGGGCGAGTCGAACTGGCGAGCTGACCATTGCAAATAGGTTCACTTTTCCAAATTTTCTCAACGAAAAATGAACTAATTTTTATATCTTTGAAAACATAAAATATGTTTTTAATGTAATGGGCGAGTTGACTTCAATGGGCGTGTGACTAGGGAAGTGTCGCATTTGGGCAAACTGACCATGGCAATGCCAGAGAGGGCGAATTGGTTATGGGTGAGCCACTGTGGGCAAGCCAATTTTACTTGTTTTTAAAAGCAAAAGTGGGCGGGCGAACACTAGTTCATCGCTATGGGCGAGTGGCCATGGGCGAGCTGACCATGAGCGACCAAGTTTTAAATGTTGAGATTTTCGCTGTTTTCAAGGTGTTTTGTAAACAGAAAGCCTAAACCTTTTTGGAAATCAAATCATGTTGAGAAAATAATAATATGGATTGAGATAATTCCATAAAGGTTTTTCATGAGATATAAAAGTGATTTTTGAGACTTTAGGCCATGAGTTCATGCATTATTATTCATGTAGTTGCGTGACCCACCTGGGGCGATGGCTCGGGTCATGGACCAACGGGTGCACCTCAGGGCGTCACAGGGCTGATGGACCTGCCAAGTCATCAATGGTCTCGAGGTCACTTGGCAAGTGGACCCGAGAACCACCTATAGATTATGGCCATAAATCTAGCTGAATAGCCGTGATGGGCGATGGCATACGGGTGCACCCCAAAAGCGGACTTGTGTTCTTGGGGGAACAATGAGAGCATGATTTGTTTATTGCCTAGTCTCAACTTATTGATTTCTGTTTACTGAAAGGATCTATTGAATCCTGTTTACTACTGAACTAATGATTTTGAATGGTGTATTGAGAGGGTTTGTTTACTATATCCACTGTTTTCCTATTTGATATGATTTTAGGAAGAACAAATACTTGTGGTATATAGTTTTGCTTTAATTAAAGCAGCATACGTTTCCTTTACTGAGCGCGTAGTTCGCTCACCCCTTTGTTTTAACTCCACAGATAAAAGACACGGAGTTAGAGAATTAGCTCCAAGATGGATATAGCTAAATATAAAGCACTGGGGCGAATTATGTTAAACGTGACAGGTACAGTCTCTTCTCTTTTACATTTCAGACATAAGTATACAGTACTACTTTAGAGAAATAAAGATAATAGGGGATGTTAGATGTAAAGAATAATGAAAAGAATTTCATATTCCGTAAATAAATGTTTATCATTTATTACTGTCACTGTTGAATATTAACGGCATCGCAGACAGCCCAACCGGTAAAGTTGTATATAAATACGCAAAAAATGTGATAACGGGCTGTTACAGCACCAATGATGCTAAATGCGTATGTCAATGGAACAAAGCGAGATCTTGTTGCTACTGTTCAAAAAAGTGGATTTGCTTGGGCTTTGAATCGTGACAATGGCAACATTATATGGTTAACCGTAAGATACTTATTTCGACTCTTTAGCTTAAGAAAAACATTATATTCTGCATTAAGTTTCCACGGCCATTCGGCATGTAGGAAGTAGGACCTGGTGGCCTCACTGGAGGAGGAACATGAGGAGCGGCCACTGATGAAAAGAGAGTCTACACCAACATAGCTAACTCTAATCGCAAGAATTTCACTCTGAATCCTTCCACAAAGGTCACGACTGCCGGTGGATGGGTGGCAATGGATGCTAGAAATGGTCAAGTCCTTTGGTCAACAGCCGACCCTAGCAATGGCACTGCCAATGGCCCAGTGACTGTGGCTAACGGGGTCTTATTTGGTGGTTCAACATTCAGACAAGGTCCGATATATGCAATGAATGCCAACACTGGAAAAATCTTGTGGTCATACAACACAGGGGCCTCCATATATGGTGGCTTGTCAGTTAGCAATGGATGCATTTACTTAGGCCATGGATACAAGGTTAGTGTCGGACTCCTGGATCCTGCCTTCATTGCTGGAACGTCACTCTTTGCCTTTTGTGTCTCTTGATCCTCCCAGGAAAGATAAATACCAATAACTAAGGCTTTTGTAATCATGAATAAAACTTCTATTTCTCTGTCTAGAATTTATAAACTCTTAAATCTTGATAGAGAATGACACTAAAATCAGGATTCTGTAACAGCAAGAAACCACTTTGCAATATAAATAAGGAGGATTAAGTTACACAAGTATAAAATAATTTTGTTTACACTATTTTTATAACTTTACGTAGAATTAATGTTTTTACAAATTAACTGTTAGATTTAACAATCTACTCATATCCATCATGCAAAAAATCCTATCATTTTGATTGAAAATAGCATTTTGTCAATATATATTAACCGTTAAAAAATTTTATTATTATCAAACAATAGTTAAACATTTTTTATTGATTTAAAATTTTGCATGTGTTGTTGAACAAAACAACAATGATTGATTGCTGACGAAAGAGTCTATCTCTTCTCTCCACGTGTCTCCAAAAAGATTATGCAAAATAGGAAAAGTCAGAAGGCGCAGGGGCTTTCCCTTGCAGGCGCACTTCGATGCTTAAGTCAGACAGGATCCAGGCAGGGTTTTCATAAGCAAATAGAGATTAGGGTTTAAAAATAATACCTATGACCTATTTATAGGAGTAATATGACACGTAATTACGGTTAAGACCCATAGTTTAAATGATAACCTAGTGGATCTTTCATGGCTTTTCTTAGTCCTCTTTCCTCTTGGGCTTAGACTACCATTAGGTCCAATATTCTTCAGCATGACTTATATCAAGACCCAATGACCTGTAGTAAGACTCTCATCAATTGCTTCTCACTCTTTCACAGGGTATACCCTGTGGAAGAGTATATATGTTTTTTGTTTTTTAATTAAAATCATTATAGGTCATAGACTTTTCAGGTTCTCTCACAACCCCCCTTTTTTTAGGATTATTGCAAGAGACTTTTCATCTTCACTCGGGAGCTCAACTAGTGGACTTCATCATAATTTGTAATAGGAATGTCGTCGTGCCGTTATTTCTTTTGTTAAGTGCCTTTTCAAGGCCCATGGATTCTCTGAGTCAAAGACCTATTTTATTTAGAAGGCCTTTTCTTCACTCAAGAGAACATCCTATTTGCTGGTTGAGGCATGGTAGACACTCTTATGAATCCGTAAGTCCTCTTTTAGAGCCCAAGCGTCCATTAATCCAAAGTGTTGGGTGTGCTTTTTGCAAGAGGAAGGATATCGAGCACTTCTCTACCTCTCAAGCTGAAATTCCTCATTCTCATAAAACAATTTGCTTCAAAGGAGTGGTTATAGAAAACACTTGAGCTTATACTCTTCTCGTGTTCATTATAAGGGATTCAGTTCCTCTTGATTCCTTAACCATGGGAGGAGTAAGTCTGTCGTTAGTGAATCACCAGTGATCAGTTTTGGTGAACAGTTTTGGTGAACAGGAAGAACAGGAAGTCACAAGGGCAGAATTGGGCCGAATGAATATTGAATTCCATTTGGGTGAAAAGCTCCTTAACTTAGGATGTGAATGGAGCAATTTTGTGAAATACTCTATGGGCGAGTATTACAATGGAATAGCGCGCCAATGGGCAAGCAAGGTAGAATGACTGCCAGTGGCAATGGCGAGTTTGAAGATGGCGAGCTGACTTAGTTTCCTTTATGGCGAATACGTGGGTTCGCCAAGTTGTTGGTAAGGTGATCGCCCGAATGAGGCGAGGACTTGTGATCGCCCATATGAATTGAGTGAGTTATATGATAGCAAGTTAGCGAGTAGATCAAACCTGGTGATCGCCAACAACGTAACTATGGCAGTGATTGCCAAATTTCATGGAGATCGCCTAAGGCAAGGAAGTCAGCTTGTAATCACCAAATCTTAAGTTAGAATCAAGACAAAGTGGCAATGAGCGCAGGCAAGCCTGAGAATGTTGGCGCATTGAAATTGAGTTGACGAGCTGAGGTCTCAAGATGAAGAGGCGAACTGGAATCAGCATGTGTGGACAAAATGAAAATTGATTCAAACCATTTTGCAGCCAAAATTGACTTTGTAAGTTATACGGTTGAAGACAATAAATAGAGAAAAGTTAAAGTCAATAAAGGAATTAACCCTATTGGACAAGGAATAAGACAAAGGTGCAATAAGTCAAGAAAAGAGGCTATGGACTTCACATCATTTGCTTCTTCTATACGAATTGGTTTAGACAATTAATAGCAAAGTGAAATAAGTCAAAACGTGCAGAAAATAGTTTCCATAGCCGTTCCTTTTTACTGCAATTTTCTTCGGTTTTAATGCATGATAAGACGTGAAATAATGAAAAGAAGCAGAATACGGGATAGGTGGTAGATTTGGATTGGATTGGCAGGGCTATATAAGAAGAAACACTTCAGAAAAACCGATTTAGCAATATTCCACCCTCTTCACGAAAACTATGCAACTGCAAGTTTATGTTCTGATTTCTTCCATTTCTACCATGCTTGATTTACTAAACTTCCTCCTTAAGTTGGCTAAATAAGAAAATATACTTGCAAAACCTTTCCTCCATCGTTGATGAGCTAAATGAATAAGCAAAGTAAGGCCAACAGTGATCTGTCTTGGAAGTGCAGTTGGTTAAGGTGAGTTTCCTATTTCTATTGTATTTAATGGTAGATTTCTATGTTTTACAAAGTAATAAACATAGATGCAGCCTTGTTTTTAGTTAAATCCTTAGAGAATATGAAAACTAGAAACAAGATGTGGTCTTGGAAATAAACAAAAATAAGGAAAATATTGGAAAAGTGACGAGAATGGCGACTTTTGTGATCGGCCATGTTGAATTTTAGTGATCGCCAATGAGGCGAGTAGGAAATAAAGAACTCGCCAAGTTAAAAGCTTTGATTCAGATGGGCGAGGTCGCTCAATGCTTGTTCAATTCATGGGCGAGCCCATTTCTGAATAGAAAGACGTGTTAGGCGAACTCACATGCATAGGCATTGGGCGAGTTGAATTGTGGGCGAACTCCCACATTTAAGCCAATGTAGGCATGATGTATTGATTGTGGGCGAGCTCCCACTAATTAGCCAATATACGAATGACGAGAATGTAAGGCGAGCTCAACAATTAAGGGCGAACTAAATCACATGGAGTGGTAAGTGGCGAGGTCGCCACATGTTAGTTAAGTCATAGGCGAGCTCTCTTGTGTAAGCCAACTTGGCGAAAAGATTTGTGGGCGAGCTCCCTTATGTAAGCTAACTTGGCGAGATGAGTTGTGGGCAATCTTCCACGTGTAAGCCATTTAATGAATGTCGAGCTCTTTTGGGCGAGCTACTAAGAGCTCTGTTGGGCGAGCTGATTGATTTATCTCAAGTCTCTCCCAAGTGATGGAAAGATATATAAAGAAAATATTAATAGAATTTATAAATTATTTTGCAGCCCATAATTATGGACTCGGTAGATGCGATCAGAAGGCGAGCAGGAAGCAAGGCTTCGTTGAACCAGGTAAGGGAGATGTGTGTGAAGTGAATGCATGTCCTGTGGAGTAAATATTTTGAAAATATTAAAAAATATTTTTGGTTTATGACATGCATTAGTTTAATAATTGTTTTGATTTGGGCGAGCTACAAATCCGACCCCTATGTTATTTTGGGCAAACTGATAAAGGGCGGGCGAGCCAAACGTTTTAATGTTTTGGGCGATCCCTTTTATAATGTATTAGGGCGGGCGACCCCTTGGTTCAGAAAGTTATGGGCGAGCCACTGAGGACGAGCCAGTTTTATTTGTTTTTAAAAGCAATGGTTAGCGGGCGAATACTTGTTCACCCCACTTTCGAGTTGACCATGGGCGAGCCATGATGGGCGAGCTAACCATGGCGAACAGGTTTCAATTTGCATTTTCTCAACGAAAAATGAGCTAATTTTAATATCTTTGAAACTAGAAAATATGAAACCTTTTCGGGGGCGAGTTGAAGATGGGCGAGTGACCATGGGTGAGCTGACCATGGCGAACTGAGTTACTTGGTATTTTTCTTATACGAAAAATGGGCTGTTTTAATTTCCATTTGTAAACAGAAAGCCTAAAACCTTGTGGAAATCAAATCATTTTGAGAAAATGATAATGTAGGTGAAATAATTCCATAAAGGTTTTCATGAAATATAAAAGTGATTTTGAGACTTTAGGCCCTGAGTTCATGCATTATTATTCATGTAATTGCGTGACTCACCTGGGGCGGTGGCTCGGGTCGATAAACCAACGGGTGCACCTCAGGGCGTCACAAGGCTTATGGACCCGCCAAGTCATCAGCGGTCTCGAGGTCACTTGGCAAGTGGACCCGAGGACCACCTATAGATTATGGCCATAGATCTAGCTGAGATAACCGTGAGGAGCGGTGGCCTACAGGTGCACCCCAAAAGCAGACGACTTGTGTTCCTGGGGGAACAATGAGAGCATGATTTAGTTGTTGCCTAGTCTCAACTTGCTGAATTCTATTTACTGAGAGGATTTATTGAATCCTATTTACTGTTTATTTCATTTTATTGTAAACTGTGGAGCCAATGATTTGAAAGGTGAATTGAGAGTACTGTTTACTATATCCACTGTTTCCTATTTGATATGATTTTAGGAAAATTAAATATTTAGTGGTATATAGTTTTGGCTTTATAAAGCAGCATATGTCTTCTTTACTGAGCGCGTAGTTCGCTCACCCCTTCGTTTTAACTCCACAGATAAAAGACACTGAGTTAAAGAGTTAGCTCCCAGATGGATATAGCTACATATAAAGCGCTGAGGCAAATTATGTTAAACATGACAAGTACAGTCTCTTCTCTTTTACATTTCAGACATAAGTATACTGTACTACTTTAGTGAAACAAAGATCATAAGGGATGTCAAATGTAAGGAATAATGAAAAGAATTTCATATTTCGTAATTGTTAAATAAATGATTATCATTACTGTTGAATGTTAATGGCATCGCAGACAACCCAACAGGAAAGGTTGTATAGAAATACATGAAAAATGTGCTAACGGGCAGTTACACGCACATTTTTCGTTTAGGGACTTTTGATTTGCCCGTCTCGCACCTTCTGTGCTTAAGGACTTTTGATTTGCCCGTCTCATACCTTCTATGCTTAAGGACTTTTGATTCTTCTATTCCTATAACATGTCTATCATAAATGGAAGATTATCATAGTATAAATAAAGATATGAATAACTAGCCTTCCATTTCATAACATGTAATATTTCTAATCAAATGGAACAAGAAACAAAATAATTGCAATAAATGTTAAAACAAAAATATCATGTGCTTACCGCTAGTACGGTTTCAAGTGATTAGTGTTCCAAGTCTCTGGAACCTTCTTGCAATGTAAGGCCTTCAAAGGACAAGTGCTTGGTCCGATCACCTTTCTAATCTTGTAAGGTCTTTCCCAATTCGCTCGAGTTGGCTAGGAGCGAAGGCTTATCAACCCAAGGTGATCAAAAGTATGACATCATTGCTCGAGCTCTGTCTTGAATCCTGCGTACCTGCCACCGAGGGGTACCCTACTGCAGCCTCGCACCCTGCCGCAGCCTTGCACCCTACCGCAACCTTGCAACCTGCTGCATGATTGTCGTGCACCTACCAAATGCTTGCCGCACGCCTGACGTGTTTTTAACCTTGCCGTACACCTGACGCATTTTTAACCTTGCCGTACACCTGACGCGTTTTTAACCATGTCCCACGCCTGCCGCAAGCCTGTCACCCATTGCACCCTACTATGTGCCTACTATACGTTGCATCCTACCGCATGCTTGACGTGCGTTACACCCTGCCGCACACCGACCACATGTCTGTCGCACATATCGCTCGCTGAGGTACCCTGCCGCATGTCGTCCACATGCTTGCCGTGCCTATTGCTCGCTGAGGCACCCTGCCGTAGGTTTATCGAGCGTTGTACTCTATCGCATGCCTACTATGTACCTGTCGAGGCCTACTAGGTCGTTGCATCCTGCCGCATGCTTAACGTATGTTACACCTTGCTGCAATCTAACGACATGCCTGCCGCGCCTATCACTCGCTCAGGCACCCCCGTCACAGCTTCAGCACTCTGTCACCCAACACCCTGTCGCGAGGCTCGAGACCTTGTCACCTGATCCCTGCCGGAGGTCCCAAGCCTATCGCTCACTCAAGCACCCTACTGCGTGCCTACCGCACGTTGCATCCCTGCCATATGCCTACTATGTACCTGCCGAGGCCTACTGGTCATTGCATCCTTCTGCATGCCTGAGCGTGTTACACCCTGCCGCACGTCGATCAAATGCCTGCTGCACCTATCACTTGCTGAGGCACCCTACCACATGTCTACTGTGTACTTGCCAAGGCTTACGGGTCGTTGCATCATGCTGCATGCCTGACTCGTGTATTTAAACTTCACCCACACTAAAGTGGAGTTGGATAAAAACATTATAGCAAAAGCTTATCCAGCAATTCTTTGTTCAAGCTTTGCTTCTAAAGTTTTAGGCCCTGTTGCTCAAGTTGGTTATGAGTGCGAGCCTATCGACCCAAGGTGATCAAAAATACAACCTCATCGACCCAAGATGGCGGGGATTATGGACCTCGTCGGCCCGAGATGGCCGAGAATGTGAGCCAAGTCATTTAAGGTAGCTAAAAGTGCAGACCTTGTCTGCCTGAGGTTGTCGAAAGCATGGGCCCTTGTCGGCCCAAGGTGATCGAGAGTGTAGAGCCCATCGGCCCATGGTATTCGAGTGTGTGAGCCATATTGACCCAAGGTGGTCCGGAGAGTAGTTCAAAGTGTAGGGGCCATAGTGTTGTAACGTGCTGTAGGAGTAGTTCAAATATTATTGAAGTCAATTAGTAACACAATAAAATGTCTTGCTTGATGCTTGGGTGCTTGTTTGCTGTCTTGGACAGCCCGTGTTCGAGTCGCGTGCTTTGTAAATATTTTTGCATTATTTTTGCGTGCGCCTCCTTGCATCAGAATGACTTGCATGTGGGCCTTGCGAGAGCTTGCAGCAGATTGGCTTGCATGTGGGCCCACGCTCACATACACTGCGGCAAAATGGCCTATAGCGTAGGCCCTGTGGTCACACGAATTGCTCTGTCGCTTGGGCCTTTCGCGCGACAGATTAGGCTGTCGCATGCATGTGCCACTCTATCTCTATTGTTGCTTGCATGTGTCGTAAAGTGATTACCAAAGTATAGTTGGGACCAATATACATATCAAGAAGTAGTCGTGGTTTAATGGTTTGGCACCTTGTCACCATGTCAGATGCCTTTGTTTGATTCCCTTTGCGCCCAAATATTTTTGCATTTTTGGATTATTTGTGCATGCGCCTCCTTGCGGTAGAATGACCTGCATGCGGTACTTGTGCGAGCTTGTGGCAAATTGGCCTGCATGTGGGGCTCACGCTCGCATATGCTGCGACAGAGTGGCCTGCAGCGTGGGCCCTATCACTTGGGGTACCCTATCGCAGCTTGTACCCCTGTCGCCTTGGTGACCCTACGGCAACCTGTGTAATTACAAGGTTTCTACAGGGTTTCTGTCAACAATAATCCAAAGGACTTTCCTTTTCATTGTTACTCATTACTCTAGAGTGTGTCATTACGATCTCTTTTAGAGTAGGCTTTTAGATCAGATTCTCACAGACAGCGCCAATTGTTGTTGCACAAAACAATAATGATTGATTGCTGACGTAAGAGTCTGTCACTTCTCTCCACGTGTCTCCAAAAAGATTTTGCAAAATAGAAAAAGTCAGAGGGCGCAAGGGCTTTCCCTTGTGGGCACACTCTGATGCTTAAGTCAAACAGGATTCAAGCAAGGTTTTCATTAGCAAATAGAGATTACGGTTTAAAAATAATACCTGTGACCTATTTATAGGAGTAATATGGCGCGTAATTACGGTTAAGACCCATAGCTTGAATGATAACCTAGTGGATCTTTCATGGCCCTTCTTAGTCCTCTTTTCTCTTGGACTTAGATTACCATTAGGCCCAATATTCTTCAACAGGACTTATACCAAAGTCCAATGATTTGTAGTAAGACTCTCATTAGTATGCATAATCTAATTGAATAGAATATAATACTCAATGACCGGATTAAAAAAATATAAATCGTATAAAAATATATAAAATAATGTAAACTGATTTAGATTTAATATATATATATATCTCTCTCTCTCTCTCTCTCTCTCTGAAGTATATTTGTGATGTTTTAGGTTCTCAAATCTCATACTTGCTGCCATTGTTTGGAAGCAATTTCAGTATTGTAATGATTAATTTCTATGACACTTGGCAGAATTTAGCCCTAAGTACATTATGTCACAAGCTCTTACTGAAAACTAAACATTGGAAACCAGGGAAAACAAGAAATCTAGAATAAATGGTTGAATTCATCAAGGAACGCAAACTTAAATGGTTTAACTAAGTAATTAATTAATTAAGATAACTTCCAAATTAGAATGTAAACAAATGATAATATGTTTAAATCCGAATTTAGCTCCAATTGGTGGTTAGGGTTGGTTTATCCCTAACGTATTTGTTATGTACAAACAAGTTATCTATTCACAAATGCTTAAACTCTATCCAAGATTTCAGATTCTGACGAACAAAAAAAATTTTTCAGGTTCTATTTAGCAGATGTAGGCAATGACATTGGATAAAAAAGGATGCGTGGTTTTGACTTTATGATTAAATTGTAATTACCTATAATAAAGTCCTGATTTGTATATTGGAGGGTAAATCATTCTTATCAAAAGCCTATGCTATAGTTCACGTCACAGATGAGTTTCTAGATATCTATCAAGTTTGAATAATTGTTAATTGGCAAATCTAATTGGTTTTATTCCATTAATTCAATTTATTAATTCATGCTCGAAAATGATTTGGGTAGATTTCTTTTTATCAGTTTTCATTCTGGGTTTTTTGAAGGGCAGCTGATGCCAATTGAATTTTGATCATGGTGGTAAATGACAATGATCAAAGAATTGCCTTTAAAATGCATATTCTATTATTTCCTAGGTGAAGTATAAGTATAGTTCATGAGAAATGACTCTTTCCCTTAATGTAAACCTTAAAAATTATCCAAGTGGAGCTCATTTTCATAGAGTGTTGTTATATTACATTGAGTATGAGACTAATTTTCACTCGTACTTGATGACTGATGTTGGCTCTAAGGAATTTGATCTAATGAAGATTTGAACACGAAACTTTCTGCTATAGATTGTACTCACTCAAAAACTTAATTAATAAAATCTTATACCAATGAGTCAACCATTTGATTTCTATTAGTATTAATTTATCTTTCAAAGAGTTCATGCACAAGCAACTACTTATTACAAAGTCAAAATTCCCTTCATATTCTTTTTTATTATAGTTTGGGTTTTATGTTAGAGTTTCAGCATTATAAAGTAAAATTTTCACGTTTTCTCTACGAAAAAAATGGAATAAATAAATAAGTAAATGAGAATCTTGCAAACATCAGGTTATCCGACCTTACATCCCTTCTGGTCCCATGACATGATCTTATAAATAATAGCAGGTTCAAAGATTTTAATAAAAGCAACGTAAATTCAACTTTGATGGAGCATGTTCTCTCCATATGCCTTCTTTCTCTGCTGGTTTCTACAGCTTTTGCAGATTCAAATGTAAGTATCAAACCTCCTTTCTTTTTATCATAGAAACAAGAACACACATATATTTATATATAACAGTGACGGAACCAGAAATTTTTTTCTAGTGGGAGCTTAATTTAAATTATAAAAAATAATTCAAAAAATGAAAATTTTTTGTATTTTGTCATAGTTATTAAAATTTTTACAATTATTCTTGGTGTGATTTATATTTTGAAATCTTTACATAATAATTTTGTTATCAATGCTTTTAAATATGATTTTGTTGATGTATACAACTAATCTATCATTCAACCACTGATCTATCATTTTATTGCGCAAACAAGCTTTCAAGATATTTATTGCCGAAAATGTTTTCTCTATTATGATCATGACAATCAGAAAAACAATATCAATTTAATAACAAAAAAACTAATGGATTTATATTTTATCGTTTTTAGTTTCAATTATTCTTATAGTAAAATCATTCATTTCTTTTAATCTTAAAAACTCAATTCTAGAATATAGTTCTGAAGCTGGCAACAAAAAAATTGCACCAAATATCTTTTCTGGAAAAATTTAACAAGATGAAAAAAAAATTATTTTTAAAACATATAAATGAATAATTTTTTTGGGCCAATATGGGCTCAGCGAAGGCTTGAGCCATTGCTGGCCCCAACAGGGCTCTGTCTTTTTTTTTTCGGCTCAAAGATTAATTATTTAGATATCAAGGACTACAGCTGATCAATCCCTGTCATTCGAGGGTCCAAAATCCAAACCAAAAACATACAACAATCATCCTAACCAGCACATAATTTAGACTCCTAGCAACCCAAGATTACCAACTACTCTTACCAACATGAAAGAAAATCATCTCAATGCACAGCCATTTTTGTCATGTATCTGCGAGAAAAGATTGCTTTCCTAAAATGTAAACAATTCAGCCACTTCAAAATCATTTCTTAATCAAACAACCTCCTTGAACACCTTCCATTAATATTAAATTTGTCAGTCCCAAGTAAACTGGAGCCATCTCAATTCCACATCGCTTCCCTAACTTCTTCCGTTGAAAATTAAGCTTCAAATCTTTCCATTCCCAACATAATTTTTGAAACCCCAGAATCAGGGTTTCTCCACCAACTGCAGGAAAAAAAATCTTCTTAAAGCACTCGCTTGTTTTCACCACTTTCAGATTTGATTTCATTCCCCCTCAAACCTCAAACAGCCAAAACGAATGGAAGACCTTATATAAAAATCACCTTCCTTCAACCATCAACCCTCCGTTTCTTCCTCCATAATGCCTCTTTGCTTTAAAAGCTCTGCCCTATATTACATATATATATATATATATATATATATATATATATAAAAAATCAATTTTTAATTATATGTCAAAGAGAAAAAAATCTTTAATAAATGTTTTGCGGTTATAGAAGCTTACTTATGCTGGGGTTATTAACAAACATGCAGGGCTGGTTAAGCCATGGTGGAAATCTGCTTAACAGGAGATTCGCCAACAAGGAAACCAAGATCAGCCCTGAAACAGTTTCCAGGCTGAGCTTGAAGTGGAAATTTAATGCAAGCGGAGATATTACTGCAACACCATCGATCTTTGATGGGACAGTTTATTTCCCTAGCTGGGATGGATATCTTTATGCTGTCAGAGAATATGATGGTTCTCTTATTTGGGAGCAAAATTTGCAAGAGTTGACGGGCATTAATTCTACTAGTCTTGTAGCCAATGTAACAGCGTCAAGAACGACTCCAACTATAGCAGATGATTTGTTAATCATTGGGATCACTGGACCTGCTTTTGTAGTTGCAGTTAAACAATCAAATGGGCAGCTTGTCTGGTCAACCCAGCTTGATGAAAACCCAGCAGCTGTTATTACCATGTCAGGAACTTATTACAAGGGGTTAGTCATTTTAACTTGTTACTTCCATTCGAATTTCAAGTTCCCTTCGTTACCAAGAAGCCAGTCATATAGTTACTCGACTAATGATATTGGCTAAGCTTAAGCGTGCCGATCATCATCAGACTTCACCATTCCATTTGATCTAAAAGTTTAAAGTGGTAGAACCACCATCAATTGCATCTCTTAAAGAGTTCACACTTTCGTGGGTTTATAAAGAAAAATTTAAGACAGCTGAAATCATCAAATTCTTGGTAATTAAAATAGAAACTTGGGATCAATTCAAAGCTTGATTTCTTGAAAGATTAGTTTATGTTGTTGGTATATACATCAATAGAAAATCAACTCATCTTGGTGGGTAGTTAACTTGGCCCGCCACATACTTATTAACTTGGCCTTCAAGATCTGCTTTATATATGTCGTATCATCTCTGACTTTTAAAGCACGGACAATAGATAACAATCGAAAGTACAAATCAGCAAGGTCAGCCCATCAGGATGGTAGTGTTGGTAACAATCGAAAAGTCAAATGTAAGGGCATATATTATTCAGTTTGACTAACCACAAGCTCCTTCCAGATTCCAGTAGGAAAGAAATACAAGGGAAAGAAACAGTCTAAATCATGTCCGGATAGTATTTTGATAATTTAATATACTCCACATAATTTTGCATTCATTTTACTTGAACTCAGGAATTTCTATGTTGGCACATCTTCACTAGAAGAACTGCTGGGCATTGAACAATGCTGCATATTCCGTGGAAGCTTGGTGAAACTAAACGCCTGGACAGGCAAAATCTTGTGGCAAACGTTTACGCTGCCTGAAAATTTTGGTAAGCGTGGAGAATATGCCGGAGCAGCACTTTGGGGGAGCAGTCCAGCAATTGATGTCGACAGGAACCTCATTTACGTTGCCACAGGGAACCTCTACTCAGCACCTAAAAATATAACCGATTGCCAAGAGAGGCAGAACAATCAAACCGGAGTACCTACACATCCTGACGAGTGTGTCGAGCCTGATAACCACTCCGAATCATTCCTGGCCCTTGATCTGGACACTGGAAAGATCAAGTGGTACCATCAGCTAGGGGGCTATGATGTCTGGTTTTTAGCCTGTAACAATCTTTCAACCCCTGATTGTCCGCCTGGCCCCAACCCTGATGCAGATTTCGGGGAAGCACCAATGATTCTAAGCATATATGTCAATGGAACCAAGCGAGACACTGTTGTTGCTGTTCAAAAAAGTGGATTTGCTTGGGCTTTGGATCGTGATGATGGCAACATTATATGGTCCACTGTAAGATATCTGACCCGTTATTAGCTATTCGGTAGTCAAACATTGATTAAATTAGCAAATGGTAATGTAGGAAGCTGGGCCTGGTGGCAGAGCCGGAGGAGGAATATGGGGAGCAGCCACTGATGAGAAGAGGGTCTACACCAACATTGCTAACTCTGACGGCAAGAACTTCACCCTGAAGCCATCCACAAGAAACACGACTGCCGGAGGATGGGTGGCAATGGATGCAAAAAGTGGTCAAATCCTTTGGTCGACAGGTGACCCAACCAATGGGACTGCCAGTGGCCCTGTTACTGTGGCTAACGATGTCCTATTTGGTGGTTCCACACACGGAGAAGGACAAATTTATGCTATGGATGCTAACACTGGAAAAATTTTATGGTCATACAACACAGGGGCCACTGTTTATGGTGGCATGTCAGTTAGCAGTGGGTGCGTTTACGTAGGCCATGGATACATGGGTGGAACCTTAAATGTAAACTTCACTTCTGGAAGCTCACTCTTCGCGTTTTGCGTCTCTTGAGTTTCGACCAAAACATTAAATTAAGCATCTTCAAAGAGTAAAACTGCTTTTATGTGTTTAGTGACTGGAAAGAGGAATGCTTATATTTAATTCCTGATGAGAAGGAAAGAATAAATATCACTGTGGAATGGCTTTTGTGATATATTGTTGTTATTTGATTATTACGGCATATATAATGCTATTTCAAATCCTTCAAATATGCTAACCTTTATGATATCTTTTTTCAACTCAAAATTATGGCTTTGCTTGGTAGGGTGAAAAGAAAACTAAAAAGATGAAAAATTGAAATGAGGGAAAAATGAAAAGATAGAAAACATTAGTGTCCGTTTGGTTTATGAAAATATTTTCTATTTTCATTTTCTATTTTAATTTTCTGAAAACAAGTTTTCATTTTCTGTTTTCTAAATTTTGGAAAATATGTTTGGCACACGAAAATGAAACTTTGTTTTTGAAAATGAAAATTATGAAAATGTGTTTGGTGTCTACAGTTTCAAACCAATAAATATGAAAAACAATAACTAAAATAGACAATTAAACTTATTCAGTATTGTTCAAAGAGACAATTAAACTTATTTTTATTATTCGAAGACACAACTGCAGTTTTATTTATCACTTAAACTGATAAATTCACAATAAAACTCATCCACTAGATCCACTGGCAACAATGGTAAAATAAAACAACCATACAAAAAGAAAATCTTCAATTTCTTATAGCATATAATAAGAAACCAAAAAATGAGAATGAGAAAAAAAAAGTAACTTGATTTGATTTACAATGGTGACTGACACAATTTTGGGAAAGAGTTTGGGCTTTAGCTGGAAGAAGAAAGAGCCAAAGAGATGAGCAAAAAAAAAAGCCAAAGCAAAACTACAATAAGTGTTGAAGCAAGTTTATCATGTAAACCTAAAACTAAAACAAATAATAAAAAAACTTTTTGCTTGTGTAATGATTCGAACCCTGTATCTTTGATATACATTAAAAAAATTTCATAAATCCCGTGTTTTCCAATTCTCCATTTTTTCAAACTATTTCCTTGGAAAACAATGAAAACGTGTTTTTTTTGTTTTCAAAATTTGGCTCATTTTCATTTTTATTTTCCAAAAACATGTTTTCTGTTTCTTCAACCAAACATATTTTCCTTCACATTTTCTATTTTCTATGAAAATGAAAATGAAAAACAGTTCTATTTTCATGAACCAAACGCACACTTAATTTTTTTCTTTAGGTGTGTTTGGTAAAAATGATGGAAAAATGGATGGAAAATATATATTTTTTTCTTTCTATTGGCCGGTAGAATTGAAAAGTGAGAGGAAAGAAAATTAAAAATAAAATGATTTTATAATCCTACCCTTTATACAAATATTTATTAAGTATAATTTTTTTCTTTTTTGGCATTTATTGAGTTTTCATTTTTAATTAAATATTTTTAAACAAAAATTTGGTCAAAATAATTAATTAATAATTAATTATGATATTTAATTATTAATTATAAATAAATAACTCATTAATTAATTTATTCATTATTGATTAAATAATAATTAATTATTATTTAATTAATAATTAATCACAAATAATTAATTGATTTTTAAATAATTAATTTATAATAATTAATTAGTATTAATTTATAATTAATGATTAATTAATATTAATTATTTAATGATTTATTATTTATAATTAATAATGGTTTTGTTATCAGTTTTTCCGTACTAATAATGATATCTTCCTATGTAAATAAGTACAAGTAAATAAGAAATCAAGCAATAACGCTAGAGGTTGGTTGAGTGTTCAATACCTGCACTATTGGGTAAAAAAAACTAATTAGGAGTATTTAAGTATTTTTAATTTATTTACTCAATCAGTCACCATTTTCTTTCCTATTATCTGCCCAATTTGGACAGATTGTGATTTGTGAAGAGGGAAGGAAAATGTCCATCCTTCCCAATTTCTTTCCTTCCCCTTTTCCCTTGCACCAAACAACTTAAAATTTGTTTTCTTTTCACTTTTCTTTCCACTACTTTCAATCCTTTCAGTTTTCTCTTGTACCAAGCATAACCGAAGTTTGATCTTAAGCATGAACATAGCCAAAACGAATTAAAAAGCAAAAAAAATGGTAATAGATAATTAGCAAGAAATGAGCTTATCAAGATAATGTAATTCAGTTCTCAGGAAATAAGAGTAACTAGATAATCATTGTCAAGCTCCAAAATTCGAATGCAAGGCGATCATATTAGCTTGAAATGAAATTATTTTAAAGTCATATTACCTTAATCATTATAAAATCCTTAAATAAAATAAGCTCTTCGAGTGAAATTCATATATTAATCTATCTAATCTAATTAATAACAATCCTTCAATTCATCCTGTGTAAATTAAAAAAAAAATACGAAACTGTTATTACACTTAAGAGGATTTTGTTAACCTACAATGTCTTGAATGCCCAAGTAAAATTTTCAATCCGATCTTCCAACCTCTCACAGGATTAAGCAAGCTTACCGCATTTGTTTTGCTGAGCCAACCTCTCACAAGAGAGGCAAAACAAATCTCTCTCTTATCTTGAAACATCCAATACTAAAGAGCTTGTAGACCATAAATATGATAATCCCCCTGAACAAACATTTTGAAACTTAAAAATGTCACATAAAAATAAAAGCTCCGTAAAGTAGAAAGCAATCTACAACATATGATTAACGAGCCACCCGGGACTGGACCAATTTGGCCTGGCCCATAACATGGTTCCAAGCCTAACCCAATTTGATCCATGGATCTTAAAATTTTTTAACTGCTATGGGCCTTAAAGCTCAGAACCAATCCGTTCATGGATCGATTTTGGACAAGTTTCAATCCAAAAATGTGGTGCAACGGCTATATAGCTGTGTATTTTTTGTAACGGTTTAGGTTCTATAATCTCAACCTTCATTATTAATCCATCTTTGTTTTAGCTTAGAATTTGTTTTTTGAAAATTGAAATTTATTGAAAATAAAAGGTAATTACAACCAAGCTTCAAAGTTGGAAAGTCGCTACACTCCTAATTTATCTAGAGAGTCAGCAAAATGATTAGCCTCCCTAAGAACATGAACAAAGGATATAAAGCCCAAACATGAAAGAAGATTGAGCAATTTGTTAATAAGATTACTATTTTTCCAAGGGCTGTCAAGAAGATTGTTAACCCAAGATATAACCACCTTTGAGTCATTCTCAATGACTAAATAAGGTCTGGAAGGAAGATCAGCATTGGCAATGATTGAAAAAGCTTCAACTACAGCCAAAAGTTCTGCAAGATTAGAATCCTCCAAACCAATGTTCTTGGAGAAGAGCATGAGAATGTGCCCCTCAGAGTTGAAAAGGACACTACCAATACCTGCAGGACTAGGTTTACCTTTCGAAGGTCCATCAAGATTGAATTTCCAAAAGCCAGGTGAAGGGGGAGACCAAGAGATATTTAATCTAGTTGGTTTACTCCTATGAGCAAAAGTGAGATCCTGGATGTTGTTGTTAAGGAGCATATCGAGGGTAAATGTTGAGATTTAATGGTTTGGGCTAAGCCTCTAAGTATAAATACTGAAACACCAAAAACAGGAAAAATTGTAAGTAATCAGACCATGATATGAGTTTGTCATTGTAGTCCACTAGCTAAAGTTTCAATCTCATTTCAATGGCCACGTGAAATATATCTGGAAGCAGACCTGTTGCCACTGTTTGGAAGCAATTTCTGCTTTGAAATGATTAATATCAATGGCACTTGGCAGAATTTATCCCTAAGTACATTATGTCACAAGCTTTTATTAAAAACTAAGCATTGGAAAGCAGGGGAAACTAGAATAAATGGTTGACTTCATCAAAGCACGCAAACTTAAATGGTTTAATTAATTAAGATGACTTCCAAATTAGAAAGTAAACAAATGATAATATGTTTTGACTTCCAAATAAGAAATCAAACAAATAATAATATTGTTAAATACAAATTTAGCTCCAAATGGTGGTTAGGGTTTATTCCTAATTTATTTGTTATATCCAAACACATCATCAATTCACAAATGCTCAAACCATATCCAAGATTGTATTTAGCATGTGCAGATAATGATATTGAACAGAACAGGATGCATGATTTTGACTTCATGATTAAATTGTAACTACCTATAATAAAGAAGCTTAGTCTAAATACGTTAAAATGTAACCAAAAAAAAAAATACCTATAATAAAGTCCTGATGTGTATATTAGAGGGTAAATCATTCTTAACAAAACCGTATGTTATAGTTCATATCATAGTTAAGTTTTTAGATTTTTACCAAGTTTGAATAATAAAAACTTACTGTTTAAAGAGTTCATGCACACGCAACTACTTATTTTATAGTCAAAATTCCCTTCATATTTTTTTTCATCTATAGTTTGGGTTTTATGTTAGAGCAAAAGACAAATAGAATAAATATTGTGGGAATAGAAAAGACAGGGAATAAAATAAAATATGTTTGGTTTATTGGAATAGAGAAAAGTAAGAATTAGGATTAATATGTTTGATTAATTTAAGGAATATGATAGGAATAAGCGTAAAAAACTATTTTTCCTTCTATTATATTTGTAGACACCTAATTTTGTCCGAATTTCACAAATTATTTTGACAAGTTTTGTTCTTATTATTATTTTTTATTTTATATTTTATTTTCATTTTTCTTATTTATTTTGTTATTATTCATATCATTAACATCGTTATTATTATCTTTTCTTTTTTATTATCTTTTTATTACTTTTTATTATTATTATTATTATTATTATTATTATTATTATTTTTATTTTGTATTATTTTGCCGCCAAGCCAACCGAACCTCCCATCAGTCATTACCACATTAAATGGCTTCAGGATTTGCTAGATTTGCCGGCAGACCCATTGTCTCAAGCCGCCGGCGACCTGCTCTCTCCCAGTCTCGAGCTCCACCCAGCAGATTTCTACCCTTTCCCATCCCGTGAATCCCGCTCCTACAGAACCTATGGATCTTGTGACTCTGAGAGGCTACGGTAAGAGGTTTCAAACTGATTTAAGAAGAGAACCAAGCAGAGGAAAAGGGGGCCGAGGAGAAAAAAGACCAGAAATCCCAAAATCACCGAGACACCTTATCGCCATCACCACCGTGAATCCCACTCCTCACAACCCAAGCCACCCTTCTCATCTCAGAAACGCTAACATCACCCAACCCAAAACCCCCCAGATCCGAGAGCTCCAAATCTCAGATCTGGAACCTAGATCTAAAAACCTGCAAAAAAAAAAGCAAACCAACAGCAACCACAACAAAACACAACCAGATCCAAAAACAGAAATAACAAAACAAAATACAAAAAAAAAAGAGAGAAACTTTCGGAGATAGTGAGATTCGTGAGGGTGGGAGTGTTTTCGGGAAAAACGAGCCTCGGATTGGAATAGAGGACAGAGAGCAGAGTGTTTTGAGGTTATTGGAAAGGTCACCGGCGACGGATGTACGGTGGCGTACGTCGAAGAGGAAAAGAAGACTGAGAGGACTTTGGGATTTTTGGAGAAATCGGGTTAAAAAAAAAAAAAGGAAAAAATGGGTTTAGAAAAGAAAGGAGTCGCCTTTTATAGCTGAGAAAAAGGGGAATAAAGAAGGCGACCCGCGTGAAGGCTTGAATCAACTGAGACCCGCAGGATCGCCCGCCCGCCCGCCAAAAGCGAGAAGACACGCATGCCTAGCTGCTAGATTCACGAGATCGCCCGCTAGAGAAAGAGCCGATTCCACTAGCGCACTCGTCAGTCCACGTGTCCTTTCGCCCGCCGAGAAAAGGGCGATTCGCGTGTTGCTCAAATTGGATGTGTTCGCTCGTCCAAAGAGTTAGCCCAGTCCGGGAGGTCGCCCGTTCGTGGAAAAGGAAGCAAAATCAGAGAGCTCGCCTGAGAAAGGAGCCCTCTCGTTCAAGGAGTTCGCCCGGCCTAGGAGGGATCTGTGAACTAGTTCACCTGACAAAGAGCTAGACCACTCAACGAGTGTTCGCCCACCCGGGGGAAAACATCCATTCGCTCGCCCGCAGAAGAGCTAGCTGAGTCAGTGTGTTCGCCCGCTCGTCGGAAGCAGTGGCTTGTTCGCACACCCGGAAAGAAAACATCCGTTCGCTCGTCCGCCAGCCAAAAGATCGCCCGCCAAGGAGTTGGACCATACGAGTAACTCGCCTGCAAGAATTTAGTCCATACAAGGAGCTCACCCGCCTGAGGAGAAAGAACATCCACTCGTTCGCCCGCTCAAATAGTTCGCCCGCCCGCAAGGGGTATATTTCCTTTTCTCGTTTTAGTTACTCATTCATTTGTTTAAATACTTTTAATGTTAAATAGAATGACATAATAAACATTAATTGGAAATAAACGTGGAATTCTCCCGAGGATGGGATGTCATGAGACTCACAAGTAGTGATTTCTTGACTGATCCCTAGGTGAGAGGGATTAGCTAAATGTTACCAGAGTATTGGGATATTTAGCCAAATTTCTCAATATTGAGGATTTCATTACTAAAAATCAAAATATGAAATTCCCTTTATAATTCCATATGCATCACAAATCATATGTTTGCATCATGTGCGAAAATAAATAATAATAAAGGAGATTCTCCCGAGGATGGGATGTCATGAGACTCACAAGTAGTGATTTCTTGACTGATCCCTAGGTGAGAGGGATTAGCTAAATGTTACCAGAGTATTGGGATATTTAGTTAAATTTCTCAATATCAAGAGTTTCATCAATATAATTAAAATAAATAAAATTTCTTTCAAGTTTCATATGCATCACGCATCTTTATCCATACTACATGTATACGATTAATCATAAAATAGCGTGAGCACTACCGAAGATGGGATGTCATGAGACTCACAAGTAGTGATTTCTGGACTGATCCCTAGGTGAGAGGGATTATTTCAAATGTTACCAGAGGATTGGGATATTTGATCTAGTTTTTCAATAAATGGTGTTCATGTTGATTTTCATAATGAAATCCCTTTATAACAACAATTTTCAAGCAAATACGCTAATTTTTCCTATAATTGAAAGCCAAGACTATCTTCTTAAAATCCAAAGATACCATGTGGTTAGGATGGTACCGTTTTTTAACGGGCGTCGTGGGGGTGTTAATCCTTCCCCACGCGTAACCGTACCCCCGAACCCAATTTTTGTTTCGCAGACCAAAAGATTATCTTTTTAATAAAACTTAATTAATTTTGAGATTTTGTTGAAAAGATAAATGTTTTCAGGTGGCCAATCACACCTAATAAAAAAGATTGGTGGCGACTCCATTTTTGTTTTTAAACGTTTTTCGAAAATCGTCGAGCGCGAAGCCGTTACGACAGCTTGGCGACTCCACTGGGGATGCTAAGAGGGTCGAGCCATTAAATAATCATATGGTATTTATTTTCAATTTGATAGTCTGGGTTGGCATTTAAATTTAATATTCTTTCTAAAAAAAAATAAATGAAGAAATGAAAAAGAAAAGTGAAGTAAAATAAAAATCTACGCAAATAAATAAATAAGTAAATTGAAATTCATTTCATCCATTTTATATTGATTCATTACATTCTTTGTGTATAAAGATGTTGTTGAATAAATAAAGTAAAACATATATGCATGTACTGTTGCATACATCGATGCATTGCATAACATGAGCCCTACACCCGGGTTCCGTCCTTTTTAGGAGGGGGTAAAGTAGCTATGCTCTCGTGAGGTAATCACCTCCGCAATGGCAAGTGAAATACTCCCACTCAGATCTGTTTTACTAGTCCAGAGTGGACGACAGTATGGAATGATTTGGGAACCTTTAGATATGAGAAACTCAAACCAGCATATAATGTGTTGTGAGGGACCAACCTAAGTTAGGCCATTCCTTCCCATTCATGAGAGTGAACCTTGATAGGACATAAATAAACATTCCATCCTTTATCTGCCTTTTGTTTCTTTGTTCGTATTTTACACACATACTGATTTGTATTTGTTTTCTTGTTCTTTTTGCATGAACTCTTGCATCGCATAGTCACATAGGGGGATATTTTAACCATGGCTCTTTGCGACGAGGAATTTTTCACTGAATCCATAGAAAGGCTAGCTTGTTCGTCATCGTGAATGTTCCATGTGATTCCTATAGGGAGGTACAAATTTGGTCTGAAAAGAGTCAACAAGCAAAAGGGGATTGCCTGAATTGGAATTTTGTGTCCTCGCTCCCACAAGAAGTGAATTGAACCTCCAGCAAAATAATTTAACAGACTTAGCCAACTTATGGGATCAAATCAGTGAAGAAGGGAAAAGGGATTTCCATGAGAGGTACGGCCAAATAGAGTCTTTGATCGCTGTAAAAGTTGAAGAACCTTGATCAGAGCTGCTATTCAGTTTTGGGACCCCTCCCATAGGTGCTTCTCTTTCAATGGAATGGATTTGACACCCACGGTAGAGGAGTACTCTGTCTTGGTAGGTATGATTTGAAAAGTCCGGAAAATTTATGTTCGAAAGCCAAAATCCGGATACCGCAAAAAGCTGGCCAAGCTTATGGGAGTTAGACCGGAAGACATAGATTCCCATAAAAAGGAGAAGGGGTCCAATGTTTGTATGCCGTGGGATTTTCTTCACGAATTCATCAAGAGACATCTCAGTGATCAGCAGGGGTTGACAGTTTTTGCATTGGCAATCTATGGGATGGTTGTCTTTCCGAAGGTGCTAGGGCACATTGAAGTGTCAGTGATAGACTTTTTTGAGCAAATTGAGAATAACGGGAACCCATCACCTGCCATATTAGCTGAAACCTTCAGGTCATTAAATTACTGTAGGAGGAACGGAGAAGGGCGATTTGTGGGATGTGCACAGCTACTGCATGTTTGGGCCAAAAGTCATTTTAAATGCGTGGAAAAGGCTTTCAAGAGGACTTTCCTACATCATCGCGCTCCGGTTAGAGAGTTCTGCAACAGTAAATGGCCAAAACTGAAAAGTAAGGAAGACTGTGGTGGACTTTTTGGAAAACTCGGAGATAAACAGATTGTATGGATGACTCCGTGGATGCCTCATGTACCGGTCTTGTATCGATGTGGAGAAGATCCGTGGGTGCAACTTCTAGGACCATGGGGAGGGATAAGCTATGCGCCACTTATGGTATTAAGACAGTTTGGAGCTAAACAATTTATTCCATTAACACAAGGGCTTAGTGATTTGGAGTTTTCCTATGGTGAGCCCAAGGCAATCAAAAAAGGTGAGCAAGTAGTTCGATCGTGGAAGCGAGCACGGAGAATCAACCTTGGGCCTCTCTCTGATAAAGCTACCTCGGAATACTTGATGTGGAGAACAAGGCAAGTAAGGGAGGTAGTTTTTCTCCCAAGTGAATGCAGCATGCCTTTAGAACCGGAAATAGAATATCCGAGGCTGAAATCGCTAGGCAGCGGTTCAAGATAGATGAAGAAAGATGGAAGCAAGAAAATTTGAGGCTTCGAAGAGAGATGGAACAGCTAAAGTACAACGCAGAAATGCGAGAAGCCAAGCTCAAGAAAGTCCAACAAGAGCACCACGTCACCAACAAGGATCTCAGAAATCTGCACTTAGAGAACAAGAAGTTGAGATCTGAAATGAGGGTTGGAGGAATTATGCAAACTTCAAATGAAAGGAAAAGAGAATTAGAAGACTTGCATCGAAGGGTAGAACACTGGGCACACAAGGCCAAGAAAAGTGAAGAAGAGGTCGTTCATTTGTCCCAAGAACGACAAAATTGGGAAGGCATGTATTCGGCAAGCGCAAGGAAGCTAGCTCAATGTCAGAAAGAGAATGAGGAACTAAAAGAGAAGTTGAAAAAAGGAAAGCAAGTCGAGATAGATGATGATAAAGCCACATTGCAGCAAAAGGTTCAAATGCTAGAAGAACAGCTACAAATACATAAGAACCACATTAAAGTGATCATAGAAGATTGGGAGCAAAGTGAAAACAACTGGAGATATGGGTACGATTTGGCACAGGATGCAAGCATGATATGGAGAGTGGGAAGTTTGGGTAGACAAGAATATATAGAGCACTTAGCCACTCAAGTTTGCAAGGCCGTAACAAAGGCGAGAGAAATGGTCGATAAAGCTGAAGCATTGAAACAGGAAATTCTCCCAACAGAAAAATACGGTCAAAGGTTGCTGAACTTTTTGGAGGAAGCTAAGGATCAATACCAGCAAGTTAGTCGTTTTTATGGATTCAATCAGAATATGATCGGAATGTAACAAACGACTTGTTGAATGAATGAAAATTCCTTTTTGTCAAGATTGTTATGGTTGAAATATCCCTTAAAGTATCATTCATCTTGCATCACATTCATTCATTTCTTCATATAATTTAAACGTAATAATTCAAGATTGCATCATGTAGTAATTAGTTCCTTAAATTGTGGTAATCAAGATTCTGGGTAGCTTCAACACTCAAAATTCCAGCCCAAATTCCCAAACACTCATACAATACCCGGTCGCGTTCAAGAGCAATGGAGGAAGAACATGATAATCGGATGGACAGAATGGAGAAGGCACAAGAAGAAATCCGAGGTCAGTTAGCCGCTCTAATGGAAATGATGACAAGATCGAACCGAGAAAAGGAAGTGGCTAGAGAAGCACCTAACCAAGGGACTGATAAGCCTCAGGGAGATGAAGACCCTCTATACCCTCCGGGGTTTACCCCTCTCCATGCCCAGTCTTTACAAGGCATGCCTCCACCTCCACCACAACCTATGGGCAGCTACGCCTACATGTATCCAGGCGCCCCGAGTACATCGACACAACCTCACATCACTGTGCCTATACCTCCCGTTCAAGGGACAAGACCTGCAGATCCAATTCAAGTCCCCGACTTAGATGATCCAAAAGAACAAGAGAAGTTAAGGGGTAGTGTGTCAGAGATAAAAGGGGACTCAGACTCAAAGAAGTTCAGCATTATAGAGGAAAGGCTAAGGGCCATCGAGGGTAGTGATTTTTACGGATCCATGGATGCAATGGGATTGTGCTTAGTTCCAGATGTAGTAATCCCTCCTAAATTCAAGACTCCTGACTTCGAGAAGTATGATGGGACCAAGTGCCCTATTACTCATGTGACAATGTACTGTCGCAAAATGGCCGCATATAATCACGATGACAAGCTGTTGGTGCATGTGTTCCAAGACAGCCTCACAGGATCCGCTGCTAGATGGTATGTACAGCTGGATCGTACACGCATCCACAGTTGGAGTGACCTGGCTAGAGCCTTCATCGCACAGTACAAACATGTCACGGATATGGCCCCAGATAGGCTATCCCTACAAAACATCGAGAAGAAAGCCAGCGAAAGTTTCAAGGAGTATGCTCAACGTTGGAGAGACCTCGCATCCCAAGTCCAGCCGCCTCTAACTGAAAAGGAGACAACGGTGATGTTTGTCAACACTTTGAAAGCACCTTATTATGAGCGCATGATAGGGAATGCGACCAAAAATTTCGCTGACATGGTCATCACTGGAGAAATAATTGAAAATGCAATTAAGAATGGGAAGTTGGAAAGTAATGATCCAAAGAAAGGTGGGTTATCCAAGAAGAAGGAGGTTGAAACCCAGGCCGTCACCCACACAACACCCCGGTATAGAGGAAGGGCACCTTACTCGCCCCGGTTTCAGCCACAACCCCAACCTTATCCAAATTACCAACCCTACTCCCCAACCACAAACAATGTCTCATATACCCCCTACCAAAATTCTTTTCAGCCACAGACATTCCAACCAAATCTTCGCCCTCCAGCACCTTACTACGCACCGACACCTATGGCCCAACCTTACCAGCCAAACAGTAACCCAACTACTAGCCAAAGGCCTCCGAAGAAATACTGAAAGGCCTCCTATCGATCCTATCCCCATGTCATACACAGACTTATTCCAGCAACTCGTGAAAGGCCACATGATTGCTCCCCTTTTCATGGAGCCGATGAAACCACCTTTCCCAAGATGGTATGATTCTAATGCCCGATGCGATTATCATGGGAACCCGGGCCATTCTACGGAAAACTGCACGGCCCTGAAGTATAAGGTGCAAGATTTGGTCAAATCGGGGAGGTTGACTTTTTCCAAAGAGGAGGAACCCAGTATCAATGCAAACCCACTTCCCAGTCACAGTGGAGGATCAGTTAGTGCTGCTGAAGTTTGGAGGAAGTGTTGTATAAGGAGACACGTGGAAGAGGTTAAGACTCCGATGAGTCTAGTATTCGATGCTTTACTCAAAGCTGAGATGATTCAACCTATACCGATAGACTCGGGGGTTTGTCAGGACGACTCAAGCCCAGAACAGACTTGTGAATATCACATGGGGCATGTTGGCCACTCTATCCAAAACTGTCATCAATTTCAACATAAAGTCCAATCAATGATGGATTCATTTCTGATCGAGTTCCATACGGAGGAGGAAGAAGATGTAGTGAGCGCTGCCTCGAATGAATCTTCGGGACACGACCATCCTTGGGGAAACCATTGACAGTGTTTTATAAGGAAAAGTCAAGTCTTGAGAAGGAAGAAGCTTATGTTGTCACACCTCCCACCATGATAATCAAAGTTCCAAGCTCTTTCCCTTACAAGAACAACAAGGCCGTCCCTTGGAAGTACGAGTTCAAAGCGGTGATTGAAGGGTCAAGCGACGTGGGTTCGGACGGATCGGCTTTGCTAGATAATGCCAACATAAGTGGAGTAGGGGGAATTACACGAAGCGGGAGGTGCTATACTCCTGAAATGCTAGAGAGGGCCCGGAAAGGAAAAGCGAAGGAAGGAGAGGAGGAGGGTCAGATGGAAAAAGGAAAAGAGCAAGCTTTGTCTTCCAAAGATCAAGGGGAGAAACTGCAAAAGCCAGTATCAGAAGAGGATGCAAAGGAATTTTTGAAACTGATCAAGCACAGCGAATATAGTGTGGTCGAGCAATTGAATAAGATGCCTGCTCGGATTTCACTATTATCATTGCTGTTGAGCTCAGAGTCGCATCGGAACGCCTTAATAAAGGTGTTGAATCAAGCCTATGTGCCTCATGATATGCCGGTCGACAGTATGGACCAGTTGGCAGGAAATATTACAGCGGCAAATTTAATATCTTTCAGTGATGACGAAATTCCGCCGGAAGGGCGAGGGAGTATTAAGGCCTTGAACATCACTACCAGCTGCAAGGGCCATACGATTGCCAAAGTTTTGATTGACAACGGGTCGTCGATCAATGTCTTACCTATGGCCACGTTGGCGAAGATGCCTATTGACATTTCTTGCATACAACCCAGTCACATGGTTGTAAGGGCATTTGATGGTTCCAGAAGGGACGTGATTGGTGATATCGAAGTCCCTATTGATATCGGGCCGGTCACTTTCAACATACATTTCCAAGTGATGGATATTTCGCCGTCATACAGTTTCCTACTGGGGAGACCGTGGATACATACGGCGGGTGCTGTTCCCTCGTCATTGCACCAGAAGGTGAAATTTGTTGTTGGTGATAAACAAGTAACTGTTTCAGGAGAAGAAGACCTCGTGATCACCAAACCCTTGTCTGTACCCTACATTGAGGCAGCCGAAGAAGCCTTGGAATGCTCTTTTAGGGCCTTTGAAATCGTGAATGCAACATATGTAGGAGAAGGGTCAAGAATCCCCACCCCTCGGTTGTCAACCACCACTAAGATGATTGTCAAGCAGACACTACAAAAGGGTTGGCGTGTCGGAAGAGGTTTGGGGAAGAATCTCCAAGGACAAAGGAAGCCTGTGAAGATTGAGGAAAACAAGGATAGGTTCGGCCTCGGATATAAAGCCACTGGTTTAGAGAGGAGAAGGATGCTGGAAGAAAGAAGGAGGAAAAGAATAGCTTGCCTTCGGGGATACGAAGAAAAGGCGGAGAAGATGGTGATACCGTACCTCTATGATACTTTTCGCTTTGGCGGATGCTATCACCCTGATGCATTAGAGCCAGTGAAAGGAGGACTTATGAAAGGACCCTCTCGTGGGTTCCTCAGTTAAGAGGATACATGAAGAAATTACAATTTTTGGAAATGATGGCGTTGTTGGGCACAGAGCTGAAAGACTGGATTGTTGAAAGGATACCTTCTATCTTTTGTTTTTCCTTTTGTAATGTAGTAAGGTAGATTATCAACATCTTGGTCTAGAAAGTTCTAGAAGATTCTTTTGTAAATTTGATCTTCATCATCATTTCAATAAATTAACAAATTCAGTGCATTTCGAGTACTTTCTTTTCATCCATCATCATTTCCATAACTGTTTTCTCCTTTCATTCACTACCATTGGTATGAACAACCAACCACATCTGTCAAATTTTTACATTTTCAGGAAAATGAATAATGAATGTGAAGATAACCTTAACGGCTATCCGGGGTTTGATTTTGAAAATTCTATATACGTCGACGAACTCGATAACAATGAAGATTCAGACGACGATGCTGTGTCTCCAGATCTATTGAAAATAGTTGAGCACGAAAAAGGACCTATCGAACCCAACAAAGAAGCTATTGATATGGTCAACTTAGGGGATGATGAGAAAGTCAAAGAGGTCAAGGTGGGCGCAGCACTTCCATTGACTGAGAGACTGAAACTAGAGGAATTGCTTCGTGAATATGTGGATGTGTTTGCTTGGTCTTATCAAGACATGCCCGGGTTAAATACCGAAGTTGTGGAGCATCGCCTGCCTTTGAAAACGGAAAGTAAGCCGGTACAACAGAAGCTTAGGCGCATGAAGCCCGAGATGTTGTTAAAGGTGAAGGAAGAAGTAAAAAAGCAATTCGATGCGGGGTTCTTGAAAGTAGCTAAGTATCCGGAATGGGTGGCAAACATAGTCCCGGTACCAAAAAAAGATGGGAAAGTAAGGATGTGTGTAGATTATCGGGACTTAAACAGAGCTAGTCCCAAGGATAATTTCCCACTACCGCATATTGATACCTTGGTGGATAATACAGCCCAACACTACATGTTTTCGTTCATGGATGGTTTTTCGGGCTACAATCAGATTAAAATGGCTGAGGATGACATGGAGAAAACCACTTTTGTGACAGTTTGGGGCACATTTTGCTACAAAGTCATGCCTTTCGGTTTAAAGAATGCCGGGGCCACCTACCAAAGAGCGATGGTAACCCTTTTCCATGACATGATGCATAAGGAAATAGAGGTGTACGTGGATGACATGATTGCCAAGTCCCGAGGAGAAGAGGATCATGTAGCCAACCTTCAAAAGCTGTTTGAAAGGCTACGGAAGTTCCAGCTCAAGCTAAACCCTGCCAAATGCACTTTTGGCGTTAAATCAGGAAAGCTGTTGGGGTTTGTAGTCAGCGAAAAGGGAATTGAAGTGGACCCGGACAAAATCAGCGCGATACGAAATCTGTCACCCCCACGCACACAGAAGGAAGTAAGAGGTTTTTTGGGAAGATTGAACTATATTTCCCGTTTCATCTCGCAACTTACGCTTAAATGTGATCCTATTTTTAAGTTACTTCGGAAACAAGATCCGGGAGAATGGAATGAGGCGTGCCAAGAGGCTTTTGAAAAAGTGAAAAGGTACTTGTCAAATCCACCTGTTCTAGTACCGCCGGTTGCAAGAAGGCCTCTGTTGTTGTATATGACCGTCAATGAAAATTCTATGGGATGCGTGCTGGGCCAGCATGATGATACGGGCAAGAAAGAACGGGCCATTTACTACTTGAGCAAGAAGTTCACTGATTACGAGACCAAGTACACTACCATAGAAAAAATGTGTTGTGCATTGGCTTGGGTTGCTCGGAGATTGAGGCAGTATATGTTGTATCATTCGACCTGGTTGATAGCTAGATTGGATCCCCTCAAATACATCTTTGAAAAACCCTCATTGTCAGGAAGACTAGCTAGGTGGCAAGTTATGCTATCCGAATATGACATTGTGTATGTGTCCCAAAAGGCAATCAAAGGTGGGGCAATAGCCGACTTCTTGGCAGATCGTGCTACTGACGAGTATGAGCCTATCAAGTTAGATTTTCCAGATGAAGATATAATGTCTATCTTTCAAGCGGAGAATGAAGAGCTTGATAGCAGACAGTGGAGAATGTTCTTTGACGGCGCATCCAACGCCTTAGGGCATGGGATAGGGGCAATTTTAGTATCTCCAAATGGAAAGTATTACCCGTCCACAGCTAGATTAAATTTCAACTGTACCAACAACATGGCTGAATACGAAGCTTGTGCAATGGGCTTAGAAGCTGCAATCGAGAGGGGAATCAAGAACTTGGAAGTTTACGGAGATTCAGCACTGGTTATTTATCAGTTACGAGGTGAATGGGAAACAAGGGATCAGAAGCTAGTTCAGTACCAAAAGTACATAGCTGACCTTGTACAACAATTTGACGATATCATCTTCCAACATTTATCTCGAGAAGAAAATCAGATTGCTGACGCCTTGGCAACACTAGCTGCAATGTTTAAAATGGAGACGGAAGCAAATGTTTCACCAATCAAGCTGCGCATGAGAGATTCTCCAGTTCACTGTTCTAGCATTGAAGAGGAAACGGATGGACAACCCTGGTATTATGATATCATGCAATACCTTAAAAACCAACAATACCCAGAGCATGCATCGGAGAATGATAAAAAGATCCTCAGAAGACTGGCAATGGGGTTCCTTATTGATGGAGACATTTTGTATAAAAGGGGTCGGGATCAGATGTTGTTGAGATGTCTTAATGCGTCCGAAGCTAAAAGGATTCTTGAAGAGATACACAATGGAACTTGTGGGGCACATGCAAATGGTCATTTCATGGCTAGACAGATTATGAGGGCAGGCTATTATTGGACTACACTAGAAAGAGATTGCATAGATTATGCTAGAAAATGCCACAAGTGTCAAATCTATGCTGACAAGATTCAAGTTCCCCCAACATCACTGAATGTCATGGCACCACCGTGGCCCTTCTCTATGTGGGGAATGGATGTGATTGGACCCATATCTCCTAAGGCATCAAATGGGCACAGATTCATTTTCGTGATGATAGATTACTTTACCAAATGGGTGGAAGCTGCCTCTTATGCAAATGTGACTAAGTCTACTGTTTGTAAGTTTCTAAAGAAGGAGATAATATGTCGGTATGGGCTCCCAGAAAGGATTATATCGGACAATGCCCTCAATTTGAACAATGACATGATGAAGAAGTATGTGCACAGTTCAAGATCAAGCATCACAACTCAGCCCCGTATCGCCCGAAGATGAATGGAGCCGTTGAGGCTGCCAACAAAAATATTAAGAGGATGTGGGGAAAATGACCAGCACATACAAAGACTGGCACGAGAAGCTGCCATTCGCTTTGCATGCCTATAGAACATCAGTACGTACTTCTACTGGGGCAACTCCCTTTTCTCTAGTTTACGGCATGGAAGCGGTGCTGCCGGTTGAGGTAGAATCCCCTCCCTAAGAGTCTTAATGGAATTAGACTTAGACGAGGCTGAATGGGTTCGAAGTCGTTTTGAACAATTGAACCTTATAGAAGAGAAAAGGCTTACAGCACTATGTCACGGTCAAATGTACCAGAAGAGGATGATGCGGGCCCACGATAAAAAGGTTCGACCTAGGCATTTCCGTGAAGGGGAATTGGTATTGAAAAAGATCCTCCCGAATCACCACGATAATCGGGGCAAATGGACACCTAATTGGGAAGGGCCATATGTAGTGAAAAGAGCATTCTCAGGTGGGGCGTTGATCTTAACAGAAATGGATGGGAATGACCTGCCTAATCCAATAAATTCCGATGCTGTGAAGAAATACTACGCTTAGAAAAAGAAGAAAAGAGAAAAAGAAAAAAAAAAGAAAAGAAAAAATAAGAAAAAGAAAAAAAGAGGAAAATGAAAGGAGAATTCAAACTGAAAACCCAAAAAGGGCAGTTTGGATAAAAAGGGGGATGTCTAAGTCGAAAACCTGAAAAGGCGGCTTAGATGAGAAAAGATCAACGCCTGAGATTGAAATCATGCGGAGCATGGCATCAGCCGGATGAACTCAGTGCGACAGGGGACATCGACGGATTAGTTTTTTCCAAAGAAGGCACTGGTTTGGTTCGTGAAGGGTTATCTGGACATTCATTATTTGTTTTGGTCACCATTCCTTAAAATTCATCACTTGACCCTTGTGGCTTCCGCTACCGAACTGTACTTTTGTTATCATTTTCTCTTGTCACCCGATAATAAATGTTTTCTTCTAAAATTGGTTGTTCTACAACTAACCGAAAAGTATAGGAATGCATGGTGTTTGTTAATCAAATTGAAAGGAAGAGGATGATTAAAACAATAATCTACCTGCTAACATTACTAAGAAAAAAAAACAAGAAAGAAGGGAAGAAAGAAAAGGGGGGAGAAAGGAGGAAAAAGAGAGATAAGAGAGCGAAACAAAAGGAATTGGAAATTATGACAAGTCCATGAACCACGGTAAAAAGGTCAAAGGACACAAAGGACAGCTCTGAGAATTTGATTACCACAATAGGAATTGAATGGCTTTATCAATACATGCATTTGCTTTTCATCCACACTAGGAGAATTCAAGTACCAAAAATGTGCATTAGCATTGTTGCATTGGCATTGTTACATTTGCATCAGGGATCATTGCATCTGCCAAACATTGAAAAATGTGAACATAAAGTTTCGAAAAAAAAAAAGAAGAAAAAAAAGAGAAAAAAAAAAGAGAAGAGAAAAAAAAAAAAAAAAAAAAGAGAAGAAGAAGATGAAGAAGAGACAAAGAAGAGAAGGAAAAGAAAGAAAAAGAAGAAGAAGAAAAGAAAAAATAAGAGAAAGAAAAAGAGGGGCAAGTTTGCTCATGATCAAGAAAATTTCAAATCCAATTTTACCAGTGCCGAGTTTAATCAAGATTAAGGATTGATTTCCAAAAGGAATTTAAAGTTTCATCGCCTCTGCTGCAAGAGGAGCACATTTTCAAAAATTTTTAAAGTTTCATCGCCTCTGCTGCAAGAGGAGCACATTTTCAAAAGAAAATTTTTAAAGTTCCATCGCCTCTGCTGCAAGAGGAGCACATTTCAGAAAAGAATTTTTAAAGTTTCATCGCCTCTGCTGCAAGAGGAGCACATTTCAGAAAAAAATTTTTAAAGTTTCATCGCCTCTGCTGCAAGAGGAGCACATTTCAGAAAAGAATTTTAAAGTTTCATCGCCTCTGCTGCAAGAGGAGCACATTTCAGAAAAAAATTTTAAAGTTTCATCGCCTCTGCTGCAAGAGGAGCACATTTCAGAAAAGGAATTTTTAAAGTTTCATCGCCTCTGCTGCAAGAGGAGCACATTTCAGAAAAGAAATTTTTAAAGTTTCATCGCCTCTGCTGCAAGAGGAGCACATTTCAGAAAAGAAAATTTTAAAGTTTCATCGCCTCTGCTGCAAGAGGAGCACATTTTCAGAAAAGGAATTTTAAAGTTCATCGCCTCTGCTGCAAGAGGAGCACATTTCAGAAAAGAAATTTTAAAGTTTCATCGCCTCTGCTGCAAGAGGAGCACATTTCAGAAAAGAAATTTTTAAAGTTTCATCGCCTCTGCTGCAAGAGGAGCACATTTCAGAAAAGAATTTTAAAGTTTCATCGCCTCTGCTGCAAGAGGAGCACATTTCAGAAAAAAATTTTTAAAGTTTCATCGCCTCTGCTGCAAGAGGAGCACATTTCAGAAAAATTTTAAAGTTTCATCGCCTCTGCTGCAAGAGGAGCATATTTCAGAAAAAAATTAGGTTTTGAATTGGACAAAATTGTTGTCTATCGTCTTTGCTTTATTCCTGATCCTCAGCAATAAGCAAAGAGGGGCAGCTGTAGACACCTAATTTTGTCCGAATTTCACAAATTATTTTGACAAGTTTTGTTCTTATTATTATTTTTTATTTTATATTTTATTTTCATTTTTCTTATTTATTTTGTTATTATTCATATCATTAACATCGTTATTATTATCTTTTCTTTTTTATTATCTTTTTATTACTTTTTATTATTATTATTATTATTATTATTATTATTATTATTTTTATTTTGTATTATTTTGCCGCCAAGCCAACCGAACCTCCCATCAGTCATTACCACATTAAATGGCTTCAGGATTTGCTAGATTTGCCGGCAGACCCATTGTCTCAAGCCGCCGGCGACCTGCTCTCTCCCAGTCTCGAGCTCCACCCAGCAGATTTCTACCCTTTCCCATCCCGTGAATCCCGCTCCTACAGAACCTATGGATCTTGTGACTCTGAGAGGCTACGGTAAGAGGTTTCAAACTGATTTAAGAAGAGAACCAAGCAGAGGAAAAGGGGGCGAGGAGAAAAAAGACCAGAATCCCAAAATCACCGAGACACCTTATCGCCATCACCACCGTGAATCCCACTCCTCACAACCCAAGCCACCCTTCTCATCTCAGAAACGCTAACATCACCCAACCCAAAACCCCCAGATCCGAGAGCTCCAAATCTCAGATCTGGAACCTAGATCTAAAAACCTGCAAAAAAAAAAGCAAACCAACAGCAACCACAACAAAACACAACCAGATCCAAAAACAGAAATAACAAAACAAAATACAAAAAAAAAAGAGAGAAACTTTCGGAGATAGTGAGATTCGTGAGGGTGGGAGTGTTTTCGGGAAAAACGAGCCTCGGATTGGAATAGAGGACAGAGAGCAGAGTGTTTTGAGGTTATTGGAAAGGTCACCGGCGACGGATGTACGGTGGCGTACGTCGAAGAGGAAAAGAAGACTGAGAGGACTTTGGGATTTTTGGAGAAATCGGGTTAAAAAAAAAAAAAGGAAAAAATGGGTTTAGAAAAGAAAGGAGTCGCCTTTTATAGCTGAGAAAAAGGGGAATAAAGAAGGCGACCCGCGTGAAGGCTTGAATCAACTGAGACCCGCAGGATCGCCCGCCCGCCCGCCAAAAGCGAGAAGACACGCATGCCTAGCTGCTAGATTCACGAGATCGCCCGCTAGAGAAAGAGCCGATTCCACTAGCGCACTCGTCAGTCCACGTGTCCTTTCGCCCGCCGAGAAAAGGGCGGATTCGCGTGTTGCTCAAATTGGATGTGTTCGCTCGTCCAAAGAGTTAGCCCAGTCCGGGAGGTCGCCCGTTCGTGGAAAAGGAAGCAAAATCAGAGAGCTCGCCTGAGAAGGAGCCCTCTCGTTCAAGGAGTTCGCCCGGCCTAGGAGGGATCTGTGAACTAGTTCACCTGACAAAGAGCTAGACCACTCAACGAGTGTTCGCCCACCCGGGGGAAAACATCCATTCGCTCGCCCGCAGAAGAGCTAGCTGAGTCAGTGTGTTCGCCCGCTCGTCGGAAGCAGTGGCTTGTTCGCACACCCGGAAAGAAAACATCCGTTCGCTCGTCCGCCAGCCAAAAGATCGCCCGCCAAGGAGTTGGACCATACGAGTAACTCGCCTGCAAGAATTTAGTCCATACAAGGAGCTCACCCGCCTGAGGAGAAAGAACATCCACTCGTTCGCCCGCTCAAATAGTTCGCCCGCCCGCAAGGGGTATATTTCCTTTTCTCGTTTTAGTTACTCATTCATTTGTTTAAATACTTTTAATGTTAAATAGAATGACATAATAAACATTAATTGGAAATAAACGTGGAATTCTCCCGAGGATGGGATGTCATGAGACTCACAAGTAGTGATTTCTTGACTGATCCCTAGGTGAGAGGGATTAGCTAAATGTTACCAGAGTATTGGGATATTTAGCCAAATTTCTCAATATTGAGGATTTCATTACTAAAAATCAAAATATGAAATTCCCTTTATAATTCCATATGCATCACAAATCATATGTTTGCATCATGTGCGAAAATAAATAATAATAAAGGAGATTCTCCCGAGGATGGGATGTCATGAGACTCACAAGTAGTGATTTCTTGACTGATCCCTAGGTGAGAGGGATTAGCTAAATGTTACCAGAGTATTGGGATATTTAGTTAAATTTCTCAATATCAAGAGTTTCATCAATATAATTAAAATAAATAAAATTTCTTTCAAGTTTCATATGCATCACGCATCTTTATCCATACTACATGTATACGATTAATCATAAAATAGCGTGAGCACTACCGAGGATGGGATGTCATGAGACTCACAAGTAGTGATTTCTGGACTGATCCCTAGGTGAGAGGGATTATTTCAAATGTTACCAGAGGATTGGGATATTTGATCTAGTTTTTCAATAAATGGTGTTCATGTTGATTTTCATAATGAAATCCCTTTATAACAACAATTTTCAAGCAAATACGCTAATTTTTCCTATAATTGAAAGCCAAGACTATCTTCTTAAAATCCAAAGATACCATGTGGTTAGGATGGTACCGTTTTTTAACGGGCGTCGTGGGGGTGTTAATCCTTCCCCACGCGTAACCGTACCCCCGAACCCAATTTTTGTTTCGCAGACCAAAAGATTATCTTTTTAATAAAACTTAATTAATTTTGAGATTTTGTTGAAAAGATAAATGTTTTCAGGTGGCCAATCACACCTAATAAAAAAGATTGGTGGCGACTCCTATTTTGTTTTTAAAAGGTTTTTCAAAAATTCGTCGAGCGCGAAGCCGTTACGACAATATTAATTATAATTTATTATAAAAATAATATTAATCATAATTAATTATTAATTAACTCTTTTCTCTCTTTTTTTTTGTTACAAAGAGAAAATAATATACGGACTAAACTATAAACTTCTTAGAGAAATTAACTCCCCATGCATATGCTAGTAACAAAGAACTCAAACTAAGAAGAGGATCACTTAAGGGTCGCTTGGCATTGTTTTCTGTTTTTTTTTATGTTTTCTGTTATTGAAAATTTTGTTTTTGTTTTGTTTTCAATTTCTGAAAACAGAAAACTTGTTTGTTTAATACTGTTACGCTTTGAAAACAAATATTTAAACTGATTTAGATATCATAATTCAATTACAAAATAAAATTTTAAAATTAAATAAAAAATAATATATTTATTAAATAATAATATATAGATAATATTAAATTATATTATTTTATATTATTTAATGCTAATATTAAATATTTTCATTTAATCATATAAAAATTTAATATAATTTAAATAATATTATAATTAAATATAATATAAAATAAAATAATATTATTTAATTTAATTTAATTGTAGTAATTATAAATTATATTTAATAAATAATTTTTTATTTAATTGTAATAATATTACATTATTAAATAAAATATTTAAATAATTAATTTATAATAAATTATATAGTTATTAAAATATATTCTATTTAATATAAATAATATTATTTAATGTTAAGTATTCACTTATTTAATAATATTAAATTATTTAATAGTTGTAGTGATATATTTTAAATTTAAGATAGAATTTAATATTAAATAATAATATTATTTAGTAAAATAAAAATTAATTATATTGGATAATAATATTAATTATTAACATATCAAAATTATAATAAATGATATTATTTAAAATATATAATATATTCAATAAATTATTATAAAAATTTAAAATTAAATAATATTATAATATTGTAGTTCAATGTAATTTATATTTAATTGTTTTTTAAGTTTTCAACTTTTATATATTAAAATAAATATATTAATTTTAAAATATTAATTAATTAATTAATATTTTATATTAAAATTTAATATTATTTTATTTAAATATTAATTTATTTTATTTTATATTTTAATTATAAAAATATTAATGTTAATATTATATTAATATATAAATTTTGTTCACTTATTTATGAACAATAACAGAAACGAAAACATGTTTACGAAAACATGTTGCCAAACATATTTTCTGTTTCTGTTTCTAAAAAAACTAAAAACAAAAAACAAAAATGATACCAAACGACCATTTAGTTTCTCATTGTCGGCTTCCACCTCGCAAGCAGACTTTACCAAGGCATTTGTACAAATTTCCTTCACGAAGCATATGAGCAATAACACACCTCCAATCTCTAGCCAATAGCTCCCTGACATCCTCAATCAAGCCGTTAAGAGGATGCGAACTTTAGTATGCTCTATGTATTAAATCAATAACCACCGTAGCATCTAACAAACAATATCTCAAAAACCTGCCTCCCAAGCTAGTAAAAGACCAAGTCGCACGCCTTGCAACTCCGCTACAATATTGAAACAAATACCCAGTCGGGACCTGAAACCAGCCACCCAATATCCCCACTCATCTCTAATCAAACCACTAGCTCCAGGGACCTCAGGATTTCCACGCCAGGAACCATCTGTATTGATTAATAAAAATTATATATTAATCATAATTAATTATTAAAAAATTCTTCTTTCTTTTTATTTTTCCGTTCCACCGTCTCGTTTCCTTTTACTTTCTTCTTCCCCTTTTTCTTTTTACTGTATGCTTTCTATCTCTTCTCTCCAGCAAGGCAGTAACCTGGTCCGGCCACCAATTCTAAGATCTTAGATCTCGCCACCAGTGCTAAGATCTGATTGGTTGCTGCTAAGATCTAGCCATTAGAGTATAGGACCATCTCAAGTTGGCTCCAAATTTTCCTCATTGCAGGACCAAAATAGACACGATAATTCGTGTCAAAAATTCGTTTTCGTGTCATATAAAATTGTGTTCGTATCGTGTATTCGTGTCAAAAATTCGTGTTGACACAAAAAACTCAAAATGTTATTTTTAGCTTTTACCACATTCATATATTAATTTTATTTAATTTTAACCTCGTGTCATATCGTGTCACCTCGTATCATTTATTCGTGTCGTGTATTCGTGTCATGTTTAAGATTGCCAGGTCTAGATCAAAATATACCCACATTTGCATTCTTCATGACTTCTGTAAATCATGTTTCCATCAAGACTATTGTCATAACTAAGCTCTTGCTAGAATTAAATTTAAAAAGTAGTCACCAACCATTCTACTTAGATGTGATAGACACCTGTTCTTATCTAAAGATAAAGTTTGATCTTTTAGGAATTTGAAAGTACGGTTATGTATAACCAAAAATTAACACCCCCATATAACTCATCCTAAAATGGTACCAACTAATCTTAAGTTTATTCTAAATTTGCCTTATTTTTTTATTAGTTTCAATAATTAAATATTGAGAAAGTTTGTGAGACTTTTCCATCAATGTCTCTAGTCTTTAAAAATTCCATCACCTCAATATGTTGAAATAGGTTCAAAGAGTACCAATGACTTTTTTGAACTCCCTTATGAAATTCCCATCTTTGAATCTTTTCTAATTCCTAACTCTTATTTTCTATTCTTAATTTCTTTATCTTATTTTAATTATTATTTTTATTGCTTTTTTTATGTTTTGAAAATACGACATCGGAGTGACCTGAAAAATATTAACAGGTGTCTCTTTCCCTCTCTTGATTCTTCGGCATTTGTGGAAACTCAAAAAATAAACGAGGATAAAATAATCATATGAATAGTGATTTTATTCTTGGTGAATTAAGAATCACTATTCTAAGATTTTACTTAGTAGAATAGAAAAAAAATGTAAAAAAAAAAATAATTAATCAAATGATTATGTTTCATAATAATTTTTTACTTTATAATTTAATCATTTGATTAACTATTTTTTTTTTAAAGTCTAAGGGATGCTATGAAATGATTATTCTGGATTAAGGGGAAATGATATTACGTGGAGAACTCATTTTTGACCAACGAACTTAAGATTCCTATGGCTATTGGAATAGGGCCGGAATGAAATAGCCCTTCCGCCCAACCAAACTCGAAGTTTCAGCATTATAAAAAGTCAAATTTTCACGTTTTTCTAAGAAAAAAATGGAATAAATAAATAATGAAGATCTTGCAAACATCAGCTTATCAGATCTTACATCCCCTCTGGTCCCATAACATGATCTTATAAATAATAACAGTTTCAAAGATTTTGACAAAAGCAACATAAATTCAACTCGATGGAGCATGTTCTCTCCCTGTGCCTTCTTTCGCTACTGGTTTCTACAGCTTCTGCAGATCCAAATGTAAGTCTCAAACCTCCTTTCTTTTTATCACAGAAACAAGAACATATATATTTATACATGAGCAAATTTTATACGTCAAGGATAGTAAAAGCTTTGATAAATGTTTTTTTGGTTATGGAAACTTACTTATGCTGGGTGTCGTAACGGCTTCGCGCTCGACGATTTTGAAAAACATTTAAAAACAAAAGGGAGTCGCCACCAATCTTTTTTGACTAGGTCTGATTGGCCACCTAAAATTTTTATATTTTTAACAAAATCTTAAAATTAATTAAGTTTTATTAAAAAGACAATTTTGGTCTGCGAAAACAAAATTGGGTTCGGGAGTACGGTTACGCGTGGGGAAAGACTAGCACCCCCACGACGCTCGTTAAAAAACGGTACCATCCTAACTACATGGTATCTTTTGATTTTAATAAAATAGTCTTGGCTTGAATTTAATATTTATAAAAAAAAATTGTGCATTTGCTAAAAAATCACTATTATATATGGTTTAAAAAATTTCATTATAAAAAAAAATCAACATGAACACCATTTATTGAAACATTAAATCAAATATCCCAATACTCTGGTAACATTTAAAATAACTTTCATTACCTAGAGATTTCTTAAGAATCACTACTTGTGAGTTCTATAGAATCTCATCTTCGGTGGAGCTCATGTTATAATTGATTGTATGATGCATATGAAACTTAAAAGAAATTTCATTTATTTTGATTTTATTAATGAAACTCTTGATATTGAAAAAAATTTAACTCAATATCCCAATACTCTGGTAACGTTTAGTTAATCCCTCTCACCTAGGGATCAGTCAAGAAATCACTACTTGTGAGTTTCATGACATCCCATCATCGGAAGAATTTCATTTATTCTGAAATTTTAATAATTTATGCAGATGATGCTAACATATGATATATGACACATATGGAATTATGGAAAGAACTTCATATTTTAATTTTTATTAATGAAACTCTTAATATTGAAAAATTTAACTAAATATCTCAATACTCTGGTAACATTTAGCTAATTCCTCTCACTTAGGGATCAGTCAAGAAATCACTACTTGTGGTCTCATGACATCCCATCCTCGGAAGAATTTCATTTAATTAAATTTAATTTTTATTATTAATTTCCTTTTTGGATTTTCTTTTAAAAACTTATTTATTTTTATTTTTTAATAAAAATTTAAATTATTGAAAAATCATACTAAATATCCCAATACTCTGGTAACATTTAGTGCGACTCTTCTCACCTAGGGATCAGTCAAGAAATCACTACTTGTGAGTCTCATGACATCCCATCCTCGAGCGAATTCCATTTTTATTTTCCTCATTTTTATTCTATTTTTTTTATTTTTTTATTTTTTTATTTTTTTACCTAAACAATTATTTCCATAAAACAAATGAATGAAATAAATGAAAAAAAAAAAGAATATACCCTCCTCGGGCGAGCGAACTCCTCGACCGGGCGAGCTCTTTCAACGGGCGAGCGAGTACGCAGCTTCTTACTTTTGGCGGGGTGGGCGAGCGTGCGGGTCTTCTTCTTTTTGGCTGGCGGGCAAGCACACAGATCCTCGCAATTTTGGCGGGCGGGCAAGCTCACAGGTCTTCCCTCTCCTCGGATGGTCGAGCTCACAGATCCTGCTTCTCTTCGGGCGGGCGAGCTCATTGGATTTTCTCTCTTCTCGGGCGGGCGAGCTCACAGACCCTGCTTCTCCTCGGGCGGGCGAGCATGCAGCTTCTTCCTTTTGGTTGGCGGGTGGAGTTCGCTTAGCTGGTGGCCGGGTGTGCGGGTCGGGCGGATTTCGGGTCTGATCAGGGGCGACGCACGGATCCTGCAACTTCCTTTCTTTTCTTTTTCTGCTATAAAAACCCTCTCTTTTTTTTTATCTCTTCATTTCTTCTTTCCTTTACAAAAAAAATCCCAGAGCCTTTGAAACTCCCGGCCAGGCGATTTTCGACCACGCCGTACCGCCGTGCGCCGTCGCCGGTTGCCGTTCGTCAATGGCTAATGGCCAAAAGCCTTCAACTTTTTGAAGCTCCTCCGCCTCTTCTCTTCGATTTCGAGCTCCGTTTCACCAAAAAAATCACCCTAGCCCTACGAATCTAGCCAAAACCGAAACCCCTTTTTCTGTTTTTGTATTTCTTATTTTTGGTTGATGATGGGTTGTGTTGGTTGTGGTTTGTAGTTGCTGTGGCTTGTTTCTTTTTGTGTTTTGCTGGTGTTAGGGGTGCTTAGATCTTAGATCTAAGTTTTGGGGCGCTCGGGTGGTTTTGGGGTTTCAGTTTCTGTCGTGGGTTTGGATTTGGGTTTTCGATGGTGCGTGGCGGGTGAGTGATGGCGAGGTGATGCGGATGTTGGCTTCTCGGTGGTGGTGTCTATGTATGTGTATTTAGTCTAGGCTGTTTTGGGTTTTTCGGTTGTGTGGCTTGGTTAAGCCGAAGGGTTTGAGGGTATTGGGTGGTGGTTGGTGGCTCACGATGCTTGGTGCTTGGAACACAATGGTGATGCTCGGGGGTGAGGAATGGTGTTTGGGGAGGATGGAGGTCTCGGTGCTGGTTGAATGGTTGAGGATTGGTGTTTATGCGTTTTTTGGGTCTCCGTTCTCTCCTCGAAGAAGTCCCTCTCCCTCCACTTGTGGTCTTCTTAAAACGATTTTGGAGCCCTTCCCCTAGCCTTTCAGAGTCACAAGATCCATAGGTCCCTGTTGGAGCGGGATTCACGGGATGGGGAAGATGATTACCGGGTGAGGCTCGAGACAGGGGGAAGGATCTGGTCGCCGGCGGTAGTATGGGCGGCAGATTTGGGTAGGTTTGGAGCATTAAATGTGAGGGGAAAAAATGAAGATAAAAAAATAAAAATAAAATAAAATAAAATAAAAATAAAAAAATAAAAAATAAAAAAAACAATAAAATAGAAACAATAATATTAGTAATAATGTAATAATAACAGATAATAATAATACAAACATATATACAATAATAATAACTATTAGGACAAAATTAGGTGTCGACAGCTGCCACTCTTTGCTTATTGCTGAGGATCAGGAATAGAGCAAAGACAATAGACACACTAATTTTGTCTAATCCCTTTTTTTTAGATGCGCTCCTCTTGCAGCAAAGGCGATAAAACTTTAAATTTTTCCCCTTTTTTTTTTGAAATGTGCTCCTCTTGCAGCAGAGGCGATGAAATTTTAAATTCTTCCTGAAAATGTGCTCCTCTTGCAGCAGAGGCGATGAAACTTTAAATTCTTTTTCTGAAAAGTGCTCCTTTTGCAGCAGAGGCGATGAAACTTTAAATTCCTTTTTCTGAAACGTGCTCCTCTTGTAGCAGAGGCGATGAAACTTTAAATTTCTTTTCTGAAAAGTGCTCCTCTTGCAGCAGAGGCGATGAAACTTTAAATTCTTCCTGAAAATGTGCTCCTCTTGCAGCAGAGGCGATGAAACTTTAAATTTTTTCCTTTTTTGAAATGTGCTTCTCTTGCAGCAGAGGCGATGAAACTTTAAATTCTTCTTCTGAAAAGTGCTCCTTTTGCAGCAGAGGCGATGAAACTTTAAATTCCTTTTCTGAAAAGTGCTACTCTTGCAGCAGAGGCGATGAAACTTTAAATTTTTTACTTTTTTTTTTTGGAAATGTGCTCCTCTTGCAGCAGAGGCGATGAAACTTTAAATTTTTCCTGAAAATGTGCTCCTCTTGCAGTAGAGGCGATGAAACTTTAAATTCCTTTTCTGAAAAGTGCTCCTCTTGCAGCAGAGGCGATGAAACTTTAAATTCCTTTTCTGAAAAGTGCTCCTCTTGCAGCAGAGGCGATGAAACTTTAAATTCTTCCTGAAAATGTGCTCCTCTTGCAGCAGAGGCGATGAAACTTTAAATTTCTTTTCTGAAAAGTGCTCCTCTCGCAGCAGAGGCGATGAAACTTTAAATTCCTTTTTTCTTTCTCTTCTTTCTTATTTCCTCTCTCTCTTTCTCTTCTCTTTCTTCTTTTCTTTCTTTCTTTTCCTTTTCTCTTTTCTTTTCTTCCTTTCTTTTCCTTCTCTTTTTTTCTTCTTCCTTTCTTTTCCTTCTCTTTTTTCCTTTCTTTTCCTTCTCTTTTTTCCTTTCTTTTCCTTCTCTTTTTTCATCAAAAAATTTTTTTATCCAAAATCTCCCATATTCACATTTTTCAATGTTTGGCAGATGCAATGATCACTGATACGAATGCAAATGCAATATCAACAATGCCAATGCACATTTCTTTATCAATGATGTTAATGATGGAAATTTTTTTTTCATTTATTTATTATTATTATTATTATTTGTGCTTGAATTCTCATTATGTGGATGAAATGCAAATGCATGTATTGACAAAGTCATGCAATTGCTATTGTGGTAATCAAATTCTCAGAACTGTCCTTTGTGTCTTTTGACCTTTTTACCCGTGGTTCACAAAATAGTTGTCACCAATTTTGAATCAGAACTGGTTCGTAACATGTACTTGTCACAATTTCCAATTTCCTTTGTTTCATTCCCTTATTTCTCTCTTTTCCTCCTTTCTCCCTTTTCTTTCTTCCTCCTTTTTTTTGTTTTTTTTTCTTAGTAATGTTAGCATGTAGATTATCAATTTGATCATCATCTTTCTTTCAATTTGATTAACAAACACCATGCATTCCTGCACTTTTATGTTAGTTGGAGAATGACTAAAAGAACAACCAATTTTAGAAAAACATTTGTTATTGGGCTGACAAGAGAAAATGGCAACAAAAGTACAGTGGGGTAGTGAATGCTGCAAGGGTCAAGTGGTGAATTTCAAGGAATGGTGACCAAAACAAACAATGAATGTCTAGATAACCCTCCACGAACCAAAACAGTGCTTTCTTCGGAAAAAATTAATTCATTGATGCCCCCTGTCACATTGAGTTCATCCGGCTGACGCAATGCTCCGTATGATTTCGATCCCCGGGTGTTGATCTTTTCCGCATCTAAGCCGCCTTTTCAAGTTTTCAACTTAGATATCCCTTTTAATCCAAACTGCCCTTTTTGGGTTTTCAGTTTGAATTCTCCTTTTATTTCCTTTTTCTTTTTTTGTTGTTTTTTTTCTTTTTTTTTCTTTTTTATTTTTTTTTATTTTTCTTCTTTTCCTTTCTTCAAGCATAGTATTTCTTCACAGCATTGGAATTTATCGGATTGGGCAGATCATTCCCATCCATCTCTGTCAAGATTAACGCTCCACCTGAGAACGCTCTTTTCACCACATATGGTCCTTCCCAATTTGGTGTCCATTTACCCCGATTATCGTGGTGATTTGGGAGGATCTTTTTCAACACCAGTTCTCCTTCTCGGAAATGCCTGGGTTGAACCTTTTTATCATAGGCTCGCATCATTCTCTTCTGGTACATCTGACCATGACATAGAGCTGTAAGCCTTTTCTCTTCTATAAGATTTAATTGTTCGAAACGACTCCGAACCCATTCAACCTCGTCTAAGTCTAATTCCATTAAGACTCTTAGGGAGGGAATTTCTACCTCAACAGGGAGCACCGCTTCCATGCCGTAAACTAGAGAAAAAGGAGTTGGCCCAGTAGAAGTACATACTGATGTTCTATAGGCATGCAAAGCAAATGGTAGCTTCTCGTGCCAGTCTTTGTATGTGTTTGTCATTTTTCCCACAATCCTTTTGATATTCTTGTTAGCAGCCTCAACAGCTCCATCATCTTCGGGCGATACGGAGCTGAGTTGTGATGTCTGATCTTAAACTGTGCACATACTTCCTTCATCATGTCATTGTTCAAGTTGAGGGCATTGTCTGATATGATCCTTTCTGGGAGCCCGTACCGACATATTATCTCCTTCTTTAGAAACTTACAAACAGTAGACTTAGTCACATTCGCATAAGATGCAACCTCAACCCATTTGGTAAAGTAGTCCATCATTACAAAAATGAATATGTGCCCATTTGATGCCTTGGGAGAGATGGGTCCAATCACATCCATTCCCCACATAGAGAAAGGCCACGGTGGTGCCATGACATTCAGTGATGTCGGGGGAACTTGAATTTTGTCAGCATAGATTTGACACTTGTGGCATTTTCTAGCATAATCTATGCAATCTCTCTCTAGTGTAGTCCAATAATAGCCTGCCTTCATAATCTGTCTAGCCATGAAATGACCATTTGCATGTGCCCCACAAACTCCATCATGTACCTCTTCCAGAATCCTCTTGGCTTCAGACGCTTTTCCACATCTCAACAACATCTGATCTCGACCCCTTTTGTACAAAACGTCTCCATCAACAAGGAATCCCATTGCCAGTCTTCTGAGGATCTTTTTGTCATTCTCCGATGCATGCTATGGGTATTGTTGATTCTTAAGGTATTGCATGATGTCATAATACCAAGGTTGTCCATCCGCTTCCTCTTCAATACTAGAACAGTGGACTGGAGAATCTCTCATGCGCAGTTTGATTGGTGAAACATTTGCTTCTCTCTCCATTTTAAACATCGCAGCAAGTGTTGCCAAGGCATCGGCAACCTGATTTTCTTCTCGAGATAAATGCTATAAGATGATATCGTCAAATTATTGTACTAAGTCAGCTATGTACTTCTGGTACTAAACTAGCTTCTGATCCCTTGTTTCCCATTCACCTCGTAACTAATAAATAACCAGTGCTGAATCTCCATAAACTTCCAAGTTCTTGATTCCCCTCTCGATTGCAGCTTCTAAGCCCATTGCACAAGCTTCGTATTCAGCTATGTTGTTGGTGCAGTTGAAATTTACTCTGGCTGTGGACGGGTAATACTTTCCATTTTGAGATATTAAAACTGCCCCGATTCCATGTCCTAAGGCGTTGGAGGCGCCATCAAAGAACATTTTCCATGGTTTGCTGTCGGGCTCTTCCTTCTCTGCTTGAAAGACAAACATTATATCTTCATCTGGAAAATCTAGCTTGATAGGCTCATACTCGTCAGTAGCACGATCCGCCAGGAAGTCGGCTATTACCCCACTTTTGACTGCTTTTTGAGACACGTACACGATGTCATATTCAGAAAGCATAACTTGCCATCTAGCTAGTCTGCCTGACAATGACGGTTTCTCCAAGATATACTTGAGGGGATCCAACCTAGCTATCATCCAAGTCGGATGATACAACATATACTGCCTCAATCTACGAGCAACCCAAGCCAATGCGCAACACATTTTTTTCTATTGTAGTGTACTTGGCCTCGTAATCAGTGAACTTCTTGCTCAAGTAGTAGATAGCCCGTTCTTTCTTGCCTGTATCATCATGTTGGCCCAGTACGCATCCCATAGAGTGTTCATTGACAGTCATGTATAGCAACAAGGGTCTTCCAGCCGTCGGCGGTACTAGAACAGGTGGATTTGACAAGTACCTTTTCACCTTTTCAAAAGCCTCTTGCCATGCCTCATTCCATTCTCCCGGATCTTGTTTCCGAAGCAACTTAAAAATAGGATCGCATTTAAGCGTAAGTTGCGAGATGAAGCGGGAAATATAGTTCATTCTTCCCAAAAAGCCTCTTACTTCCTTCTGTGTGCGTGGAGGTGACAAATTTTGTATCGCGCTGATTTTGTCCGGGTCCACTTCAATTCCCTTTTCGCTGACTACAAACCCCAACAACTTTCTCGATTTAACACCAAAAGTGCATTTGGCAGGGTTCAACTTGAGCTGAAACTTCCGTAGCCTTTCGAACAGCTTTCGAAGGTTGGCTACATGATCTTCTTCTCCTCGGGACTTGGCAATCATGTCATCCACATACACCTCTATCTCCTTATGCATCATGTCATGAAAGAGGGTTACCATCGCCCTTTGGTAGGTGGCCCCGGCATTCTTTAGACCAAAAAGCATAACTTTGTAGCAAAATGTGCCCCAAACTGTCACAAAAGTGGTTTTCTCCATGTCATCCTCAGCCATTTTAATCTGATTGTAGCCTGAAAAACCATCCATGAACGAAAACATGTAGTGTTAGGTTGTATTATCCACCAGAGTATCAATATGAGGCAATGGAAAATTATCCTTAGGGCTAGCTCTGTTTAGGTCTCGATAATCTACACACATCCTTACTTTGCCATCCTTTTTCGGTACTGGGACTATGTTAGCCACCCATTCCGGATACTTGGCTACCTTTAAGAACCCTGCATCGAATTGTTTTTTTACTTCTTCCTTCACCTTTAACAACATCTCGAGCTTCATGCGCCTAAGCTTCTGTTGTACCGACCTACATTCTGTTTTCAAAGGCAGACGGTGCTCCACAACGTCAGTGTTTAACCCGGGCATGTCTTGATAAGACCAAGCAAACACATCAACATACTCACGAAGTAATTCCTCTAGCCTTTGCCTTTCAACCAATGGAAGTGTTGTGCCTACTTTGACTTCTTTGACGTTCTTATCATCCCCTAGGTTAACCATTTCAATTACTTCTTTGTAGGGTTCAATTGGTTTTTTCTCTTGCTCAATCATTTTCAATAGATCTGGAGACAAAGCATCATCGTCTGAATCTACATTGTTATCGAATTCACCAACATGCATAGAATTTTCGAAATCAAACCCCGGATAGCTGTTAAGGTTATCTTCACATTCATTATTCATTTTCCTAAAAAAGTAAAGATTTGACAGATCTGGTTGGTTGTTCTTACCAATTGTAGTGAATGAAAAGAAAGAACAGTCATAGAAATGATGATGGATGGAAAGAAAGTACTCGAAATGCATTAAACTTGTTAATTTATTGAAATGATGATGAAGATCAAATTTACAAAAAATCTTCTAGAGCTCTTTAGACCGAGATGTTGATAATCTACCTCACTACATTACAAAAGAAAAACAAAAAGATAGAAGGTATCCTTTCAACAATTCAGTCTTTCAGCTCTGCGCCCAACAACACAATCATTTCTATATCAAAAGTTGTCATTTTCCCCTATACCGTTTAGACTATGAACCCGCGAGAGGATTCTTTCATCAATAACATAGGTCCTGCTTCCACTACCTCTAACGAATCGAGGTGATAGCATCCGCCAAAACGAAATGTATCATAGAGGTATGGGATCACCATCTTCTCTGATTCTTATTCGTATCCTCGGAGGCGGGCTATTCTTTTCTTCCTTCTTTCTTCTAGAATCTTCTTTCTCTCTGAAGCAGTGGCCCTGTATCCGAGGCCAAACCTGTCTTTGTTCTCCATAATCTCCACAAGTTTCCTTTGTCCTTGGAGATTTCTCCCCAAACCTCTCCCGACACGCCAACCCTTTTGCAGTGTCTGTTTAACAAGCATCTTAGTGGTGGTTGACAACCGAGGAGTGGGTATTCTTGATCCTTCTCCCACATATGTTGCATTCACTATCTCAAAGGCCCGGAAAGAACACTCTAAAGCTTCCTCGGCTGCCTCAATGTAGGGTACAGACAAAGGTTTGGTGATTAAAAGGTCTTCTTCTCCCGAAACAGATACTTGTTTATCACCAACGACAAATTTTACTTTCTGGTGCAATGACGAAGGAACAGCGCCCGCTGTATGGATCCATGGTCTCCCCAGCAGGAAACTGTAGGACGGGGAAATATCCATCACTTGGAATTGGACATTGAAAGTAACCGGCCCTATTTCAATTGGAATTTCAATATCACCTACAACATCCCTTCTAGAACCATCAAAGGCCCTCACAACCATGTTACTCGGTTGTATGTAAGATAGGTCAACCGGCATCTTTTTTAGCGTGGCCATAGGCAAGACGTTTATCGATGAGCCATTTTCAATCAACACCTTGGCGATCGTGTGGCCCTTGCAGTTGGTAGTGATATTCAAGGCCTTAATACTCCCTCGCCCTTCTGGCGGAATTTCGTCATCAGTGAAAGATATAGAGTTTGCCGCTGTGATATTTCCCTCCAACTGGTCCATACTATCAACCGGAATGTCATGAGGCACATAGGCTTGATTCAATACCTTCATTAAGGCGTTCTGGTGTGACTCTGAATTCAGTAGCAAAGATAATAGCGAAATCCGAGCAGGCGTCTTATTCAATTGCTCAATTACACTGTATTCGCTGTGCTTGATCAACTTTAAAAATTCCCTTGCATCCTCTTCTAACACCGGCTTTTGCAGCTCTTCCTCTTGGTTCTTAGAGAACAAAGCCTGCTACTCTTCTTTTTTCGCTTGATCGTCCTCTTCACCCTCTTTTGCTTTCCCTTTTCTGGCCTTATCTAACATCTCCGGTGTATAGCACCTTCCACTTCGTGTAATTCCACTTCACTTATGTTTGCACCACCCGGTATGGCCAACTTATCTGAGCTTATGTCACTAGACCATTTAATTATCGCTTCGAACTCATCTTTCCAAGGGACAACCTTATTGCTCTTGTAAGGGAAAGAGCTCGAAATTTTGATTGTCATGGTCGGAGGAGTGACAAAGCTAGATTCTTCCATCTTGGGACTGGGTTTCTCCTTGTAAAATACTGTCATTGGTTTTCCCTATGGGTAATCACATCCCGAAGATTCATCTGAGGCAGTGCTTACTACATCTCCCTCCTCCTTCGTATAGAACTCTATTAAGAATGAATCCAACATGGACTGGACCACTTGTCGAAATTGATGACAGTTTTGGATAGAATGGCCCACAAATCCTATATGATATTCACATATTTGATCTGAGTCAAATTCATCTTGATGGACTTTCAATTCCCACAGTGCAGGTTGAATCATCTTGGCGTTGGTGAGAACATCGAAAACTAGGCTCATTGGAGTCTCAACCTCCTCCACGTGTTTCTTTGTGAGACATTTCCCCCGAGCTTTTAACTACACTAACTGATCCTCCACTGTGGCTGGGCAGTGGGTTAGCATTGATACTTGGCTCCACTTCTTTCGAAAAGGTCAGTCTCCCTGACTTAACTAGATCTTGCACCTTATACTTTAGAGCCGTGCAGTTTTCGGTTGAATGACCCGGGTTTCCACCATGATAGTCACATCGAGCGATGGGGTCATACCATCTTGGGAAAGGTGGTTTCATTGGCTCCATGTAAAGAGGCGCGATCATGTGACCTTTCACCAGTTGTGGGAATAAGTCTGTGTATGACATGGGGATAAGATCAATAGGAGGTCTTTCGATATTTCTTCGAGGAGGCCTTTGGTTAGCAATTGAGCTACTGTTTGGTTGGTAAGGTTGGGCTGTAGGCGTTGGTGTATAGTAAGGTATTGGAGGACGAAAATCTGGGCGAAAAGTTGATGGCTGTAATGGGCTTTGGTAAGGAGCAGGAGAGATATTGTTCGAGGCCGGGAAATAGGGTTGGTAATATGGGTAAGGTTGAAGCTGTGGTCGGAATCGAGGTGGGGAAGGTGCATATCCCCTATACCAGGGTGTTATATGGGTGACTGCTTGGGTTTCAACCTCTTTCTTCTTGGACACTCCACCCTTCTTCGAATCACTGCCTTCCAACTTCCTACTCTTAATTGCATTTTCGATTATTCACCGGTGATGACCATGTCAGCGAAATTCTTTGTTGCGTTCCCTATCATACGTTCATAATAGGGGGCCTTCAGAGTGTTAACAAATAGCACTGTAATTTCCTTCTCAGTCAAAGGCAGCTGGACTTGCGCAGCCGAGTCTCTCCATCGTTGAGCATAATCCTTGAAGCTTTCATTGGCCTTCTTTTCGATGTTTTGCAGAGATAACCTATCTGGGGCCATATCTGTGACATGCTTGTATTGTGCAATAAATGCTCTAGCTAAGTCACTCCAATTGTGGATGCGTGTACGATCTAACTGCACATACCACCTAGCAGCAAACCCTGCGAGGCTGTCTTGGAACACATGTACCAACAGCTTGTCGTCATGATTATAAGCGGCCATTTTGCGACAATACATTGTCACATGAGTAATGGGGCACTTGGTCCTATCGTACTTCTCGAACTCAGGAGTTTTGAACTTAGGAGGGATTACCACATCCGAAACTAAGAACAATCCCATTGCATCCACTTATCCGTAGAAATCACTGTCCTTGATGGCCCGTAACCTTTCTTCTATAATGCTGAATTTCTTAGAGTCAAAATCACCTTTAACCTCCGACATGCTACCCCTTAATTTCTCTTGCTCTCTTGGATCATCTAAGTTAGGGACTTGAATTGGATCCGCAGGTCTTGTCCCTTGAGTGGGAGGTATAGGCACTATGATATGAGGTTGTGCTGAGGTGCTCGGTGCTCCCGGATACACGTAAGCGTAGCTACCCATAGGCTGTGGAGGAGGTGGGGGTGGAGGTATGCCTTGTGAGGATTGGACATAAGGTGGAGGTGGAGGTATGCCTTGTGAGGATTGGGCATGAAATGGGGTAAACCCAGGAGGGTATTGGGGATCATCATCTTCCCGGGGCTGATCTGTCCCTGGGTTAGGTGTTTCTCTAGCCACTTCTTTCTCTCGGTTCATCCTTGTCATCATTTCCATTAAAGCGGCTAACTGCCCTTGGATTTCTTCTTGCGCTTTCTCCATCCTATCCATCCTATTACCATGTTCTTCCTCCATTGCTCTTGAGCGTGACCGGGTATTGTATGAGTGTTTGGGAATTTGGGCTGGAATCTTGAATGTTGAAGCTACCCTTGAATCTTGATTACCACAATAAGAAACTAATTACTACATGATGCAATCTTTGAAATATTACGTTTTATTTAGACTATATGAAGGAATGAATGAATGTGATGAATGAGTGTGATGCAAAATGAATGATACTTTGAGGGATATTTAAGCCATAACAATTTCAACAAAAGGAACTTTCATTCATTCAACAAGTCATTTGTTACATTCCAATCATATTCCGATTAAATCCATAAAAACGACTAACTTGCTGATATTGATCCTTAGCTTCATCTAAAAAGTTCAGCAGCCTTTGCTCGTGCTTTTCTGTTGGGAGAATTTCTTGTCTCAATGCTTCGGCTCTATCAACCATTTCCCTCGCCTTTGTCACAGCTTTGCAAACTTGAGTGGCCATATGCTCTATATATTGCTGTCTCCCGAGGCTTCCCACTCTCCATGTCATGCTTGCATCCTGTGCCATGTCATATCCATAACTCCAGTTGTTTTCACTTTGTTCCCAATCTTCTATTATTACTTTGATGTGGTTCTTATGTTCTTGTAGCTGCTCTTCTAACATTTGAACCTTTTGCTGCAATGTAACTTTTTCATTATCTACCTCGACTTGCTTTCCTTTTTTCAACTTCTCCTTTAGTTCCTCATTTTCTTTCTGACATTGGGCTAACTTCCTCGCACTTGTTGAGTACATGCCTTCCTAATTTTGTCGTTCTTGGGACAAATAGACCACTTCTTCTTCACTCTTCTTGGCTTTGTGTGCCCAGTGTTCTACCCTTTTGTGCAAGTCTTCTAATTCCCTTTTCCTTTCACTTGAAGTTTGCATAATTCCTCCAACCCTCATTTCAGATCTCAACTTCTTGTTCTCTAGGTGCAGATTTCTGAGATCCTTGTTGGTGATGTTGTGTTCTTGTTGGACTTTCTTGAGCTTGGCTTCTCTCATTTCCGCCTCGTACTTGAGTTGTTCCATCTCTCTTTGAAGCCTCAAATTCTCTTGCTTCCACCTTTCCTCATCTATCTTGAATTGCTGCCTGGCAATCTCGGCCTCGGATACTTCTACTTCTGGTTCTGAAGGCATGTTGAATTCTTTTGGGAGAAAAACTACCTCCCTTACTTGCTTTGTCCTCCACATCAAGTACTCCGGGGTAGCTTTATCAGAGAGGGGGCCAAGGTTGATTCTTCGTGCTTGTTTCCATGATCGGACCACTTGCTCTCCTTTTTTCATTGCCTTTGGCTCACCATAAGAAAACTCCAAATCACTAAGCCCATGTGTTAGTGGAATGAATTGTTTAGCTCCAAACTGTCTTAGCACCATAAGTGGTGCATAGCTTATCACTCCCCATGGTCCCAGAAGTTGCACCCATGATTCTTCTCCGCATCGATATAAGACCGGTACATGAGGCATCCAAGGCATCAAACATATAATCTGTTTTTCCCCAAGTCTTTGCAAAAAATCCACCCATTCTTCCTTACTCTTCGGTTTTGGCCACTTAATGTTGCAGAACTCTTTAACTGGAGCACGATGGTGTAGGAAAGTTCTCTTGAAAGCCTTTTCCTCACATTTAAAATGACTTTTGGCCCAAACATGCAGTAACTGTGTGCATCCCACAAATCGCCCTTCTCCATTCCTCCTACAGTAATTCAATGACCTGAAGGTTTCGGCTAGTATGGCAGGTGATGGATTCCCATTATTCTCAATTTGCTCAAAAAAGTCTATCACTGCTACTTCAATGTGCCCTAACACCTTAGGGAAGATAACCAAACCATAGATCGCTAAAGCAAAACTCTCCAACCATTGCTGGTCACTAAGATGCCCCTTGATGAATTTGTGAAGAAAATCCCACGGCATACAAACATTGGATCCCTTCTCCTTTTTATGGGAGTCTATGTCTTCCGGTCTGACTCCCATAAGTTTGGCTAGCTTTTTGCGGTATCCGAATTTTGGCTTTCGAACATAGATTTTATCCGGACTTTTCAAGTCAATACCTAACAGGACGGAGTACTCCTCTACTGTGGGTGTCAAGTCCATTCCATTGAAAGAGAAGCACCTATAGGAAGGGTCCCAAAACTGAATAGCAGCTCTGATCAGTGGTTCTTCAACTTTTACAACAATCAAAGACTCTATTTGGCCATATTTTTCATGGAAATCCTTCTTCCCTTCTTCACTGATTTGATCCCATAAGTTGGCTAAATCTATTAGATTATTTTGCTGTAGGTTTAGATTCACTTCTTGTGGAAGCGAGGACATGAAATTCCCCGTCAAGCAGTCCCCTTTCACTTGTTGAACTTTTTCAGACCAAATTCGCACCTCTCTGTAGGAATCACATGAAACGTTCACAGATAACGAACAAGCTAGCCTTTCTATGGATTCAGTGAAAAATTCCTCGTTGCAAAGAGCCATGGTTTAAATACCCCCTTATGTGACTATGTGATGCAAGAGGATTCATGCAAAAAGAACAGAAAAACAAATACAAATCAGTATGTGTGTAAACAATATAAACATTGAAATAAAAGCAGATAAAGGATGTGATGCTTATTTATGTCCTATCAAAGGTCACTCTCATAAAAAGGAAGGAATGGCTCTATCCTAGGTTGGTCTCCTCACAACATACTATATGCTGGTTTAAAGTTTCACATATCTACAAGGTTCCCAAATCATTCCATACTGTTGTCCACACTGGACTAGTAAGGAACAGATTTGAGTGAGAGTATTTCACTTGCCATTACGGAGGTGATTACCTCACGAGAGCATAGTTACTTTACCCCCTCTTAAGGAGGACGGAACCCGGGTGTAGGGCTCATGTTATGCCAATGCACTTATGTATGCAACAATAAATGAGTATATGTCCTACTTTATTTATTCAATCAACAACCTTATGCATAAAGAATGTAATGAATCAAATAATGGATGAAATGAAGTTTTTTTTTTTAAGTTCCATGTGGAATTTATTTTTATTATTATTTCTTTTTTTATTTTTTTATTTTTAAAAAAGAAAATTAAATTTAAATGCCAATCAAGACTATCAAATTAAAATTTAAGATACCATATGGTTATTCAATGGTTTGACCCTCTAAGCGTCCCCAGTTGAGTCACCAAGCTGTCGTAACGGCTTCGCGCTCGACGATTTTGAAAAATATTTAAAAACAAAAGGGAGTCGCCACCAATCTTTTTTGACTAGGTGTGATTGGCCACCTAAAATTTTTATCTTTTTAACAAAATCTCAAAATTAATTAAGTTTTATTAAAAAGACAATTTTGGTCTGCGAAAACAAAATTGGGTCAGGGAGTACGGTTACGCGTGGGGAAGGACTAGCACCCCCACGATGCCCGTTAAAAAACGGTACCATCCTAACTACATGGTATCTTTTGATTTTAATAAAATAGTCTTGGCTTGAATTTAATATTTATAAAAAAAACGTGCATTTGCTAAAAAATCAGTATTATATATGGTTTAAAAAATTTCATTATCAAAAAAAAATTCAATATGAACACCATTTATTGAAACATTAAATCAAATATCCCAATACTCTGGTAATATTTGAAATAACTTTCATTACCTAGAGATTTCTTAAGAATCACTACTTGTGAGTTCTATAGAATCTCATCTTCGGTGGAGCTCATGTTATAATTGATTGTATGATGCATATGAAACTTAAAAGAAATTTCATTTATTTTGATTTTATTAATGAAACTCTTGATATTGAAAAAAATTTAACTCAATATCTCAATACTCTGGTAACGTTTAGTTAATCCCTCTCACCTAGGGATCAGTCAAGAAATCACTACTTGTGAGTTTCATGACATCCCATCATCGGAAGAATTTCATTTATTCTGAAATTTTAATATTTTATGCAGATGATGCTAACATATGATATATGACACATATGGAATTATGGAAAGAACTTCATATTTTAATTTTTATTAATGAAACTCTTAATATTGAAAAATTTAACTAAATATCCCAATACTCTGGTAACATTTAGCTAATTCCTCTCACCTAGGGATCAGTCAAGAAATCACTACTTGTGAGTCTCATGGCATCCCATCCTCGGAAGAATTTCATTTAATTAAATTTAATTTTTATTATTAATTTCCTTTTTGGATTTTCTTTTAAAAACATATTTATTTTTATTTTTTAATAAAAATTTAAATTATTGAAAAATCATACTAAATATCCTAATACTCTGGTAACATTTTGTGCGACTCTTCTCACTTAGGGATCAGTCAAGAAATCACTACTTGTGAGTCTCATGACATCCCATCCTCGAGCGAATTCCATTTTTATTTTCCTTATTTTTATTCTATTTTTATTTTTTTTATTTTTTTTATTTTTTTACCTAAACAATTATTTCCATAAAACAAATGAATGAAATAAATGAAAAAAAAAAAGAATATACCCACATCGGGCGAGCAAACTCCTCGACCGGGCGAGCTCTTTCAACGAGCGAGCGAGTACGCAACTTTTTACTTTTGGCGGGGCGGGTGAGCGTGCGGGTCTTCTTCTTTTTGGCTGGCGGGCAAGCACACAGATCCTCGCAATTTTGGCGAGCGGGCAAGCTCACAGGTCTTCCCTCTCCTCGGATGGTCGAGCTCACAGATCCTGCTTCTCTTCGGGCGGGCAAGCTCACGGGATTTTCTCTCTTCTCGGGCGGGCGAGCTCACAGACCCTGCTTCTCCTCAGGCGGGCGATCACGCAGCTTCTTCCTTTTGGCTGGCGGGTGGAGTTCGCTTAGCTGGTGGCCGGGTGTGCGGGTCGCGCGGATTTCGGGTTGGATCAGGGGCGACGCACGGATCCTGCAACTTCCTTTCTTTTCTTTTTCTGCTATAAAAACCCTCCCTTTTTTTTATCTCTTCATTTCTTCTTTCCTTTACAAAAAAAAATCCCAGAGCCTTCGAAACTCCCGGCCAGGCGATTTTCGACCACGCCGTACCGCCGTGCGCCGCCACCGGTTGTCGTTCGTCGGTGGCTAATGGCCAAAAGCCTTCAACTTTTTGAAGCTCCTCCGCCTCTTCTCTTCAATTTCGAGCTCCGTTTCACCAAAAAAATCACCCTAGCCCTACGAATCTAGCCAAAACCGAAACCCCTTTTTCTGTTTTTGTATTTCTTATTTTTGGTTGATGATAGGTTGTGTTGGTTGTGGTTTGTAGTTGCTGTGGCTTGTTTCTTTTTGTGTTTTGCTGGTGTTAGGGGTGCTTATATCTTAGATCTAAGTTTTGGGGCTCTCGGGTGGTTTTAGGGTTTGTTTCTGTCGTGGGTTTGGATTTGGGTTTTCGATGGTGCGTGGCGGGTGAGTGATGGCGAGGTGATGCGGATGTTGGCTTCTCGGTGGTGGTGTCTATGTATGTGTATTTAGTCTAGGCTGTTTTGGGTTTTTCGGTTGTGTGGCTTGGTTAAGCCGAAGGGTTTGAGGGTATTGGGTGGTGGTTGGTGGCTCACGATGCTTGGTGCTTGGAACACAATGGTGATGCTCGGGGGTGAGGAATGGTGTTTGGGGAGGATGGGGGTCTCGGTGCTGGTTGAATGGTTGAGGATTGGTGTTTATGCGTTTTTTGGGTCTCCGTTCTCTCCTCGAAGAAGTCCCTCTTCCTCCACTTGTGGTCTTCTTAAAACGATTTTGGAGCCCTTCCCCTAGCCTTTCGAGTCACAAGATCCATAGGTCCCTGTTGGAGCGGGATTCACGGGATGGGGAAGATGATTACCGAGTGAGGCTCGAGACAGGAGGAAAGATCTGGTCGCCTGCGGTAGTATGGGCGGCAGATTTGGGTAGGTTTGGAGCATTAAATGTGAGGGGAAAAAATAAAGATAAAAAAATAAAAATAAAAATAAAAATAAAAATAAAAATAAAAATAAAAAAATAAAAAATAAAAATAACAATAAAATAGAAACAATAATATTAGTAATAATGTAATAATAACAGATAATAATAATACAAACATATATACAATAATAATAACTATTAGGACAAAATTAGGTGTCGACACTGGGGGTAATAACAAACATGCAGCTGGGCTGGTTAAGCCATGGTGGAAATCTGCTTAACAGGAGATTTGCCAGCAAGGAAACCAAGATCAGCCCTGAAACAGTTTCCAGGCTGAGGTTGAAGTGGAAATTTAATGCAAGCAGAGACATTTCTGCAACACCATCGATCTTTGATGGGATGGCTGGGATGGATATCTTTATGCTGTCCGACAATCAGATGGATCTCTTGTAATAGTTGTAAATTTCCTTTTTTTTATGGATTAAATAAACAAAGAAAATAAACTAGTTAGGAATATATTTTGTTAAATGCTAAAATAGAGTTAAAAAGGTAAATTGAATAAAATATATATATTATAATGGTGGGAATAAAATATGTTTTGAAGGGAGCAGCTTGTTGAAGAAGCTCACGAAACCCAATCCCACTCACTTTGACTCCACTCCACCGGCTAGTACCCTTGCATCTCATCACCATCCATCATCATCAACATTCAATCCCACTAACCTTTACTTTTTCAACCGGCCAGTGCAACTATCATTCACAATCGTCTATCATCATCATCATCACCGTAACATCCATTTTGCTGCTGCCTTTCTACTGGAACCGAAGACTACATCTCACGACCTTGTCACCATTATACTCCTATCTTCCATCGACAGCCAAGGAAAGAACGAATCTTGGTTTGAGAGCCACAAAACAAAAAAAAATGGAGTGTTAGCTGTAAAGCAAGAGCCGAAAATAGAACATTTTGGAAGGAAATGGTGCAAGGGTGAAAACTAAAGCTTAAAGAAGAAATGGAGGGCTAGTTGAACCACTGAATGGAGAGGCAAAATGGAATAGGAAGTGGTCTGAAACGAGAGCCAAAAGAAGAGAAAAGTGGGCTGAAACAGGGCAGCAAATGTATATGGCTAAAAGGAGACGTGAAGCAAGGATGTCTCAAGTTTGAAAGAGGCAGCTGGAGACACGACAAACCTTTTGTTTGGACTACTATAATCACATGAAAGCTGGTCAAAGGAAAAGGTTGGGCTGACCGAGAGGTAAGGTAATCAATGGTTGGAGTAATTAAATTTAAAACTAAAGAATTTATTCAAGGAAGACAAAAGATGATGGTCCAAGGCTGTACCGTTACAGGTTTTATTGTATTTGGACTGCTGTAGGTTGCGTGGCAATTGAATAAAAGGAGAAAGGCAGACTGCTGATTTGGACGAACAACAAAAACGTGGAAGAAGCCGAACAAAGGTGACTTTTAAGGCACATGTAAGGGCTGTTAGGGAAGTAAATTCTAAGGAAACAAAATTAGCTATTGAAAAGTTTTTAAGTCAGGAAATTTTGCTGCACATTTGTAGCCCACAGCAGCCCCCAAAATCGTAGAGATCCAAGTTGCCTAAAGGAGGTTGTCGGTATTGGCTAACTACAAAGGGGTAAGGCCATTCTCACTTAAGAAATTATATATTTGAGTAGAGAATTTATACTAAAGATTTGTATGCATATATAGGGCTGTTGGAACACATAAGTTGTTGATTTGACGAGATGTGCGGCAAACACTCTTAAGCTAATATAAGGATTTGATTATCTATTGTGGATTTACATGATAAATGTTGAATGAAATAAAAAGGCTAAAAATATGGTCTTGATGTAAGACTATGTGGTGAAAGGAAATTTAAGGAGACAAAGAAGTATTTGGCCACCAAGAGGGAAAGTTACAAGGTAATGTATTTAAGAAAAATAATTAAAATATAAGTTCCTTAAGGAAATTCAATAATATAAATTTTATTATTTTTATGCCTTATTGTAGGAGGAGAGGATACAAGTTAGGGGACATAAACAAATTAAATTAAAGACCAAGGAAAAGACAATTAAGAAGAACAAGGGTGCCATAGCTATACTCGTGCTACATACCGAGGTGAGGGATATATATCGGAAACGTAGGGGATACTAAATGAACTATTAAAATCAACTGCTTGTGGTTTATGAACTGTATCTTCTTTGTAGGAGGTTTTTACAAAAATTAAGCTGTTATGCTACCAGATTTTCGTATAATATTGATTTATAAAATGAGCTAGAGTTCATAAAAATGATTTGGAATAATACTCCTCTAGCTAGTTTTGTTTTGAAAATAGGTACGAAATGGCAGGATTTTGACTACCTTGGAAGTCATATTCGAAAGCTCCCATTTTCATAGAAACCATCGAGCTTCGTATTTGTTTTGGAAACTATACGTACGGAAATGTTTTGAGACATGGCTAATAATCATAGCAGTAATGTTTTGGACTACTGTGGGACCTTAATCCAGTTCACAGTAGGTAATGTTTTGGGCTACTGTATGATTTTGATCAAATCTACAGTAGAGTTTCTATTGCTGTGTGACCTTGATCCAGTCCACAGCGGGCCCAGTAGACACCTGATCTGTGCTCACTGTGGCCCCCTCTGGACTATGGCCATATGTCAACTGTACTTTCTCTTACGGGAATAATTGAACTGCTTGATTTTGCTTAGTTATCATGTCTCCAGCTTATGCTATATATGATTCCTTTCGTACTTATGCCAATACGGATTTTGAATGTTATGATGAGAATTATGTTTCGAATGGAAATGTTTATCGATGGTTTTGAAATAAATGCTTGCTTCTGACGCATTGCATAAGCATGTTGATTTCCAAATTTTATGAAAAACAGTATTTGAGTTTTTAATGAATGTTTCGAAACTTGCATATAGAAATTTAGTATCCGTCTCTTATATTTATTTCTTACTGGGCTTTCCAAAAAGCTCACCCCCCCTCCTCTACCTTCCAGATTATTTGCAGTAGGAGCGTATACGTGGGGAGCTATCGCGTCCTTTGAGGCTTTTGGTTCTACCTTGAAGGTACATTATGTACAGCTACTTAACTTATATTCAGATTTACATTTTCAGTACTTTCAGAATAGGGGGATGTAGCAATAGGAATTACATGATATATATCTACGTTAAATATCGACGCATGTAACTTGATGGTTATATATTGGTTAAGTGTAATGTTTTGCGATGACAAATACATGCTCATTTAGAATGTTTGGACTGGGACCAAATGCTGAATAATGTTTATATAGCTATTATAAATATAGCTTAAGAGTTAATTTTGAGACATTACGTACAGCCCAACAATGTAAGTAAGAGAAGGAAAAATTTAGTTCATAATTCCGGTATAAGGATATTACAAAATTGGTATCAAAGCAATGTTGGTCCGATGTACGTAATGTCGGTAGGTCAAGAATTTGTTACATCCCCATAAGTACTGTACGTGTCTGAGTATATGCTGTACATAATTGTGTAAATGGTACAAAATATGTTTGTTTTGTCTAGGCTATCTATAAAAATGAGGGGATGAGGACGAGAACGTTATAGGAGTGTGAGGAGTGTCGGTAGTAGACAAGAAGTGCCGGCACCTGAGACCCCGACTCCAGAACCTCCTCCTCCTCCTCAGCCAGAGCTTGATGGAAATCGAATGGATAGGCTGGAGAGGACTATAGATGCCATGTCCCCGAATATGAATGCCATGCCCGCCATGTTTACCCACTTTATGGCAAACATCAATAACAATCAGGGACAGGCATCCCCACCATTGGCACCAGCACCACCACCTCCACCACCCGTAGTGCCTCCTCCTATGCCTCCACCACCACCTGCTCCTCAGCCTCCGGCTCAGCTTGTACCTCCTCCAGCTCAGCCAGCCCAGCCCCAGACTCAGCCTGAGGTACCTGCTCTAGTGCAGTCGCAAGCAGGACCAGTAGAAAGTTGTAATCTAACTCGGCTTCAAGAGTTCAAGAAGTTCGACCCTTCTAGGTTCAAGGGGGAAAAGAAACCGATGGTGGCAGAGAGCTGGGTGAATGAGATGGAGAAACTATTTGAGTACATGGCATGCTCTGAGACAAAAAAAGTGGGCATGGCCACCTTCTTACTTGTGGATGAGGCAGAGCATTGGTGGAAGTCCACCAAGACGGTATTGAAGGCTAGGCATCCTACAGTTACGTGGGATATATTTCTGGACTACTTTCGTAAACAGTACATTCCCCGTACGGCCCAGAAGAGGATGCAGACTGAATACTTGAATTTGACTCAGGGGAATCAGACGGTGGATCAATATGAGTCACGATTTACAGCCCTTAACCGCTATGATCCACAGACGGTGCGTAGTGAGAAGCACCGTGTGGAGAGGTTTATGGACGGATTACGACCATCTATCAGGTCCCGATTGGCCCCACTTGATATCTCCACCTACGGAGAGGCTGTTAGAAAGGCCCAGTTATGTGAGCGAGATTACGAATTCCAACAAGCGGAGTATGGGTCTTGTTTTAAGGGTAAAGGGAAGGAGATAAGTAAAAGAGCCTCAGATGATAAATCTTTTGGAGTTGGGAGATTTGCTAAGAAGCCTAAGAGAGATGAGCCCTTTGCTAGGAGGTAGAGTAGAGATAGGACTGTTGGGGGTCGACCGACTAGGCCCATTATTACTGATAGGGGTGCGGATAGTCAGAAGAACACTATCGGGACAGCATGCAGTAATTGTGGGAAGGTGCATCCGAGTAGGCCTTGTCATTGGGTTACGGGCGCTTGTTTCGGGTGTGGACAGAAGGGACACGTGGTTAAAGATTGTCCGCTAAATAGGAATTCATCGAAAGAGCCCGAGCGTCCTACCCAGCCCCAGAGTTGAGCCACCGCAGCAGATAAAGGCAAGAAAGCAGCGGTTCAGGGCCGAGTTTATGCACTGGATCAAGGACTTGCGGACACTTCTTCGGATGTCATCAAGGGTAAGATACTTGTATTTGAGGTTATGGCACTTGCATTATTTGACCCTAGATCCACGCATTCATTTATATCACCTGTTTTTGCTATGAAAATACATGTAAAATCAGACCCTTTAGGGCATATTTTACAAATTAGCACTCCTTTAAAGGAATCTCATATGACTGATGTGGTGTATAAGAATTGCAAACTTAAGATAGGTAAGAAGGAATCAGTAGCAGATCTAGTACTACTAAATATGTACGACTTTGATGTGATTTTGGGCATGGATTAGCTATCTGCCAATCGAGTTAATTTAGGTTGCTACTCTAAGACTATAACCTTTACTTATCCCGACAGATACGATGTAAAATTCGGTTCTAAATAATGAAAGTGTCTTGTTTTTATTGATTGAATGTTGTGAATGATAATTTATGTTGTCTGTTTAATCAAGAAGGGTTTCTTGCTTGTGTTGAGGATGTGGACAAACACCGTCCGGAATTACATGAGATCCCTGTGGTGAGAGACTTCCCTGATATATTCCCGGATGAATTGCCAGGACTTCCCCCTTATAGGGAGTTAGAATTTGCTATTGATTTGATTCTTGGCACGAAACCCATATCTAAGCCACCGTATAGGATGGTCTTAGTCGAGCTGGATGAATTGAAGAAGCAGCTCCAAGAATTGTTAGAAAGAGGGTTCATTCGACCAAGCGTGTCTCCGTGGGGCGCTCCAGTACTATTTGTCCGGAAAAAAGATGGTAGCCTTCAGTTGTGCATCGATTATCGGTAGTTGAATAAGGCTACTATCAAGAACAAGTATCCACTTCCCAAGATTGATGACTTATTCAATCAGCTTAGGGGTACTCAGATCTTTTCCAAGATTGATCTTAGATCGGGATATCATCAGTTGAAGATTAGAAGTGATGATATTCTTAAAACAGCCTTTAGGACCCGGTATGGACACTATGAATTCTTAGTGATGCCATTCGGGCTTACGAATGCACCCGCGGCTTTTATGAACTTGATGAATGAAGTGTTCAAGCCGTATCTGGATAGATTTGTCATCGTATTCATAGATGACATCCTAGTCTATTCTAAGTCCTGGGAAGAACATGAGCAGCACTTGAGGATTGTACTCCAAACTCTCAGGGATCGCAAGTTGTATGCTAAGCTTAGCAAGTGCAACTTTTGGCTGAATCAGATTTCCTTTCTGAGTCATGTGGTGGATAAGGACGGGGTGTCTGTGGATCCGTCCAAGATAGAGGCTATAGTGCAATGGGATAGGCCAAAGTCAGTCACTGAGATCCGAAGTTTCCTTGGTTTAGCTGGTTATTATCGGAGATTTGTTGAGGGATTTTCTAGACTAGCTGCTCCTCTAACACGCCTCATGCGTAAAGATGTAAAATTTGAGTGGGATGATGCCTGTGAGCGTAGTTTCCAAGAGTTGAAGCGTCGATTGACCTCAGCACCAATCCTCACTCTTCCTAGTGGTTCAGGAGGTTTCTCGGTGTACAGTGATGCATCTACTCAAGGTTTGGGTTGTGTGCTTATGCAGAATGGAAGAGTAGTGGCATACGGGTCTAGACAGCTTAAAGATCATGAAAGAAACTATCCCACTCATGACTTGGAGTTGGTCACAGTAGTTTTTGCTTTGAAGATTTGGCGGCATTATCTTTTTGGGGAAAGATTCAGATATTTACGGATCACAAAAGTTTGAAGTATTTGTTCTCCCAGAAAGAGTTAAATATGAGACAAAGGAGATGGATGGAACTTCTAAAGGATTACGATTGTGAGATCTTATATCACCCAGGTAAAGCTAATGTTGTTGCTGATGCTCTTAGTCGAAAACACCTGGGATTGCTCTCTTATATGATGGTCCGAGAGTTTGATTTATTAGAACAGTTTGCAAGTCTGAGTTTGAACATCTCCTCTTCTGAGAGGTATGGTATGGTGGTGAGTATGAGGATTGAGCCTGATTTGATGGAGAGTATTAGACGTGCTCAGAGAGAGGATCAGTATTGTGTGGATATGATTAGTCAGATTCAGACTAGGGAGCATATTGATTTTGCAATTGGGTCTGATGGTCTATTAAGGTTTAAAGGCAGAATTTGTATTCCGGATGATAGAGGTCTCAAGGATCTTATTTTATCAGAAGCTCATTCTACTAGGTACACTTTACACCCGGGCAACACAAAAATGTATCATAACTTACGTAAAGTGTACTGGTGGTCTGGAATGAAGAGAGACGTTGCTGATTTTGTTGCTAGGTGTCTCGCTTGTCAACAGGTTAAGGTACAGCATCAGAGGCCAGCAGGTTTACTTCAGCCTCTATCTATACCTACTTGGAAATGGGAGCATGTTACCATGGATTTTATCATAGGATTACCCAGAACTAGGAGGAATCATGATGCTATCTGGGTGATTGTGGATAGACTAACTAAATCAGCCCACTTTTTGGCTATGAAGTCTACGGATACTCTTAATGTTCTAGCAAATATGTATGTCAAGGAGATTGTACGACTTCATGGAGTTCCAGTGAGCATCACTTCCAACCGAGATTCCTGGTTTACATCCCATTTTTGGAAACACTTTCAGGATGCCATGGGATCTCGACTGAACTTTAGCACTGCATTTCACCCACAAACAGATGGGCAGTCTGAGCGTACAATTCAAACTTTAGAGGACATGTTGAGAGCGTGTGCTTTGGACTTTAAGGGCTCCTGGGACGATCATCTTCCTTTAGCCGAGTTTGCATACAATAACAGCTATCATTCGAGTATTGGAATGGCACCATATGAAGCTTTGTATGGTAGAAAGTGCCGTTCTCCAATTGCTTGGGAAGAAGTGGGCGAACGTTAGATACTTGCTCCCGATTTGGTAGAACAGGCTTCTGAGGATGTTCGATTGATTTGTCAAAGGCTTAGGACAGCTCAAAGCTGACAGAAGAGCTATGCTGATAGTAGGTGCAGACACTTGGAGTTCTCTGTTGGTGATTTTGTGTTTTTTAAGGTTTCCCCATCTAAGGGTTGTAGACACCAAATTTTGTCCAATTTTTAAGGTCATAGGCTTAAAAGGCCCAAAAGGAAAATGGGCTTATTATTATTATTATTATTATTATTATTATTATTATTATTATTATTATTATTATTATTATTATTATTATTATTATTATTATTATTATTATTATTATTATTATTATTATTATTATTATTTTTATTATTTTTATTATTTTTATTTTTATTTTTATTTTTATTTTTATTTTTATTTTTATTTTTATTTTTATTTTTATTTCTTTCTTTCTTTCTGTTTGCTCGTTTTTCTTCTTTCTGTTTCTTCCGTTTCTTTCTTTCCTTCTTTGTTTTCAACTACATTTAATGAGATGAAGACCCTTATCACCGAAATCGCCCATCAATCCATTGACCGGCAACTGGTTTAGGCTAAAACCACCATTGCCGGCCCCCCCTAAGTCCACAGAAGATCCACCAAATCCACCGCAACCTACCCATTCCTGACACCCCTACTGCTAACCGGGAGACAAAAGCTTAATTGTTTTGACTCTAATATACTGAGCTGATTAAAAAAGGGTTCTTGGATTTGTTTAAAGGGAGCCGAAGAACTTAAACAAAGGGGGCTTGAATTTTTTTTGATAGAAAAAACACTCCAACAGAAACCCTAAAACGCCGAGACACCATCACCAACGCCCTCACCGAGCCTTCACCACTGTATCACCACCCTCCTTGCCCTAGCCTCGTCACCACAGAAACCCAAACGCCACCCCAAAGACACCAACCACCACCACTGAAACCCTAAATCCCGAAAGCCTAGATCTCGGGACCGAGACCCCCAAAACCCTAGATCTAAGATCTAGATCCCCACCTGCAAAAAGAAAAGAGACAAACCACAACCAAAAACAACCAAACATCCACCAGATCTAGCCAGATTTAAAAACAAAATACAAAAAAAAAAATAAAAAAAGAAAAAAAAACTTTCGAAGGACTAGATTTATGGGGTTAGGTTTATTTTTGGGGGAAAAGGAAGTTAGATCGGAGTAGAGGAGGAGGAGTGGAGTGTTTTTAGGTACGGGAAGGTTCCCGGCCATCGGAGCACGGCGGAGTGCGGCGGCCGGCACGGCGGTAGCCGTTCGGTGGGGAAGAGGCCGAGAGAATTTTTCAGAGGGTTTGGGCAATTTTTTTTGGGAAAACCGGGTGAAATGAGAAGCTAAAAAAAATTTTCGGGCCTTTTATAGAGCAGCAAAACGCTGCGTTTTGGAGACCTGACCCGCGCGCCGACCCGCGTGCCAACCCGCCCGGCCAGCTGAGAGGGAAGATCCGCGCGTCGCCCCATCGCCCGACCCGGATCCGCGCGTCCGACCCGGCTCCAACCCTCACGCGACCCGCGCTCCAGCCCGACCCGTTTTCTGACCCGCGACCCGCTCCGTGGACAGATCCGGGCCCCTGCTGCTTGGGCTCGTTTTTGGGCCCCCTATTTGGGCTATTTTGGGTATAATTTCTTTCTTTCTTTCAACTTTTTGTTTTTTATTATTATTATTATTATTATTATTATTATTATTATTATTATTATTATTATTATTATTATTATTATTATTATTGTGTTTTTATTATTGTTATTATTATGTTATTATTTTGTGCTTTTATTATTATTATTATTATCATTATTATTATTATTATTATTATTAATGCATGTTATAAAATATAAACTTTTGAAAAATTTTTATTTGCATCTTCATTAATTATTATTAATTAGGAATCATATTTAAAAATAAGAAAATTTAAATTAAATTAAATGAAGTCCGATGATGGGATGCTACGGAAGTCACAAGTAGTGATTCCTAGCTGATCCCTAGGTGAGAAGAGTTATACTAAATGTTGCCAAAAGTATTGGAATGTTTAGTATGATTTTTCAATAATATAATTTTGTTAAAAACAAGAATAAAAAAGTTTTTTAAAAAATTTTTAAAAGAAAATTAATAATAAATTTTATAATTCAATTAAATGAATATCCGATGATGGGATGTCATGAAACTCACAAGTAGTGATTTCTTGACTGATCTCTAGGTGAGAAGAGTCGTACTAGATGTTACCAGAGTATTGGGATATTTAGTATGATTTTTCAATAATTTAAATTTTTATTAAAAATAAAAATAAATAAGTTTTTAAAAGAAAATAGAAAAAGGGAAATTAATAATAAAGCCCGATGATGGGATGCTACGGAAGTCACAAGTAGTGATTCCTAGCTGATCCCTAGGTGAGAAGAGTCGTACTAATTGTTGCCAAAAGTATTGGAATATTTAGTATGATTTTTCAATAATTTTTATTTTTATGAAAATAAAATAAGTTCTTTTTTAAAATTAATAATAAATTTTAAATTTGAATGGAATTCTTCCAAGGATGGGATGTCATGAGACTCACAAGTAGTGATTTCTTGACTGATCCCTAGGTGAGAGGAATTAGCTAAATGTTACCAGAGTATTGGGATATCTAGCCAAGTTTCTCAATATCAAGAGTTTCATTAATAAAATAAATTTCTTTTAAGTTTCACGTGCATCATGTACTATCTGTTTGCATCATATGCACTCATAATAATTTTCGAAATAGGTGTGAATCCTTCCGAGGATGAGATTCTGTAGAAGTCACAAGTAGTGATTCTTAAGAAATCTCTAGGTGAGGAAAATTATTTCAAATGCTGCCAAAAGTATTGGAGTATTTGGTTTAATTGTTCAATACAGAAAGGTTCACATTTATTTTCGAAAAATAAAGTAAAACAAAATAAATCTGCAAATAAAAAATGATTTTGAATAAAAAAGGTTGGAATAAAAAAGGAATTAATTTTAAATATTAAATTAAGAACATTTTATTAAAACAAAAAGGATAACACATGATTATTATGGTACCGTTTTTTACGGGCGTCGTGGGGGTGCTAATCCTTCCCCACGCGTAACCGTACCCCCGAACCCAATTTTTGTTTCGCAGACCAAAAGATCATCTTTTTAATAAAACTTAATTAATTTTGAGATTTTGTTGAAAAGATAAACGTTTTTCGGTGGCCAATCACACCTAATAAAAAAAGATTGGTGGCGACTCCATTTTTGTTTTTAAACGCCTTTTTCGAGAATCGTCGAGCGCGAAGCCATTACGACAGCTTGGCGACTCCACTGGGGACGCTAAGAGGGTCAAACCATTAATTAACCATGTGGTATCTTAAATTTTAATCTGATAGTCTTGGTTGACATTTAAGTCTAGTTGTTCTTTTAAAACAAATTCCTTTAAAATTAAAATAATAATCCTTTCATTCATTTTTGAGCATTTGATTCATTACATTTTTTTATGTATGAAAATATTGTAAATAAAGTAGAATATATGTTCATTCATTTCATATACATCAATGCATTTGCATAACATGAGCCCTACACCCGGGTTCCGTCCTCTTTAGGAGGGGGTAAAGTAGCTATGCTCTCGTGAGGTAATCACCTCCGCAATGGCAAGCGAAATACTCCCACTCAGATCTGTTCCTTACTAGTCCAGTGTGGACGACAGTATGGAATGATTTGGGAACCTTGTAGATACGTGAAACCTTAAACCAGCATATAGTATGTTGTGAGGAGACCAACCTAAGTTAGAGCCATTCCTTCCCATTTTATGAGAGTGACCTTTGATAGGACATAAATAAGCATCACATCCTTTATCTGCTTTTATTTCCATGTTTATATTGTTTATACACATACTGATTTGTATTTGTTTTTCTGTTGTCCCTTGCATGAATCTTCTTGCATCACATAGTCACATAAGGGGATATTTTAACCATGGCTCTTGGCAACGAGGAATTTTTCACTGAATCCATAGAAAGGCTAGCTTGTTCGTCGTCTGTGAATGTTCCATGTGATTCCTACCGGGAGGTACGAATTTGGTCTGAAAAAGTTCAACAAGTGAAAGGAGACTGCTTGACTGGGAATTTCATGCCCTCACTCCCACAAGAAGTGAATCTAAACCTCCAACAAAATAATCTAATAGATTTAGCCAACTTATGGGATCAAATCAGTGAAGAAGGGAAGAAGGATTTCCATGAAAAATATGGCCAAATAGAGTCTTTGATTGCTGTAAAAGTTGAAGAACCATTGATCAGAGCTGCTATTCAATTCTGGGACCCCTCCCATAGGTGTTTCTCTTTCAATGGAATGGACTTGACACCCACAGTAGAGGAGTACTCCGTCCTGTTAGGTATTGACCTGAAAAGTCCGGATAAAATCTATGTCCGAAAGCCAAAATCCGGATACCGCAAAAAGTTAGCCAAGCTTATGGGAGTCAGACCGGAAGACATAGACTCTCATAAAAAGGAGAAGGGATCCAATGTTTGTATACCCTGGGATTTTCTTCGTGTATTTATCAAGGGACATCTTAGTGACCAGCAAGGATTGGCGGCTTTTGCTTTAGCGATCTATGGTTTGATTATCTTTCCTAAGGTGTTAGGGCACATTGAAGTAGCAGTGATAGATTTCTTTGAGCAAATTGAGAATAATGGGAATCCAGCACCTGCCATACTAGCGGAAACCTTCAGATCATTGAATTGTTGTCGGAGGAACGGAGAAGGGCGATTTGTGGGATGTGCACAGCTACTGCATGTTTGGGCTAAAAGTCATTTCAAGTGTGAGGAAAAGGCCTTTAAGAGAACTTTCCTACATCATCGTGCTCCAGTTACAGAGTTCTGCAACAGTAAGTGGCCGAAGCCGAAGAGCAAGGAAGAATGGGTGGATTTTTTGCAAAGGCTTGGGGAGAAACAAACTGTATGGATGACGCCTTGGATGCCTCATGTACCGGTTTTGTATCGATGTGGAGAAGAATCATGGGTACAACTTCTAGGACCATGGGGAGTGATAAGCTATGCACCCCTTATGGTGCTAAGACAGTTTGGAGCTAAACAATTTATTCCACTAACAATTGGGCTTAATGATTTGGAGTTTTCTTACGGTGAGCCAAAAGCAATGAAAAGGGGAGAGCAAGTAGTCCGATCATGGAAACAAGCACGAAGAATCAACCTTGGCCCCCTTTCTGATAAAGCTACCCCGGAATACTTGATGTAGAGGACAAAACAAGTAAGGGAGGTAGTTTTTCTCCCAAAAGAATGCAGCATGCCTTTAGAACCAGAAGTAGGAGTATTCGAGGCCGAAATCGCTAAGCAGCAATTCAAGATAGAAGAGGAAAGGTGGAAGCAAGAAAATTTGAGGCTTCAGAAAGAGATGGAACAGCTCAGGTATGAGGCAGAAATGCGAGAAGCCAAGCTTAAGAAGGTCCAGCATGAACACCACGTCACCAACAAGGATCTCAGAAATCTGCACCTAGAAAACAAGAAGTTGAGATCCGAGATGAGGGTTGGAGGAATCATGCAAACTTCAAATGAAAGGAAAAGAGAATTAGAAGACTTGCACAAAAGGGTAGAACACTGGGCACACAAAGCCAAGAAGAGTGAAGAAGAAGTGGTCTATTTGTCCCAAGAACGACAAAATTGGGAAGGCATGTACTCAGCAAGTGCGAGGAAGTTAGCCCAATGTCAGAAAGAAAATGAGGAACTAAAGGAGAAGTTGAAAAAAGGAAAGCAAGTTGAGGTAGATGATGAAAAAGTTACATTGCAGCAAAAGGTTCAAATGCTAGAAGAGCAGCTACAAGAACATAAGAACCACATCAAAGTAATAATAGAAGATTGGGAACGAAGTGAAAACAACTGGAGTTATGGATATGACATGGCACAGGATGCAAGCATGACATGGAGAGTGGGAAGCCTCGGGAGACAGCAATATATAGAGCATATGGCCACTCAAGTTTGCAAAGCTGTGACAAAGGCGAGGGAAATGGTTGATAGAGCCGAAGCATTGAGACAAGAAATCCTCCCAACAGAAAATCACGGGCAAAGGCTGCTGAACTTTTTAGATGAAGCTAAGGATCAATATCAGCAAGTTAGTCATTTTTATGGATTTAATCAGAATATGATTGGAATGTAACAAATGACTTGTTGAATGAATGAAAGTTCCTTTTGTTGAAATTGTTATGGCTTAAATATCCCTTAAAGTATCATTTACTTAACATCACATTCATTCCATTCATTCATTCCTTCATATAGTTTAAATAAAATATTGCATCATGTAGTAATTAGTTTCTTATTGTGGTAATCAAGATTCAAGGGTAACTTCAACATTCAAGATTCCAGCCCAAATTCCCAAACACTCATACAATACTCGGTCACGCTCAAGAGCATTGGAGGAAGAACATGGTAATAGGATGGATAGGATGGAGAAAGCGCAAGAAGATATCCGAGGGCAGTTAGCCGCTTTAATGGAAATGATGACAAGGATGAACCGAGAGAAGGAAGTGGCTAGAGAAACACCCAACCCAGGAACAGATCAGCCCCGGGAAGATGATGATCCCCAATACCCCCCAGGGTTTACCCCATTTCATGCCCAATCCTCACAAGGCATACCGCCACCTCCACTTCCTCCACAGCCTATGGGCAGCTACGCTTATGTGTATCCGGGAGCACCGAGCGCCTCAGCACAACCTCATATCACAGTGCCTATACCTCTCACTCAAGGGACAAGACCTGTGGATCCAATTCAAGTCCCTGACTTAGATGATCCAAGAGAGCAAGAGAAATTGAAGGGTAGCGTGTCGGAGGTAAAAGGCGATTCCGACTCTAAAAAATTCAGCATTATAGAGGAAAGGCTGCGGGCCATCGAAGGCAGTGATTTCTATGGGTCAGTGGATGCAATGGGATTGTGCTTAGTTCCAGATGTGGTGATCCCTCCTAAGTTTAAGACTCCTGAGTTTGAGAAGTACGATGGGACCAAGTGCCCCATCACTCATGTGACAATGTATTGTCGTAAGATGGCCGCTTATAACCATGATGACAAATTGTTGATACATGTGTTTCAGGATAGCCTCACGGGGTCCGCTGCTAGATGGTATGTGCAGCTAGATGGTACGCGTATTCATAGTTGGAGCGACTTGGCTAGGGCATTTATTGCTCAGTACAAGCATGTCACAGACATGGCCCCAGATAGATTGTCCTTGCAGAACATCGAGAAGAAAGTAATGAAGCTTCAAGAGTATGCTCAGCGTTGGAGAGACTCGGCAGCACAAGTCCAACCACCTCTGACTGAGAAGGAGATTACAGTACTATTTGTTAATACTCTGAAGGCCCCCTATTATGAACGTATGATAGGGAACGCAACAAAGAATTTCGCTGACATGGTCATCACTGGTGAAATAATCGAGAACGCAATTAGAGCGGGAAGTTGGAAGGCAGTGATTCAAAGAAAGGTGGGTTATCCAAGAAGAAGGAGGTTGAAACCCAGGCAGTCACCCACACAACACCTCGGTATAGGGAAGTGCACCTTCCCCCGGTTTCAGCCACAACCTCAACCTTACCCAAATTACCAACCCTATTTCCCAACCACAAACAATGTCTCATACACTCCCTACCAAAATTCTTCCAACCACAGACATTTCAACCAAATCTTCGCCCTCCACACCTTACTATACACCAACCCACAGCCCAACCTTACCACCAAACAGTAACCCAACTGCTAACCAAAGGCCTCCCCGAAGAAATATTGAAAGGCCTCCTATTGATCCTATCCCCATGTCATACACAGACTTATTCCCGCAACTTGTGAAAGGCCACATGATTGCCCTCTTTTCATGGAGCCAATGAAACCACCTTTTCCAAGATGGTATGACCCAACGCTCGATGTGACTACCATGGTGGGAACCCGGGTCATTCAACGGAAAACTGCACAGCTCTGAAATAAGGTGCAAGATTTGGTCAAGTCAGGGAGATTGACTTTTTCCAAGGAGTGGAGCCAAGTATCAATGCTAACCCACTGCCCAGCACAGTGGAGGATCAGTTAGTGTAGTTGAAGCTGGGGGAAGTGTTCACAAAAAACACGTGGAGGAGGTTGAGACTCCAATGAGCCTAGTTTTCGATGTTCTCACCAATGCCAAGATGATTCAGCCTGCACTTGGAATGAAAGTCCATCAAGATGAAACTCAGATCAAATATGTGAATATCATAGAGGATCTGTGGACCATTCTATCCAAAACTGTCATCAATTTCGACAAGTGGTCCAGTCCATGATGGATTCGTTCTTAATAGAGTTTTATACGAAGGAGGAGGGAGATGTAGTAAGCACTGCCTCAGATGAATCTTCGGAGTGATTACCCGTGGGGAAAGCCAATGACAGTGTTTTACAAAGAGAAGCCAAGTCCCAAACAGGAGGAATCTAGCCTTATCACTCCTCCAACCATGACAATCAAAATTCCGAGCTCTTTTCCTTATAAAAGCAACAAGGCTGTACCTTGGAAATATGAGTTCAAAGCAGTGATTGAAGGGGCAAGCAACATGGGCTCAGATCAGCCAATTATGCCAGATAATGCAAACATCAGTGGAGTAGGAGGAATTACACGTAGTGGGAGATGCTATACACCGGAAATGCTAGAAAGGGTCCGAAAAGGAAAAGCAAAGGAAGGAGAAGAGGATGGTCAGATGAAAAAAGGAGGGGAACAAGCTTTAGGGGAAAAACTACAAGAGCCGGTGTCGGACGAAGATGCAAGGGAGTTTTTAAAGTTAATCAAGCACAGTGAGTATAGTGTAGTCGAGCAATTGAACAAGATGCCTGCTCGAATTTCACTATTATCTTTGCTGCTGAATTCTGAATCTCACCGGAACGCCTTAATGAAGGTTTTGAATCAAGCCTATGTGCCTCATGATATCCCGGTTGACAGTATGGACCAGTTAGCGGGAAATATAACAGCGGCAAACTTTATATCTTTTACCGATGACGAAATTCCACCGGAAGGGCGAGGGAGCATTAAGGCCTTAAACATCACTACCAGCTGCAAGGGCCACACAATTGCCAAAGTTTTGATTGATAATGGGTCGTCGATCAATGTCATGCCTATCACCACACTAAAAAAGATGCCTGTTGACCTGTCTTACATACAACCAAGTAACATGGTTGTGAGGGCGTTTGATGGTTCTAGAAGAGACGTGATAGGTGATATAGAAATCCCGATTGACATAGGGCCGGTTACTTTCAATGTCCAATTCCAAGTGATGGATATTTCCCCGTCCTACAGCTTCCTGCTGGGGAGACCATGGATCCATATGGCGGGCGCTGTTCCTTCGTCATTACACCAGAAAGTAAAATTTGTCGTTGGTGATAAACAAGTATCTGTTTCAGGAGAAGAAGACCTTTTAATCACGAAACCTTTGTCTGTACCCTACATTGAGGCAGCCGAGGAAGCATTAGAGTGTTCTTTCCGGGCCTTTGAGATAGTGAATGCAACATATGTGGGAGAAGGAGCAAGAATACCCACCCCTCGGTTGTCAACCACTACCAAGATGATTGTTAAACAGACACTGCAAAAGGGCTGGCGTGTCGGAAGAGGCTTAGGGAAAAATCTCCAAGGACATAAGAAGCCTGTGAGGATTGAGGAGAACAAAGACAGGTTTGGTCTCGGATACAAGGCCACAGGTTTGGAGAGAAAGAAGATTCTGGAGAGAGAAGGAAGAAAAGAATAGCCCGCCTCCGAGGATACGAAGAAGAATCGGAGAAGATGGTGATCCCGTACCTCTATGATACTTTTCGCTTTGGCGGATGTTATCACCCTGATTCATTAGAGGCAGTGGAAGCAATACCTAGGATAAAAGGATCTTCTCGTGGGTTCCTAGTCTAAAGGGGTGCATGGAGAAATGACAGCTTTTGTTATAGAAATGATGGTGTTGTTGGGCACAGAGCTGAAAGACTGGATTGTTGAAAGGATACCTTCTATCTTTTTGTTTTTCTTTTTAATGTAGTAAGGTAGATTATCAACATCTTGATTTAGAGAACTCTAGAAGATTTTTTGTAAACTTGATCTTCATCATCATTTCAATAAATTAACAAGTTCAATGCATTTCGAGTACTTTCTTCCCATCCATCATCTCTATGACTGTTCTTCTTTTCATTCACTACAATTGGTAAGAACAACCAACCATATCTGTCAAATCTTTACTTTTTCAGGAAAATGAATAATGAATGTGAAGATAACCTTAACAGCTATCCGGGGTTTGATTTTGAAAATTCTATGCTTGTTGGTGAACTCGATAACAATGTAGATTCAGACGATGATGCTTTGTCTCCAGATCTATTGAAAATGATTGAGCAAGAGAAAAAACTAATTGAACCCCACAAAGAAGTAATTGATATGGTTAACTTAGGGGATGATGAGAACGTCAAAGAAGTCAAAGTAGGCACAGCACTTCCATTGGTTGAGAGGCAAAGGCTAGAGGAATTACTTCGTGAGTATGTCGATGTGTTTGCTTGGTCTTATCAAGACATGCCCGGGTTAAACACTGATGTTGTGGAGCACCGTCTGCCTTTGAAAACAGAATGTAGGCCGGTACAACAGAAGCTTAGGCGTATGAAGCCCGAGATGTTGTTGAAGGTGAAGGAAGAAGTAAAAAAGCAATTCGATGCGGGGTTCTTAAAGGTAGCTAAGTATCCGGAATGGGTGGCTAACATAGTCCCGGTACCGAAAAAGGATGGCAAAGTAAGGATGTGTGTAGATTATCGGGACTTAAACAGAGCTAGCCCTAAGGATAATTTCCCATTGCCTCATATCGATACCCTGGTGGATAATACGGCCCAACACTACATGTTTTCATTCATGGATGGTTTTTCAGGCTACAATCAGATTAAAATGGCTGAGGATGACATGGAGAAAACCACTTTTGTGACAGTCTAGGGCACATTTTGCTACAAAGTTATGCCTTTTGGTTTAAAGAATGCCGGGGCCACCTACCAAAGGGCAATGGTAACTCTCTTTCATGACATGATGCATAAAGAGATAGAGGTGTATGTAGATGACATGATTGCCAAGTCTCGAGGAGAAGAGGATCATGTAGCCAACCTTCGAAAGCTGTTCGAAAGGCTACGAAAATTTCAGCTCAAGTTAAACCCTGCCAAATGCACTTTTGGCGTTAAATCGGGAAAGTTGTTAGGGTTTGTAGTCAGCGAAAAGGGAATTGAAGTGGACCCGGACAAAATTAGCGCGATACAAAATCTGTCGCCTCCACACACACAGAAGGAAGTAAGAGGCTTTTTGGGAAGATTGAACTATATTTCCCGCTTCATTTCGCAACTTACGCTTAAATGCGATCCTATTTTTAAGTTGCTTCGGAAACAAGATCCGGGAGAATGGAATGAGGCATGCCAAGAGGCTTTTGAAAAGGTGAAAAGATATTTGTCAAATCCACCTGTTCTAGTACCGCCGATGGCTGGAAGACCCTTGTTGCTATACATGACTGTCAATGAACACTCTATGGGATGCGTACTGGGCCAACATGATGATACGGGCAAGAAAGAACGGGCTATCTACTACTTGAGCAAGAAGTTCACTGATTACGAGGCCAAGTACACTACAATAGAAAAAATGTGTTGCGCATTGGCTTGGATTGTTCGCAGATTGAGGCAGTATATGTTGTACCATTCGACTTGGTTGATAGCTAGGTTGGATCCCCTCAAGTACATCTTTGAGAAACCATCATTGTCAGGCAGACTAGCTAGATGGCAAGTTATGCTTTCTGAATATGACATCGTGTACGTGTCTCAAAAAGCAGTCAAAGGTGGGGCAATAGCTGACTTCCTGGCGGATCGTGCTACTGACGAGTATGAGCCTATCAAGCTAGATTTTCCAGATGAAGATATAATGTCTGTCTTTCAAGCAGAGAATGAAGAGCCCGGCAGCAAACCATGGAAAATGTTCTTTGATGGCGCCTCCAACGCCTTAGGACATGGAATCGGGGCAGTTTTAATATCTCCAAACGGAAAGTATTACCCGTCCACAGCCAGATTAAATTTCAACTGCACCAACAACATGGCTGAATACGAAGCTTGTGCAATGGGCTTAGAAGCTGCAATCGAAAGGGGAATCAAGAACTTGGAAGTTTATGGAGATTCAGCACTGGTTATTTATCAGTTACGAGGTGAATGGGAAACAAGGGATCAGAAGCTAGTTCAATACCAGAAGTACATAGCTGACCTTGTACATCAATTTGATGATATCACCTTCCAGCATTTATGTCGAGAAGAAAACCAGGTTGCCGATGCCTTGGCAACACTAGCTGCGATGTTTAAAATGGAGATAGAAGCAAATGTTTCGCCAATCAAATTGCGCATGAGAGATTCTCCAGTCCACTGTTCTAGTATTGAAGAGGAAGCGGATGGACAACCTTAGTATTATGACATCATGCAATACCTTAAGAGTCAACAATACCCAGAGCATGCGTCGGAGAATGATAAGAAGATTCTTAGAAGATTGGCAATGGGATTCCTCGTTGATGGAGACGTTTTGTATAAAAGAGGTAGAGATCAGATGTTGTTGAGATGTGTAAAAGCGTCTGAAGCCAAAAGGATTCTGGAAGAGGTACACGATGGAACTTGTGGGGCACATGCAAATGGTCATTTCATGGCTAGACAGATTATGAGGGCGGGTTATTATTGGACTACACTAGAAAGAGATTGCATAGATTATGCTAGAAAATGCCACAAGTGTCAAATCTATGCTGACAAAATTCAAGTTCCCCCGACATCACTGAACGTTATGGCACCACCATGGCCCTTCTCTATGTGGGGAATGGATGTGATTGGACCCATCTCTCCCAAGGCATCAAATGGGCACAGATTCATTTTTGTAATGATAGATTACTTTACCAAATGGGTTGAGGCTGCATCTTATGCGAATGTGACTAAGTCAACTGTTTGTAAGTTCCTAAAGAAGGAGATAATATGTCGGTACGGGCTCCCAGAAAGGATCATATCAGACAATGCCCTCAACTTGAACAATGACATGATGAAGGAAGTATGTGCACAGTTCAAGATCAGACATCACAACTCAGCTCCGTATCGTCCGAAGATGAATGGAGCTGTTGAGGCTGCTAACAAGAATATCAAAAGGATTGTGGGAAAAATGACAAACACATACAAAGACTGGCACGAGAAGCTACCATTTGCTTTGCATGCCTATAGAACATCAGTACGTACTTCTACTGGGACAACTCCCTTTTCTCTAGTTTACGGCATGGAAGCAGTGCTGCCTGTTGAGGTAGAAATTCCCTCCCTAAGAGTCTTAATGGAATTAAACTTGGATGAGGCTGAATGGGTTCGAAGTCGCTTTGAACATTTGAATCTTATAGAGGAGAAAAGGCTTACGGCACTATGTCATGGTCAGATGTACCAGAAGAGAATGATGCGAGCCCATGATAAAAAGGTTCGACCCAGGCATTTCCGTGAAGGGGAATTGGTGTTGAAAAAGATCCTCCCAAATCACCACGATAATCGGGGCAAATGGACACCAAATTGGGAAGGACCATACGTGGTGAAAAGAGCGTTCTCAGGTGGGGCGTTGATCTTGACAGAGATGGATGGGAATGATCTGCCTAATCCGATAAATTTCGATGCTGTGAAGAAATACTATGCTTGAAGAAAGGAAAAGAAGAAAAATAAAAAAATAAAAAAAGAAAAAAAGAAGAAAAAAGAGAAAAGAAGAGAAAAAAAAAACAAGAAAAAAAAAGAAAGGAAATAAAAGGAGAATTCGAACTGAAAACCCAAAAAAGGGCAGTTGGATGAAAAGGGGATATCTAAGTTGAAAACCTGAAAAGGCGGCTTAGATGCGGAAAAGATCAACACCTGGAGATCGAAATCATACGGAACATGGCATCAGCCGGATGAACTCAGTGTGACAGGGGGCATCAACGAATTAGTTTTTTTTCCAAAGAAAACATCGGTTTGGTTCGTGAAGGGATATCTAGACATTCATTATTTGTTTTGGGTCACCACTCCTTGAAATTCACCACTTGACCTTTACGGCATCTGTTACCCATCTGTACTTTTGTTGTTGTCATTATCTCTTGTCGAATCAATAACAAATGCTTTTCTTCTAAATTTTTTGTTCTTTTGGTCATTACATAACTAACTGATAAAGTGCAAGAATGCATGGTGTTTGTTAACAAAATGAAATGAAGATGATGATTAAAATGATAATCTATCTGCTAACATTACTAAAGAAGAAGAAAAAGAAAGAAAAAGAGGAAGAATAGGAAAAGAGAGAAATAAGGGAATGAAACAAAGGAAATTGAAAATTGTGACAAGTACATGTTGTGAATCAGCTCCGATTTGAAATTGGTGACAACTATTTTGTGAAACACGGGTGAAAAGATCAAAAGACACAAAAAGGACAATTCTGAGAATTTGATTACCACAATAGGAATTGCATGACTTTGTCAATACATGCATTTGCATTTCATTCACATTATGAGAAAAACAAAACAAAAAAAAACAATAAAGCAAAACAAAACAAAAAAACAGACAAAAGGACAAACAAAAAAGAGAAAGAAAGAAAAAAAAAAGAAGAAGAGAAAGAAAAATAGAAGAGGAAAAAGAAAAAAGGAAGAATTTAAAGTTTCATCGCCTCTGCTGCAAGAGGAGCACATTTCAGAAAGGAATTTTAAAGTTTCATCGCCTCTGCTGCAAGAGGAGCACATTTCAGAAAGGAATTTAAAGTTTCATCGCCTCTGCTGCAAGAGGAGCACATTTCAGAAAAGAATTTAAAGTTTCATTGCCTCTGCTGCAAGAGGAGCACATTTCAAAAGAAAGAAAATTTTAAAGTTTCATTGCCTCTGCTGCAAGAGGAGCACATTTCAAAAGAAAGAAAAATTTTAAAGTTTCATCGCCTCTGCTGCAAGAGGAGCACATTTCAAAAGAAAGAAAAATTTAAAGTTTCATTGCCTCTGCTGCAAGAGGAGCATATTCCAAAAAAAAAAAAATTTAAAGTTTCATCGCCTCTGCTGCAAGAGGAGCACATTTCAAAAAGAATTTTAAAGTTTCATTGCCTCTGCTGCAAGAGGAGCACATTTCAAAAGAAAGAAAAATTTAAAGTTTCATTGCCTCTGCTGCAAGAGGAGCATATTCCAAAAAAAAAAAATTTAAAGTCTCATCGCCTCTGCTGCAAGAGGAGCACATTTTCAAAAAGAATTTTAAAGTTTCATTGTCTCTGCTGCAAGAGGAGCACATTTTCAAAAAGAATTTAAAGTCTCATCGCCTCTGCTGCAAGAGGAGCACATTTTCAAAAAGAATTTTAAAGTTTCATTGTCTCTGCTGCAAGAGGAGCTTTCTCAAAAAAAAAAAAAAAGAGAAGAAGAAAAAAGAAAAAAAAGAAAAAAGGAGAGAAGTGAGTCATAAGTCGGACAAAATTGTTGTCTTTTATCTTTGCTCTATTCCTGATTCCCAGCAATGAGCAAAGAGGGGCAGCTGTAGACACCAAATTTTGTCCAATTTTTAAGGTCATAGGCTTAAAAGGCCCAAAAGGAAAATGGGCTTATTATTATTATTATTATTATTATTATTATTATTATTATTATTATTATTATTATTATTATTATTATTATTATTTTTATTTTTATTTTTATTTTTATTTTTATTTTTATTTTTATTTTTATTTTTATTTTTATTTTTATTTTTATTTTTATTTTTATTTTTATTTCTTTCTGTTTGCTCGTTTTTCTTCTTTCTGTTTCTTCCGTTTCTTTCTTTCCTTCTTTGTTTTCAACTACATTTAATGAGATGAAGACCCTTATCACCGAAATCGCCCATCAATCCATTGACCGGCAACTGGTTTAGGCTAAAACCACCATTGCCGGCCCCCCTAAGTCCACAGAAGATCCACCAAATCCACCGCAACCTACCCATTCCTGACACCCCTACTGCTAACCGGGAGACAAAAGCTTAATTGTTTTGACTCTAATATACTGAGCTGATTAAAAAAGGGTTCTTGGATTTGTTTAAAGGGAGCCGAAGAACTTAAACAAAGGGGGCTTGAATTTTTTTTGATAGAAAAAACACTCCAACAGAAACCCTAAAACGCCGAGACACCATCACCAACGCCCTCACCGAGCCTTCACCACTGTATCACCACCCTCCTTGCCCTAGCCTCGTCACCACAGAAACCCAAACGCCACCCCAAAGACACCAACCACCACCACTGAAACCCTAAATCCCGAAAGCCTAGATCTCGGGACCGAGACCCCCAAAACCCTAGATCTAAGATCTAGATCCCCACCTGCAAAAAGAAAAGAGACAAACCACAACCAAAAACAACCAAACATCCACCAGATCTAGCCAGATTTAAAAACAAAATACAAAAAAAAAACAAAAAAAGAAAAAAAAACTTTCGAAGGACTAGATTTATGGGGTTAGGTTTATTTTTGGGGGAAAAGGAAGTTAGATCGGAGTAGAGGAGGAGGAGTGGAGTGTTTTTAGGTACGGGAAGGTTCCCGGCCATCGGAGCACGGCGGAGTGCGGCGGCCGGCACGGCGGTAGCCGTTCGGTGGGGAAGAGGCCGAGAGAATTTTTCAGAGGGTTTGGGCAATTTTTTTTGGGAAAACCGGGTGAAATGAGAAGCTAAAAAAAATTTTCGGGCCTTTTATAGAGCAGCAAAACGCTGCGTTTTGGAGACCTGACCCGCGCGCCGACCCGCGTGCCAACCCGCCCGGCCAGCTGAGAGGGAAGATCCGCGCGTCGCCCCATCGCCCGACCCGGATCCGCGCGTCCGACCCGGCTCCAACCCTCACGCGACCCGCGCTCCAGCCCGACCCGTTTTCTGACCCGCGACCCGCTCCGTGGACAGATCCGGGCCCCTGCTGCTTGGGCTCGTTTTTGGGCCCCCTATTTGGGCTATTTTGGGTATAATTTCTTTCTTTCTTTCAACTTTTTGTTTATTATTATTATTATTTTATTATTATTATTATTATTATTATTATTATTATTATTATTATTATTATTATTATTATTATTATTATTATTATTATTATTGTGTTTTTATTATTGTTATTATTATGTTATTATTTTGTGCTTTTATTATTATTATTATTATCATTATTATTATTATTATTATTATTAATGCATGTTATAAAATATAAACTTTTGAAAAATTTTTATTTGCATCTTCATTAATTATTATTAATTAGGAATCATATTTAAAAATAAGAAAACTTAAATTAAATTAAATGAAGTCCGATGATGGGATGCTACGGAAGTCACAAGTAGTGATTCCTAGCTGATCCCTAGGTGAGAAGAGTTATACTAAATGTTGCCAAAAGTATTGGAATGTTTAGTATGATTTTTCAATAATATAATTTTGTTAAAAACAAGAATAAAAAAGTTTTTTAGAAGAAAATTTTTAAAAGAAAATTAATAATAAATTTTATAATTCAATTAAATGAATATCCGATGATGGGATGTCATGAAACTCACAAGTAGTGATTTCTTGACTGATCTCTAGGTGAGAAGAGTCGTACTAGATGTTACCAGAGTATTGGGATATTTAGTATGATTTTTCAATAATTTAAATTTTTATTAAAAATAAAAATAAATAAGTTTTTAAAAGAAAATAGAAAAAGGGAAATTAATAATAAAGCCCGATGATGGGATGCTACGGAAGTCACAAGTAGTGATTCCTAGCTGATCCCTAGGTGAGAAGAGTCGTACTAATTGTTGCCAAAAGTATTGGAATATTTAGTATGATTTTTCAATAATTTTTATTTTTATGAAAATAAAATAAGTTCTTTTTTAAAATTAATAATAAATTTTAAATTTGAATGGAATTCTTCCAAGGATGGGATGTCATGAGACTCACAAGTAGTGATTTCTTGACTGATCCCTAGGTGAGAGGAATTAGCTAAATGTTACCAGAGTATTGGGATATCTAGCCAAGTTTCTCAATATCAAGAGTTTCATTAATAAAATAAATTTCTTTTAAGTTTCACGTGCATCATGTACTATCTGTTTGCATCATATGCACTCATAATAATTTTCGAAATAGGTGTGAATCCTTCCGAGGATGAGATTCTGTAGAAGTCACAAGTAGTGATTCTTAAGAAATCTCTAGGTGAGGAAAATTATTTCAAATGCTGCCAAAAGTATTGGAGTATTTGGTTTAATTGTTCAATACAGAAAGGTTCACATTTATTTTCGAAAAATAAAGTAAAACAAAATAAATCTGCAAATAAAAAATGATTTTGAATAAAAAAGGTTGGAATAAAAAAGGAATTAATTTTAAATATTAAATTAAGAACATTTTATTAAAACAAAAAGGATAACACATGATTATTATGGTACCGTTTTTTACGGGCGTCGTGGGGGTGCTAATCCTTCCCCACGCGTAACCGTACCCCCGAACCCAATTTTTGTTTCGCAGACCAAAAGATCATCTTTTTAATAAAACTTAATTAATTTTGAGATTTTGTTGAAAAGATAAACGTTTTTCGGTGGCCAATCACACCTAATAAAAAAAGATTGGTGGCGACTCCATTTTTGTTTTTAAACGCCTTTTTCGAGAATCGTCGAGCGCGAAGCCGTTACGACAAGGGTATTATGAGATTTGGCAAGAAAGGAAAACTTAGTCCTCGTTTTATCGGGCCTTTTAAGATTCTGGACCGTATAGGAGATGTAGCATACCGGTTAGTCTTACCTCCTGAGTTAGCTGGAGTACATAATGTATTTCGTGTATCTATGCTACGCAAGTACCACCCCGATCCGTCACATGTCATTCAATATGAGCCTCTGGAAATCAGAGAGGATATGAGCTATGTGGAGAAATCGATACGGATCGTGGATAGGAAGAAGAGAATACTACGGTCTAAGAGTATTCCATTGGTAAAGGTGCTTTGGCAATATCATACAACTGAGGAAGCAACATGGGAACTTGAAAGTCTTATGAAGGAAAAGTAGCCAGAGCTATTCGATCAGAGATTAACCGATGCGAATTTGAAGGACCAAATTTTCTAAGGTAAGGAGGATGTAATAGTTGTAAATTTCCTTTTTTTATAGATTAAATAAACAAAGAAAATAAACTAGTTAGGAATATATTTTGTTAAATGCTAAAATAGAGTTAAAAAGGTAAATTGAATAAAATATATATATTATAATGGTGGGAATAAAATATGTTTTGAAGGGAGCAGCTTGTTGAAGAAGCTCACGAAACCCAATCCCACTCACTTTGACTCCACTCCACCGGCTAGTACCCTTGCATCTCATCACCATCCATCATCATCAACATTCAATCCCACTAACCTTTACTTTTCAACCGGCCAGTGCAACTATCATTCACAATCGTCTATCATCATCATCATCACCGTAACATCCATTTTACTGCTGCTTTCCTTGGAACCGAAGACTACATCTCACGACCTTGTCACCATTATACTCCCATCTTCCATCGACAGCCAAGGAAAGAACGAATCTTGGTTTCGAGAGCCACAAAACAAAAAAAAAATGGAGTGTTGGCTGTAAAGCAAGAGCCGGAAATAGAGCATTTTGGAAGGAAATGGTGCAAGGGTGAAAACTGAAGCTTAAAGAAGAAATGGAGGGCTGGTTGAACCACTGAAGCGAGAGGCAAAATGGAATAGGAAGTGGTCTAAAACGAGAGCCAAAAGAAGAGAAAAGTGGGCTGAAACAGGGCAGCAAATGTATATGGCTAAAAGGAGACGTGAAGCAAGGATGTCTCAAGTTTGAAAGAGGCAGCTGGAGACACAACAAACCTTTTGTTTGGACTGCTATAATCACATGAAAGCTGGTCAAAGGAAAAGGTTGGGCTGACCGAGAGGTAAGGTAATCAATGGTTGGAGTAATTAAATTTAAAACTAAAGAATTTATTCAAGGAAGACAAAAGATGATGGTCCAAGGCTGTACCGTTACAGGTTTTATTGTATTTGGACTGCTGTAGGTTGCGTGGCAATTGAATAAAAGGAGAAAGGCAGACTGCTGATTTGGACGAACAACAAAAACGTGGAAGAAGCCGAACAAAGGTGACTTTTAAGGCCCATGTAAGGGCTGTTAGGGAAGTAAATTCTAAGGAAACAAAATTAGCTATTGAAAAGTTTTTAAGTCAGGAAATTTTGCTGCACATTTGTAGCCCACAGCAGCCCCCAAAATCGTAGAGATCCAAGTTGCCTAAAGGAGGTTGTCGGTATTGGCTAACTACAAAGGGGTAAGGCCATTCTCACTTAAGAAATTATATATTTGAGTAGAGAATTTATACTAAAAATTTGTATGCATATATAGGGCTGTTGGAACACATAAGTTGTTGATTTGACGAGATGTGCGGCAAACACTCTTAAGCTAATATAAGGATTTGATTATCTATTGTGGATTTACATGATAAATGTTGAATGAAATAAAAAGGCTAAAAATATGGTCTTGATGTAGGACTATGTGGTGAAAGGAAATTTAAGGAGACAAAGAAGTATTTGGCCACCAAGAGGGAAAGTTACAAGGTAATGTATTTAAGAAAAATAATTAAAATATAAGTTCCTTAAGGAAATTCAATAATATAAATTTTATTATTTTTATGCCTTACTGTAGGAGGAGAGGATACAAGTTAGGGGACATAAACAAATTAAATTAAAGACCAAGGAAAAGACAATTAAGAAGAACAAGGGTGCCATAGCTATACTCGTGCTACATACCGAGGTGAGGGATATATATCGGAAACGTAGGGGATACTAAATGAACTATTAAAATCAACTGCTTGTGGTTTATGAACTGTATCTTCTTTGCATGAGGTTTTTACACAAATTCAGCTGTTATGCTACCGGATTTTCGTATAATATTGATTTATAAAATGAGCTAGAGTTCATAAAAATGATTTGGAATAACACTCCTCTAGCTAGTTTTGTTTTGAAAATAGGTACGAAATGGCAGGATTTTGACTACCTTGGAAGTCATATTCGAAAGCTCCCATTTTCATAGAAACCATCGAGCTTCGTATTTGTTTTGGAAACTATACGTACGGAAATGTTTTGAGACATGGCTAATAATCATAGCAGTAATGTTTTGGACTACTGTGGGACCTTGATCCAGTTCACAGTAGGTAATGTTTTGGGCTACTGTATGATTTTGATCAAATCTACAGTAGAGTTTCTATTGCTGTGTGACCTTATTCCAGTCCACAGCGAGCCCAGTAGACACCTGATCAGTGCTCACTGTGGACCCCTCTGGACTATGGCCATATGTCAACTGTACTTTCCCTTACGGGAATAATTGAACTGCTTGATTTTGCTTAGTTATCATGTCTCCAGCTTATGCTATATATGATTCCTTTCGTACTTATGCAAATACGGATTTTGAATGTTATGATGAGAATTATGTTTCAAATGGAAATGTTTATCGATGGTTTTGAAAGAAATGCTTCTGATGCATTGCATAAGCATGTTGATTTCCAAATTTTATGAAAAACAGTATTTGAGTTTTTAATGAATGTTTCGAAACTTGCATATAAAAATTTAGTATCCGTCTATTATATTTATTTCTTACTGGGCTTTCCAAAAAGCTCACCCCCCCTCCTCCACCTTCCAGTAGGGCTGATAACAGGTCGGATCGGATCGGTTTTTTGCAAAAACCCGATCCGATCCGAATTAAGTGGTTTTTTTGTTTTGTGATCCTTATCCGATCCGAACTAAAAAAAATATCCGATCCGATCCGAATTTATACGGATCGGATCGGATCGAATCGATCATTCGGTTTTTTTTAATGTAATTTTAAATTTTATTTCAATTTTTTTAAAGGCATTTTAAGCACTTTTGGACTTTATTTCCAATTTTCCTTAGGATTTTTAATTAAATATAAAACTTGAGCTTTTAATTTAAATAGTAAAAATTACAAAATACCAAATAACAAAGTATTCGGATATTATCCGTATCCGAATCCGATCCGAACCGATTTTATTCAGTTCAATGACGTCATGATCCAAATCCGAACCGAATTTGTTTATTATCCGAACCGGACCGATCCGATCCGAATCTCCCGGTTCGAGTCGGTTTTTCGGTTTTATCGGGTTTTTTTCTCAGCCCTACCTTCCAGATTATTTGCAGTAGGAGCGTATACGTGGGGAGCTATCACGTCCTTCGAGGCTTTTGGTTCTACCTTGGAGGTATATTATGTACAGCTACTTAACTTATATTCAGATTTACATTTTCAGTACTTTCAGAATAGGGGGATGTAGCAATAGGAATTATATGATATATATCTACGTTAAATATCGACGCATGTAACTTGATGGTTATTTATTGGTTAAGTGTAATGTTTTGCGATGATGAATACATGCTCATTTAGAATGTTTGGACTGGGACCAAATGCTGAATAATGTTTATATAGCTATTATAAATATAGCTTAAGTAAGAGAAGGAAAAATTTAGTTCATAATTCCGGTATAAGGATATTACATCTCTTATTTGGAAGCAAAATTTGCAGCAGTTGACTGGCATTAATTCTACTAGAGTTGTACCCAATGTCAACGTAACAGCGTCAAGAACAACTCCAACTATAGCAGATGATTTGTTAATCATTGGGATCAGTGGACCTGCTTATGTAGTTGCAGTTAAACAATCAAATGGGCAGCTTCTCTGGTCAACCCAGCTTGATGAAAACCCTGCAGCTGTTATCACCATGTCAGGAACTTATTATAAGGGGTTAGTCATTTAACTTACTACTTCCAATCAAATTACAAGAAAGTTCGCTTCATTGCCAAGAAGCTATTATTATATTCACTCAACTGTCGGTGTTGGCTAAGCTCAACTGTCCTGATCATCATCAGACTTCACCATTTCATTCTATTTAAAAAATTTAAACTGGTATAACCACCATCAATTGCATCTCTTAACATATCAGATTCCACACCTTTGTGGTTTTATTAAGAAAATTTTATGGCAGCTGAAATCATCAAATTCTGACAATTAATTAGAGACATGGGATCAATTTATTATTTAAACAAGGCAATTCAAAACTTGGTTTCTTGAAAGAGTACGTAGTTTATATTGGTGTATGCATAAACAGAAAATAAACTCATGTTGCTAAGTGATTAACTTATCCCGCAAGATATTGTTTAACTTGGCCTTCAAGATATATAAATATATATATATATATATATTGTATCATCTCTGCCTTTTAAGGCATAGATAATAGATAGTCGAGATGCATATGAATCAACAAGATCAGCCTATGAGGATGACTTGTGCTAATAACAATCGAAAAGTCAAATGTAAGGGCATATATCATGTAGTTTGTCTAAGCACAAACTCCTTCAAAATTTTGATAGGAAAAAAATCTAAGGGAAAGATAGTCTAAATCATCGTCCGGATAGTAGTGCTAGAAAATAACATGGATCTATGACGTTCCAATTATTGGCTTCCTTTCAAATCCTTCACAACACTTTATTGATTCCTTGAATTTTTTCCCTTCCTTTATTCGTTCAATTCGTTCCAACCAAAGAAGAGGATAGAAAAATGAGTTTCTCCTTTTCATTGACGTTAGTAACTTAAATATCTAAAAACCATTACCTTATGTATAGCAATATTGCAAATCCTTGGTCTTGAAGTAGGTTGACAACCAAAGACGAAGTTCACGACAATTAAGAAACATGAAGCAAAAGATATTGAAGGTAGGCAGGCGTAACGCATTTCTTGCTACGGATAGTCTTTTTCATCGGACATTTTGACCTTCCTTTTTATGTACTTTCCGTTAAAAAGTATCCTTGCATTTTGATAATTAAAAAATATATATATATATATATATATATATATATATATATATAATGTTGCTTTCATTTATTTATACTCAGGAATTTCTACGTTGGCACATCTTCAGAGGAAGAAGAGCTAAGCATTGCAGAATGCTGCATATTCCGTGGAAGCTTGGTGAAACTAAACGCCCGAACAGGCAAAATCTCGTGGCAAACGTTTATGGTGCCTGAAAATTTTGGCAAGCGTGGAGAATATGCTGGAGCAGCACTTTGGGGGAGCAGTCCAGCAATTGATGTCGACAGGAACCTCATTTACGTTGCCACAGGGAACTTCTACTCAGCACCTAAAAATATAACCGATTGCCAAGAGAGGCAGAACAATCAAACTGGAGTACCTACACATTCTGACCAGTGTGTCGAGCCTGATAACCATTCTGATTCATTCCTGGCCCTTGATCTGGACACTGGAAAGATCAAGTGGTACCACCAGCTACGGGGCTATGACGTCTGGTTTTTTGCCTGTAACAATCTTTCAACCCCTGATTGTCCTCCTGGCCCGAACCCTGATGCAGATTTCGGGGAAGCGCCAATGATTCTAAGCATATATGTCAATGGAACCAAGCGAGACATTGTTGTTGCTGTTCAAAAAAGTGGATTTGCTTGGGCTTTGGATCGTGATGATGGCAACATTATATGGTCTACTGTAAGATATGTGGCCCGTTATCTTGTATCATGCTAACTTATACTAAAATTCAACTATTTGGTAGTGAAACAATGATTGAATTAGCAATTGGTAATGTAGGAAGCTGGGCCTGGTGGCCTCACCGGAGGTGGAACATGGGGGGCAGCCACTGATGAAAAGAGGGTCCACACCAACATAGCTAACTCTGACCGCAAGAACTTCACTCTGAAGCCATCCACAAGGAACACGACTGCCGGCGGATGGGTGGCAATGGATGCAAATAGTGGCCGAATCCTTTGGTCGACAGGTGACCCAAGCAATGGGACTGCCAGTGGCCCTGTTACTGTCGCTAACGATGTCCTATTTGGTGGTTCGACACACGGAGAAGGACCGATATATGCAATGGATGCTAACACCGGAAAAATCTTATGGTCGTATAACACGGGGGCCACAATTTATGGTGGCATGTCGGTAAGGAATGGGTGCATTTACGTAGGCCATGGATACACTGTTGGTGCTGGTTTCTTCAATCCAAACTTCACTACTGGAAGCTCACTCTTCGCTTTTTGCGTCTCTTGAGTTTCGACCAAAACATTAAAGAGAAAGGATTGTATGAAACAGTTATACCACGTCAGCGTATATCCCTTCCATTCAAATCATGCCACGTAATCAAAATGTTGAAAAAAATCAATTATTTATTACATAATTAAATGATGAATATTTATTTCAAGAAACTCATTAATGATTCTGATAATAAATAATTGATTTTTTTCAACATTTTGATTACGTGGCATGATTTGAATGGAAGGGATATACGCTGACGTGGTATAACTGTTTCATACAATCCTTTCTCAACATTAAATTAAGCATCTTTAAAGTAAAACTGCTATTATGTGTCTAATAACTGGAAAGAGTAATGCTTATATTTAATTCCTGATGAAGGAAAGAATAAACATTATTGTAGAAAGGCTTTTGTATTTTAATACTAAATAAATATATTTATGTGCACACCGGCTTAATTTAAAACTAAGCAAAAACAAATAATTACGGTTATGATCACGTTTTCAATTGCATTGCGTATATCGTAACTACGGATATAACGAAAGCTATAGTAGTCATTACGGTCAAACGTAATTATAAAATTTTTTAAATGTTGCACATTTCATTATAAAATATGATAACCATAATTATAATAATAATAATTCTTATTTTATAATTTTTAAAATTTTTATAGCAGTTCATGTCTTTTATTTACTTAAAAAATATAATAATTTAAAAACAACGTTAAGATAAATAATATTTATGTGAAGTTAGATAATAAAACCACTATATTAAATATAAATAATGCTGGAATGATTAAAGAATCAATAAAAATTAGTATTTAAAAAATAAATCTTATCCAAGAATAAAAGATAACTAGAAAATTGTGCGTGCTTCGCTACGAGGAAATTTTTGTCTTCACAATTTTTTGTTCAAATTCAGTGCATACAAATGAAGTGTTAAAAATTAAAATACTCAAGACTTGAACAATCATACTAATTAGTTTGTTACAAAACCTGACTGAAATTTTGGTTCAATGTAAACATGGAACAACAAAAGAAGTAAAAATAAAAATAATATTACTATTGTTACATAGAGATTAAAGTTACCTTTAGAGACAGTATTGTAGCAATTGAATAGAATACAACAAATCTAAAACACATAATACAAAACATAATAATTTTTAGTAAAAGAAAAATATTTAAATACAACAACAAAATATTTAAATCAATAAGAAATATACTCTAATAAAAGAGGCACATACTGCAGAAGGTCGCCAACCCACACAACAGCATAACATCTCGCCAAACCACATAACTTGCCAATCCACATAACTGCATCACTGCTCACCAATCTACACAACTGTAGAAACTTCCATTTTCTTCGATTCAATCATCGTAATACTGCAATAGCTCGCCAACCCACACGGGTCTCCAATCCATACAACAGCATAACAGCTCGCTAACCCACCTATCTCGCCAATCCACACAACTGCATAACCGCTCACCAATCTACACAGCTGTAGAAACTTTCATTCTCTTCGATTCAACTATCGTAATACTGCGGAAGCTCGCCAACCCACACAGGTGACCAATCCACACAACAGCATAACAGTTCGCCAACCCACATAGCTCGTCAGTCCACACAACTGCATAACTGCTCACCAATCTACACAACTGTAAAAACTTCCATTCTCTTTGATTCAACTATTGATGTTATTGATAAACAATTTACCAAAACCTACCAATTGCTGGGGTGGAAACCATGAGAAGCCAAGGAAATTAATGAAGATGATGAATATGAAAAAGATGAGGACGCCATAAATGAATAAGTTGTTTGCAATCTCATGTGTTCCTGCATGTATATAAAAGAAAGATTTATTTTTTCATTAACTTGCTTTCACAACTCAAATAAAAAACTTACTCTAATAGTCTGATATAAAATCATTTAATTATAGAAGAAAAAAATCCAAGATATTCAAGAAAAAGGAAAGGTAAGAAATGAAAAGTGAATTTACCTTGTTGGAATTTCTAAGATAATGTCCTTGAAGAGTTGTAAACCCCAAGATACATAAGTTTCATAGAGAAAAATACACCATTGATTCCAATATAATTTAGCAAAAAAAGAAGGCGGAGAAATTTTTCCTAAAAGAAAAAGTCAAAGAAAAGGATGTCCTTGGAAGTATACAGCTAAAAATCAAAGAAAAAAATCAGAGAATTCAATCGACGCCAAAGAAAGGTAAAAAAAAAAGAGTTTTATTATTACCATTAAAAGGGCTCAAGAATCCTCAAGTACATACGTTGACAGTAGAATTCCCAAAATTTGGATTGGAAACCTTAACTTTGAAGGAAAACCCAGCTACATTGACCTGAGAAGAAGAGATAAAATCAACTATAAAAACCAAACTCCAACTATGATCAAATTAAAAACAAAAAAGTAATGATAGAAAAATCCAAAATGGCTCAAAATATAAATTAGGTAAAATAAAAGAAATACTTTTAGTGATAGAAATAAAAACCCAAATAGTAAAGAAATAATAAATGTTTTCAGGTGTTAGTTGATGAGAAAAGAAAAAGTAGATGAAGAAGGAAAGGGAGAGAAACAAGAGATTTTATATCTGTTTTATATAGAACCCAAAGCTGATGAAGTAATGGAAAAGTAAAATCTATTTTTAAAACTCAACTTTCCACCTATCTTCAGTTGAGAGAGCACTCAACAAAATAAACATGCACGCTTACACGTGATGAAGAAAATATGCATATATCCAAAATCTCAATTGAAGCAATTGGTGATGATGTGTGTATTACGATAGTTGAATCGAAGAATTGGGGAGTGGTTCTGCTGTTGGAGGATTGGCGAGCTATGTGAGTTGGCGAGCTGTTATGCTGTTGTGTGGATTGGCGAGCTATGTGGGTTGGCGAGCTATTGCAGTATGTGCCTTTGCTCTAGGTATTTGCTGTGATTTTTCTTTGCTTTGATATTTCTTTGGCAACTCTCTTATAGCTTGGCGATTCAAAAAGCAGACCACTGTCTCGCGCTCATCTTCAAAGGCTGAATATCGAGTATTAGCCACTACTACTTGTGAAATACAGTGGTTCCTTTATTTGCTTCGCGATCTTCAGATTTCACACCCCACTCCAGTGTTACTTTTTTGTGACAATCAATCTGTCATGCATATTGCCAAGAATCATATGTTCCATGAGAGAACCAAACATATTGATATTGATTGTCATATTGTGCTTGAAAAGCTTACTGCTAGTGTTTTTCATTTACTTCCCATGAAGTCCTTTGATCAGTTAGCTGATATCTTCACCAAGACCTCTCATCCTGCAACCTTTCATCATTATTTTTCCAAGCTGGGAGTCCAAAACATATACTCTTCAGCTTATGGGGGGGTATCACAGCAAATACCTAGAGTAGAGGCACATACTGCAGCAGCTCGTCAATTCACACAACAGCATAACAGCTCACCAACCCACATACCTCGCCAACCCACATAGCTCGCCAACCCACACAATTGCATAACCGCTAGCCAATTCTTCGATTCAATTATCATAATACACGCATCATCACCAATTGTTTCAATTGACAAAACAATGTTCAAAGCTATCTTTAATAGTATGTATTGATGTCAATGTTTTTTCATCAACATTACTCCAAATAGTACTAAAAATTTAAAGCAATCAAATAATTCTTGTATTATGCAATCTCAATATCCCATCGCACTTCTCATTACTTTGTCCTCACCCATACCACAACACAGCTTTCTTTTGCATTCTTCTCCCTTCCCTTTAGCCTTCTCAGTTCTCTACTCCTCTCTCTTTTCTTCTCTCCTCAACACCTAAATGCATAAATCCTCTACCAAAAAGCAGTTTATATTATTTTAATGTACTTGAATCTTAGACAAAAAATTAAGCCTTAAGCCATGAAGACTAAGTTTGGAGTAAAAAACTATAATCTATTTATATACTTTTAATAGTTAAAGACAACAATGTGTTGAAAATAATAGTTTTGTGTAATTAATTTTAAGTATAATATGGTCTTTTAATATCTTAGACTACACTTTTATTATTAATGTGGTTAGAGTTATGGTGCGTAAAATTCGAAAAGTTTAAAATTTTAAAAAATCATAATTAAATGTATTAGGTTGCACGAGCTTCCAACAACCGTATTAGTTAATGTTTTTAGTAGACCTGGCAATCCATGTCATGACACGACACGACATGAATTATTAAAACATGAACACGACACGAATTATAAAACGTGTCTAAATGGTAAACACGAACACAACACGTATTTTTTACGTGTAACATGTGACACGACACGATTGACACGTGATAGTTATCCATGTCACACAACACGATTAACATGACACAACATGGCACGACACGGTTAACACGAAATTGATATGACACGATTTAAACAAAATAATAAAAAATTAACACAATTAAAAATCAAAAATAATAAAAATGATAAAAAAATCATATTTATATTTATTCACATCTATATTAATTAAAATTCAAATATTAGTAACAAATATAACAAAATAATAATATCCTCAATCCATACAATCCATAATATATATTGAAAATTGCAAAAATATACAAACAAAACATAACTAGTTAACATTAAGTCAACAAACATAAATAATTCAACAAAACATTCAAACATTAAGTCATTAATAATGCAAAAAACAACAATTCAAGAAGTTAACACAACTTAATATGATTCAATAGCTTAAAAAAAACTAGAACACTTCAGTGATGCTGAATCTTCTTTACTAATATCCAAGTTAATGACACCATCTATCATCTCATCAAAGTTCCCATCAACATCATCACATAACCAATCTTTGCAACAAACAATTATCATAAGATATTAGTACACTAACAATTGCCTATAATGTAATAATTGATAAATCAATAAATTAATTATGTTATTAATAAGTATATTACGTTAGTGTACTAATATCCTATGATAATTATGTTATCAATAAACTAATTATGATAATTGATAAATCATTAAAAAGTATATTATGTTAGTATATTAATATCTTATTCGTATTATAATAATTTGTATGTTAGTATTATCAATTATGTTAGTATTTGTATGTTATCATACTGAATAATGTAATTCTGTAAAGTGTAAACTCTTAATTTCTTATCAATATCATGTAATATAATGTCAATGATATTTTATACATGACTTATATAATGTAATATAAGCTCTTCTTATATAATGCATGACTTATATTTTATACATTATAATAAAAAAATATCATATATATTTATACATTATAGTATCATATATGTAATGTAAAAAATTGATAATTGTATAATGATATTATATCATGTAATATAATGTAATATAATCTCTTCTTAATATAATGCATGACTTATATTTTATACATTATAATAAAAAATATCATATATATTTATACATTATAGTATCATATATGTAATGTAAAAAAATTGATAATTATATCTTAAGTTCTTAACTTACAATAAATTTTTCTCAAATTCAATACTTTATTTTCCAAAATTTAAAATTTTATTATCTTAACCATAATTAACTAATTTAATTTATTAATTTATTTTTTTGCAATATTTATTAAAGCATTAGTTTGTTTTAAGATATAAATTTTCATAATAAATTATATCAATATAATACACTTGTTTATTTGGCAAGGCACTTAAGTATTTTTGCATTTGGCCAAAGTTCAATTCCCTCTAAAAGCATATATGATTATCGTGTTTTACACGTGTATTCGTGTATCCGTGTAACACGGTTTTTTTTAAGTGTGTTTTCGTGTACATGTTATTCGTGTATTCGTGTGACACAATTTTCTTAAACGTGTTTTCGTGTATTATACGTATTTAGCCGTGTCTGACACGGTTAAACACAAAAATTACTGTATCTAAATTCGTGTCGACACGGATTAACACGAAATACGAATTTTTCAAACATAGACACGGTTTTTTCATATCGTGTTCGTTTCGTGTTATACATGTCGTGTCTAGATTTGCTATATCTAGTTTTTAGATAACCATAATCTCTACACTTTTTCTGGTAGTGAATATCAAATAAACAAAAATGCCACAACTAGGAAAAAAAAGTTTTTCTTTAACTAAAAAGATAATATGCCAAAACGCTTTCTGCCGCAACAAAGATATTTTATTTTTGGAGTAAACAAAGATAATAACTTTTCGAGGCATTTCAAATCTCTTTCAAAGTAGATATCTTTTCCTCAAGCTTCCCTAACTCTAAATCCTCTCAGTACAATAATCACATAAGAAAAAACTAAACCTTCTTTTTCAAACCAACTATTTTTTTCATCCACATTCTAAACACTTCAATATTATATCTCTTCATGAAAAGTGTCATAACGTTTCCCAGAGCTAAGTCATTATACATAAAAGAAATGGAGTTGCCGCCAATTTTTTTTTAATCTAAGTGTGATTAGTCACTTAAATGACTCTAAGAAACTAGTCTACAGTTTAAGTTTTGGGTTCAAGAATTCGTTTACGTATAGGGAAAGTTATAGTGCCCCAACAATGCCCAAATTTGGTACCATCTAATCTTTATTTTAACTTAGTCTTAGTTATGTGGTCTTTAAAGTTTATCTTTTTTATTATTTAAATATTGAAAATTCTTTTAAAAATTCTCCATCATTTTAGATAAACTCTTAAAAAACTCTTAGTATCAATTTTTATTTAAGTTTACTAATCCCTAATCTATTTTATTTAATTGTTTTATTACTTTTATTTATTTATTTTTTAAATTTCTATATTATTTATTATTATTTTTATTTGGATTTTAAATATTTAATATCGAAAATATCTCCTAAGTCTTCTATCGTTCCGGATAAACTTAGAAAAATCCTCTCACTTAGGAATTCTTCAAGTGTTACTCATTCACAATCGCCTTGAAGGTTCTATCATCGGAATTATTTATATAATTTATTTTTATCATTTATTATTATCTTATAAAATAGCTTTACTATTATTATTTTTACAATTATTATTTTTTATTTATTATTCTATTTTTATTATTTGGAGGATAAAATGCAACCTTCATTTTTGAAAATACCTTTTAAATCTTCCATCATTTTGGATAAATTTAAAAGAATTCTCTTACCTAGGAATTTCTTGAGTGTTACTCATTCACAATCGCCTCAAAGATTCTATCATCGGGGGTATCATTCGTCCCCATAAATTAATTTAAACATTAATTGATTTAAAAATTAATATTTTTTATCCTAATCTAAAGAATTTCTTTTATGTATTTATTATTATCATTTATCTTTTTCACATTTTTTTGTTATTATTTAACTATTTATTTCTATGACAGATTATTTTATTTTATTGTTTCACATTCTTTCATCATCACTACTATACTTGATCATGAGTCAAGCCAGGCGGGGCTCGAGTTGGGGGTATGATATATAATAATGAATAATGGGTATGTCCAAGCCTGGCCCGACCCATAAATTCGAGCTTGACTTTTAGTTCAGACTTGTTTTTATTTTTAATATACAAGTCCAAGCTCGGTCCGGCCAGACTAGAATATTATTTTATTTATTTTTTATATTTTAATTTATTTATTTATTATTTTATTCCATTTAAAATTTAATTTAATTTGTAAAAAATTGTATGTCAATTTCGATTTTAAATATTTATAATCATATTTATTAATCAATAATATTTTATATATATAATTATATTATACTTAGTAAATATATTTAAAAATTTTAATTAAAATTAATGTTTCGAGTCGAGTCAGGCAGAGCTTGGGCTTTGAAAATCAAGCTCGAGCCCAGCCCAATTTTCAAACGAGCCTAAAAATTTTACCTAATCTAGTAATTACACAGATATTTTTGTCCAAATTTAATCAAATATCATATGGATCTTTGGACTTGGACAGGTAACCGACCTTTCAACATGTCTAATCACTACCATCCCTGAATATGTTATTATTTTATTCTTTTAACTTTCTTGATTCTTAACTGCCCTTTATACTTTTTATTATTTATTACTTGTCCTATCTTCTAAAATAATCGAAGTATATATTAAATACTCATCTAACGGAAGCAATAATGACAGAATAAAACAAAGGAACGAATGCAGGGGTACCTGTTTTGCTATTTGATAATTCATGCACACAATTGGCTATAGGCTGAAATTAATGGATGTGACAATTAAGGATGTAAACAAATCGGACATTCGTTAAATTTGAGATATCCGAATTCGAATTCGATTAATTTTAATAATACCTAACCCTATTAACTATCCGATTATTTTTATTTATGCTACCCGAACCCTAACCCTATAAAATATAAAATACTCGTTTAACTACCCAAACCCGTTAAACTACACGTTTATTAAGTCAAAATTTAACTTTTAAATTTAAATTTAAAATCAATTTTATAATAACTTAATTAAAACATTATATTAATAAATTTAATTTAACTCATAAAAATAAATTAAATTAAAATTCATAATTATAATATATAATGATTTAATTTAATTAAATAAAACATTACTAATAAATAATTTATATATAAAAAATATAAATATTGTATTAATTAATTATTATTTATAATCGGGTTCGGGTAACGGGTACCTTAAAGTCACTACCCGAATCCTACCCGAACTCGTGACGGATAGTAATTTCACTACCCGAACACTACCCAAACCCGATTATACACTACCCTAACCCTACTTAAACGGATCGGGTAGCATTGAGTACCTATTTATAGGTACCCATTGCCATCCCTAGTGACAATGGGCTGAACTCTGATGTAACATCTTGGACCTTTCACATATAACCAAAAAAAAAATCTTGGACCTTTCACAACAATGGGCTGAGCTAATAGCTTAGTATATCGGCGTTGTGGCCTGAAAGCATTGCTTTAGATGTTAATTTGACTTTAGAATCAGCAAAACAAATGAGTTGATTTCGGAAAAACAAATCGGCCAGGACATTGTCGCCCGATCCTGGACACTCTCCTGTCACAGTCCGTTACCGGCACCGTGCTGTCTCGATGTAGTTTCTGCCAGACCGATACCGCAGCACTGCCACGCCTCTGCTTCCACCTGAAGAACACCGGAAATTTAATGCTCTTCGCCGGCGTGGTCTGTTCCTGCCATGAATGTCGCCGCACCAGGTTCTGCCAAGGGATGATGCGGCCTCGGTTGTTGCCGTTGCTGTGATTAGTTACACTCAGCGAGAAGAAAAGGAGCTGCTGTGTTGTTTGCTATCCTCTGAATGTTGGGGTATTTGGGGTTTGAACAAGAGAATAAAGTTCCTGGATTCTTGACTGCTGGTTTAGTAATTCTTGAAAATTGCTACTTGGTTGAACCGAATCCTCTCTCTGCCTTTTCTGAATTTTTTTTTTCTCTAATTTCCTCCCAATTGTTGTGATATAGCTCCCTTCGTGCTCCCCTCCAAATTGCTCCCCAGTGTGTTTAAAAGACTTTCAAATTGTGATAAGATTTCAAAATTTAAAATTGATTTGGAATAATCTAATCATCAATTTAATTTTTTTTATTTTTTATTTTTATTTTTATCATTTTAAAATAAATCTAAGTCTAATTATCTTTGTTTTGAAATTTATTTTATTATTTTTTTAAATTTTCATTATCTCTCTTTTTATTTAAAATCTAAATCTAAATAATTAGACTTTGAATTAATTTAGACCAAAAATTTAATTCAATCTCTAAAATTAAATAAAGGCTTAATAACCAAATAAGCCCTCAACATTTAGCTCAAAATGGAATTCAGCTCTCAACGTTTTATTGTATGAAATTCAGTTCATAAACTTTTATTTTAGTGGAAATAAACCATCAACCTTTTACAATTATGCAATTAAGTCAAAATCTGTTAAATGACACCAACTACCGTTAGTTTTGCATACGTGGCAGCTGACGTGGATAGCTTAGTTAGCTGCCACGTGGCATGCCATGTATGCAAAACTAACGGCAGTTAGGTCATTTAACAGATTTGGTCTATTTCCACTGAAATAAAAGTTTATGGACTGAATTTCATGCGATAAAACGTTGAGGGTTGAATTCCATTTTGGGCTAAAGGTTGAGGGCTTATTTGGCTATTAAGCCATTAAATAAACTCACTCCATTAGATTCAAAAAAATCTAGCAAATCCAATAACTTAACAAGTTCTACAAAAGGCATTTCAAGAGGTTTGGTTATAATTATATTGTGTTGCCGCTGTATCTTAATGATATGCTTGTTGTTGGGCCTAATATGGAAGAGATCAACAGGTTGAAGAAACAATTAGTAAAACATTTTGGGATAAAGGATCTAAGACTTGCTAAGCAAATTCTTGGGATGAAGATCATCAAAGGCAAATTAGAAGGAACTGTGAAGTTATCTCAAGAGGAGTGTAGAAAAAAATTGCTAAGCAAATTCAATCTCTAAGATGGAAAGATCAGAAATACTCTTGTGGGATGTCACTTGAATCTCTCCAAAGAGAAAACACCAAAGACAGCTAAGAAATGAGATTACATGTCCAGGGTACCATATGCATTGGTAGTTGGAAGTCTCATGTATGCAATGGTATGTACCAAGCTTGACATAACTCAGGTAGTAGGAATTATTAGCATATTTATGTCAAATCAAGGCAATAAGCATTGGGAGGGAGTAAAGTGGATTTTTCAATACTTGAAAGGCACCTCGGGTATGACACTTTGCTTCAAAAGGATATCATCTTGCAAGGATTTGTTGATGCAAATTTGGGCAGTGACTTGGATGGTAGAAAGAGCATAACAGGTTATTTTTGTACCTTGGGAGGTATAAGTGTGTGTTGGATGTCTAGACTTTAGAAGTGTATTACCCTCTCAACCACTAAAGCAGTGCATAAGGCTATTGCAAAAGCTACCAAGGAGATGATTTGGTTAAAGAATTTTCTGAAAGAGTTGGGCAAGCCACATGAGGATAGTACACTCTTCAATGATAGTTAGAATGTGATTCATCTTGCAAAGAATCTAGTATTCCATGCAAGAACAAAACATATTCAATTGAAATAGCATTATATCTGTGATTTGGTAAACGATGGAGTATTGTTATTGAAGAAATTCCATGCTTAGAGAATTCAGCAGACATGTTGAACAAGGTTGTCACCATTGGTAAGTCGAGGCTATATATGTAGTGCTTCAACTGGCCTTGATGGTTAAAGTTGAGAAGGCATTGCAATAGGGAGTTCTTTGGGGTTACAAAGAAGCATATATTACAAAAGTTTATTGCTATTTGTACATCAAACTCCAAGCAGAAGATTGTTGGAGTTTATAGAGTTTGATAAGACCCAACCCATACGACACCTACACAGAGCTAATATGGCAATCTTATATTATAGACCCAACGAAGCTCATTTACTTTAAGTTGCCTTAGCTTCACTATACAATAAATATGTAATATTTCTTCACGTAAAACATTCCAAAAAATTCATAAAAAAAACCTAATGCAACATGAACATAGATAAATTACCAAACCATGTAAATCTTGTCTTGTGTGTGTGATTATTTTTTCTTATTTATTCGCCAAATTTGTTCGTAACATCTTCCGATGCATTACCTTAGTTTTTGGATAGGAATCATAATTATATCCATTAACCTTGTGCGTGAAGCATTTTTCATTCTTAAGGAGGTTGTTTTCATAACAATGTAAGAGTACAAAATTATTAGGATGCCATAATTGTTTATGTCTCCATTGATATTCTTTTCTATGGGAAAGTCTCCATATTATTTGGCATAGAATTCTTTCATTTACTATATAAGTTTTGTCAATCATTAGCGTATTATTTAACTGTCTTGACATTCTATGTGAAATTATTTCAAAACAACAAAGCATTGACATTCCCGTAAGATACTATAGGAGGAACACAGAGGAGAAATGAGCTCGAGTTGTTATCCTTCAATCCTCTAATTGCATATAGGGGTGAGAGTGAACGGCCTAGATCGTATTGGGCTAGGTTCGTGCGGACGTAAGTCTAAATAAGCTTGGCCCGTTTTGAGTTGCTTTTAAACAAGTTTAGAAAAACAAGCTCAGTCAGGTCTTAATTTGGGTCCAACAAATCCGGGGGGGGGGGGGGGGGGGGGGGGGGGGGGGAACCTTTTTTTTTAAAAGAAAAATTAAATGTGCGTTTGATTCATGAAAACATAGTTATTTTTCGTTTTCGTTTTCATGAAAAATAGAAAATGTGAAGGAAAATACTTTTGGTTGAAGAAACAAAAAACATGTTTTTGGAAAATGAAAATAAAAATGGACTAAATTTTGAAAACAAAAAAATGTTTTCATTGTTTTCCAAGGAAACAATTTAGAAAAGTGGAGAATTGGAAAACATGGGATTTATGAAATTTTTTTAATGTACATCAAAGGTACAAGGTTCGAATCATTACACAAAAAAAAAGTTTTTTTATTTAATTTAATTTTTTAGTTATTGTTTTTCATATTTATTGGTTTGAAAATGTAGATACTAAATGCATTTTCATAATTTTCATTTTCAAAAACAAGTTTTCATTCTTGTGTACCAAACATATTTTCCAAAATTCAGAAAACAGAAAATAAAAACTTGTTTCAGAAAATGAAAATAAAAAATGAAAATAGAAAATATTTTCATAAACAAAACGGACCCTAAATTTTTGTCCTTAAGGAAAGAAAAAGGACCATGCCATTTCAGTTTTCCTGCTTCTACACCATTAACCACAAAGGGAACAGTGGGAGCTGACCCAAACTCTTTCTATCGGGACCAAGTCATAAATCATAATATGAACTCGGAAAATTTATAGTAAGGTTGATTTTATTTTAACATCGATTTATTTTATGTTTATTTTAAATTTATTTTTACTTATTTTTATATTTTGATGCTTATTTATGATATTATTAGCTTATTTTATGCTGTGAGTACACCTAAGAAAAATTTGTTTGCTTAATATTTGAATTATATAAAATAAAAAATTATAAATTAAAGTCATATTTACTTAAAATAAACGACTTTGACCCATAAAAAATTCATAATATCTTACACTTGATCATGTATGCACAAAGCATGGTATAAAAATAAAAATAATTTTATTTTATTAATCCTTGCACACATCAACATAAAATAAAATGACATTATCTTGATTCAATCTTATCTATTTTATATTATCATAAATCCTTGTTATAATTTGCACACTAAAATACTTCCCATCTATTTATAATTTTGTATACCGAATATGTCCAATTTATGATTGTTCTTAAATTTACTCTCACTCATAAATTTATTTATCAAATTCTCCTTTTACAAAAACTATATAAACCTTACACCAAAAAAAACTATATAAACCTAAAAATAAGAAAGCAAAAAGAACACTTCAAAATATTCTAATTCATAATTGATTCTTATTGGCAAAACACAATGAGCTGTTGATCAAACGACCAAAATTTTTTTCCCATCTATTAATTCTTGCGTTCTTTCTCAGAATGCGGTGTAGAGGCACTGTTGAAAATAGAAAAAGGCAATGATGACTGAAGTGAACTTCCTGTTTGAGAACTCGAAGATGTCAATCCTGCAAAGTGGCTTGATGCACAAGATGATTCCTTCCCATTCTGCGTCAATAAATTTTGAGAAATAGCCTGCATCAAATTCTGACCAAAATTCTCAGCTGTTTGATCAGTTTTGTCTCCAGCTTTTGCACTTCTACCAACCATTGATGAAATGGCAGCGGCTATTACTGATCGGAAACTTGGTCTGATGTGATTGCCTTGGTTAAGGTTTCTGTCAGTGACTGTTGAGAGGCTGCAGCTTGGTGATTTTTTGCCATAAGAGATTGGTAAAACTGTTCTTGGGACACTTTTCCGAGGTTAAAGTTCCCTGCAGTGTGAGTTTGAATATAGGGTACAGTACCATAAGTAGGGTATGCATTGCCCCAAACTGTGGGTAAAATGTTGGATTCTGATGAAGAAAAGTTGAGACTTCCTGAAGGAAATCTTGCTGTTGTAGGGAAGTTTGTAGAGAACCTGTTGAAATAACTAAATGAAGAGGAAGGAAAGGCGGTAAGGTCAAGAGTAATTGTTGGAAACGAAGGTGAGTTTGGTAAGTAGAACTGTCTTGTTCTTGAATTATCATGGAGGCTGAAGTTTAATCCACTGGGTTCAGTTGTAAGAGTGCTTGTGACTTTCGAACTGAGGCCTGGCTGCAGAGATGTTGAAGAGCCAGACAACAGCATGGAAGCAGCGGCTGAGGTGGTGGAAGCCATGGCCGCAGCTGAAACTGGAAGTGGGTGGTTGTGGTTGCCTTCATAAGTTGTGATTAAGATGGACATATCCTCAACACATCTTTGCACCTATCACCAAGTTTTAAGCAAAAAAGTTAGAGATGATTTCTCTTTTAAGATCAGGAAGTTAAGCAAAAAAAGCAGAAAGCTACCTGTTTTCTTACTGGACATCCTGATGCAACTGTGCAACGATAGTAAGCTCTCGGGCATGGATTTCCTTTCGCAATTTTCTGTCCATATTTCCTCCATTGGCATCCATCGTTCATCTACAAAGAAAGAAAATTACTAGTCAGGCTTTCTTGTTCTATAAGCAAAGCTGTCAAAATGATCAAAACAAAGTTTTCAACATAATCAAAGCTGGAAAGCTTTTTAAGATGCAAGACTAACCGTTTGTGCATCACATCTAGCTCTCACAGAAACCCTAGCTCTCTTCACTTGGTTTTGTTCTGCAACCTCTTCATCTCCATTTCTTGTAGTCTTTTGAATCTTGCATGGTCTCCCTGCATCATCTTCCTTTGGTTCTTCTGCACTATTTTCGGGGCTTGGATTTGACACAATCTCAGTAGACACTTGAAATTTAGAGTCTAATCCGAGAGTTAGACCGGCCTTGATCTCTTGCTCTTCTTTCATTTTGCTAGAACTGGTTGCTTTCTCATCTTTCTTGGAATCAGCCGGACCTCTTCCAAGGGAAAGAGAAACAAGTTCAGGCTCTGGAGCATTAGCATGAGAATTAGAAGCTGAGTCTGTAGATTTCTTGGGACCTCCTTGCTGAAGGATTTCAATGAAGCGTAACTGAAGAGACTTGTAATTCTCCTGGATCTGGTCTAACATCATCTTTAAACTCTCGTTTTCTTCCTTCACCTCTCCCATCTCGGCCTTTGCGGATTCAAGTTCACGGTCCTGATCGATATACAGTTATATATTTGCATTAATTAACCGGTCATCAGATTCTTTGATTTCAATAGTCATATATATAAATATATATATATATATTTATATATATCTATCCTATAGAAATAACCAAATTTCTCAACATTATATTCATTTTCTACAGCTACCCAACATTTTTATTAACAACTTTTATAGATCTAAACACCAAATTTGCAAAATCGAATTGAATAAAGTGAGGGGTGATGAGCTCTGTGCAAGAGGTATCCGAAATTGTAAAGATGGAAAGGTCAGAAAACATTTCCTGCAAGTATAGTTTATCTACCTCTTTGTTATCCTCCAAATCCTTAAGCCTGGGTGATGATGAATTCAGATCACTACATTTCTGAACATTTCTTCCTATATCAGTGATCTAAAACACAAAGAAGACATGAAATTTAGTTATTTTTAACATTTTTGTGCATTAAAATTGATGCAATCTCTTGAGATATTGCATCCAATATCTTAAGAACTGAAAATAAGAACAAATAGCACCAGTGCAACCTTCTTCATACATATACGTACCTTACTAGCTTCTGGGCTGCCACCTTCTTCATAGCCAGCAGATTTAGACATATTCTTTTCTTGCTTGACAGCAGCGTCTGCCGTTGGCATTTTCATCAACAAAACCTCCATTGTTTTGGGAGAAAAATACTTTTAACTCTGCCAATATGAAAGGCTTCCCGACCCCTTCTTATACACAACCGGAACACAGTTTGGGTTTAAACAAAATTCAACTATCCAGTGGTCATTTATCAGTTCTTACACAGGCAAGCACGAAAATGTCAACACCCCAACCGCACTTCCAATAGTTTTTTATTCCATCTCTTTCTAAATTGACAGAAAAAAAAAAAGTAAACTATTTGAGAAGAATTCAACTTCAAAGTTTCATGCACAGTTTAGAAACAGGGAAATAATTTTAAAATGAAGAGAGAGAGCTAAGATTGCGGCCAATACCCACCCCTATATATTGTATATGTGTATCTTTGAAGCTTCGTTTTAGAGTAGGATTGAGTTGGGAGTACGTCACATGGGGTTAACAGTCAAGGTTTACTCTTTAGGCAGTCATGGTTTTTGGCTGGTGAGCTTTCAAGGGAGGGTCAGTTTCAACGGGTGCTGGCCTGGCCATGGCCTTTGTTTTTCTTTGTCAAGTTTCCGGTCAATACGCTTGTTTAACACGGTGTGAGACTCTGCTCTGCAGCATATGCCATTTTTGACCTTTTTGCCTTTTTGTTTTTCTTTTTTATCAAAAGTATATTTTATAGTGAGTTCGAATTAGTTTATTTATTATTTATTTAGTTTGTTATTATTATTATTTGTATTTAACAATTTATCGGGTTATCTGTTTATGAAATATAATATGTTGATTGTGATCATAATTTTGAACGAGAATGTATTACTCAAAAAATATAATAATTTATATAGCTAGTGGATGGATCCACTTACAAGCAAATATCATTTTGTAAATCAAATTCAAGATTCAAGTTTTAAGATTAGTATTCAACAAAATTAATTTCCTTGATTGCATCAGATGGTGAGTGTGCACCATTAAAATCACTGTGTGAAGAAGGATAAGTCTAGAGATGTAAGCAATTTAATCCCAAAACATGCTGATTGTAAGACAAAAAAAAAAACCTTCAACTTGATCAAGATTTAATTGTTACATTTGACTGTTGAATAAAATTGCAGCATACCTGGTTACGATTTTCAGCTTCTCATTAGTGTAATTTTGCCCTATTAATATCGTGAGGTAGGGAAAACAGAAAGTAGCATTTTATATTTATTTTTGATAGAGCTAGCGGGGGGAGGTAAAATTTTCTACATCCCTCGCCCAAATCACTTGAAATTGAAATCATATATCATATATAATATTATATTTCAGAAAACAATAGTGACACATGTCATCACCATGTTAACTTTCTATCTTTATTTTTTAATTTTTATTTTTTTTAATAATCCATAACAACTATCAGTTTTATGTATGATCTAATTATCTATTTTAAACAAATTAATATTTTTTAAATCTTTTTTATTCAAATCTTTATCAAATTATCTATTTTAAATAATTTAATTTTTTCAAATATTTGTTATTCAAAATTTAAACATTATTTAAAATAAATAATTGGTAGATAATTTAATAGGATAAGTAAATAATGTTTAAATTTTGAATAACAAATATTTGAAAAAATTAAATTATTTAAAATAGATAATTTGATAAAGATTTGAATAAAAAAGATTTAAAAAATATTAATTTGTTTAAAATAGATAATTAGATCATACATAAAACTGATAATTGTTATGGATTATTAAAAAAAATAAAAATTAAAAAATAAAGATAGAAAGTTAACATGGTGATGACATGTGTCACTATTGTTTTCTGAAATATAATATTATATATGATTATCTACCAATTATTTATTTTAAACAAATTATTAAATCATATCATATATATATATTTCAAAAAACATGAAAACCTTGTAAGTAAGCCACGAGAGCACATACATGGACGTGTTCTTTTTACGAAACGTAGGGTTAAGATACATGTAGGTTTTATTAAAACTGAAATTAAATTATTTTTTTATTATTGTATAACTACCCATTATCCACATCCTAAATAATAGGAAGTAGTGCAACTTTTTGAAACTTATTAAAAAACCAACTACAAATTTTCTTTTATCCAAATTTAAAATTGCAATTATCTCCAAATTTTAATTCTATTGAAAATTATTTTTTAACCATATTAAAAACTATAATTATTCAAATAGTGAACGTGGGAGTTATCCAAATACATCCTCTTATGTTTTATTTCACGATTTCTCTTAATCAAATTCAATCTACTATTTCAAAATTCAATTTTTATCTCACTTACACTCCAAGATTTTCTCTTTGTGGTAACTCTACGATTTTCTCTTTCTAATGTTTTCTTTCTATCATACCCAATTCACTATTTTAAAATTCAATTTTTACTTAATCTACATTAACCTGTTTTAAGGTTTGAGTCTCTGCATTGCTTTGGTTTCTGCTTTGGTTCGATTGAATTTTGTTGTTGTTATTCATGGTTGTTTCTAAAGATGTTTCGCTGCTTCTAAAAAGGGTTGAGTGACACTATTCCTGCATTGCAGTTTCTCTCCTCCATTTTCTGTTTCCTTTCTGCACTTTTAGTTTTGACAAGTTTTTATTGTTTTCTTTAATTTCTATTTTATTTCAATCATTTACTACCTTATATTTTGAACAATAATAATGTAGTTCAATTTTACAATCAAGTTTTATTCATTAGTTTATTTAAATTATTGATTTTTCTATTGCCATTGCTTTGCATTTTCTAATTTATGTTTCTTTTTTTTTTTTGCTTCATATAGATTGCTAGACTGGAGGAGTTTTAACCGGAGATTACTGTTATATACGCCGCAACTACGTGCTTCTTATTGGGTTCTTGCTACTATCACGGGTTGAAGGGTGCTGAAGATAGATTGTTGAATAGATGAAAGTGGCAGGCTAGAAGCAATTCTATTTTATTTTGGTAATAATGTTATTTTTTTTGTTTACATATATTAGAATAAATAAAATTAATTCGTGCATCGCACGGGATACAAACTAGTTGATTTTATATATTTGATCGAAAAAAGTCAATAATTTGAATCCGAAATAATTATTTTGAATTAGAATTAATTAAAATTTCAAATGATTTAAACTTGAATGATTTTTACTTTTAAATACTATAATTTGAATCTAAAATGATTTGAATTGGAATAACATAAGTATCAAATTCAAAAGATCAAATTTGAAACAATCAAAATTTTTTCATCTAAAATGATTGGATTCAAGATCACTCAATTCAAATTTAATCCGTTTAATTCTCTCTCTCTCTCTCTCTCTATATATATATATATATATATATATATATATATATATATATTACAGGATACAAACACATCTAACCGGGTAAACTACGTGCACTCTTTAATGACACGTAAGAAACTCCTTTTGTGCAGCCGAAACGAGAACAGATATAATGGTAGGCAAAAGTTCAAAGAACTTGTTTGAAATCTTACTTCACTGTGTAAATCGTTTATAACGTTTAAAACAACTTAAGTAAATCATTACAATTTACCACATTATTCCATATAGTTTTTAACAAATCAGAAATTGTCTCCACAGAATAGCACATAATATAGAAAAAGGAAAACGTAAGATAGATATAAATGGCGTCTTCCTCCCAGACTTCTTTACAAACTTTCTTCGTCTTTGTCAACAACATCCCGCCAAACATCCATTGGAGATGGCTTAAACAAATTTTTCAACATCACGGAAATGTCATAAATGTCTTTATTCCACAGAAGCGAAGCAGATCAGGAAGAAAATATGGATTCGTAAGATTCTCAAGAAAGATTGAATGATGCCAAGAATGCAGTATAGAAGCTCAACGGTGCTTGGTTCCTAGACCATCGGCTGGGTGTTAACTTCGCCAGATTCAACGAAAGCTCAACATTTTAGAGAAGAGTGGACCCTCAAAAAGAAAAGCATTTGACAGAAACTTCCTCCAAAGATGCTTCCCTGATGAGGAATGACGACCGAACTCCTTCAAGAGAAGCGGTTTTTTATAGGAATTTGGAGAATGACTTAAAGAACAGATTTTCTACTAAGACCGACACACATTCTTACGCAGATATGATAAAAACCGACAACAATCAGCTTGTTTCAAATGGTGAACAGGATGTGGTAGGGGGTGACAAACAGAATGCATTTGATCTTGATAAGATTGATGTGGAAATCTCTGTTCAAGATCTGAAATGGCTAGAAGCTTCGGTGGTGGTTTCGGTTCGATCTCCTCTTGAGATTCAGGCTCTTCATCAACGTCTGTACATGGAAGGTTATTCACTTTTTTCAATCTCTGCGATGGGAGGTAGTTGGTTTTGATTAGTTTTGATAGAAAGGAGTCAATGTTGAACCTGCTAGCTGATGGAAATCCATGGATTGATGAATGGTTTTATTGGATTAAACCATGGTCCAAGGACCTCATCAGTGATGAAAGGTTTGTTTGGATCAGAATTAGCAACTTACCTCTGCATGCTTGGAATAAAGAAGTGTTCAAACAAATCAGCGATCACTGGGGTAAGTTCATTCTAGCTGACGATTGCTCTTGTAATAAACAAAGTTTGGACTTTGCAAGAATTCTTGTTATTCTAAATAAAAATATATCAGTGAAGAATAGAATCGAGCTCAGGGTAAATGGTGCGAAGTTTGTTATAAAATTAGAGGTAGAAGACAATTCTGAATTCAGGTGGAACCAGCTATCTTCCACCGTTCAAGGAAGGAGCTCAAATCCCCCCGCTGCTTTTGATTCAACTCCTGTTGTGGTAGCGGTTCAAACGGAGGATTGAGTCGAGGAAGAAGATCATGATTTGCCGACTGAAGAAGCAAGCAACAGGAGCTTTCAAGGTATTAATGAGCCGCCCTCGGAAAATGTTGAGGTTGGTACTTTTGAGGGGAATTGTCAGCAAACGTATGATGAACTGGATTTTACTTTGAATAGAGAAAATGAATTTGGAGGGAATTTTGAACCAAATTATGTTGATGAAATATTGAGAGCTGAAGCAACAATGATTACAGAATTGGAGTTGGCTTTTTCATTGGGCGACCCAAAACCGATGGCAGCTAATAATCCATATTCCGATTCTGACATCCCAATTGAAGGCAATGAGGCTTTGTGTTTGGTCCAACATAGCAATCCAACTACTGCCCAGCCTGGGGACCAACTGGCTCAAATAGTTGATGAAGTTTAAGAAGACAGTGGAGCCATAGCAGAGAACACAAAAAAGAGCAAGAGATTCATCTCTGTTGCCATATCTGGGAAGAAAAATTCTGTCTCAATAAAGCGAAAGGGTACAAAGAATAGAAAAAAGGCAAATTTCTCTAGGAAAAAAGAGAACAAATTGCTGGGGCATTATTCAAACACTCCTAGCTACATTGAAGAAGAGATCTCGGATGAGGATATCAGGAACAGAAACAGAATGTTAAGAAAAGAAGCACAAGCTACTCTGGAGGTGGCGAAATTGTTGGGCCTATCTACAATAGCAGATGAAGAAGATATCATCAGAAGTTTGATGGAAGTTGAAATTGAAGATATGGCGAGAAGCATTTGTCGAGAATAGTCATTGATCGGTGCAAGAGGTTGTTTTGTTTGAGAGGTAGTTTTGTTTGCTGATTCATTGAATTCTAGGCTAAAGCGTGGTTCTGCAGTTGGGAGTCAGCAATTGGTGGGGTTTTTTCCATTTTTTGGTCGTTTGTTGATTGGGGAGATGTTGGCTCTGTAGTTGGGAGATGTTGTGTCTTTTCCATTTTTGGGGATGTTTATGTAACTAGTTTCTCTTGGCTTGTCTTACAAATAGCTTCTTTTGTATATCAATTTGACTCTCACAACTAGCACAAATGAACGATCACTCTCTTTAAGATGCTAAATGTCCAGTGGGCGGGGAGATGGGATCCAACAGACCACATGGCAAACAGAGGGTTAACGATCCGAACTAAAGCAGATTTAAAGATGCAACAGAGGATTAACAGTTGCTTGTCTCTGCGTAATTTGCCCAATCTTGCCAAAAGTAAAGGGGAAGTTCCTGTGACTAGTTTGAATATCTTTGACATTTGAGTTTTGAGTATTGAGGAATGGATTTTGAGATTGAAGGTTGTTTGGCTTATTGGTTTTGCTGCGCTTTGTTCGATTAATAATTCCAGTGAATCAATTGTTAGCTTAAACACTTTGGAGGGCTAATGATTTTGGCTGTTATGGGTGGTGGTATCTGCACTGAATTCTGAGCATCACAAATGTATAGGTGTAATTAAGGCCGATGTAAAAACGTTAGGGAAGCAGAATGTGTGGTTGAAAAGTTGGGATTTAGGATGCAAATGACAAACTGGGTTTTTCATCTCTGAAGTTTGCATAGTTCCTCTATTTTGGGTTGTGCTGGTGGAGGAGATCAGTTCTAATGCTATTAGGATGTTTTCTTCTGTTTCTTGTTGGTCCTCAGTTGCTGTTTTTCTTATTGATGCTACTTCTATCATTTTCTGGAGTGCTCCGATATCCAAACTAAGATCATTTAGACAATGGCTTTTATGCTTCCCAAGTGTTTGTTGTAATGCCCCTTTATAGAATCGTTTTTTGTTCCTCAGCTCTCGGGTTGTATGCCGCCCAGTTAGCTGTTAAGATGTTTTGCATGCTGTACAAATTTGGACTCTGTTGCTAGTCCATTCAACAAAAATTTTTTACTTTTCAAAAAAAAATTGTCTCGACATTTTCACAGCATTAATTTCTTCAATGGTACACAAAAGAAAAAAAATAAAAACTTGTCCATTTTTTCATGGATTAAAATTGTCCAAGTAAAAACCTAATTTTGTTGATTTTGTTTTCACAATTTGATAATTACGCGGGATCTGAATTTCGGCAACTTGTAATATATATATATATACACATATATATAACATCATAACATCATCCATTTGACATCAGTAACTTAAATTACTAGTATTCGATAATAATTATAATAAGAATATGGTTTGGATTATTAAATATTCATCATGGCGTCAATATGTTTCTTAATGTATAAGTTCTTATAATATATTTTAACATATCTCAAACTAAACTACAGTATTTTAATATACATGATTTCTCAAGGTTTTATTCTCAGTTACTTAAATAAGCTTTATTACCCTTTATTAAATTAAATATTTGCGTTCTATTCACAGTGCTGTTAATTGCCCTCAGGGCCTCCCACCACAACTATATTATATACAAAAATATTTGTTTTAGGCTCCGTTTGGATATCACCGCACCTCTGGTGCAGTGACTCCAGTCCAATGAAAACAAATAGGACAAAAAAAATCATGTAGAATTATTTTTTTATTCATTCTTTTAAATATTTTATTATAAAACTTATATTCATGGTAGTCATTTCTTTTTTTTCAATCTCACCGGAATCAATTGCACCGTTCATCTAAACTAGCCCTTAGCTAATTAAGTTGATCATCTAATTTCTTTCAAAAAAAATTGATCATCTAATGAACATCTGACCTATATATGTTTAGGAAATTCTACTATACTGAAAATAATATTATTGTTGTCTAGAATTAGAAGATTAATAGAGGAATAATTTTGGACTAAATTTTTAAATTTTTACAAGTCGGTCATCGACTATTTTTTTTTTCTTTTTTCCAATTTCTTGTTCTTTCCATGAAGCAACCATATCTTACATAACTAGCTAAGTCTAATAGTCAATGGTTACACATAATATTAAAACAATTAGCAGCCTCTTGTCTTTAAGATTGAGAGAAAAGGTTGCAAATGAAAAGGTCAAATACAATTTAGCACTTCTTTGCATTAAATCAAGGAAATGATTGACCTAAACTTAATGAGAAAAACTTATACTAGAATAATCTTAAAAAGTGGATGTATAAGGTACTAATGAAATAATGACACCTCATATGTTTTTAAAGACATGTGATAATTATTTTACACTCATCCTCATCAAATCAACTTTGATTAAACTAATTTACTAAGAGTCAACTCTTATTGAATATATTTACTTACCTATTTAACTTAAATTAATGGAAAAAAATTATAAAACTGGCATAATTAATAAATAATTATTAATATCTAACAAAAAGATTAATTTAAAAAGTAAAAAAATTTATTTTATAGAATACAAAAAAGAATTGTGTTTGACAAAATGATTTTGTAAGTATCATCATTTTTTTGTTTTGTTCATTATTATCAGTTACAAAAAAAATGATGTTAATAGCGAAATCATTTTTTTATTTTGGAAGTCTCAAACATAAAATTTCTAATCCATCAAATTATTTTTTTGTTACTTTTTAAATTAATCTTTTTGTTAGATGTTAATAACACTTTGTTAATTATATGAGTTTTTAATTTTTTTTCTATCTTTTTTTTCTTGTGTAAGCCACAGATATCCTTATCCGTTTTAACAATCTAAGACTAATCATGTTCAAGGTTTAGTCACAATTAAGGCTCTTCACCTCTCTTCAAAAGTGTGTTTAGTGAAAGTCGAACCCGAAAGCTCTTCCCACAAACTCAGCCTGCGATATCAACTGAACCACAACCTATGAGTTTAATATGAGTTAAATAGGTGGAAAAATTAATTTAATAAAAATTGACTCTTAAGTAAATTAATTTTATCATAATCGATTTGGTGTAAATGAGTGTAAGATAGTTTCTACATGTTTAAAAAAAATGAGGTTGTCACCAACAACTGGTTGTCGTGGGTGGCAAGCGGCCCTCGTCTCTTAAGCAAGGCCAGGGTTCGAATCCTGACTTGTGTATGGAGTGTCAGTGTTGGGAGGGGGACAAGCCTAACCACGCTCTGTTTCTCCCGACTCCGGAGTAGTTACCGAAGGTGGATACCGGGGGGTTTTGACCAAAAAAAATGAGGTTGTCATTATTTTATTGGTGCCTAAAATTCATTTTTTAAGATCATCTTAATATAAGTTATTTTCAAACTTAATATATATACACACACCAATTTCTTCTTTCAAGACTCTTGTAAAAGCAATTTAAGCACTACAAACTACTTTAGTTTCCTTTTTTTTATGAGATGGGAGATCAAGGATGGTAATCCTATAGCTCATTTAGCATAAGATTATAAACCAACACCAAAATAATTCTTTTTAATTTCTAAGGGAATATATATTGTCCAAATTGTGACTAACTTTAATATTCAATAGTTGAAGCTTGAACCTATATGTTTTCGCCTTGACAATGCCTCTGTGTGTGTGTGTCTCTCTCTCTCTCTCTCTCTCTATATATATATATATATATATATATATATATATATATATAATTGTGTCATTTTTCATACCTGGTTGTAAGAAGTTTACGAATGATAATAAGTCACCTGGGTGGTTAGCCTCTTATTTAGAACAGAATGTCAAGCTATCAGAAGTTGCACAGTTATTTTCAAGAGAATTGTTAAGGTGATTTATAAGTTAAAGTCATGTAAAGTCAACTTTCAATATTATTGTATAACATTTAAAACCCAAGAAAGAAATCAAAGTATTGCATGCATATTCCAAATTATTGAGGAATTAATGGGATTTTTTTTTGTTACAGAGAAAATATTTAATAACTGAAGATAAAAGTTGGGTTGCTTGGATTTGAAACCAAATATTATAATATGCCACAATTCTTTCTTAATCACTCCGTCAAGAGATTATTAGCAGAATTAATGGGATTTTAATCCTTGACAACACAGGCTAATCATGAGGAGGAAGGCCTAGGTAAAGGGGTTCCATTTACAAAGGAATGGAACAACGTGAGGGCTTGTGAAGGGGATGTGAAGGGAACTTCATGAGCCGCACCTCTGACTGTGGCAAACGTTAGATATGTTACATTCTTCCCATCCTTTGGAGCACCATATGACTGTGTCCATCCTCCAACCTGCAAAAATCACAAATCTGGTTCTCAGTTCCAAGTCTAAATTCATGTCAATTAAATGAACAAGTTGTTATAGTTCTGGTATTGTTGGTCTGGCTTAAAATTCTTGAGTAAGGAACCTTTTAAGCACTTGGGATTTTCCCATAGAAGCATGTATTTCATTTTGAAAATATAAAAAGTAATAAGATATGCAATTCACGGTGGTAGTGTCTCAGTTTTTTCTAAATCTGTTATTCTTAAACACAATACAATAATATAGATTAAAATTTGATAAAAATTATATATGAATATGATATAAGCTAAAAAATATTTTTTGTTTAAAGTGTCAACACGAAATTTTTGTGTATTATACAATCCTTAAATACAATTTTAAATTACAGGAATACAAATTATATACACAAAGTATCAAGCCTAGTCTTTTCACTCACTTTTTCTCTTCATGGTATTTCTCAAAGATTTTCTAGTAGGAGTCAAAAATGACAAAGTCCTTGAGCCGAAGGCTCACATATATGGGCCAAATGGGATGGACAAGATAGGACATACCTGCTTGTGGTGATACCATGTGCCATATTCTGTAAGGGGAATGAGATTCAAATCCTTTGCAATGTTATTAGCAATTATCCTTGTCTGAGTGAGAGGGATTTTTGCATCTTGGTCACCACTGTTTCATATAAAACCATTCAAATTATTGAACATGAATTAGCAGAAAAATATGAACAAATTACATAAAATGAAAATTGTAACTCTGAAAATGTGTTGAATGAATATACTTATATAACAAGACAGGAATTCCCTCCTTGATAAGATCTGAGACAAGAGGAATGAGGTTCGCATCCAAGTTTTCTTCTTGGTAGACAAGAGGCCTGCAAAACTCTTTTTTTGTTATCTCTACCTATTCAACATTAAAAAAATAAGTCTAAATGTATATCTACAGAGAAAGAGACAGAAAGAGACCCTAAACAGAAATCCCAATGAAAAGGGAGGTGAGTTGTATTGGCATGTAATGCCTTCTGAACTTCAGGCTTATTGAGATAGGTAAATATTCTTCCTTCAAGGCATGGATCTCCTTTCTTTTCTCTCTTAGCAACCTGTCCAATTTTTATGCAAAATAAGCAATCTCATATCGCTATCCTAATTCCAAACCAAGAATACTTGAGACATACGTACGGCTGCATGTGTCTTTCCATGCTTTCCTTTAACTCTAAATTGTTCCGCGTTGCTTGATGACGTGCATTTAGGCAAGAGAAGGTCATCTAGTTCAACATCTCCACCAACCTCATCTGCAACTCTATTGAATACATCGTTGCATCCTTGAGACCATTGATTATGAACGTATTCTCGCAAATACTTTGAGTCATTACAGACTGTCTTCTCCAAGAACAGGGTTTCATCTGATATAGCACCATGTGACCATAAGAAGTCACCAGCTAACACACTAATGTCCAGGTCCAAAAGTGGATTTCCAAGCTACAACAGAGAAAAAAACAGTGCCGGTTGTGAAACTTAAGCATAGAAATAATTAAAAAATGATTTAGCTTAATTTTGAGATTAGATATCTATCATGTTACAGCAATGGCTTTGAGTTTGACTGGTTCCACATTAGGCTTCTTGTTGTGCTCCACCAACAATGATGCAAGCTGTGGGATATAGTGGCCTACAAGATGCTTAGTCATGAATAAGTATTTCCACTGTATAGAACAGTACTTGACAATTGAATAGTTACCTGCATAGCTTTCACCAGCTATGAAGAAATCAGAATCCTTGTATTCTGGAAATTCTTCCAGCCAGTTCAGAATAAACCTCAAGTTATCTTGAGCTATACCACAATCAAAGATCGTGACTGAAGTCAAGACTAGAGAATTACTGCAGGGTATTGTTACAAAAATGAAGCAAAATACAGACCTGTCTGTGTATCATTCCATAAGATGTAATTGCTGCTAGTGTTTGAGTATGAAAATCCAACCCCAATTGGCGATTCCACGTATAACATGTTAGATTCTATCCAAATTTTAGATTTAGGTAAAAATGAAGGATTGTGTTACTTTTGCCAACATTGATCTAATTATTAAGGAATTTAAAGTGTGAAGAATACTGTAAAGTTGATGTACCCAAGTTCCATGAATACTCATTCTTGACAAGAGTTCCATTTTCTCCTGGCTGGAATGGACCATTCTCCATGAATGCACCAAAACCAAGTGAAGAACAACCAGGCCCTATATTAAACAATTAAAAGAACTTCATGTCAAAATCAATATACTGTCACACTACAAGAAAAGAACTATAATTATTTGAAACTAGAAAAGTCAAAGAAAAAATCTTCTTTACCCTTTTGAAATAACATTTTCTCATTGCAAAGTCATTGCACAAGAAAACTATATCACAAAATGTAAATTTTTCTTAAGTCATGATTATAGATAAAGACTTTTGGTAATAAAAAGAGAAAACAGTAATGTTCCATGAAATGTGAACTAGTTCTTAATTTGAAACCTCCGTTGAGCCACAAAGTTAAAGGTTTTAATTCATCTGTATTCGATTCTGCTTCAACAAAGTAGTAAAAAAGAGCTCTGCCATGTCTAGCGTCTGTTACAATGTAGCCAGAATACTGGTTAAAGGAAACATTTTTGTGCTGTCCTGGCAAGAATGGTATCAGCTCAGCCCAAGAGTTAGAACAAAAGAGAAAGAAAAGCAAAGAGAAGAACCAAAGAGCCATGACAGAATTGATAGAGAGAATTTCCTATGGCTTCATAAGATTGTTTATATATAGATTGAGAATTTGCATCGTTGGTTCAAACAAGGCCTAGGCTTACGTGCCGGCTTCTTGTATTTTTGTTTTCTTTAAGTTTGTGTCAGATCCTTTTCAACAAAATGACAAAAATATCATCTAAACATACAGTTTCAAACATAAACTTCGATGCTTATGCATTAAATGTCAAGACAATATCCATAGGCGGACTTTGCGTTTCCAGGATGTGATAGCCCTTTACTTGTAACTTGTGCAATCTAGTTATTTTCTCCGTTAATGTTCTTAAATTTAACTTACTCATGCTAATATATAAGGTGATATATATTACATAAAAATTGATGCCAATCCAAATGGAAAAGTTATGTGGAAACTCTTAACCACTTTCCATTGACACCATTACCCTATTTGGCCCCTCCGGACCTGAAAATATATGGCTTAACTTGCCTAATTGTAGATGAGCTGGGACACAACAACTCTTGTTGCCTTGTATAATAATGTACCCAAATGCAAATTTATTAGTACGAACTAACAATTTTATCTTAAATTATATATAGAAAGCATTAAACTTGCAGAGGAAATTTTGTTGTACAAAGGATGGAAATAATGTTGCTTGGAGTTAAAGAGAATACATCATGAAATTGATTTTTCTCTGTCATTGCATGTTAGAAAGATACAAGTTACAGCTGGTGCTAGACATAGAGCAGGTTTCCTCTAAAGGGTTTGAAAATAGATAAGCATACAGCAACCATTATTGGAATGGAAAGAAAAACCCAGTCCGAGCTGATTAATTATCATCAGTACTATTAGTACTTATAGTAAATGATGATGATGATCACCGCCCCTTGTTTCGGCTTGTTGGCTTTGTGTGCTTGGGTCAGAGTGGCCGAGCCACATGTCCCTGGTACGAGGGGTGGTAAGAGAGAAGATGAGAAAGAAAGAGAATGAAGCAAAACAACAAAAAATGATATGATGATCATGACCACGATCAACAAATAATGTAGACTGCTGAGAGACATGACATGAGATGAGCCAAAAACAACTGTCCTTGTTGATTTGTAGTACAAGAACAAAAAGTCAACAAAATGTTTCTGCCTTGTCATCATAAGTAGATAGTCTCAAAAGGTCATTCAATAAAAAAAGGGTAGCCCCAGCAAAGGTCCTGTCTGCTTCAAATGTCCAACAACTCCCCACCTGGCCCTGGCCCTGGCTATGGAAAAAGCATCAATTGTTTGCGCGGATGTTGCCGTTGGACGGCTTAAATTCAAAATCTTTAATGCAAAATTGTTATCACAATCATAAAAGCAAATGATACTATATTAGAATAATAAAACAAAGGGGGCTTCTTTCACCCATTCACAACATGAAAAAAGAAGGGAAATTGAAGGAAAGAAACTGCAAAAGAAAGGTGCTACAAGAGTGCGGACTTTTAACATTTTTCTCGTTGAGCTATAAACTTCATCCGGTGCACTTACAACACTTCTACCTTTTCTTTTGTTATTTTTTTCCTTTTATGTACAGAAAACTGTAAGGAAAAAGTAAAACAAAAAGTACCCATGTCCCACTAAGAAGAGAAAAAAGCGAAGGAAATAAATGTTCCCAATGCTGCACAGCGGCCACTGACAAGACAACATGGATGAGAAAATGATGTGTATTACAGGATGATGTAGATAGCCGAGATCAATTTTCCACGATCTCTGGGCCTGTGTATAATGCTCCAACAACAGCCAGGTCCTCAAGATTCTCCCTCTCTTCAAGCCATGCATACTCATCCTTCTCCTCTTCAGGCACCGTCACTCCATCAACTGAGTCAAATTTTCAAGAATTTCACAGTAAGCATGATTTCAACGACCAGGAGGAAAACCACGAGGAAAATTGGATGTCAAGAAGCAAACATGGTACCTGAGAATTCGGTGAAGGGGTAGTCGTAGTAATATGTACAGTGCCGTCCATCAAGATCCGAGTATGGAGGACCCAGGACATCCAGCACCGCGCATGCTGTCACAGCTGTGAAGCAATGCATGTTGCCTCCATCAGCTGGATAAAGTATGGAGGTGTTGCAAGGAGCAGTGAAGTCCGAGTCAACCTTAACCTTAGCTAACCGGATTTCTGGATGTTGCACCACTGTTACAAAAAGAGACACTGTCAATATAATTTCTTTCAACATACGTCAAGGATGACGCGTCTCTAATGCCTGTTCATTTCTGTCTTCTAATATTCCTAGTGAGGCTTCCAACCATCGCCATCCAAATAACATTGAAAAATGCATTTAACCACCCATCACTCTCACTAAAAACGCATTGAAAAAATAACTAATTCTGGAATATAATATTAAGCAAATATAGCTTTTCAAGATCATCTTAAAACCATCTCTAATGGACTATCATGTCCAACATGGCATGTCCAATATGGGAACTACAGAACCTAACAGGTCGCAACTTGCAGAATTTTCTTATTCAAGGAAATTTGCTTTTTATTTCTTCAACCTCAACTCCCCTCCCCTCTCATTCTTTCTTTTTGTTTCATGCACGCTGCCACTACTCTTGTATACACATACTTTTAGTCATTTAAGTGAAAATCGGCTGGTCTGTTAGAGAAGAAAAGCAGGAAAAAGAAGAGTGAAGGACTGATGCAGATCAGCACTCAACAAATCATGGCCTTTTTAGTCAAGTCCCCTATCCTACCCCGGCTCTTAACCAATGGCAACACTGCCTTCAAGAATTCCAAAAGCAAACAACCATCAAAATTTCTCTTTATTATTTCGTTTAGCAATGAAACCCTAATAATGGATTTTAAAAATTTATCCACCCTCTCCCATTTTTTTAATCTCTTTTTCAAGAATAAGTACCTTCACTAGCTTTTGCAGCATCACAAGATCAGCTACATAAACATCTAGAACAACCACCCTTTTCTGCTGTAGTAAAGAAATTGCATACATGCAAATATGCTTAGAAAGCAGTAGAACAAACAATTAATCTCAGAAAAACACCTACTTTCTGAAGGATCCGCAGCTGCTGATGCATTGCCAGGGACATTAACCACCCAATCATATGCTTTGATGTGCATAGTCCCAAAGAGAAGCTTACTGAAAACCGTCATTCCAGGGTGATTGTGAAGTGGAAGGACACCAGACTGCGGCAAGCAGAAAATGCCCATCTGCAATAAATGGAAATTTTATAAGTCCCAACTAAGACATGCTGCACTTGGTCGAAAAATTTGGTAACGATTTTTAAAGATCAAAAAGCATTTCAATAAATCTGCACATACTGAAAACTTTTCACACTCATGGATGTGCAGGTACGTTATTGTCGGAGCTTGCCGAGTTCCTGGTGGACTGGAAAATGGCATATTTGGGTTAAGACCAACATCTTCCGGCTGGATTTGATCTACACAGAAGAACAGAAGTAATGTCGTATGCACAAGTGGCATCTGTTATAGTTCACATCATTTTTATTCTTTGGCTCTATCTTCGTCAGTTACACCTTTGCATTCTTTAGATAATAAACAAATGAATTTATTTCAAATGTTGTTGCAATTGATTATCAGTGAAAATAACAACATTCACTGTCCACAGAAGAAACAAATTGCAGACAAGATGGGAGAGTCTGCATCAAGCATAACTAAGGTGCATCAAAATGGAAGCAACCAAAATGGCTGTATACAAAATGAATGCTCCTTCTAATTTTCCAGTTACACAGTTCGAAAGCAGAAAAAATGTTGTGAAAATATAATGTTCCAAATTATAAAGAACTAGCCGACATAGGATCTAGACATGAGATATCTTTCCTATGACGTCTTAAACACACGATACCAAGATAGCACTTAATTTATTGAAAGACATCGACACTTGTAACATAAAAAAGTACAGGAAAAAAAAATATGTACGAAAGCCTTAATCAATGGATGCTAATGAACCATATGCAAGAACCACATAAATAAAATAACAACACGCACCCCACAACACAAATAGTCAAGAGGAATGCGGTACACTTCCCGACCTTTTTTTACAGTCATATCTTCTTAAATAGTGTGACAGAAGTAACTTCTAGTAATTTATGATATCATATTCCTATGATCTTCGTATGATACCAGATGCATGAGTCAACGAGTGGTAAGCCAATTTTCACCAAAAAAAAAAACGAGTGGTAAGCCAATGACTACAAAACCACAGTCCACATGTGACCCTTTTGAAAATGGTAGTAGTAAAAAACTATGTAGTGTATATATATATATACACACACACACTACATAGTTTATATATATATATTTATATATATATATATATATATATATATATATATATCTCTCTCTAAGAAACACAGGCATTTTCCAAAAAAAAAATTCTATTCTTAATCAAAAATCAAAAGACGATCCCAGCATTCATGTTTAATCATTCCCGAAATTCAATCAAAATTAAGACAATTCAAAGCAATTAATATCAATAAATTTAACAACTTTTTGGTATCAATTAACTACATTTAGACACTAAAGTCAACCTATCCTATGATCCAATAAAACCACAATCAAAACTTCTTTTTTTGAGAAAACAATCAAAACATACCTAAAACAGCTCTAAGCTGTTCAATTTTATCCGGCGTAGGGACAATTCCAGTCCCAGAAAAGGCAAAAACATCCTTGCAAGTATCGAAAAGCCTTTGAACCGGGGACACCACGACTGCAGTCGGCATCATCGTCTTCCTGATCCGGCGCCTGCTCTTCTTTCCCCTACTATCTGAAGTAGTATTCCTATTCTTATTCGTATTGGAAACTTTATTTATAACTTCAGTATTTGTTTTGGTTTCCTTAGCCAGTTCACTAAAATCTTCTCCTTTTATATCAGCCAAAGTTGCTCTTCCCATACAGCCTTCCAATTTTCCCTTTAGAATTTTAAATCAACTCTACCACGAGCATAGAAAAAAAGAGCTAAATTTCGATATGGGTATTTCCGAAAAATGTTTAAAATTGAATAATACAATCTGGGAATTAAAGAGAAAGTGAAAAGAACCAAGAAATGGTGATGAACAAGGGAAAACAGAGGGAAACAGGGTAAAACAGAGGAAACAGGGGAGACAAAATGGTAAAAAAAAAATTTGTTCTTTTTTTTCTTTTGGAATGATTCAAGCCGGGATTTTTGTGCAAGTTGAAGGACAGTAAGACAGAGACGTAAGAGTTGGCATCTCTGTTGGTGAAGAAAAAGAAGAGGAAATGAAGGGGTATAAAAGGGAGCGGACACCGAGAAGCAGAGGAAGAAGAATGACAGAAATGTTTAAGCTGAAAGGGACAGAGTGAAGAGTTGGTTTTTGAGGGAGAGTGAAAACCAGGGGCCATAATCTTGGATACTGCTTCCTGCAAAAATCTATGGGCTTATGGCAAACAGCGGATTTCTTTATCCAACTCTGATCTCTTCTCCCTCTACCCTTTCTCTCTCTAGATACCAATTTTTACTTTCTTTATTTTACCCTTTTGTTGCGTTCTTACAAGATTACCCTCACAACCTATCTAATATCATTTGAAAACAAAATGACAGTTTACTACTTCAGTTTTAGGATATTTTGGAAATGGTTGAAATTTGCCACATTGATGATAAATAAGGAACAAAGGGATTCTTTTTCAATTTTTTGGGTATTATTTTCTTAATTGAATACTTTTATTACGTCCTCTGAGACATACTATATTTCCCATCGGCCTTCGTTGAAGAAAAAAAATATTTATTTATTTTTGCAATATTATGCCATGAAATGGTAATAAACCTAATAGGTAAATTATTATGATGTTTCAATTAGATCTTTTCAATGGTCAAATTATCTGTTCCAATTCGAAAGTTTGTTGATAATGTAGATGGGTATGGATAAAAATATTAGATTTATTAAATGGATTGAGGTTTGAAAATTAAAATCCGATGAAAAATAGTTCAGCTTGGGTTCGTCATTTCAAATCTAAGCTCAATCTATGTATATAATATTTGAAGAATGTTAGTGGCAGACGGCAGTCACTTTTACAATCACATTTCAGCATTTTTTATTTTATTGAGCTATGTCATTTTTTAGTTTTATGTGAAGATAAATTATCCATGTGAGAAGTGAAAAGCTAAAGTATGTAAATGCGAAAAAATATTTTTCAAGTAACTTGTAATAGTAGATAACCAATCTTCACATAAAACTAAAAAGTGATATGATATAATAATATGAAAAGTATTGAAATGTGACTGTAAAAGTAATTGCAACTAGCATTCTCCATAATATTTTTACTATATTTGTATGCTAATGCATTTTTTAATTTCTTTTATTTTTTTACAATTTAATTTGAGTTTATATTATTTAGAGTTTAATTTAAAATTTTCATATTTCTTATAATTTTTTTAAGAATTTATTTGAACTTTTTGTATTACACTTATTAACTATTATATGTTTTAATTTTTTATATTTTTTGTATAAATTAAAAAAATTAATAATATTTGTACAAGTTTGAAATTATTCATTATATGTCCAAACGGGTTTGGACAAAAAAGCTAAGCCCAAAATTTAGACCAGGTTTAGGCTCACTTCAAACCTTTAATATCTTGCATAAGCTCGACTCGGATCAGTTCAGTCCAGTCAATGAACAAGTCTAGTCTTAATTAAAAACTCAAAATTAATTTTTGTTTTAATTAGTAATTTTTGATACTTTTTCTTACATAATTAATATAAGTTAATGAACAAATAATTATACAAATCTTTAAAAATGTATTATAATTGTCAAGACTCATATAATAATTTGTAAACTTCGAGTTCAAATTTTGAGATGAAAGACATGAAATTTGCCGAGTTAAGAAAAGCCTTTTTTTTAGTATATGTATAGAATCGGAAAGAATTACTTACTATTATATAATATAAAACTTAATGAATTTCTATATATAAAAAATAAACATATATATAAATATGCACGCATATAATTTTTGAAGGGTAGATTATATAAAAAATACTATGTGATTAGGAGTATATTAAATGTAGCCACTGATGTTTAACAGTTGACACTTAACTATTTTGAGATTTATTTTTATTTCACATTGTCCCAAACCATTACACTTTTCATTATATTTAAATTTTTTATTTATTTTTTGTCTTCTTCAACATTTTTTTTTATTTCTCTCTCTCTCTAAAACTAGAAAACTTCTTTCTCTCTAAACTTAAATCAATGCTTGTTACCTTAAAATCCAAAAATCTATAGGAAACAAGCACTATAAAGTATTAAAACATACAAGAAACTAAAAAAATCCAAAAAAACCCGAGAAAAATAGCAAAGAAAATTTTTTTTAGCTTTCATTTTGGGTTCTTCATATGTTTTTTAGGCTTGAAACTTTGAGGAAATGTTGGCTATAAAGAATAGAACAACATATTAGAAGAGGCTCAGTTTTTAGGTGGTGAAACTAACGTTTTTTGAAGTTAAAGGTCACCACTTTGAGTGTAGATTTAAAGAATTTTGAAGTTTTTTAAGTAAAACTAATTTAAGAAGTAGAAAGATGAGAAAAAGATGAATATTTTGGTGTATTTTGAAAGCCAAACGCCACTTGTGAGGCCGCCAGTGTAGTCGTCAGTTTTGGATTTTGGGTTTTAGAGAGAGAAAATTCTTGGAAAAAAATGAAATAAAATGAAAAAAATAAAAATAACGAAAAAAAGTAATGGTTTGGGAAAAAATGATATGGAAATAAATCCCAAGATAATTAAATGTCAAATTTTAAACATCAAGAATCACATTTAACTTGCCGCTAACCACAATGTATATTTATATAATTTACTCATTTTTGAAAGATTTATTTTGACCAAAACCCATTTTTGAAAGATTTAGTTAAGCGTTTATATTTAATATACTAATGATATATAGTAATTATATATTATCAATTAATCGCAAAATGTTACATTAGAAATAGTAAATTTAATGAGTAAAAATTGTAACAAAAAATTGATCAATTTAAATGAACGCATACTTTTAAAAATAACTAACAAAATTTGAATAAATTTATTGATTTTTATTTTTAAAAACTTATATATATATATATATATATATATATATATATATACACACACATATATGTTAGTTTCTGGAGCATAATCTGCATTAGGGGCATAAACAAATAAAACATTTGACAAACAGTTCGTGAATCCGTTCGGTTTTTATTCATTTATTAAGCTTAACGAATGAACATGAATAACATTTAATTTTTTTTATTAAACAAACTGAACATAAACAAATGTATAGTTCGTTCGCTTTTGTTCACGAATAGACTTGTTTATATTCATTTATTATTCGTTAATTTAAAATATCATTTGTTGTTCGTTTATTTATAACTCGTTTATTTAAAGTGTTATTTATTGTTCGTTTATTATTCGTTTGTTATTTATTAAAATACTAAAATTATTTATATTATATAAGTTATATAATATATATCCTATTTTTAGGACATTAAACTAAAAAATTATTGTCTAATTCCTAAACATATTTATACAATATAACTTTGCTTTTTGGCTTAAAAAATTAATAAAATATAATAATAAAATAATTATAAAATTAAATTAGTTAATTATGTTTAAAATAATTATTTTTAAAATTTTAAACATAATGTACTGAAATTAAATTAATAAATGTTTCGTAATAAATTAAGATCTCATTTTTATCCATTAACCATTTATATATACACACACATACATATATGTGTGTATACACACACACACATACATATATGAGATACTTTAATACATTTATACTAATATATATGTATATGATACAAATTGATCTTAAAATTGTATATTTAAGATTTCATGTTGAATGATTTCAATTTGCATGTGGGATTTAATCTTTATGTAAGAATTTTAATATTTAATATTTAGTTTATTCTTATGAATACTTGTTTATGAACGTGTGTTCGTGAACGTGTTTATTTAATGGTTTATGAACAATTGTTTGTGAAACATATTTGTTTAAATATTCACAAAAGCTTTCATTTACCTAACACGTCCATTTATATATTCGTTAACGCGTTCGTTTAGGACAAACGAGCTTGTTCGCGAAAATTTAACGAACAATCTCTACAAAACAAATGGACGAACACAAACGTAAAAACTAAATTCTTTAATGAACTTGAACAAACACGAATAAAACTAAAAAAACAAACGAACTAATCAGTTCATTTGTTCGTATTCAGTTCGTTTACGGTCCTAATATACATATAAAAACAATTGTCTTACAATATAACTTGAATCTGCAAGGCGTGTCTAAAACATGGGCAGCTTTGGTTTTTCACATCGCTCAATTTATTAAAGAACATTATACATCATCAAGTATATTTGTTTCATTATTTTGAATTGAATTATTTTTCAAATTTAATATTACTAATATTTTGAGAAGTTCTCACAAAAACAAATTATATTTTTGAAATTCTAGATCTCATTAGTCTTGACGAAAAACCTTCCACTCGCATAGTCTTGAGTTTTATGCTTGAACGAGTCCAAGAATAAAATGAAAAATTAAATGCGATGGAAAATCTTGTCAATAAAATTCAAATGAATTAATCTTCGTCAATCACGCAACTATCAGAAGAATTATAGCAAAAACTCCAATTTTTATATTTTTGTTTGAAAGTTAATTTAAAAAAATACAAAAATTACCCATGCTACCCATGCTATTTGCCCAATTATTGACTAAAAAATTTTGATATTATAGAAATATAAATTTGTAATTATTTGACTTGAAAATTTTTCTCATTCTAGTTAATATCTTACAAAGTTCTTCATCTAATTCTGTAAAATATATCAAGAAAAATCACAAAAACCTACCACATATATCAATCATCATTGAAAGTTAACATTAATCAACAAAGCTAACTAGGTTTTTTTTTCCATAAATTGCTGAGCAAAAAAAAAGTTTTTTTTCCATAAATGAGCAATATTATCGTTTGCATCAATCTATATATGTAAATAGTTCTAAAAATAACCAATGTTTGTTGGACCAAGTGGAAGGAGCTTGGTGCCCCTTAAGCAAGGTTTAAAGTTCGAGTCATGTGAATGGAGAAAACAACATTGGGAGAGCTTTCTCCCGAATGGGATCCGACCCGGTTCGACTCCAGATTAGTCAAGGTCCAAAGTGGCATTCGAATATCGGAGAGTGTTTACAGAAAAAAAAAAACAGTTCTAATAATAATTTGAACAAATAAAATCTTTGAAAATTAAGCAACCAAAGTTTTTAGATGAAAATAGTCAAGCACTTCACAAGCCCAATAGATATAATGTACATTAATAACTCGAGATTCCCCTTAAATTCTAACAACGTGATGAACTTGCCTCTCCCCATATCATCCACATCTCATGTATAATGCTGTAAAAACGATTCACGCGTGCTTATATGTTATTTTGATTTATAAATTAGGTCCTATTTATGTGTAAATAAAATATAAAAACAAAAAAATTTTGCAAACCCTAATCTAGTTGCACAAGTGTTTTATGTCACCATTAGTTTCAACAAATTTCGGTTATTATCCTTTTACACCAAAAAAAAATCGGTTATCCTTTTAAAGTTTGTGTTTTCCATGTAGGTATGTTTAAAATCTAATGCTGGTATAATGTACTCCACATTTTGTTTGAAACTACAAGATTAAACCCTTCATATACTCCATTTTTGGTTGTTTTATATATATATATATATATATATATATATATATATATATATATATATATCACATCTTCCTTCTATTTGTTATTTAATTCTTAATTTGATCTTTTTTTTTGGCTTCTCTCCCTATCATGAACAAGTCCAGTACACAAAGTTATGCTTGAATATTTCCTTTTAGGTCAATAACTAAAAATCATGTGTTGTCCTAATTGCCTCCTTGTTCCATTTTCTCTTCTAATTTAGGACCTTTAATTCATGAATCATTATAACTTTCCAACTATATTTTTCGACATTCAATTATATAAATTAATATTCAAGCTATCAAAGAATGGATTTACATGTCAAGAAGAAAATAACTATGCAGAAGTTGAATTAAAGTAAGAGTTCACTTTTGAGTTTTAATGTACTAATCGTGAAATTTTTAAGGTTAAATATTATCGCATGTTTCACTTTTTTAATTAATTTTTAATTTTTTTAATATACCCTAAAAAGTATGTGTTACTTTATTAATTTTCTTTGCAAATTTTAAAAATTGCACTGAATGTGTATAAAATAATTTCTTTCAAGTAATATTCTAAAAAAGCAATAAAAATGAGAAATTAATTAATATTACTATCTTCTGTATATTTGATACCGGCAAACAAAGAAACAGTTTTATACATATTTTTATAATGAAGAAATGGTATAGCTAGACCCACCAACTTAATAATGTTTTTCTCTATAATTATAAAGACAAATAATAAAAAGATTTGATCAACATGTGATTTTTTAACATTCGATGTGACTTAATAATTGGTTATTGTTACCAACCAACCGCCCATAGACTTACTTTCATAGTTTTCGAAATTTCAAAATTCTCGAGATTTCTGCTTGAATCCAATAAGGGTAATTATTTTATATATATATATATATATATATATATATATATATATATGATAAATGTGGGAATTAGATTTAATTTCTCAATTAAGGGTTGGAGACTAGATCAGAAATTTTAAAAAATTGGGTTTTCATGTAAGAAAATAGATGAAAAGGTCTATAAGAAATAAAGGAATTAACGGCGAAATTAGTGAGAAAAATTACGTCCTAATATAAAACTTTATCGAAAATGACTTTCAATGACGAATTTGTGACTGATTTTTTCAATTCTATCAAAAATAATAAGTTGTTAAAATCTGTTCTTGGAAGAAAAAAAATCCATCGTTAATTGCATTGAAAATTGATGACAGATTTTATCAACAAAAATTTCATCGTTAACTAGAGATAAAATTTCTGTCACTAATTAAAAAACAATATTCCATTGATACCAATTTTTTTAAAATTTTATTCTTAAAAAAACTATTTATATTCATCGACGAAAAGTTCATCTGGTAATTCGTATTGTTTTATACACATATTTTTACAATGAAGAAATGATACAGCTAGACTCAACAACAAAGACAAATGATAAAAAAATTAGAACATGTGACTCTTTAGAGCACATATACCTACCAATACCTCCTATATCCATACATATATTCTATATATTTCGGTTTTGGTTACCACCAATCGCCCATAGACTTAATTTCCTAGTCTTGGAAATTTGAATTTTCTTTTGAGATTTCTGCTTGAATTCAATAAGGGGTAATTATGATAAATGTGGAAATTAGCTTTAATTTATCAATTTAGGGTTGGAGACTAAATTAGAGATTAAAAAAATTAAAGTGGTTTTTTTTTAAAATACATTGAAGTGTTTTCTTATCACATTGGTATGAGACTAAATTCCACTCATGTTGATCCAAGGGAATTTGACCTGTTGAGGATTCGAATAGGAGACGTTTCGCTATGGATCATTTTCACTCAAGAATTCAATGGTACATTATACTACTGAGTTAACCTTTTGGGTTTAAAATGGGTTTTCATATAAGAGAATAAATGCAATTATAACTTGCTAGGGTATGGTAGGAAAATGAAAGAAAAGAAAAAGGAAAAATTTTCAAATTGCAAATTAGACTAATTGATTTTGCTAAAGATTAAATTCAAGAGTTGAATCTATCGGTAGGCAAAAAAAATTTGCTAAAGATTACCCTTAAAACATTTCTCGAGTAATATATACTCTCATTGCATTAAAATTCATAATATTAGCGGTCAATTATCACATTTATTCAACTTATATTATTATTAATTAATATTAACAGTCAATTATCGCATTTATTCGACTAATATTATTATTAATTAATAGCATTTTAATTTATTTTAAAAAGTTTATTTTAAAATACTTGCTTGTAGATTAGGTTAAAATGAAAAGGGTAATATGATATTATATTTGGTCAAGCAATAATGTTTTTACATGAAAGACTTGGGAGTTCTGGTAGTTTGAGGTTTGAAACCCAACTCTTGCATTCTCTCCTTCTCAAAACCAGAAACTTTCATTGTGCCAAGAAAAATATGAAATTGATCAAAATTGTTTTCAGTTATGGCGATAAAGAGTATATTAGTGCAAGAGGTTACAAAGGCGTGCATCGGAACAAGTTTTTTTTCTCTTTTATTTATTTGCTTACGAATAATTATTCAATACATTTACATTGAAAATTTTTAATTAATTCCACAAATGGAAAAAACTAATTAAAAAGGTGAATTATGAGGCAATTTTATAATTTTACTTGTGAAATTAAAAAAAATTTATTGTCAAATTGCTAGTATATGGGATAATAATTATTTATTTATTTACTTTTTTTTTGGCTTTTAAGACATGCACATGAGAAGGGTTGGCGTTGGACATATGCGGTTTAACTACATTTTGAGAGTTATAGTTTTGGCCAAGTTGTATCGTAAAACTTTGTAAACAAAAACAGCCAAAAATAGGCCAAAATGTTTGGTAGACAAAAATGGAATCAAAATCTGGGGGCTTCGTTTTTTGTTTTAGGGTTTCAATTTAGTCAAACTTCTAATTTAATCCACCATTTCAGGAGAGACATGAAGTCCACCTCGTGCAATAATTATCTCTCTCTTTCTCTCAGGTTTTTTTTTTTGGTTAAAAAAGTTTTATGTTAATCCAAGTTGATAATCATCACTAAAGAGAACTGCAAAGGTGCGTTTACACAGATTATTTGTTATACAACTTTTCAACTTTGATCCCCGACGGATTGTTTTGTATGCAATATGCCCTTTGTCTTACAAATGTTTCTATTGTAGGTTTTAATCAAATTAATTGATTTAATTTAGTTAATTTATTGATTATCAAATTAATTTCAGTTGGTTGTCAAAAATGAAATAAAAAAAATTGGGTTTTGGTTAGTTAGTTTAGTTTTAATTGAAACATAAGAAACTTAAAGATAAAAATTAATTGGATTATCATCTTGTACATTGTCAATGAAATTTGTAGACTCTACAAGTAGGGTTAACAAGTTACACATATTTTTATGAAATACTATAAATATAAAAACTATTAAAAAAATAAAGCAGGACATATGACAGTTTTTGATTCCACTTGTAGTATTAAAAAACTCTATTTTCAGTGTATGAAATAATAATTTTAATTAAAAATACATTAGTACATCCAAAAATATGTTTAAAGTTTGGATGATATTTTAAATTTAATATTGTTAAAGTTTTTAATTTAAGTCTTTAATATTTGAATATTTTGTTGGACAATTTAATCTAATTTGTTTCAAATATGAAAAGTTAAGAGTAATTTAAATATATAATTTAACATAATATATTTTATTATTCGATTAATCAAAAAACTAATCAAATCAAATTTAGTTGGTTAAATTTAAAAAATTGATAATTTTAATTCAATTAATAATATTAATGTTGCTTGGGTTATATGCCTCTTCACATTAATTCTCATTAATACATGATTATAGACCAGTTAAACAAATATTAAGGTCATGGGATGGATGTGATGATGATGATGATGATGATGATATTATTATTATTATTATTATTATTATTATTATTATTATTATTGCTGCACGTCTCTTATTTTTAATTTGAAAAAAAATTCAAAATCTGCCCTTTGAGCAAGAGATTTTGCACCGGCCGACTAGAAAAAAATGCTTGCGTGTTGTCTCATTTTGATTTGAGATTAAGCAATCTATCTATCTCGAGTGCATAAAAATTTGGTTTTCTTAATATATTGATGCTTATAGTGACATGAGTTCATAGAAATGGATAACCTATTTTCCTACCACACAAGAAAATGTGAAGAATAAATTAATAATAATGTTAACAGATCCTTATATAACTGGCCTCTAATGATTATATAATCATGTTTAAAATGTGAAATTTTTATATATCTAAAATTCGAATTTAAATATTTGTATTTTTCATTTTCTAAATAAAAAACTTTCATTGTAAAAAAAATGTTAATAATGAATTGTTTCAAAGAATTTTGAGGACCACAAAGTTTAGCCTTGTTTTCCTTTTTAAGGGTTTAAAAAAAATATTAAGGGAGGGTAAGATGGGTTAGGAGCAATTTAACGTTTCTTACATCCATTTTAGATGTTCAATATAACCGATTGATGTAATGTTATGCATACTTTTCCCATAATTAATCATATTTAATGGACCGCTTTTGTTTTCTTTAGGTACATTTTTCATGGACCACATTTCATCGCTTAAAAAAGTGCATGGATATCCCTTATTAATTTGTTCCATAAATTTGACAAAAAAAAAAGAACACCTTTCTTAAACGAATTAATTATAGTAATTACGTATACTCATTTGATATTGTTACAACCTAATTTTGCCTTTGACTAGTTTAAGGTTGTTAGCTAAAACAAAGCGGCAAAGCTTGACTAGGTGAAGACGTGGAGTCCCACGTCCATGTTTTGGGGTTAATTATTGATTTGACAGAATACTTAATAGACTTTTCAAATATATGAATATATATATATATGATGCATAATTTTTATACATTGTTAATGCATCAGAAGATGATACTTCATCAATAAATCTTTATGAGTAAATTAAAAAAAATTATTTATATTTGCTTCTAAGAACTTGACATATTTTTTAATTTGTTAATTGGTGAGGTGTCAACTTCTGATGCACTAACAGCGTATAAAAACTATACACTGTCAATGTATAATATACAAACCTATATATATAACAAATTTTTTATGTACATAAATTTTTTAAATTTATAAATGAGATCAAATTAAGAAATTATCATATGTTTAATTTTTTATTATATTTCAAAGAATATGAATCATTTTATGAATCTAGTCAATAAAAGTATATGGAATAACTTCTCCATATAAATAATTATGGTATAATTATTCCAACAAATGATAAGGTCATGGCAATTGTGTTAGGGTGGGTTTTTACTGTGAACCAAAAGTATCTTTTTTGAGATAAAGAAGCTCACGTACGTGAAGAAATTTGTGAAGTTTTGTGTTTGGTTTTCCAAAAACATTCAATCCAAAAAATAATTAATGTAATTGACCACAAGACCACGTTTGCCTGACTTATTGATTAAGGAGAACAAGTTAAAATTGAAAAAAGAAACCTTGAGAAAAAGTCATTAAAAACATAATTATAAACAGTTCATGATGTAATTAACTAGATATTTGATTCTACCGAACACTTTTTTAGATTTTCATGTTAGGTACGTGTGATAACCGTAAATTTTTCATTTATTGAAAATTAGAGAAAATAAATAAATAAATAAATAAAATTTTGAGAACGAGATATTGGTGAAAATCCCGAGAATTGAGGAAGTGATAAATCGAAAAATTCGAGTGAAGGAAGTTAAATTGGAAATTCGAAAAATAAGGAAAGAAGGAAATTTAATTTGGATAAATGGAAATCCAAATTAAATAAGAAAATGAGAAAGAAAATGTGAAATATATTTATATAATTATATATTATATAAATGTATTTTGATGTAAATGCATATGTATTTAAATACCATATGGTATATAATATATATTAATATACAGTGGTATATTTATGTATATATACTATTTTATCAATTTAAATAATATATATATATACAAGTATAATATTTTATGTATATATAAATATATATACATACATTATGAAAAATGTAAATATTAAATTATATTAAAATTTGAGTGTATATATATATTGTAAATACAATATATATTTTATTATTACATTTATATATATATATAAATGTTATTTAATTTAAAGTATATGAAAATATACATTTTTTATGTGTAAATATATATTATTAATATATAATATATATTTATATAGTATATAGTACAAAGTACTATATAATAAAATAATATAATTATATTTATAATATAGTTATAAATATAATTATAATTAAAATAAAAAAAAGAAGGAAAGATTGGGAAAACCTGATCCTTCCTGAGCAGAGGGGCCGACGGCAGCACCCACTGCTGCCGTCAGCGAGATAAAAGGGAGAGAAGAGTGGAGACGTCGTCGGCAAGGGAAGAGGAGAAGAAATTGACCGGCGACGGAAAGGAACAGAAGCGGAAACAGGGCGGAAACCGGCGAAACCGGAAAAGGAAAAAGAAAATGGATCTGGCGGTGCCGGCCAAACCGGCCACCGCCACTGCAGCTACACCACTGCCGGAGGAAGAGGAAGACGTGGGAAGCCACCGGTGATGCGGGAAAAGACGGAGGAAGGCCGACGGAGGAGGAGAAGAAACCGAAGGTAAACTGAGTAGATTCGCCGTCATGCCGTCGAACCAGGCTGAACAGAGGCCACCGGCAGCTTCGCCTTGACGTTGGCCAGTAGAGGAGCGGCCGAACCACCAGAGAACGGGCCCCGAAGGAGAACCGGCCGTGAAGGAGATTGACCGGTCTGAACCGGTTCGGCCAACGAAGGAAAAAGGAAGAAAAAGAAAAAGAAAAGAAAAGAGAAAAAAAAAAGAAAGAAGGAAAAAAAAAGAAGAAAGAGAAAGAGAAAAGCAATTCTGGGATTTTGGAAAATTCTCGAGAATTCGAAAATTATGAAAAATCTCGGGAAACTCAGAAATCGAGAAATTCAGTAAGAAATTCGAGAATTATTTCCGAGTAATTAATTTAAATAATTATGAAAAAATTCTAAATTTTAGATTTTAATTTCCAGAAAATTCCCTCAATAACCGAGTCGATAGAATCGGACGAGGTGAACACAAGCGTGATCTTCGAGAGGCAGTCATTGACCCGAGACAGATAAGGGATGCATGTGCAGCACTGTAAGGATATTCAGTCTGCATGTTTTAATTACGAAATATTTTATGAAATTATTATGAGAAATGATTGGTTGGAAATTGGAATGAAGTACTGATTGGAAATTATAAACTGTATTTTTCGTGTAGGAGGTTAGTCAATCGGCAGCCATTATGCTGCCGAAAAATTTTAAAAAATTACATAAAATCATAATAAATGATTTTATTTCACGAGAAACAATTTTCAATCACGAAAACCAAGAAATTGATTATTTTTCATAAAACATGAATATATGGTATTCTATTTTTAAAATATTCATGTTTTCGATATCGGTGATAATGAAATCATTGAAAATTCTTACGATATGTAAATTACATGATTATTTTACATGAACTGAAATTCATGAAATGATTTACAAGAGATGAATTACTTGATTTGATTTACATGAAGTGATTTATCCGCATTGATTTACATGAAATGTATTCCATCGAAAATGAATTTTTACTGCTAATCGTTATTTGAAATTGATATTTCATTGTTAAATGAATGATTTATGGAAATGTTTTGAGACGGTTGTTCTTTAGTGATCATGCATACTGTTACCGACTGCGAGACCTTGATCAAGTCCGCAGGTTACCGACATATTGATTACCGGCTGTGGGATTATTATGGTCAAACCCACAGATTTACACAGCAAGCACCTGACCAGTGCGAACTGTGACCGACTAACGATGGCCATTCGTTACCGATCGTCCCTTCGGGGATATCGATATTGTTTTATGCATGATTATATTAAATGTGACTGTCTCCACTGAATTGTATTTGAATGATTTGAATACCGAATTGAGTGAGGTGATGAATGACCCGTAAAGTACTTCGGGCCCTCACAATAAATACCAAATACTTTGAATACTGAATGAATTGATTTCTAAACGATTTGAATACCGAATGATTTGATTTTTGAATGATTTGAATACTAAACGATTTGAATATCGATTTAACTGAAGTGCAAAGAAAGAAAAGGGTTACAGTGAATGACAGTAATGATTTTAAATGAAAAGATTTTATTGTATTACTGCTATCTACTGTTTACATGCAATATGATTTGAATGATAATGATTTAACTAATATTCTTTTCAAAGAATATATGAATATTAGTTACCTTATTTAAATGCTTTATTTCATAAAAGTATTATTTTGAAAAGAATATGAAAATGATATGGAATAAAAAGAAAAAGGATTTAAATTTCAAATGAAATGAAATTTATTACTCTCTACAGTTGCTTCTAGGTTCCGGGACAAGACAGGTATTTCAAAATACTTACCTTACTCCATCCGGATTCCTAGCCGACTGTAGTATCCTTCTTACATGTGTGCCTAGAGCCCATAGGAAAAATGAAAAAGATTTTCAGCATATAGGAAGCTGAATATCAAGTATGCATATAATTCCCTTACTGAGCCGTGGTTTGCTCATCCCTTAATTTTTAACATTTTAGATTTTAGAGGACTGAGAGTTTGACATCTAAAGGATTTCGGATGTGCATTCGGGGACAATGCGACAGCTTTATTTATTATAAAAGGTACGATCATTTGTTTTCTGTATTTAGACATGTTCACAGTACTGCTTCCTTATGAAGTAAGATAGGGGATGTAATTCATATTATTATTTTATATGAAATTGGTTATACATAAAAGAAAAATAAAGTATCACAGACAGCCCAACCAAATGAGATGTATAGAATAAGATGAAAAAAATAGGGTCACGGGATGTGACAGTACGTACTTAGAGTTAGGGTGGAAAAGATAAGCCAAACCTTAAATGTAGAAATATACTAACCGTTTGTATGTATATACATATAAGCATACATACAGACCGCAGACATACATACATATGTATATAAATGTATGTATGTGTTTGACACCACTTAAATAAAAATAAAAAACTAAATTAATGAATTGTACATGTACATGTTATCTATGTATATATATTTCTTTATTTAACTTTATTTAATTCTTTCCAAATAATACGATGTAGAGAGTTCCTACAATAATGCAGTTGAAAATGATTTTTAGTAATTATAAATTGTTTGATTCGAACATTCTGTTATAAGAAAATTCATTCTTTCAAAAAATTTTTGTTATAATAGAAAAAATGTGTTACTTTTTTAATGTATTTTTAAAGTTAACTGATTAAATTTATTTTTTATTTTCATAAACAAAGGACTCAGCAATGCGTAATGAGTCTATAAATATTAAAGATTTAACATTTTATCAACAGAACACAAATACATACAAATTTTAAAATGGCCCCATAACTTGAATTTTAAATAGTTCAAACTAAATTATTTAGAATTACCTAAAACCCATATTTGACATTATAATTAATGTTTTTTTTTTAACATTCAATCTGATTAAAGGCAACACAAATGAATGTTATTTGTTACTAAAAGCTTGTTGGGTCAGTTAAATTGTTGTTACTAAAAGCTTTCCTTTCAACTGCTGCCTGCGCTCGTGCTAGCAACTCACCTGACATCACGTGGGATTATTTTTTTTCTTGTATCTTTGCATGTGATGTGATGATATTTTTTTTTCTAAATGATGTAATGATGTGATTATTTTAATGTGAATAAGCTCATAAGGATAATTGAAATGAATTTAAATGTTTGACATGTGATTTACCGTGCCTTAAAATACATGATTACCCTCATAAATTCCTCATAAGCGAAGATTGTTTAGGGAAATACATTTTTTTGGACTTGCAAAAAAAAGAAAAGATTAAAATTATGTTTTCGAGTAAAAAATTATATAGTAATCACTATTAAACCAAAAATTGAGTATCAAAAATATCTTTCCATTGTAATGGTATTTTCAGTATTTCATTAGTTGTTGATAATAATAATAATTAAAACTTTCATGATTATATTTTAAAAAATTCATTACACATTACAAGAAAATAAATATTTGGTGACATTTTTTTAGCGGTACTCGTATAAAAATAATCAATCTCCGTTTTTCTTTATAGCCACGTTTATTAGAAAAGTACTGCTAAATTTTAAGATAGCAACATTTTTAAGCCCAAAAGCAGCTAAGATTTATCAATCTTCTTGACGACATTTTTGTAATATGTTGCGAGTCATTTAGCGATGTTTATAAGCACAATTCAAATTTCACTTACCTGTAGTCCTGATAATATTTATTTTTTAATAAAAACCATCCATCATTAATTCATTTTCATTTAAATACACCTTAGTGTAATTTTTCCTTCTTTTATAATTATATATTATTTCGAAATTAATTTCCCATGATTGTTCTCAGTGAATGTAGTACAGCTAATTTGCTCCTAAACTATGATGGGAATATTGATGATTTGAGGGGAAAGGCAAAAGGAAAACATAATAATAGTGAAATTGTGAGTGGCAAAATGGACTAGGAAGGGATCTTTTCCTTCAAATCAACCAAACTTTATCACTCCCTTTCCTAAGCAATAAGCAACTTGAATAATGTCCATCAAAAGAAAAAAAAAAGCAACTTGAATAATGCATGTGATTCAAAGCAACCAAACTTTAAACACACAATCCAAGAATGTACCTAATTATCTCAAGTTGTAGATAAAGCTTATCCAAGTGATGGTATTGCTGCTTGTCTCGGCACATTTTATTTATGATTTTTCGTGTAATCAATCGTACAACTAAGGCTCCTGCTGCTGCTGCACCTTTTTGCATTTTGGCGGCTTCGTTGAATGCTACATGCAAATTGTCATTCACGCGTTAAACCTTCAATCTAAACGCCAAAAGATAATCATAAATGACTGAAAAATTAACTTAAATTCATTACACAAATCTCACTCTTCAGATTTTATTCGTTACTTCTAAGTTTGATTACTTCGAAAGCAAAAAATGGAGAAACATCCGAAACCTTCAAAATATTAATACCTTAGACTTGAGAATTCTTAGTATTGATATATTTCTTCTTCCAATTTCTTACAATTTTTCATTCACATACTCTATTATAAGCTTCAAACACCAATCAAGCACACTGATTTCAAAGTTTGCATAAACCCTAGCATGTGCAAGCTTTTTAAAATCATATCTTCTCAGTCTTTGGTGCCAAACTTTTCTTGTTAAAAAGTCGAAAGCAACAAGATTAATATTAATGCATATAAATATGATAATGTTTTGGTAGAAGTTAAGATCAAACCTTGTAGCTTGTGCAATCCCTTTTAAAATGATATCTCCTAGATGTTTTGGACCTGTTTGAAGGCGACAGAAACAGCACTATATACTTGCTTAAAAAACAATTCTTTCCAGAGATTCGAGCAATACGCTAACTCATTGTTGCAGCACTTTGCCAAGAATCTGTCTACATTTTTATTACAGCAAGATCATAGTTGGAATCCAATTGATGAGTATTTTGATGCTTTTGTTAATTGTTTGTCTTGTTTGTGCCCTTAATAAATGATTAAATTATTTGTCTGAAATTCCAGCTTTTAATTTTGATTAATTTGACTTGCATTTATGAATTAATGGTGTAAAATGCTTAACTCATACTCCATTGCAACCAATAGGCAGTTAGAAGGGGCTTAGTACACACCTGTATTAATGAACAGATTGATTTTTTATATTTTTTGTGATGTCTACCAGTTATGATCAGAAATGTTAAGCTATTTTCTTTGCCGTTTCCTAGGAATCCACAAATGTCAGAAAAGTAACTGTCGAGATCTTACAAGTTCAAAGTCGTATCACATGGCCTGATACATGTGTTCTTAGACAATTTTTTTTTAATCCGAAATTTCTCAAGGAGCAACAATCACGCTTGACAGGAGAAAGCTGGTGAATTCAAACTTGAGTAATTGATTTACTCTTGAGCAATCACCTACCTTGGATCTGTGCACTAAGTTCAATGATTAGTTTCTGTATTCTTTTTCAACAAGAGAATTCGTTTCTCTTTTGAGTAAGAAATTCGTCGAGAGATAATCAAAAGATAATTTTTCGTGAATTCATTAGATTCGTAATTTTGTTTGTTACAATTCGTTAAATACTTTTTGCTATTGATCGATGTCAACTAAAATGATCAAGTTTGAAATATTAGACCTGTCAAGATATAAAACAACGAAAAAGGCAACAGAATTAGTACTCCAGAATGCTTTCCAACCTCAATTCTAATAAGTGTTAGAGGATGGAGAAGGAAAAATAAAGAACATGATACAAGTAAATTGTAGTAGATTTAGAGATTTTGACACTTATCTTACCCCTTTATATGCTTTACCGTATAAGTTTTATTTGAATAATTATAATTCTATATTCGCGTGGGATTACAATTCTGCCTTAAGGTTCAAGTTTATAATAATCATTTGCTATTTTTTATCTTTATATTTTACCATAAAATTATTTCATAAGCTGATTTTTAATACAAGTGTGCTGATAAAACTTAATTGGCTAAGAAGGATTTGGGGTCAAGGACCTAACCTAAATAGGTATAACCAGTAGCATTTTTATTTTTTTTCTAAACCTTTCAGTATTTGAAGGTCACTTTGGTCTTCGACTAATCCGAAATCGAACTACTATCGGATCTTGAATGGGGGGAGCTCTCCTAGCATTATTTTCTTCATTCACAAGACTCAAACTCAAAACTTTACTTAAGGAGTATTAAACTCCCTCCACTTGATCCAACAGGTGATGGTAACCAATAGCGATTTTTGACATTTGATTTTGATGAATCAATAAAAAATTGAAAATTATATATATTTCATTTGGTGTCCATCACTATGTTTTAGTAACATTAAACATATATGCAATCAATATATTAAACTTCTTGATTTCTTACTAATCTAACTAATTTTCTATTCATATCTTTAAGTTTATAATCTACTAGTCTACAGTAACAACTATTAACTTCCATTTTCAACGCCCTGACTTCACCGAAATTGGTTTGCATGACTTTTCCTCTTACCCATTATGTAATGAAAATTAAGAAACAATTATCACAAAATTTTGACTAGATATGAAAAAATTTAACATTATCTTACCATCATAACAATAATATTTATACATGAGTGCGTACATGGTATTGAGTAAGTACACAATATAAATGGTCTATAAACTACCTATATGCATGAGTATAAAGATTCCATGGACTATTCTTGGGCTATCTTTGGGCTGATGATGATGTCAAATTGAATGAACTTCAACCATGCTTTTTCCAAACTTTTTCTTTAGCCCCTTCTTCTTTATTAGAGTTCTAATTATTGCAACATTACCCCATTTCCCATCAACAGCATACGTATTAGATAACAGACTATAGTGACCTGCATGATTAGAATCCAAGCAGAGAAGATTCTTTACAGCCAACTCTCCCATCTCAACATTGTGATGAATCCTACATGCAGCAAGCAAGGCACCCCAAACATGGGGCTCAACTGGAATTGGCATTCGGTTGATAATTTCCACGGCCTTGCCTAACTCTCCCTTACGGCCAAGAAGTCTAACAACTATGCCATGATGTTCTGAATTACCAGGAACCAGTCCATAATCATTTACTACCATATGGAGTATTTTAATCCTCTCCAAAAGTAAGCCTGCATGGCAACAGGCAGATAAATCAGATAGGAAAATGATTTTGTTAGGCCTACTGGCCTAGCAGCCGAACTCTTGACTGTTCAAATAACTGATGACTTTCCTGCTGTCCATGAATTCCATAGCCAGCAATCATTGCACTCCTTAGAACAACATCCTGATCTACAATTCCTTCAAATGCTTTTATTGCATGGTCTACGCTACAACATTTTGAGTACAACTCTACGACAGAAGCCTGGATAAAAATATTACTATTGTCGTAACGATTTTACGCTCGATAATTTTAAAAAATATTTTAAAATAAAAGAAAGTTACTTCTAATCTTTTTTGACTAAGTGTGATTGGTCACTTAAAATATTTATCTTTTTAACAAAATCTTAAAATTAATTAAGTTTTATCAAAAAGACAATTTTGATCTACGAAAACAAGATTTGGGTTCGGGGATACGGTTATGGGTGGGAAAGGATTAGCACCCCCACGACGCCCGTTAAAAAACGGTATCATCCTAACTACATGGTATCTTTTGATTTTAATAAGATAGTCTTGGCTTAAGTTTAATTCGTTTATTATTATTTTTTAAAAAAAAAATCGTGCATTTGCTTAAAAAATTACTATTATAAATGTTTTAAAAAAATTTCATTATGAAAACCAACATGAACACCATTTATTGAAAAATTAAATCAAATATCCAATACTCTAGTAACATTTGAAATAATTTTCCTTACCTAGAGATTTCTTAAGAATCACTACTTGTGAATTCTATAGAATCTCATCCTCGGTGGGGCTCACGCTATTTTATGATTGATCGTGTACACATGTAGTATTGATAAGAGCGTATGATGCGTATGAAATTTAAGAGGAATTTTATTTATCTTGATTTTATTAATGAAACTCTTGATATTGAAAATTTTAGCTAAATATCTCAATACTCTGGTAACATTTAGTTAATTCCTCTCACTTAGGGATCAGTCAAGAAATCACTACTTGTGAGTTTCATGATATCCCATCATCGAAAGAATTTCATTTATTTTGAAATTAAGATTTATGCATATGATGCCAACATATAATATATGGTGCATATGGAATTATAAAAAGAACTTTACATTTTAATTTTTATTAATGAAACTCTTAATATTGAAAAATTTAACTAAATATCCCAATACTTTGGTAACATTTAGCCAATTCTTCTCACCTAGGGATCAGTCAAGAAATCACTACTTGTGAGTTTCATGACATTCCCATCATCGGAAGAATTCCATTTTTTATTCTTATTTTTATTGATTTGTTATTTTTTATATATTTTTATTATTATATATATTTTCAAAAATAAGCATGAAATTGAATATTGAGAAATAATATTGAATATCCTAATACTCTGGTAACATTTGATATAATTTCCCTCACCTAAAGTTTCTCGAAGAATCGCTACTTGCGAGTTCTACGAGGACTTATCATTGGGATTTCATACTTATTTTATTTCATTATATTTTTGTTTATTATATTATTCTATTTATTTATTTACTTATTATTTTTGCCATGATTATACACTAAAAATACCTAAACAAATATTTCTATGAAACACATGATTGAATAAACGAAAAAGGAAATATACCCTCCTCGGGCGAGCGAGCTCCTTGAACGGGCGAACGCGCGGCTTTTCCTTCCCTCAGGCGGGCGAGCTCCTTGAACGGGAGAACGCGCGGCTTTTCCTTCCCTCGAGCGGGCGAGCTCACTTTTCTTTCTTTTGGCGGGCAGGCGAGCGTGCTTCTCCTGTCTCCTCGGGCGAATAGTGCGCGGATCTTCCTTTTTCTTTTGACGGGCGGGCGAGCGTGCTTCTCCTATCTTCGAGCGGGCGAGCTCGCGGATTTCGGTTAGGTTGAGTCCGCATGCAGGTCCTGCTTCCCCTCGGGCGGGCGAGCTCAAGGAACCTGCTTCTCCTCGGGCGAGCGAACATGCGGATCTCGGTCACTTAAAGTGGGAACAACACGCAGATTTGGCTTCCTTTCCACTGGCGTGCGAGCTCGTGGATTTCGGTTGGGTCAAGTCCACACACGGGTCGCCTCCTTTATTCTTCTTTTCTCCTTAACTATAAAAGGCAACCCCTTTTTTAAAACCCATTTTCATCAGATTTCTCGCCAAAAAACTCAAAAACTCAAAATCCTCTCAATCTTTCCTTCACCAGACGACTACCGGCCGCCAGTGACCTTCCCGACAGCCTTAAAACACTCTACTCCCCCTTCTTTACTCTGATCCAAGACCTGTTTAGCCCAAAAACACTCAACTTCACACATCTGACTATCTCCGAAAGCTTTTCCCTCCTTTTTGTGTTTTGTTTTCAAATCTGGTTGGATCTGGATTTTGTTTTGGTTTGTGTTGTTATTGGTTTTGTGCTTTGCAAGTGGGGATTTCAGATCTAGGCTTTGGGTTTTGGGGATTCTTGGGTTTAGACGGTGGCTTTTGGGGTTGTGTGTTTCTTGCAATGGCTGAGCTGGTTGGTCGAATGGTTGAGGCTGTGGTGTTTCTGTGGTGAGAATGGTGTCTAGGTGGTGGAGGTTAAGAGTTTCTGTTGACGGAAGTATACGGTGATGATGAATGGTATTTCAGGGTTGGTGCTTGGTGGTGGTTGAATGGTTGAGGATTGGTGTTTATGCGTTTTTTGGGTCTTTGTTCTCTCTATCCGAAGAAGTCCCTCTCCCTTCACTTGGGGTCTTCTTAAAACGATTTTGGAGCCCTTCCCCTAGCCTTTCAGAGTCACAAGATCCATAGGTCCCTGTTGGAGCGGGATTCACGGCATGGGGAAGATGATTACTGGGTGAGGCTCGAGATAGGGGAGAAGATTTGGTCGCCGGCGGCTGGGCAGTGAGTATGGGCTGCAGATTTGGGTAGATTTGAAGCATTAAATGTGATGGGAAAAAAGGGCTATTAATAATAATAATAAAAAGTTAATAATACTATATAATGATAATAATACAAGTAAAAAAAGATAAAAAAATAAATAAATAATATATGAAAGATAACAATAAAATCATAAAAGTAATAATAATAATAATAATAATAATAATAAAATAATAATAATAATAATAATAATAATAATAATAATAATAATAATAATAATAATAACTGATAATAATAATAACAAAAATAAACAAAATAATATTTATAACACTAACAAGAACAAATAATAAACATAAACATAAAAATAAAAATAAAAATAAAGACAAATAACACAAATAATAATAATATTATACAATAAAATCAAACCCGGCCCACTTTACCGGGCTTGGACGCCCAACATTTCAAATCGGACTTTGAACGCCTAATCGAATGTAGTCCTATTGATTTGGACAAAATTTGGTGTCTACAACTATCTAAGATATTTCCAATGGCATAACCATGAAACATAGAGTTAGGCGAAGAATACCCAACTCTGAAGAAGCAGCAAGAATCTTTACCATAGAAACAGCATCAGGTTGGATTCCACTAGATAGCATATCTTTGAAGATCCCAATAGACTTGTAAGCCATCCCATTTTGAGCATGCCCACTTAACAAAGCAACCCAAGAGACAACATCTTTCTCAGGCACTTTCCCAAAGACATTAACAGCTTCATCAGGTGACAAGCACTTCATGTGCATATCAATCAGAGCCGTAGAAACTGAGACTTCTAAGTTAAAGCCTCTCGTTGTTGTAAGTTCATGAATCCTCTGATCCTCGTCTAGATCACAAGCAACCACATATGCTTCTAGTGCATTAACAACAGTAACTGCTTTAGGTTGACATCCCCTATTAACCATTTCATAGAAAGATACAATGCTTTAATAGTAGCCCCATTATAAGGACAGCAACCAATCATTTAGCTCCATGACACAACTTTCCCTTCTAACCACCTGAACAAATTTTCAGCTACTTTCACAAAACCTTTCTTTGCATACAAATTCAACAATGCGTTAACCGAAGATAACTCTTTGTCAAACCCTCTCCTAATGACAAAACCATGTACACTCCTTCCAAGCTTAAGATTCATCAACGTAGTGCAAGCAGATACTAAACTAACAAGCGTTACGCGATCCGGGTCAACGCCCTCGAGGGTGTTGCTACTCCCCTTTTCATCAGATATCATGTTCTTGAAAAGAAAACCAAGTTTTTTTCTTCCACTGTTTTTGCTTAGAATAAGCTCTAAGAATTGAGTTCCAGAATAAACAGTTCTTTGAGGCATTTCATCCACCAGTTTTTTAGCTTCCTCAATGGAACTAAAATTTGAGTACAAAGAAGCGAGCTTTGTGATGATAAACTGTAATGGTAAAACCCGATTTTGAGAATTTGTGAACGTAATTTAGCTGACGATTTTTCATCGTTACACGCTTTGCATAAATTGATCAAAAGTTACCTTAATTTACCGAGAGATGAAGATTACAAGCTTCTTACCAAATGAAAAAGGATTTGGTTATCTCTTTGGACGACCTCAGATTTCTTCCAGCACCAAGTGCCTTAACAGTCTTGGGTTTTCCTTGACGAAAAAAATAATGGCTTACCTCTTGGGGTGGTCTATTATCTAAGCTCGTGGTCACGGGCTTTGTACTAATTTGGAATTGAAGGAATCAATCGCCTTTGCTAAAATGATTTCAAATGGCCAAGCAATGATATTCGACTAATTTATGAGACAGCTCATGAATCAAGGTGGTCATGCTTGCTTTGACGATAACATTCTTCTTCTTGCTCCAAACATGAGATTCTTATAGGTTGGACTTGAGACCCACCTGGTCTTTCTGCTAAGAGTGTTACAAAACCATAGTAAACTTGCAACATGTTTGTAGCTAAGCCAAACATAGATCCAAGGAATTCCCCTTTAATTCTCCTGATTTTATAGTTTAACTATGGAGGCTATTCAACTTAAGCTTGGCAATTCTCCTCAATTAGTAATCACCCCAATCAATCAAAATTTGTGTAGCTCCTCAATCTCATATGGTTGAAAGATAAGCTTTATAAGACAGTTGTTGATCAACATTGTTTTATAATAATGAATGTTAGACAACTAAGAGATTATATACACAAAAATTAGTGTATAGCTAAAATGCGAATACTACAATTGATATGCGAATATATAAAAAATGAATAAAATGAAAAATGAAAAAATTCGCAAAAAAGTTTAAACAATAACTATCAAAGACAAGATAAGTGAAGTCGTTTATGTCAATTTAGACACATACAACGTAAAGCCATGGATACTTCAATTCGGAGAATAAAAGCTATAAATGATGAAAAAAAGTTAAAGCTAAGAGAGAATTGAAAAAGACTTAGAAGAAAGTCCTTCAGAGAGATAAAACGAAACGAGACTTGGAAGAGCATATTGCCTTAGATAAGAATGAGAAGGAGAAGACTTCATGTTGACGACTTGGAGTAAGTTCACATATTGGTTCATTTAACTTACCCCAGTATTAAGATAAAGGCTCTGGATATGATGATAATGATTGTCTGTTTTCTTCTGTAATCTGTTTCAACTATTTGTTGCATGAGCAACCGGATTTTTTCCGCAGGTCTATCTTGCTTCTTTTGGATGAACAAAATTGCATTAAAAAAAAAAAAGAATAAACAAGAAACTCAAACATAGATCATGCATGAATGGGTGGATGAACAAAAAAATGTACAAATCTATGATGCGTGAAAGATAAGATTTTGGGGCCTCCAACAAGACAGAACAACAAATTGAAATATGTTATGTATCTGCTCCAGGTCCAAATTATTGTTGACTGACATTGTTTTCAACTTTAAACAAGAACATGAAGTAAAAGAGAATGGTGACCACCTCGTCTCAAAACCAAAAAGAGGCTAACTTATTTGCCAAGTTCAAATGAGCCTTGAACGAGAAAAGAGCAGAATAGATACCTAGGACATATTCCTTGCTTGAAATTTGAAATCCCATTTCAACTATATAATTCATAGGTATGTCCTACACTATGCATACTTATCAGCTCTAAGTTATTAACTTCTGATCCAGAAAGTGGTAAATGGTAGCTCTCCGGTTACAAAAGTGCATAGCATTTCAATGGGTATTTTGAAAGAAGTCAGTCACATGCTGAATCTTAATATTTTCCAGCTATCCAAATGAACAACTTCAAGAGCACATGCATGGTTACTCAATGGGTGTATATTTTCATTCCAAAAAGAAAAACACTGAAACAAGCAGTTAAGAAAAGAATGACAGGGCATCACAACACCACAAAATCCTTCAAGTACATAAAATTGACATTCATCCAGGTAAGGGAAATACAGCACAAGTTGAAAGATTATGCAGTTAGGAAAATTTTAGTAAGAAAGCAGAATCCTCCGTAGAATTTCAGCAATTCTTGAGTAAAATAGGTTTCAATCTTGACTTACCTCTCTCACAGGAATGCATGCGTTCTACTATGTTCAAATGGTACAAACATTATCTCATTAAAAATTTCAAAATTGCTTCCTCTTGTTTCTGAAAAGCTTGTCTCTTTTTGCATAAACATAAGACAGAGCAAGGAAACCAACAGCAGAAAATGATACTGAAGCCCATGGAAACGGTGGGTCCTTGAAACAAACAAGTGATGCTTCAATTTCTTGTGATGCAGTGTACACAAGATTGTGAATTGCATAAAGATCATGATCTGAGGACCTTAAGTAATAGAATGCCATCTCAAAGTCAAAATGTGATAAAGCAGAAACTGCTTTGTCCAGCTTGTACCTGAACAAGTGCCACCTCTGTATGAACTCAACATGCTGATTCTGTTTAAGCAAATTTCTATCCCCACCATGTGCATCTAAAGATTCAAGAACATCAATAGCACTTGTTATACTGTAATTCAATGACGTCAAGAGAAAATTTCTCCGAGCTGCATCCTTCTGCACAAAAGACAATGATGAAATCTCTGAAAACGGTCCAAATGGTGTCTGACCAACACTCCATGTGTAATCCACCAAAGTACTATTATGCGTAGGGCTCCACAATAAATGAGTCGGCGACACTCCCCACATACTCTGTAAAATTGAACCAACAAGTGGCCTCTCCAGCTCTCTTGTACGTGTAAAAACATGACGACCATTACAACTGTAATCACTCACAGTCTGAGCAAGCTTTGTCCTAACAGCTATAACCATATCTTTAAATGCAACGGACTGATGATAACGATCGAGCAACAAAATGGTATTATAATCCAAATCAAACACGTAAACTGGAAGTACCTTACTACTAAATTCCTCCTCTGGCAACCCTGCAACCCTCCTAAACTCCTCAGCTGAATCAGACAATATCTGATGCAATCGCTTGGAATCCAAATACTCGCTCACAATCAAAGTATAATTATCAAACAAAAACCTCGAGGTATATGAATTGATCGACCTAGAAACTGCAAAAGAACAAATTGAACACTCCTCATACCTAACACTATACCTCTTAAACTCTAAACTCTGATTGCCGAACAACAATTCACCATCATTTGCCTCATTGAGAAACGTTCTTTCAATCTCATTCCAATCCAAACCGCTTAAATCCTTACTTTCAGACGCGTGAATATGAATAAGCTGAACAGTTAAAGTATTCTCGAAATGCACAGGAATTCTCAAAGGAGGAACAACAAGTACCTGATAAGCACTGTATATCAATGAAGCCAACTCTGAAAGCAAGGCCTTTTCGGATTTGGGTCTTCCATGTAAGGCTGCAAAAGGGTGAAACTCGCCTCTCGGAAGTACCCCATCACCAGATAAGGCCGGTCCATAGTCAACCGGACCTGCCCCGAGATCAATCCAGAGATACCTTTTTTTGCCTGTCCAAAGGGTCCCTAAGCAGTTGGTGAAGCCTGCGGAAGAGTCAGCATGGGTATAAGTGTAAGCATAAGGCTGCTTCGAGGTGTGATCGAGATGGAGAATGTAAATGTAAACGGAGTTGTCGGTTTTCTCAGAGTCAAAATGTCGGGAAATGATGGGGTCGATGGCGGAATATGGAATGGAAAGGAGAGGAGAACGGAAGGAGGAAGCAGTGGAGGAGACGGCAGCGGATACGGCAGCGGAGAGGGAAGCAGAGAGAGAGGGGGAAGAAAGAGAGACATCCAGGTGCAGGGAGTGGCCGATGGAAAGAGAGTGGGAGAAAAGAGAAGAGATGAGATGGAAGTTGGAGGAAGTAAGGGAGGATTGGAGGAAGGAAGTAAGGAGGGATGGGGAGGCAGAAGAGAAGTGGGGGCCTACTAAGCGGATATGCAGAGGGATTGGAAGGGAGAGAGAAAGTAGGTTGGAGATGAGGGAAGCGATGGGGAGAGAACCTGGGGAGGAGGAGGAGGCAAGGGACTTTCTAAGGGAAGAAGAGAGGGATGGAAATGGGTCGTTAATGGATTTGGGGTCGAGCTGGTACTGGTGGGTTAGGAAGGAGTCGAGGCCTGGCACTGGGGCGGAGCTGCTGGGGCTTGTGGTGGTTGTCAGGAGGAGGATCACGAGGAGGATAGTGGCGGAGGTGGCCATTTTTTCTTTATTTTGGGGGGCTCCGGTGACCGGTGAAACTTTGTATGAGATCTGTGATAGTCTGGCTTGGATCAAAGAAAATAGAAAAAGAGTTACGAGATTGGCCTTTGCATCGGCTTTGGGTGTCTCAGTCTACTGATATATGGATTTTGACTTAAAGTGACTAAATTTAATTTGTTGCAGTGAGGAAGAGAAGTGTACGTGAAACCCAAGAAGAAGCCCAGAGGCGTTTGGAACGGCCCCGGTTTAGGAGTTCTCTTTTTAAGAGAGCAATGGATTTTTCATAATTTGTCCAAAACTATTTTTTCCTACAATTATTTAATACCATATTTAGAATATAGAATAGAGATGCGATGCAATGCAAGCCTTTCATTCATCAGATCATCGGAATCAATAGAGGTAAGACTGAGATTGAACAATCTTAAATTCCTACTAAATCCTATTTTCAATTTTCTATCCGGAAAAGACCATCCTTCCATAATAAGTAATCTACAACTTTGTGTAGACACTTAGAACAAGAAATTTCCTAGAAATTCCGGTCACAAAGAATATTGAAAACAACTTAGGAGTTAATAATACATTTAATCAATCTGAATACAACATTTTATCCTCATTTAATAAAGAGGACATATTTAGGAATTTATTCTTTAACACCAATGTTGGAAATAGAGCAACTAAACCACTCCAACGAAAATATGGGGGAGAATTTGAGAAAGGACAATTTACAGCTGATCAAGCAAAGGGAAAAATGTTTCATTTTTCCTAACCAACCGAGTGGCGGGTCATCTAAAATATAAAGACAACACTGTCATGAACCCTGGACTTTTGGTTTTGAGCCACGCATTCAGAGATCCACATCAGGTTCCTGATCTCCTGCTCCCTTAATCTCATGTATGCGAAGAAAACACCGTAGTGGAACTGCTCGTCATTGTCCAAGAAAAGCAAATCAGAGAAAATTCAGCACATTATTTCATTGAAGATAAAAAGAGGGAAAATCAAAAATAAAACCAAGCATATGCTGCTGCTTGCTTTTGTTTGATTACTATAATCATAGAAATCATTGATGCCGGGGAACTCAAGTACAAACCTGCTGCTCAAAAGCTAAGCAAAGCCTTTTCACTTCCTCCTCGTAGAATGCCTTGTCAAGCATCTGGCTCTCTCCATAAGATAATTTAGCAAAAATTGATTGGTAGGGAGGATATTTTTCCATCACAGCACGAACCTAGACAGCAACCCAAGCAGAAGTCTAAGAACTAGAAGTAACTTGATTTAAGCAAAGCTTAACAAACTAAACAAACCTGGTCAATATCCTCACAGACAGCAAGTTCCTCATGGCCATAGGGATAACTGTTTAACATGAAGCAGCATTATCAGAGATCAAGACTCCAAAAAAAAAACACATAAGCAGGCCTGAGAAAATGAGCTTACAGCAGACCAAAATTAGAGTATAATTTCCTACGATCATCACGAGTAAGTTCAGTGCCAATGCTGCAAAAAGTAAACCAGACCGAACATGGTTATCAGAACATCCATGTTAAGAAAGTAAAACGAGTAAAACAGAAACTTTTAGGAATTAAATCAATTCCTCAAGTAACAGTACCTGTTAATGGTAATATTGACAGCCCTCCTATCAGCCTCAAAGGCTAAGAGGTCAGACATGATCTCTGCAGTCGCACCACCAAGTTTCTATAGGAAAAAAAAAATATTCAACTTAAAAGGAGGTAGGAAACAACAACTTGCATATCCAAAAAGAAATAGCCACTTTTCTTCTGTATTCAGAACAAGGTTGTAAATATCGTACCGGAGAACGTTTCGTTTTTTCTTTTTACAATGAGATAAATCGGTATCGGTTGTTTCGGCATATTATTTCAGATTTTTCGGTTTAATTTTAAAATATTTATAAACTTTTTATGCATGTAATAATGTTATTAATAATAAGTAAAATAAAATAAAATAAAATATTTAATATTAATAATGATAAGTATAAAATTAATAAAATTATTCATACAACAAATAATAATTATTTTTAAAATTGTTAAATTTGTTAATGCATTTACTTAATTCATTATTTATGTATTTATTAGTTTTAATTTAGTATGAAAACATATAATAAAACAAAAAAAATTCAATTTTCTTGTAATGTTTGCGTACCAACCGAAACAGTCAATTTTGCCGAAATTGAACGAAACCATCCGAAATTCACGAAATCAGCCGATATTACCCTGTACCAAAACTGGTACGAAAAATCAACTTAAGTGTACCGGATTTTATGAAAATTAACGCGTACCGGCCGATACGACCAAAACCGAAACGATATTAACAACCATGATTCAGAACCTAACCTGACAAAACTTGTAAAAATCTTCAAGATATGCCTTGTAGAGAGTGTTCCTCATAATTTCAATGTTCATGTCATCAAGTTCCTATAGAAAAATCAGATAATAAATGCTAGAATCAAAGGCCTAGAAAATAAAATCATTCAACAAAAGAAAAAAATACTCCTTAGCAGTGCTACTAACAGTCTGATATGCATGCTTATACAGAGAGATACATACACATAGAATCAAAAATTAAAATTAATATGGCGAAACATCATTAGAAGAGTTGTTAGAACCCTTTACCTCAGACGTGATACACTCAGAGAAATATGGAGCCAGTGGAGTGTCAACAAGAACCAACCTATAGAGTTCACGCAAGTTCTGAGCAACTGCCAGGGTTGCAATGCTGAAACAGCGATAAAAGAAAAGTGAGCATATGTATCTGAAAGGTCAGATAATAATTTGATCTCCATCTAGTGGTTAGATTACCTGTCAAACATGCCCAAAGGATGGCACTTCTCCAAAAGCTCATGAACATCTCTTTCATGCAAGGTTCCAGTAACAATCAAGACAACATTGTCTATCATGTGACCATATCTGAATTGAACAATCAAAATGTTAGTTTCTCTTTGGTTGTCACTAAATCCACAAAAACATGTTAATCAAACTGCATCTCTACACCATCTAAACAGACAGTTTTCCATATATCTGTGACTCAAAGGAGCCCAACCATTCAGGCAGCTATGTTCCACCTTGCGATGAAAATTGATTAACCATATGAGAGGATGAGGGGAAAAAACAATCCCTTTAAACTTTTAAGGAAATTCAGGTTGCTTTTCCGCCTACTAATAGGCTAAATAGTTAAGAAAATAGCCAAGCAGCTTAAGGATGTGCACAATTCATGCCACCATGTCAGAAACCCCAATGCTCGGATGTTAGTGAATTAACACTCAGCTTTTTATGCCTAGTTCCGAAAACAAACTAATGTTACAAAGAGAGCTGCACGCCAATATTCTATTAAATCAAAGCTACATCATACGATGTGAGATAAATCAATGCCATGGCTATATCTAACAGCAGATTAAATCGACATGTCCAAGCAAGTCAAAAAAAGAAACAAAAAGGACAAATTTTTACATACGTGATATACTCTAAGAAGGTGGACAATGGCTCGGTAGCTTGGCATAGCATATGCTTATACTCATCAACAAGTTTAAGAGTGCATTTCTCCACAATCGTAGTCGTATGCAATGGTGAAGGTTCTGCAAAGCATCAGCAAGTGTTATGATTAAAACTAAATGAAAAAAGGAAACATTCAAAAACACATCCTCGATAAATCAAAATTTTAAGAGATGAGCTAAAAATTCAATGAATTATCTTAGTCGATTTGAAATTGAAAAAGCAATTAAATTGAAGATCATGAGTCAAATAGAAAAAGGTACCGTTTTGGAGATAAGGGCCGTACTCGGTGGCGGAGAGGTGCATCTTGATATCGTCAAGGGTTTCGCATTGGCAAAGATTGTTGTAATCGGCAGCGGTTAAAAGTCCCGCCCTGTGACCTCTGACGATCGCTTCCAAGTATCCGCCATGGATGTTGAATGTCATTGCTTCGAATCCGTACATTTTACAGCGAATTTTTTTGTTTATTTGAGCATTTAAGATCTGAATTTGGGAATTGAAATTATAAAGCCGGAACCCTGAATACGCAGATTTGGGTTTTTTTTTTTTTTAATGGCTGGCGATGGGAAGGGAAGGGAAAGGAGTCCGGAAATTACAGTTTAGTTGAGTTCTGTGCCACCGTGCCGTAACATTGTCTTTTGAAATTACAAAACTATGCTCCACCACAATGACAAAACTATGCTCCATATATTTTATTTTACTTTACAGAGAAAGGTCAATTTTATTATCAAGTCACTTTTTTTTTGATAGGTTACTAACTTACTATACTAGTCTTTTAATATACCTACTTTTAAAATTTTTTTATAAAAATACATAGTTCTTTAAAGAGAAATTATCTTATACTATTCTGAAATTAAAAAATTTCACTTGATTATTTAATTTTTAAAAAATATAAAACAATAATATATATTTTCATAGTAAACTATTATTTAGAGCTTTTATCCTAATATATTGAATTAGGTTATAGGAGACACCCCAATGATATTTTGAGATTGGTTCATTTCATGAAATTGGACCAATTTTTATGACTAGTTATCCAAATCTACTATCACCCTTCTCTTTTATCCGGACTTGAGACTGGCTACATTAACACTCAACACAGACGAAATTATTCATAATAACCTATACGCAACAAAAATAAAATATATTTGCTAAAGAGTAAATTATATCCATCATCCATGGTCCATATAGTTTGGGTTCTATATCATTTTGATTCCTAAATTTTAAATGTAATAAATTGATCTCTAAAGTTATATTATTGTAATCAACAAATCATTGCGTTACTTAAATCGTCATTGTAAACATTAAATGATAGCTGAGTTATACGTAGATGACACGTGTGTCCCACTTACTCTTTTCTTCTTTTTTTTTCTCTCTTTTCTATTTCACTCCTCCTTTCTTCCTTTTGTCTCTTCTTTTTTTTTTTTCATTTTCTCTCCCACCATGGCCAGTCAACCTAAAAAAATTTCAGATTCTCGCAGTAGGTCGTTGCGTCAGCCGCTAATGACCACCACCAACTGTTGCCAACCTCTTGTCGGAGGCAATTCGACTCCAAAGATACACCATTTTTTTCTCATTTTTTTCCTATTTATCTTTTTTTTTTTGAAAATGACTAGAATCTTCTAGATCTAAATTTAAAGATTGTGGTTCAAAACCAAATATCTCTTTCACTGCCTATCATTTGCTTCCTTCTCCTACTCTACCTTATCCTCAAATTTCAAGTCTAAAAAACCACTAAAAAGATTGGAATAGAAAAATCAAGAAAAAAAATGTTTTTCGCTTTTTGTTGATGTTGGTAGTCAAGATTTTTAAAGATCTGCATTGGTTTTTATGGGATTTGAGTAATGTTTTTTTTTTTGGAGGTGTTAGGGGAAGGGGTTAAGTAATAGGTTTTTTGGATGCCTCTCAATAGATGGAGATTTCACCATTTAGTTGAGTATGAAAACATGATTGGATTGCCATTACGGGGACGTGAGCTTCTTGACAAGGTCTCAAAAAATTCATTTCTATGTGTTTTTCTTAGACTTCCATTCCTATATATAAAGGAAGGTCTTAGGTTGGGGCTTCTCTTGCTTGCATTTGTTGAGATACAATAAGGGATGGAGGAAAAAAAAAGTGTCCATGCTTTGATGCTTGAAACAACCTTTAGAGCTTGTAGGATTATCCCCTCACAATCCGTATACATTTTATCTATAGTTAGGAACAAATATGAAAGAAAACAAGCAAGGAAAGAAAAAATAAATAGAAGGAAAATAGGTTGGCTAGATATGTAAGCAATTAAGAGAGTTGATTGGACACACCTGTAATCCATAAGGGTGTAAACGAACAGAATGTTCGACGAACCGTTCGTGAACTCGTTCGGTTTCTATTCGTTTATGTTCGTTTATTAAATTTAACGAACGAACACAAACAACATTTTAATGTTCGTTTGTTAAACGAACCAAACATGAATAAATGTATGGTTCGTTCGTTTTTGTTCAAGAACAGGCTCGTTTATGTTTGTTTATTATTCGTTCGTTTAAAGTGTTGTTTGTTGTTCATTCGTTTATGTTCGTTTATAATTCGTTCATTGTAGACACCTAATTTTGTCCGAACAATTTTAATTAAAAAAATTGAAAAAAAAAAGCAAAAAAGTACAAATAAATAAATTAAACTCATTCTTCAATGCCCATGCATCATGCAAATTTAAGCCAAGGTTGACTTGAAAGATTTAGACCAAATATGAATAAGTAAATAAAAGGAAAATAAATCATGCAAAAAAAGGAAATAATTAAATGGAATAAAAGCTGAAAATAAATTATCAAAAATAAAATAATGAAAAGGAAATAAATAAAAAAAGATGGAAAGTTCAAATGAAAATAAATGAAGAAAATCTTATGATTACGGGATCAATAAACTCATGGATTCATTTTCCAAAAGGCATTGATTCTTTTTCCAAAAGGAGATACAAAAAATATGTATATAAAGGGGGGAGATACACGATTTTGAGAGGAGGAAAACAAAAAAAAAAGTTTTACAATTGGTCTGGATCATCTTCATCGAGCCTCCTTAATCCTTTCACCATTATCACCTCTGCCTAGCACTTTGACAAGCCGAGCTCACCACCCTTGTGTTATTGCTTTACCATCATCGCACCCCTATTTCTCCAACACCTAGCCTGCTCCAATAGGCCACACCATTGCTTACTGCTCTCTGTAACGCCACCACCATCTTGCTGCTATCCACGCCAAATCCGACTGCACCTGAACACAACGCCACGTCCTTGTCACCTTGCGCCCGGTATCCCTATTGCAGCTGTCCTCGTTGATACCGACCCTTGCATCATCTCTACAGCGTTTCTGCTGGTATTTGTCCATTATATTGCTGCACCATCATCGTTACTGTTGAAGCCACACGCCACTTGCTTCTGGTTGAGGAAGGTGCAAGTCAGGCTAAAGGTTTTTAAGCTCTTTGCATTGCCACCGCACCTGTTATCCCCTACATTGCCTTGCATCCCTGCCTTGTGGTCTCCACGCCTTGCTACCCAGCAAACCCGAGCCATCTTCATCCCTATATGCTCGCTCCACTGCAGCTACTCCAGCCCTGCACCAGTGCCTGCACCACGTGCCCCGTTTGCCGCTCTGCACTGCCCCACGCCTTGTTGCCCTGCCCTACGCCTTGCTGCTGTGTTGCTGTTGTCTATCTCTTAAGTGATTAAACTTGTGGCTAGCAAAAAATACTGGAGGTTAGCAGTTTCAAAAGAAGAGAAAAAAAAGCAATCAAAGAGAAATAGGAGAGCCACATCTCCACGTGGGACACCGTTTAAAGCCAACAAAAGAAATTCCTTGGCTTGTGAGGTATGTGTGTGTGTGTGTCTATATAAATATATATATATATATATATATATTTGTACATTCCTTTTCTTAAACTGAACTATTCACTTGTTATACATGAAGTTATTATTTGTCTTTTGTATAATTTATGACATGTTCAGGAATTTTAAAAAGTGTCTAGATATGTTTAGAGGTTATACAAGAAGATGATTTTGTCGAATTTATGAAATAATGAATTACTAGTGACTGTTTTAAAATATATATAATAGAAAATAAAGTAATCAAATAAGCTTCTTTTATTTCCGATGATGAGATTTTGAAGAAATCACAAGTAGTGATTCTTCGATAATCTTTAGGACCGAGAAAAATCCTTAGATGTTACCAGCGTATTGGAACATTTAATTGATTTTATCTCGATTTCAAAATTCTTTAAATAAATTAATATAAAAAATAAAAATAAATTAATCAAATATAAAATTTAAAATAAACAAATAAATATAAATATGAATTATAAATAAATAAATAAAATATAAATTTAAAAGAATATCCTATGATAGGATTTCTTAGAAATCACAAGTAGTGATTCTTTGATAATCCTTAGGGTCGAAATGAAATATTTGAATATTACCAGCGTATTGGGGTATTCAAGTAATTTTAGTTCGAAGAAATAAATTAATATTAATAAACAAATAATAAATAAATAAAATTTTTAAACAAATAAATAAGAGTACAAAATTGTTACAATTAACTTTCAGAAATAAATGATAATAAAACAATTAAAAATTAAATAAAAAGTATAAGTTTTAAAGATTTTCCGATGATGAGATGTTACGGAATTCACAAGTAGTGATTCTTAACTGATCTCTAGGTGAGAGAGATCTGCTAAATGTTACCAGCGTATTGGGATATTTAGTATGATTTTTCAATAAAAAATAAAACTTTATAAAATCAATAAATTACAAAAGCAATAATATAAATATAAAAGATAATAAAATAATATATTTCTCATGTACATCATATCTATTTTGTTTGCATCATTTGCATTCATGAAATTCCAAAATAAGTGCAAATCTCCCGACGATGAGATTCTATAGAAATCGCAAGTAGCGATTCTTAAGAAATCTTTAGGTGAGGAAATTATCCGAAATGCTACCAAAAGTATTGGGGTACTTCGGAATAATTTTCAATACAAAAGATTTTCACTTATTTTAAATAAGGAAAATAAAACTTAAATATTTCAAAATAAAACAAATAATAAAAATGATTGCAACATAAATGGAGTTCTTTTTAAATATTTAATTAAGATCATTTTATTAAGATCAAAAGATAAGACATGATTAAGTGGTACCGTTTTTTAACAGGCGTTGTGGGAGTGCTAATCCTTCCCCACGCGTAACTGAACTCCAGAACCCAAACTTTGTTTTCGCAGACCAAAAATTATTTTTTTGATAAAACTTAATTAATTTTAAGATTTTATTAAAAAGATAAATAATTTTAGGTGACCAATCACACCTAGTCAAAAAAGATTGGTGGCGACTCCTCTCTTTTTTTTTTTAAATCGTCTAGCGATCGAGTCTTCGGACGAAAATCGTTACGACAGCTTGGCGACTCCACTGGGGAAGTTAGAGAGTCGAACCATAATTAATCATGTCTTATCCAAAATCTTAATTAATGGTCTTAATAAATATTTAATAAAACTCTTCATAAAAAATAATACAAACAAAAAAAATGTGTGAATCATCTTTATCATTTGCATTTTGTTGGGATGCACTTTAAATTTTGTTCCTTTGCATACATGACATATTCATTGCATACATCAACCCTACACCCGGGTTTGTCCCTTTTAGAAGGGAGTAGAGTATCTTTGCTCTCATGAGGTGATAACCTCCGCAATGGCAAGTGAAATACTCCCACTCAAATTGAACCGTTTCCGTCTGTAGCCTATCATGGGTGAGGATTGGGGTGCCTTACTAGTCTAGTGTGGATGTCAGTAAGGAACAATTTGGGAACCTCTTGTCATTTAGAACTCCAAACCAAACATATAGTAAACTTAAGAGAGCCAACTTGAGATAGAGTCATGTTAACCCATAGAAAATACCTATTACTTAGGACACATCTTGAATCATGTTTGTTTGCTTTTATTTGACATGTGAGACACTAATAGGGAATCATAGGTTCTTTAGCAAAACATTTCCATGCATTTCTCATCCGTGACTTTTTTTTTTCAAATGCATGTAGCATTTTGTTCATTCATTCATCTTCATTCATTTTTTCAAGCATCACCACATGTGAAATGATAAATTCTTAATTGTGGTAATAAAAGATTCGAAGATAGCTCCACCAAAGGTCCATTCATAGAACACTCATTACCAAGATAAGATCATGGAAGAGGATGAATCTTTTTTAGGCAAGAGAAGTTCAAGCCATGCAAGTTTGGAGATTTATCAGAAATTTTTTTTTCTGTTATTCTCTTTAAGTAATGCAAGACATTTTTTTAAAGTGCTTAAGCCCAAAAACACAAAATAAAGTTTTATGTGTGGGCTAACTTTTATTTAGTTTCCTTTTAATAAAGCGACTAGTGTGATGCACTGTCATTCTCTCATTTTCTATGTTCATTGGTCACTACCCATATACTCATCATATCTTTCTTTCCTGAGTATCCAAATAATAAACATGATGATAATGATGTCAATAAATCTGGAATTCAATTTTGAAAGAACCACTTTTGCTTATGGATTATCAATCTGCCAAGGTGTCCAAGTAAGAAAGAAGAAAATTTGTTCACAATTTTCACCCAAATTTGATGGTATAAGAAAAGGTGAATCTCTTATAGAAGTTTCTAACAAGTTTGTATTTGTTCAGTAAATGACCTTCAAGGAGAGTATTTGCATTTGAAATGATAAATGACCTTCTTTCACTATCCTTCAAGCAAGAGTAAAATTATCCTTTGATTACCCCTTTGAGCCTATTATGTTTTTTTGTTGTGATGTAACCCACCAAGGATCACCCTCCACAATGGAGGGCAAGAAAGATGAAAAATTAGTCATGAGGGGCAAAAGAAAGAAAGAGTAAGTGCCCATTTATGTGAAAAAAAAAAGAGGAGAAAAGAAAATAAGAAGAAAAGGGTTTGAATACAAAAGAACCCTAAAAGAACAAAAAAAAGAAAGAAGAAAGATATGAGTGAATTAAAATGGGGCAAAATGCTCAAATGATTTACTTCATAAGAAAGTGATCCTTTGGTTTGTAAACCCTGAAACACATTTTGGGCCTATTTTATCCTTTTCTTGTAAACCCTCATCTGAGCCTACATTACGTACCTTTAAAAGCCCATTTTGATCAAATGTAAATGCTCAATTTGAAGAATCATGTGTTGAATGAAGGCATACTCATACAATGAGATAATGTTCCTTTGAAGATTCAGTAGTGGGGTGAAATAAAAAGAAGCAGATCAAACTAAATGAAGGAATTCATGCCTAAATAAAAGAATAGGCTTTGGAAGATATCTTTTAGATCAAAAGCAAGAATGACTTTTGGGGGGCATAATTTTAGATTGAAAACAAAAGGCTGAAATTTGTCAAAGCTAATGGAGTTGAAATAAAAAAAAAGAAATAGATAAAAAAAAAGAAAAAAGAAAAAAAAAAAAAAAGAAAAAAGAAAAAAGAAAAAAGAAAAGAGAAAAGAGAAAAAGGAGGATTCAAATTGAAAACCTGAAAAGGCAGTTTGAATCATAAGAGGGGAACCTAAGTTAAAAACCTGAAAAGGCAATTTAGGAAAAGATCATCGCCAAGAGTTTTGATATACGAGCAAGACTGGCAGACTCAACATGAATGAACATACCAAAAGAAGTGGATTTTTCGGAAAAGAATTCCTGATTGATGTGATTAAATTTGTCAGAATGTTTATTAGATGGATACTACAAACCCTGTCCCAAACAGTTATCCCATTGATTTCCTTTTAAAACTACATGTTCCCTTCAAAAATGAATACTTCCCCACTTCAGATTATTTGACATATACTTCACCCTCACGATAAATTGAGAAAATGCATGAGTGTATCACTTTGGTCATTGAATTGAAAGGATAACAAATAAATGTTAACAATTTTTTTTTCTCTAAAATTCTTGCATTGCTTAAAGAAAAGAAAGAAAAAAAATTGATGAAGAAAGAAGAAAATGTGAATCTGAAAGCATGATGGCAAGTTTTTGGGCATAATTGAACCAAGACTCATTAGAAGATGGGATGGGAAATGAAGACAGAAGATTTAAACAAGAAGAATCCAATAGATAGAATGGATTTAAGAAAAATGAGATGAGTTAGAGAATTTTGTTACCACAATTGAGATTGCATTCGCATACATTCATGAAATAATTCAGGGGGCATGACATTGACATATGCATAACATTCATAGCATCCACGACATTCATGACATTCATTATATTCATGACATGCATGACATTTCATTAGTGCATTTTGACATTGAACTATTTGTTAAGACATTAGGATAAGAAGTTCTGAATGATTAAAATTTTGAGGAAAAGAGAAAATATAAGAGGTGGTAATTTGTAAAAACAATGAGGTATGAGAAGATGATGAGAAAAATATTTTTTGGAAAACCTTAGATGAGAGCAAAGTCCAGTTTAGCTGGCACCTTAAAGGAGGATAAAGCCTAATATTGTTGGCATCAAAATGAAAGTTAAGCCCAGTCAAACCCATGTTAACTGGCATTCTGAAATGAAATTTTTATTTTTTTCAAAGTCTCAATGCCTCTGTTGAGAGAAGCTCTTTATTTTTCAAAAAGTTTCACTGCCTCTGTTGAGAGGAGCCATTTATTTTCAAAGTCTCATTGCCTTTGATGAGAGGAGCTCTTTGTTTTTCAAAAGTCTCATTGCCTCTGTTGAGAGGAGC